>CM053624.1:234188473-234328688 GCA_028646595.1 Phalanger gymnotis | reverse complement strand
TTTCTCATGAGTCATGAGAAAATGTATAAATTAATTCAATGCCTAGTTATACCTCGAAGCTATATGGGACTCCATGCCTTCTTGGGGAGGGAGGTGGGGAGGGAGGGAAGAAAATCTGGAACCCAAAATTATGTAGAACTGTTTGTTGCAATCTAAAAATAAAAATATTTAAAAAAAGAAGGACAAATAATAGTAGGATATAGGATAGGAAGGGAAAGGCTAGTTAGTATCAGTTACGATTTAAACGCATGTCTTCTGAATCTAAATTCCATTCAAATGATGACTATTTTCACTGAGGCAGGAAAACACCTTTCCCTATGTCTACAATCTCCCTGAAAGAAACTGAATTAACAATTATTCTCCAAAATGATGGCTCTTCAACCCTTTCTTTGGCCTATGTGTATATGCACATATATACATACATATATACATATAAAAATATAAATATATGTATACATGTATGTATAGGTGTATACAAACCTATTTGTTTCAAGTCACACCTCTGACATATACTGAAGATGTGCCTTGCAGAAGACTAAGATTATACAGTTGCAAAAGAAGATGCCTACTTGCACTACTAGAGAGAGTTTTCTTATCTAGGATTTCCTTATTAGCAATGAAATCCTAGGTCCAGCTCTTAGCCCTGTCCCATTTATGTAGATTTCTACATATCCAGTCTAGTTGTAAAAAGGTACAAATAAAAATAATTGTTTTTAAACCTAACAATTGGACAGATTGGAACAGATTATGTGGGAAAGTAGCTGACAGCAAAGAGGGAGACATCTTCATAGTTAGGGACAAGGACTCTTCATAGTTGCTCATATAATATGGCAGCTATCATACTAGGTCAAACTTAAGTCAGGTACATAAACACAGAGTCTTCTTTATCTTCAGCTAGATTTGGAGAGATAATTTTACCAAGCCATCCAAAGTAATGGATACATTTAAACTGCACCCTAATGCACTTTTAGTAGCAAGGAGGGAGAGACTGCACAGGGAAGGAAAATATTATCTCTGGCTCAATGAGCTTACAATCCTACTTGGGAGACAAACATAAGGAGAAAAACTAGGTAGTAAGTTATGGAAATGAAGAGCAAACTACTTCAAGATGTGGAATTAACACCACTCTTACTTATTCTTCTGTTTCTATGGAGGTCACAAAATGGGCTGATATGTGTGTTTTGGGAATTAGAGTTCTGTAAAAAAAAAAAAGTTGACATGTGTGCCAACATAATATTCGATAGTTAAAAATCAGCTGACCTTTTAAAAACTTTGCACTATAATCTGAGTAAGGGAGATTAAGTTTTAATGAAAAAAAATTTAAGGGGTAAAATATTTCATTAACATCCTCATTATATGTATGAGAAGTCTTGTAGGAAATTGCTGTACCGGAAGCTCATTCAAGCTATCTTTCTAATATATAAATATCATATATAATTACCTAATAACAATGTAAATCACTCTATTTAAAATATTTGAATTTTTTAAAAAATTCTTATAGATGAGGCTTTTATATGAAATGCCTAGGGGGAATCTTTCAATTCAGGTGGAATTTAGAAAGAACTACCATAACTGATCTGACTCTTTAGGGCAATTTTGTTTTAGATAAATAATGCATCTCTTCCAGCATATAAACATATGTCTCCATGGAGAGAAGGTGCCCAATGTTTGTTTTATTATATCACTGAATGTGCTAATCCCAGAAAGACATCACCTAAGCAAATGGCAGTACCTTTTAAAATGTTCAATAGCTACAAAACGTGTTCATACAAAACTTTGCGTTATCATTGTTTTAAGACAAAACACTTAGCTATTATTGCACCTTACTCACACACCTCATCCCTTTAACTACTCTACCACTACCAAAAATACCTGATCTTCAACAGAAATTAACTATTTTGAGGAAGGATATATTTACATTGCTCCCATAAAGAGATTAGCATCCTAGAGAAGTGAGTAGGTGACTTGTGAAAATGTACCACAACTGCTATGTTTCAAGAAGGATAGGCAAAATGATGGGCTTTAAAACACATTAGGATGAATTTTTAAAAACTTTTCTACCTAATCCAATTCTTCCTCCCATCCCCTTTTTTGCAGAGGAAATGGAAAACACTTAAAGTAAGAGTTTAAGAGATTTGTTCAATATCTCAAAAACTAGAAGAACCAGAAATAAAATGCAATGATATTTAACATCCCCATTACCACTACTAGGTGAAGAATTTCTATCTCTAATGAGAGACTTTTAATGACCTGAATCTTTACCTAACTGTGTAGGATTGAAAGGACTCAATAAATCAAGTGGCCCTTAAGGCTCTTTCTAATTCTAGGGTTCTCTTATTTTTTAAGTTATAATCACTATTTTAAACCAGTATCAAAACTACCTAATGATATAGTAACTCTTCAACTGAGTGCAGATAAACCAGACTACTAAGTCTTAAGTAGGATAGAAAAGAGGTCTCCAAAAGGATAGTGTATACCTCCTGTAAAATTTTTAATGTTTTTCTACAAGAGACCACATGCACAAATAAACAATCAGACCTAGAAGGAAATTTAGAGGTCCTTTATTCAAAAATCATCACTTTACAGATACAGAACTGAAGCTTAGTGACTTGCCCAACGTCACCTAGCTAGTTATAGACAAAGCAAAGAACAGAAACTATGCCTTTTGAATGCCTACTGATGTCTTCATTGGTAATGACCTCTCTCCCTTAACTACCTTATATTTATCTGAATTTATTCTATTTATTGTTTATTAATTATATTTAATATTATAGTATTTATTGAATCTCGTAATAGACTGTAATATCCTTGAGAATAGGATTGTTTTTTCTTTGTATTTGTGTTCTAAATGCCTAACAAAGTGCCTGGCACATAGTAAGTGTTTAATAAATGCTTAATTGATTTCTGCTACATATGAAACTATCAAACCACATGCCTTAATTAGGGTGGTGGCTATGTAAATAGAGAGATAAGGTAGCACGTTATAGATGTTGTAATGTTGTGTAGGTAGAAATGGCAAGATTTGTCAAATTGGATTTGCACACTGAGAGTGAGGAATGAAGTATAACAAACCTGGCCAATTAGAAGAATGGCAGTACTTTCAACAGAAATTTAAAAGATGTAGGTTGAGGGGGGAAATTAGTGAGTTATGTTTTAAACATTCTGAGTTCAAGGTGCCTCTGGGTCATCCAGTTTGAAATGCCCAATAAGCAGTTGGTAATACGGGACTGAAACTCAGGGGAGTGCCATGCACTGGATATATAGTGATATATCCAGATACAGTGATAATTAAAATCCAGGAGGGCTGGTGAAGTTATCAAAAGAGGAAAGAGAAGGAAAAAAAGTAAGCCTCGAAGACAGTCTTGGGGAACACTCTTAAATAGAGGGTATGACATGGATGAGCCAACAAAGTAGACTGAGGAGAATATGAATTACCATTTGCAAATATACTGATGCTGTGATTAAAATTCCTCTGAGCAAACTAAAATATTAGAGAGATTTCACCCTAAATAAAAACATGTATCAATTCTAAGAAGTGTGATAAATGATTAAAGTATTAACATTTTAGAAAAAATTTTTTACAGAACTCAACAGAATACACCGTATTCGACCTTTAGACTGGTTAATCAACTTTGTCCTTTCATATATCACAGGAAACTAAGTGCATCTAGGGGTGGAAAACTCAATCTCTAAGTTCCAGGTTCAAGGCTGACATATCCATTTATCTATCTGTGCTGGTGTATCTCAGTATTTATTTTCCTAGGATTAACACAAACTAGGATTAGGATTGGGAATAGAAAGGTGGCAGGGAGTGAAGAGTTACTTTCTTCACATTTGTAAATATGGAACATCAGAGTTCTCCTGTGTGATATGACAGCCCTACCCCAACACTTTGCTTATGCTATAAAGTAAAAGGTATAGACTAGTCAATTGGAATGGTATACCTTTTGTGGCTCATCCAGAGACCAGAAAAGCAAACTAAGTTTCTTACATTCACAGGTGTCAAAACTGCTGCCCAAGGGCTGGGGAACCAGTTTAAAATGTAATTGGGAAATGTTTAACAAAACAAATGAAAATTAATGTAGCACAGATAATGTTAAACAATGGTTTTCTAAATCAGTAATATGCAGTCATGGGGATTCTTTCTATTTGAATTTGAAACCACTAAGAATGTCTAAACAGGGATGAATCCACCACCTGTCTTTGCTGAGGCAGCTGAGCAATTTTTGGCACCAAAATAATGTAGGTCAAGAACAAACTATGGATGGGGGAATTCAACTCCAAGACAAAATGTGTCTATTTCACCTTGAAGCCTAATTCAGTCTAGAGATAAGATCAGGGTTAGCATAAACTGTGATTAAAAAGTTAAGGATTAATGTGGGAAAGGATCCAAATGTACTTGAGACTTTAAGCTTCTTTGTCTCTATCACCTGTAAACCTGGTATTTAATGCTTTTTAAGTTGAAGGACATTGGGAAGGAAGGACATTGATAAACTGGAGAATAACCAAGAGGCTTGTTCAGAATAATAAAAACTTCCAAGACAAGGACATGAAGGCTCTTTTGAAGGAATGAGGATGTTCTGCTCATAAGAGGAAAAGTAGATTCAGGTAGAACATGATAGCTGGTCCTCAATTATATTGAAGATTGTCAAATGAAAGAGAAATTAAATTAAATTTTTCCTGCTTGACCCCAGAGGCTCAAGAAACCAGAAGCAATAGTAGAAGTTCCAGAAATTGGTCCAAATATAAAGAACTAAAGCTACCCAGAAATGGAATGTAACTGCCTCCAGAATGAGTGAGTTGCCCTTCATTTTGTCATCTGGCTAAGATAGATGACCATGCCCTCAATGATACCATCAGGAAGATTCTTACACAAGCACAGGTCAGACTAGATGACCCGCAAATTCTATCCAAGTCTGATTCTTTTAGAAAACAACTGGAAAATTAACAATTATAAGTATACCTGGCTTGAACAGAGACAGCTGCCATGAAAAATCAGAGGACAAAGCATAAACTTTGAAATTAGGGACACATAAATCAAATATCTACTGATTCCTAGTGGTGGCATTTCTTTCTGTTCTAGTGAACTTATGTGCCTCAGTTTCCTCATTTGTAAAATGATAATAATAATAGCACCTATCCCCCCAGGTTGTTGTGAGGATCAAGATTATAAAGCTCTTGGCACAGTGTCTGTCACACAGTAAGTGCAATATAAATCAAATAAAAGCTATCATTATTATTATTATTATAGCTATTGTAAGTATAAACATAATAAAAGTTTCTGTTATAGCTATTGTAAAAATAAGCATAATGAAAGCTATTACTATTTTAGCTATTATTATTTTGGAATAAATGGGTAACAATCTTGGAAACATGGCAAACTCTGTTTTCCAGCATGGAAAGATAAATTTAATATTGAAACTACTAGAATATTGTTGAAACTTTAAGATGTTTAATGTCTTGGATAATGGAGAATTATGATTAAGAGAACACCAAATAAAATATATAATATTGATACAGAATGAGAAGGAAGGGGAAGTCAGGTAAACTTCATAAATGACAAAGAAGCCTCCCTTTTCTCCCCTGCCTGACACAAACTCCTTCACAAATGGAAAAAAAAGGCTGCCAAATCTTTCAAGTATGAATCCTCCCCCATGCTACAGGGAATTTTGTCATCTGTGTAAGAATATTTTCTTAATTATTTCTACACAAATATTCATAAATTGTGAACTATTTCCCCTATCAATATCCCCAAATATTTCTAGCAACCCTATTTTAGGTTGCAAGTTACTTGTATCTCATTCCCTATAGCCCCCCAAAAGATTCCAAGGTCAACTGACCTGTATGTACCTCAAAAAGGAGGACAAAACTAAAAGGCAGGACTAAAGAAAAAAAGAATAATAATAAAGGGAAATGTTCAAAATGCCACAGGAGCAATTTATTTTGCGGTCCTGCCCCCACTTCAAGAACATGGAAGAAGGTCATGGTTCTCTTCAAGTCTGAAAATTCTCCTGAGAGTCTGTTGGTATGTTTCTGGAGGAGGCAAAACATCTAATTTGAGAACTGCTAGCAGAAGGCAAACATCTTCCAAAGACTACTGTTTAATAATTCATTTCATCTGGTGTTATGTGTTTAAAGAATCTATGTATAATTATGTGTATTAATATGTGCATATACATATATATGTGTACATACACACACACACCTTATTTGGAGCTCAAAGCACAAGTACTTCTAAAGCCAGTTTTCATGGCCTATATTAAAATAAGTTAAATAGCTCCAACGTACCAGCTTGAAAAAAGATCTTTTAAAATAGGCACTTCCCTTCGTAGGCTGTGTCTTCATCGTCCATTGTATTATAATGCACATTCTAGTAATGGTGAATATGTTCAATCCTTGACATTCAGCTGATAATGCTACTAAAGCTAAAACTCTGAAAGCAACCTAAAACTACAGAATGAGAACCACAATACTGTATTATCATGTGTGTGCAAACTGGCAGGAAGATGGGAGAGAGGGAGTCAGAGATTTGAAACAGTTTTCTATCTCTTTTTTTAAAGGCAAATTTAAGAAATTCAGATCTTCTGTTTTTCCATTCATATCATTCATTTTGATTTCTTTTTGCTTTGTAAGAGGCTGATAGGAAAAGTTGTTTTAGTGGATATACCTTACTTCATTTCCTCTTCCTTCTGAGCACCCAAAAGAGAAAAATAAGGAAAGTGAAAGAATTAACTCTCCATTTCTTTGGAGTTCAAGACACTCCACGCCCTTGCCCTATTTCTCATTCCTACTTCTTACTGCCAATGTTTTGACTACTTTACTACTAACATAAACACAGGAAGACAGACATGCAAAAAAGAGAAAACTTTTATTTTGTCATAACTTTTTAAGAGTTCAGGTAAAAGTTTTGAAGACAATTTGAGATGAGTGACTGAAGTGAATCTTGGGGATTTGGGAGCTTTTTGATGGTTTCTTTCTTGTTGCCCCCTCACCCTTGCATTTAATTCTTAATATTTCTGATATTTATACCTGACCTTGCACACATGACCAATATCACAAATAGAAATGTTAAAGGAAAGACATCTGGCTAATTTGGTTTTTTAGCTCTTTATATAAGCTAGAGGAAAACAGAAGTTAATTTCTTGATGGCTTGGAAAATTCTACCCTTTTGCTGCCTTTTTCCTTCTACCACTTCCTTTTCCTAAATTAATAGGAAGCAAAAAGCTAGTAGTACTAAGAAGCCACAACAATCACAGGACCCAGAAATATAGAAGTGAAAAACACATGAAGAAAGGGATGCTACCACAGTCAGGAAGTGGTATACAGCTGCATCTGTTCCTGCTAAATAATATCTGAGGAAAGAGCATTCATGCAGCATTTTCCCAGAATTAAGTCGAGCAGCTTTTTTTTCAATGTGACAACTGAAGAGTTAACTACATGCAAATCAAATCAAATTAATATTTATTGTTCAGCTACTTTATATAAAAGTAAAATAAATGTTTCCATATGCTTTAGCCCATACGTTAACAAAAATGGAATCAGAGACTTCATGAAAGGATAACTTTTTTTAAAAAGAGGGACAAAGCATGTATGCCCTCCCTTAAATGTTCATATTCCACTATAGTAATTCTGAAACATAAATCCAACCTGGTAAGTTCAAAAAGAAAGTTTGGGTGATATAGCTACTTCCTCCTTTCTTAAGCATATTTTTTATTATTGATCTTAGAGGATGTTAATACCTAGTTAGTAACACATGCAGCTCAACTTTGATCCTCTTACAGTGAAAAAGAATATATTGCCACTCTGCTAATTTGAGGCTATTGATATAGTCAGAAATAAAGAGACTAGCTAAGTTGTACAAAATTTAAGCATGATATGATTTACAGGCAGGTAAGTCTAATGTCAGTCTATGTCCTCCCACCTCTAAACATATTCTTCCAACAGCGAGAAAGCTGTATAACTACGTACCTGTTATTTTGTCTCTTACGAGCTTACAGGACTCTATTTCACCAATGCTCCCAAAGAGGCTCTTCAGCTCCTCCTGTGTCATGTTCTGAGGAAGGTAGTTGACTATTAAATTGGTCTTGCTGTCCTCTGTGTTCCCAGAGTCAACTGGTGATGAGCAGTTGTTGTTTATGGTGGTCGGACCATTCGCTGTGTTATTGCAAGTTGGCCCATTAGACAGCTGTGTTTCCATGGCAGCAATTACCTGCTAAAAACAGAGAAAATAAGAAATGTCAGAATTCATATTTCACTACCTATTAAAAGAGATTCCAGCCAAGAATTTAAACACATGTCACTAAACACAAGTTGTACTGTCAAAATTACAATAAAGCCTGTACTAAACCACAACACCCACACTTTCCCATCAGCTATGGAAATATACTTTTAACATTACACATTACTTAGGACACACAGATGTACATTGTTGCGCATGCATATTAAGTACAGAATAAATTCCTAAATTAAACATTCTCTATCACATTCTGGATCTATTCAGATCCCTCTACTCACCTGGGACTTCCATGAACTTCAGGTTAAGTTTGTTATGCTTAAGCACACAAATCTGAACCCCATAGTATAAGGTGCTGCAAAAAACCTCCTAGCTTAAGAAGAATTGGATAAACTCCTTAGAATTTTAACTTTTAAACACTAACATCTATAAGCTTAAAAATCAAAGTAGAAATAAATGCACATTTTTGTCAACATGTACTGTTTTGGTTACATATTGAAAAGTTTTTCATTGACAGTATCCTGTAACTATCCTGCCTGTGATATGAGAGAAAGGAAAATCATGAATGTCACATGTTAGGCAGTGGAAGAACATCTGAATTAAAGTTTGGGAATGACTATGGAATACTGTTTTCACCTAGCCCTGTCTCTCCACCATTTGAGCTAAGGAAAAAAAAATACCACCTAACAAATCCACAAGGCTAGTGGCAACTGGTCTGTAGTAACAAAATAAAATCTCTACACAACTGAAATTGGAATTTTGGATTGATACTAGTAAAACTGTGTAATTCACACACGCACAAAAAAAGCCACAATGAAAATAAGTCAAGTTTTAAAAATGACCAGCTCAAGCAATTACACTTTGAGCAATGCTTATAATAAGAATGTGAGAAAAAGGCAACTACAAACTTCAAATATGCTAGACAAATATCAATGTTGGCCAATTGAGACCCACACTACTTAAAATGCTCTAAAAATTAATGAGGTCTAGCATTCAGAACATCCAACCTATAATTCTTCACACAGAGGAGCAACCAACCATACTCCTAAGTTTTCCAAAAAGTCTTTAGACACCCTAAAACAAATCGATTAAATTTTTAGGGTTTTTAAAATCTGAAGCTTTATTG
Organism: Phalanger gymnotis; assembly: GCA_028646595.1. Lineage (NCBI taxonomy): Eukaryota > Metazoa > Chordata > Mammalia > Diprotodontia > Phalangeridae > Phalanger > Phalanger gymnotis. Next base: position 234,319,329 of record CM053624.1, on the reverse strand, counting down.
CAAGCATGGCCCCTCCAAATGCATTCAATAAAATCTCTAGTCTCCACAGAGAAACAACCTCTAAAAAGATAAAGTTTTCAATTAATGGGGATTTTAATTTTCAATGATACCTTAATAGAAAAAAAGGCATGGAAGTCAGGGAGGAGGTATTAAAGTAAGAGAAGGTAAGATGAAAAGAGATAAGGGGAAGACAAAAGTAGTTTTAAAGTACCTAAAATTTTTTGTAAGGGAATACCAATGAATAAGCAAAACATTCATATCCTACTAGGCCTTAAAGGAGGCCACATGGAACAGTGGATTGGCCTAGAATCAATGATAGCATAATTAAAGAGAAATTGAAACCAGGCTACTTCTGTGACACTGGACAAGTCTCAGTACCTCCAAACCTTTATTTTCTCTTCTCCAAGAAGGGAATTCTTTCATCTGTTCTATATACTTCCTTCACAGGGATGTTGGGGGGTGGGGGAGACCAAACAAAAACAAATAAGAAGCACCTGAAAGTGTTGGTGAGAAGGGGATACTACTGCTACTACATTGAGGATGTTGTGGTTTTTTGTATAAAATGTAATAAATTTGCTTAAATTGGGAAAGTATGTTTGTCTTAAGAAATCCTAATCAATACAATTTTGCAAAACAATACTGTTATTCCAAACTGCCCGGTAGTACTTTCTCTACATACCATCCCCCTAAAAAAACATTTTAATGGGTTAAACCCTTTCCTTTCACCTATCAAAACAATGAACTTCAGAAAAAGAGTGACCAAGGCCAATTTTTAAAAATAACAACAAAAACAAACAACACAACAAACAAAAAAACCACCTGCTGTTCTTGTGTTAGTTTATATGAAAGAACTATGGGGCTCCAAATGTTAGATTCTGTCTAAAGCTCACTGGGACAGTGTTTAAAATATAGTCTTCATTGATTGAAATTAGCAGGATTTAGCAAGGACAACAAACAATCCGTACTTAATTGCACAATTATTTTCATGTTCAGGTGGCAAGAATGAGATCCTAAGCCAACATTCAAGTGAACAGCTGCAGTAGGCTGTGCACACTGAAAATTACAGCATTTCTCAGCTATAGAACCATCTGCTCAGAATAAAATGATACTAATGTGCTATATTTTACAAATAATGCATATTCCATTGATAGGCTCAACACAACTGTTCACAGAATGAGAACTTGTTCAGCAGTTATTGGGCAAATGATTTTCAGCCAGAAATTTTTTTTAAATAGTTTCAACAGTTTTAAACTGTCAAGATTTGTCAATAACCTCAAAATTTAGTAACCAAAAAAATACATAGTGAAACAGAATGCAAGTTACTGTAACTTAGTATTCAGACCATACCAAAACTTTTTTGTTCAAAACTTTACACTCTTTTCTTTGAATCTGCACCAAAACCTAGTTCGGATTACAAGTTATAAAAAGTGTGGTTCTAATTCTACATTTATCACCGTATTAAAAATTGCAATGTGCTCAAAATCCTAAGCAAGGCCATACAAAATGAGCTGAAATGTAAGAACATACATAGTATGTGCCAAATGAAAGATTCAAGTGTTTGGTATGGCCTCAGCACTACTGCAACATGCTAAAAAAAAGTAGCCTACAGAATTTAAGAAAAATCCCACAGACCCCAGTCCAAGGCTCTGCTGCCCACGAACCACTTCTAAGCAGAGAAGCCACATCACACAGTCTGACTGCCATGTTAGTTTGGAGTTGCCGTCTGCAATATGGACACAAAAAGTACCGTATGTTAGATTAGCAAGATAATGCAACAAATCAGTTTGTACAAATTTACAGTAATTGTATTTATATTCCCAGCACGTCCATGCAGTGTGGCTTAATTGAATTTGAGGCAATTCCAATCTAATCTTTCCAAATTCGGTTTAATGTGTACTTTTCTTGCACAAAAATAAGCATTTTAATTAAGAGCCTGATTTAAAAGTAGTATTAACTAGTTATCTCGGCATCTATCCTGACACACTACCTTAAACAACATCTAGAGAAATATTGTATGCTACTTTTTACATTTTCAGAATGTAAAAGGCGGGAAGGTAATGTGCATGATTTAATTTTACAATGATGAAAGTGGTTGTTCATGTCATTTTGTAAAATTTCTCTGTAAAACATTCTTAAAAGTTCTCCCACTTCTCCCCCAAATACTGAAAGGGTAATTTAAAAAATAGTTATGGGAAGAAGGGGCCATTAGACAACAATCTTCTTTTTGTCCTGGGACTTAAAATTAAAAGTGAACCGAAACCCTGTGAAGACATTTTGCTACTATAATTAAACTGATTTCTTTTAACAATTTCACTGAGAATTATTCACATATACTGAGACAGTAAAACCAGCATCTTTCAATTGGAATAACTGGACCAAAAAATAGGAATGTTCAGAGTAGTGCTTGAATTGGATATCAGCTTCGTCCCTGATCGCACCAAGTGATCATTTTTTAATATGTAAATTGCAAACCCAGCACGATTGGAAATTAGCACTGCTATGAGGCCTCCAATATAGTTAATGGGCCATTTACAACTTATTACAACTTTCCCAGACACTAAACTGAGCCACAATATTGACACGAAATCCCAATTCTGCTCTCTTTTGGCCACCCAGCTGTTCTAAAGTAGGCCCACTTTTGACTGCTATAATTCAGAAATAATAACCTAGGAACACAAGGGCTAATAAGCCCAAAGTGCCCTGGGGTAATAATATAAATGAAGACTACAAACTTCCTTGACACGTTTGACCACAGAATATGGCTTTTCAACATAAACATACATAAATATACAGAAAAATATGGATAATACACACATATAAAACATACACCGGTGAAAGTACAACATACAATGAAAAAACTACAGCCTGTGAAAGTATGTGTGTGTATACACACACACACACCGTTACCACTACTCAAAAATATTCTAATTTAACATTTTTTTTCCACTGGATTTTTAACAACCAACATAACTTTAAAATCTATTTTCACCTGGAAATAAGGGAACTTTTCTTAAGGATGTTTTATAAAGAAGCAGCCTAGCATAATAGTTAACCTCAAAACCAGACAGCCCTGGTTTCAAGTCCTGCCTGGGACACATAGTGCCTGAGTGACAGTGGGCACAGTCACTTAATCCTTTAACGCCCCAGGCAACTCTCTGTGGTGATAGGGGGAATTTTCCACAGAGGCACCTATTCTTTCGTTTCATATAGCTATAAGGGATATCATGAAGAAGTTTTAGCATATTCTTCCCCTTCTAAATTCACACCTTCAGAGAAATGTCTGATCCCATGGTATATAAAACAAATTAAAGCCTGAACCTGTTAAAAGAACTGTAGAAAATACTAATTACATACATAATGTGATAAAGCAAGCACTAATTGTGTTAGGCTGCCTATTAAGCACATACTGATATCTAGAAGAGTAGAACAAAGAGATTCCAACTCCAAGCTTAATAATACCACTTTGTATTTGCTTAATGTTTTTATTATTTATGAAATGTATTTACATCAACATTTCACTTGACTTTGACAAGATTCCCGTCGGGTAGACCATTTTGAAGATTAAGAACACTAGAACTTAGAAAAGTTAACAACTAACCCAAGATCATACCATTTAGAACTAGAACTTTAATTCTTCCACGATCTCAGCCCTGTCTCTTAATGCATAATACACATAACCTAAACACCTACAAAAGGTAAAAGCCTAATTATTTGACAGTAAGTTTCAAGGAACCATGAAATAGAATCAGATTAAATTTAGGATCCCAAATCCCATTCCACAGGAGATAAAAATTAATGAGCTAATTTTGTCACACTTCTTTTGGAAGGGTCAGTATACATGAAAAATAATTCCATTGCACCATGTGAAGGCTGCAAAAAAAGGATTTTGCTATACTTATACATTTTATGCACACCAGACAGTCTTTCTGATCTAGTTAGACCTGTACCTTTATTGGAAGTTATAAATAAATTGCTCACATGAGTCTTACCTTTATTCTGGGCAAAAATTCTAAGTTACTAAAAATGCAAAGCTCTGTCCCCTTCACTAATGGACATGAGATTTCATTCTCCTGAATCTACCATCGGCAATTTTGCTGCATAGCCTATATATAGCTTCCTTTGGCTCTAAAATTCTATGCAAGAAAGAATAGCTGCATTTTGAGTTTATACTTAAATGTTTTAATGAGCTGGGTACCATCAATGAAAGGACTACACTCTTAAACCTTAATGAATGGACTTCTAATTTTTGTGGCCAGGAAAAAAAATGTGGTAGTCACCACTAAAGTTGAGATACCTTTCAAAGATTAGCTATACTATTCCTTAGACAATAGCTACAGAATCCATCACTGAAACAGTACATCTTGAAGTCATTTCATATATCACATGATATAGTATCAAATTAAAACTTTAGTGTATGACTTCACCTGTGTATTGCCTGTAAAGTTATGAAGAAATTGTTGAAAAAAGTATTCCCTTTTAAAAAAAAATGTCAATTTTAGGGGAGGGAGAAGGGGAGAAGGGAAGGAGAAAGCAAGGCCTTCTACATCCTTTTATCTCCCTCAACACAATTTCACACAAAGCAGTAACACAGACTGAGCCTTGGGGCACTTGAATAGTGCCAAAAATGGTCATTTGATACAGAAAACAAGTGTGTTTTGAGCAGGGGTAATGCTGATGGATGACTTACTTTGTCCAGTGAGAAAGATAAAGGGGCTTCATAGGTTGAAATATATCTGAATCTTACTCTTCACATGAGGAAGTTGCAGCTTATAAAAGTTAAATGACCTGTCATAGATACCACAGCTAGCTAAGTGTTAGAACACGAACTAGGACCCTAAAATAACATACAATTATCCCTTCCACATCCCAGGACTTAGGGGCGTGGCATCCCCATGATCGGGAAAATCCCCATTAAAATTTTTGTCCCTCCATACCAGAGAAGTAGTCTGAATTTTTTTTTTCTTTTACAGGGTGTTCACATTACCTTATAGTAAAATTTGGGTTAAGCATTTGGTTGTAGGCTCTGCGTTGTCTGCGGCTTCCATAAAATTCCCCCCCAAATTCCCATTTAATTTCTTATGACTATCCACAATATACAGAAACCTCGATGGAGAAAGTTATGTGGAAGGGATAACTGTGAGCTCTTTGAAGGAGTTGCATTTTCGTCTTTATACCTGCAGCAACTAGCCCCATGCTTGGCACATTGTAGGCACCCAAAAAACACTCAATTGACGCCATAAGACCAGTGCCTTTCCATCTTTTCTAAATTTAATTGTTTAAGAAAAGTCTATGATGCTATTATTATAATCCTATAATTTTATGGGGTGGCTATTACTTGGCTTCTATTATGTGGGAGTAGAGAAAGATGGGACAAAGAAATATAATCTAAAGTAAGTGCAAATGGAATGAATAAGTGCAATAGATACATCATTTGCTAAACTTCAAATGGAAAGCTCCAGAAGTCGAACTAGTCTCTTTTATTCAAATGAATAACCTCCAAAAAAAAGTCATATTTATTAAGGAAAAAACACAATGAATAGGCTATTGATTTTCAAATTCCCTAATTCTATTATAAATTATAATTATTATAATATCATTAAATATCAAGGAAAAAGTTTAACATTTTGGGGATGTTTTTAAATTTCAAAAAACCTCATCAGTGTTCATCACTCAAATCTTCTTTTAGTCTAACCAAAATGCCTAATGATTATACTTGGAGAAAGGAATGATACTCGAATGTTCCACCAAGTCTTCATTGATTTTTTTTCAGTCTATCCTCAAATCACAGGAAAAATGAGTAAACTTTAATTTTCAATATATTCCACTAGCTACACAGGGATCATATTTCTGGCTAACAATGTAATTACAAAAGAAATAATTTATCTCTTGCTGTTGTAAGTTGTATATTTTTAACATTCTAAAGGTATTTCAAATTGTTCTCTAAAGAAGGAAGAAAGCCAAGGGCAAATTTTGAAGAAAAAAAAAGATACAATTACAACAGAAGCCTTACTTATGAACAGAGACATGCATCAATAAGTCATTTATTCCTGTCTTTAGAAATCTGGAAGCAGCAAAGAATCAGAATGCAAGAAAATGATAAGGCATTGATGCAAATGATAAATTCAAATGCAAATGATATAAAGAAAATGCAAGAAAAACAAAACACCAAATCAATAAAATAAGTGAATCTGAATCCTCTATTCAAAGATTTAAATGTTACAAGACATGATACAGTAAAAAAAAAAAAAAAGATACCATTTCTCTGAAAGCATTCGTAGTAAAAATAAATAAACGCATATCTGTCTCATGATGGTTAGACCAAGACAAAATTATTTTACTATGTCATTTGTTTGCATTTACAAGTTCTAGCCAACTTTGGTCTCACATAAGGATAGCAGAAATTAAACCAGTAAAAACACCCTTCCCATCAACTTCACTCAGTCACCTTGAAGTTCAAATATTATAAGATGAATCAAAGATAAAAGTCTCTAAATTTTAAAAAATTAAACCTACGTATCTATATATCATCCAGATCATATATCATCAGAAAATGAGATGGCTCATTGCACAGCATAGCAAGAGATAGCTTAAGTACTACAATTTTAATTTGAAGAGGACACCAAAGAAAGAGTCCAGTGTTTTCATTTGGCATTTTATGGACAAATTATAGGAAGAAATGGAAATTACTACACAGGATACAATGCAAATGAGTTGTTATACACAGTTAAAAGAGAATACATGGGTCACAGGCAGTGCAATAATTAAAATTTTTTAAAGATCAAATTAACCATATGTCCCAAAGATGAGTCTTCCCTTTTTAAAATTTATTTTCAAATTGTTATTATTTCTTTCTTTGGGGAGGGAAAAAGCCTCAGCTCACTCATGTGATCAGTACGTTAATAGGCACTAATAATTGCCACTAACTCTGAGCAAACTATAATCTAAGCAATATAATAAAAATAATTTCTATAGACCTATTTTTTGTCTCTCCATTCAAATTAGCTTAAAAAGTACCCTTGAAGGAAGCATGCTACTCCTTTCACTGAATTGGGCAGTAAAGGGTAGCTCAAAAAATTGGAAACGTGGCATGGTATCATTTATAAATATATCCCAGGGTGTCTAAGCACCCACTCATTGTTTCTAAGAGAAAGTTGGCCTTTTTATAGATTTCAAAGCTTCCCATTCATAGAATCCTAACCAATCCCTCTAACAGGAGGTTGAGCTTTTTTCATCCTTACAAAGTCCCCAACTCTGTATTTCTTTAGCCCTAGTGGCTACAGAAGTTCAAGGAATGAGAATGAAGTGGTTTTAGTTAGGTCAAAGGGAGCCACAGTGGAATCTATGTTTTGGTAATGAGCATCACTTTTCATTCATATTACCTTATCATGTGTCAATAGAATAGCTGTCCTCTAACCTGCCGAAAAAATTCCTGGGGTGTCATTAGCTCCTAACCATAGAGCTGGTACAGAGATTTAGAGTGGGAAATCCTTCAGTGCTATACAGGGGACAGTCTCAGGCAATAGGAAAGAAGATTCATTTAGAAATGAATCTCAGCTATTTATGCATTGCATTAGCAGTATACAAAAAAAGGCAGAAGAAGCAAGCAGTAGCAATAGTGAGTTAATACATGCTCAGATCATATTCAAAAAGGCATCAGTGATCCAAGTCAAAGCATGGTTTACAGTAGCCTGCAGGCTTGGCTTACTGCACCATGACTTTAAAGGTCTCCATCTAGGGAAAGACACATCAGTATCCAGAAGCTATTTAATGGAAGGTGTTATGTATATATGTTATATACACAAAATAAAAGCAATGCAAATTAATAGTTATGTCATTGCTTGGATGCCAGTAGCAGTTGGGGGGGAGGGTATTGCTGCAAGCAGGACAGGTAGTGTTTCAGCCATGTTTTAAGGAAAATGAAGGATTCTAACAGTATTTATCAAGTCATTTGTGACATGAAAGTTAATCAGAATTTTAACCAAAGTTGTGACTGAATTTTCAATGCACCATCATGGATTGAAAGTGACCCCAGCTCCTCAAAGGCTTTTATGCTCACAGAACACTAGACACAGCAGGTTCTTCCAAAATTGGGAGTTCCAAATACAGATCAGTGGCACAATGTCTGCTATCTAAGGACCAGCCTAGCTCACCAGCAATAGGTGGCCACTTGGTAATGAATTAGGTTTTATGAATGTGGTAAGGCAAATCCCTCAGTGCTACCAATATTCTGATAGCAATCACAGTACAGCTGTATATACAGTTATCCCCTCCACATCACAACTTTCTTCACTGAGGTTTCAATATATTATGTGTCACCATAAGAAATTAAATGGAAATTTTGGAGGACTTTTTCAGAAGTCTCAGATGACATGTGAAGACCCCAGACAACAGAGAGCCTATGACCAAATATTTAACCCAAGTTTTATAATAAGGTACTATAAATGCTCCATAAAAGAAAAAAAATCAGACTTTCTTGTATGAATGGAGGGCCAAAACATTTTAAACTGATTTTCCAGCTCTCAGGGGATAACTGTAGCTGGTTGGCTATTTCAAGTAGGGGCACATAGGATTTAGTCCCTAAAATTTTAATCTGTGAACCTACAAAGCTTTTTTTTTGTTTTAATCAAGTCTTGACTTGAACTAATTTATGATATGTAAAGGCATAAGACTGGATTTAAGTAGAATGTCAATTCAATTAACTGACTAAAGAGAAATGTGTTAGTCTCCTGGATCAGAATATTCATATTTATCACTAGCACTTAATTTTCCTTGGCGGAAAGGCCACTTAGAAAACCAAAGATCAGAAGTCAACATGAGTGTATATGGAGTCAAAGCAAAATGAATCCGATGCTCTTCAGGACCACTCATAAAGGTAAGGGTAGTAGTGAAGTACATCTTTCTCCACCTGGCAAGCAACCTGATTCATTCACTTCTTAAATGAGAACACTCAGCTCATGGATATTGCTAAACAAAGACTAATTTCAATCAAACCTCTTTTCTACCCTTTATCATAACTATCATCTTTCTGCTTGCATTTACTATTGCATTATTCATCTTTATTTTAAAAACCTTTTACAACATACTATAATTTCACGTTTACGAATTATTGGTCATTGATTACATTTAGTTTGGCTGCTTCCTGACAGTCAATCAGAAGAGACTTTAATCATCATTAAAATGCCTCCAAAGTAATACGGGATAAATCATATATCAATCATAGCTAGTTTACATATTTTTGTTTCCCTCAGTTAGACTATGAGCTCCTTGAAGGCAGGGATTGTCTTTTCCCTCTTTTTGAATCCAAGGGCTTGGCGTAATGCCATAATGTGACACACAGAAGGTTCTTAACTGTTTATTGGCTCACTGATAAATTACTTTCAGGGAATTTCTTCTAGATAGTTAATTCCATTCAAAGTGGTAGATGCTGGATAGCTTCAATTTTCGAGGATGGCACTTGTTATCTTGACCTTAAAGCCTTATTTTTAGATCCATAAATATCCCCCTGTCCACTACCTATTACACCAACGTTATATGAAGGATGTTTGTCCTTCAATGTTGAAGAGCAGTTAAATGTAGCAATATTCAGAGCCAGATGGAAGTAAAAATACATCTGTCTGTATTCTACATTTTTCTAATTCTTCCCTTTTTCTAACAAGAAACTTCTCTAGTATTTTTAGGGATAAGGTGGCTTGATTAATTATTCTAGTCAACCAGGTCAGCATCTAACCAGTTTTCAGAAAATAAGAAATAATTCCTCTTTTATGATTTAGAAAGCATAAAAACTTTTAGTACCTTCATGGTCATCATCTGTTTTGGTACTAGAGTTGCTAGAATTGTCCGTTAAAAGATAGTTTGTTAAAATGAATTTGGATAACAAAGTTTGTTACATTATCCGTTTAATACTCATTTATAATAGTGACTAGCATCACATCATACAAAACACATAACAGCATATAGCAGTCCCTAATCTAAGTTTACAACTATTACTTCCCACTGGGAATATAGTTTTTTGAGTGACCTCTGTCCTTGCATTATATAGAGGTCCTGTCCCACTGTGCTCTTCAACATAGAATTTAACAATCAGTAGTGCATAAGAATTTAATAAGCATTAGGCACTAATGACACAAAAGATAAAAGTTAAAAGATATCTGACTTCATGGAATTTCCATTCTATAAAAGGAATTAACATTTACAAGATTAAGGTAGTATGTATGAAATGTTAAGTACAATGTTGTCAATGTAAATACAGTTGATTGAAGTACTAGACAAGTAAAAAAAAATTCTACAAAAAGTACAATTTTTATTTTATATAATTTTAATGAATGTATTCTGTAGATCTGCTCAGATACAGATTTTTACAAAGCACTATAGAACATGTAATATAGACATAAATATGGGTACAGATAAATATTATGTATGTGCATATATATATATATGTTTACAAATATATTTCAATTTTACAACTAAATCAGAAAATTGAACAAAAGTGGTTTTATTTATTTACCAAACCTAATTAAAATTGGTATTTATTAAGTCATTAAGAGACAAATCACCATTAATTTTAAAGGTTAACAACAGCTATTTAAGGAATGCTTTTACCACACTATTAGTCGAACTACTATCAACAAAAACAGTTAAGACATTTTATTAAACTAAAGCTGTAAGCTTAACTTTTCCTTACACATAAATACTTTTTTATTTTTAATTTTCTTAGCTTTAAAAACAAAATGTTCTTTTTCTTTTTCAGACTGTTATCAGTAAGGCAAACATAAGAAACTGAAAATAATTATTCAACTATCGCAATATTTATTTAACTGGTTAAAATCACTTACATAAAAGCCTGAATTCTTACAGTGCTTTTTGTAATAAATCTACTTTTAACAGTGGAGGCTTCTTCATTTAGACATACACATTTTAAGTTGGAAACTTAAAAAGGAGGAAATGTTTCCCCATAAATAAGGAGAGTTAACTGGTTTATCTCCGATTTTCTTTTGCCTCTGTATTCATTGTAAGACTTTTTTTTGGCCCCTTTGCCTTTTTTCAGAACTCAATAGGTAAGAGAGAAAATAAATGTTTATTAGTTGAAGAAGTCTTATCTTTAAGATGACCTTAGTGTTCAGACTTTTATAAAGTGGTTATGAGACTTCCTCTAACACTATAGGAAGTAAATAAATTTGAGAAATCAACAACTTTGAAATTATAAACCAATTCCACAACATATGAGATTTAACATAGCTTTGATTTAAAATACTTTATATAGTCTTTGATTTAAAATACTTTGTATAGTATTCAGCCAAAATTATCTATATAAATTCACTAAAACACACCAATGCTTTTTAATCTACTCAGATATTTAAGGATGAAATAACTTGGGTACTATATCATAAAAGTACTGAAATTGTGTTAACATCTTTGTGTAGCAAAAACTACAATTTAGAGCAGTGGAAAAACAGCTAGAAAATAATCAGGACAAAAAGTATCTACTATTAAAATCTGGGCAATCACAAACATCATTTGATGACAGCTTAATTCAAATACACTAAGCAAATTAGTGCAAACTGGGTAAACCTCAAGTTATATAAAAATCTTTGAAGGCTTCACTGGAAGAATTATTATTGACCAGTTAAAAGTCACAACTAAAATATATTCAGCCTATGTTACCGTTCCATGATGCTTCATAGTACACAAAGTTCCGTAAGATAAGCATTGTTTCAGTTGTGTTCAACTCTTGGTGATCCCTATTTGGGTTTTCTTAGCAAAGTGGTTTGTAGTGGTTTGCCATTTCCTTCTCTAGCTAATTTCACAGATGAGAAAACTGAAGAAAACAGGGTTGCCCAAGGTCACACAGCTAGTTAAGTGTCTGAGACCGTATTTGAACTCAGGAAGAAGAGTCTTTCTGACTCCAGGCCTGACCCTCACACTACTGCACCACCCAGGTGAGGTAAGTAACAAAACTTCCTCTTATCAGATGCAGGGTTGTGTGATAAGGGAGAAGGGAGTAGAGTGGAAAAAGCCCGGGTAGGGAAATTCTCTCACAGGTTTGTGCCACTTTGGCTTCCAATCTGCAAAATGATTAATTTCGTAGAATAATCACAAAGTACAATGTCCTTTTATTATTCGTGTGTAAAATTTTTAGATTCTGCATCTGTATACATTTGGCCGTGCGCCTGGTTACAACTATCACTATAAACTTAGCACAGATTTAGGGAGAATTACAAAGATATGATTTGTGATTAGGTAAACTATTCTATCTACTCTTCCCTTTTCCGGGGCACTAAAGGACTTCCATGCACTTTCTCTCAAAGCTATAGCCAGTTAAAATCAAGAGATCAAATCACCAAACTTCTAATTAATGTATTGGGTACAAATCAGCATTCATACTTTCTGTCAGATCCAACACTATGGGATGGTGCAATCTGCTTTGTTCAAAGAAAGAGTAATTTGAGGGCATTGAAATCTCTTGATTCAACTCCAAAATTTTGGAAATAGAACCCGCTCAGCTTCTATTAGGAAAAATAAAAATAAAATGGGGTATGGGAGAAGAAGTATGTTTCAGTAGGGCACTGATTGCCAAATCAAGGTAACTAATAACTGACAGAAATACTCCCCAAAAATTCTAAAGAGGAGGGTGGATGTTGCCTTGATATGTGAAACATGAGTGCTCATGAACAGAAAAGGATAAAATGGTTTCTTCTAAGACTGTCCTGAAAATATTAGGGCCATGGCGACCTGGTACCTGAAACTTGTCAAGTCTCATGCTTCACAGGTATGAAAAAAAAATGTTGCCCAGAGTAAAGTTAATGATCATTCAAAACTCCTAATTATGACTGAGTTAAGCAGAACTGTTTTAAGATCCCTCATTGAAGCTTCTCTCCATTTCAAAATGATTATCGAAAAAGTTATGATATGTTTGTACATGAATATGTGGGCAGTGCAGGGCAGGGGGAGAATGGGTAGATTTAATCAGATTGTAATTTATATAGATCATATTCCAACAGTTAAAGGTACATCATGCTATGTACATATTTGTTACAGCTTAAATTTTTTTTCTTGTTTATTAAAGGATCAGACTACTAAAAGTAGGTGATACCTCATTGTGCTTGTATATCTTTAGATATTTTTGGTTTCTCCCATTGCCCAATCACCTCTGGAGGGAATCGGTTTTTTTTTAAGTTGCCATTAACTTTGGTAGCAGGTTGATAAATTTTTAGTTCCAAGGAAGCTAATAAAAACTATAAGGGGTTCTCATGGGTTTTCCATAAATAGAGGCACATTTTGCTTAATAAAATGCCATAACTAATCTATGTTTATATTAGGTTTTATCATTAAAAAGTACATAATCTCGCGTGACCCTAAAAAAACAACCTGGAAGGGTTAAAAGTGTTATCTGCATTTTACACATCAGAAAACTAAGGATCAGGGAAAAATAAAATATCCATGTTCATACGTGAATAAAGAGCAGAACCAGGACAAATACAAATGTGAACTGAGACCCAGTTCTTATTCTACTACACTACTGCTGTGTACTCAGGAAAGAGCTCAAGCCATCTGACTGCCTAGCTGTTACTCTAAATGTATAATTTAAATATAATGTTGAAAGACCTGGTTTAAAAATGATAGCACTTCAGATAAAGATGGTTTCATGTTCTTAGTGTCACCATTTCTGGGTTTACCTTGTTCTAAATGCAGCTGCTTTAGAGATCAGGATAAGAATTGATGTTTGTGGTTGAACAGTTTGTACACAGCATAGTGGTCTCTTCAATTTTAAGGGGCATCACACATCCTTCCATTTATTTTAGAGCATTACCACTTATTCAGAACAACCACCATCGAAAAGCTTTGACTCAAGAGGACAGCAAAAAGCAAAACCATTTAGAATAAGTATCCCCAAAGGGAATACACAGGTATGAGAGAAACGAATTGCTTTAAATGTAAACTTCTCTGGAAAGTGTGACTTCACAGAGGCCAGGCATTACTAACCCCTGACTTGAGTCACTTAGTGTTTATGATTACAGTAAATGCAAAAAAAATCCTCAAGTCACATGTTTGTTTCTAGTTACTTGAGAGGGGCCATGCTAAAGGCAGTAGGATCCCAGTTTTAATACTGACTACATATGTACTTGAACTACTAGACCCTAACCAGCATAAATGGGCAACTTACATTAGACTTTTCTTCTCTCAGGCTTTCTTTTCACTTCAACCTCCCATCCCTCATTACTTTATATTCTCAGCTTGAACTTTCTTCATTCCTCTCATGAATCCCCCTTCCAAGATCATAGTCAATCTTTAGAATTGTCATTCCAAAGAATGAGCTAGAGTGCATTATGCTTTCTTTTAAAAGTTTCCTATACATTATTTTATCCACTTAAGAGCATTTTCCCTCTCTGGTCTCTCCTCTATGTTCTCTCTTTTCCCTGTTCATGCTCTCCCGAATAATCAAAACACCAATATTCAATGAAATAGGGCCCATATCCAAAATGCAAATTCCTAAACACAAGCCCATATCATAAATAGGGAATTTTCAAAAGGTAAACGGCACCAATCTAGTACAATGCAGGCTTCTTAAGGGTGGCAGGGCCTTCTTAGTCTGTCTATTCACATCATTTTATCTCTATATCCACATGACACATGCTACATAAATGTTTGTAGGCTCATGTTCTAGTTTGTAAGGCACCAATGAAATAAAAGATTGGACATGAGATACACAAGTACGTAGAATTCTTCAAGAAATGGATGCAGATTCCATCAATTCAGATGAATTCTATGAGTAGAACAAGAAAGGATGTCATAACTACCTGGGTTAACAGTTGATCCAAAGGGAAGGAAAGCGATAACTACTTTTCTGATAGGAGCTGGATGATAATTTATATCATGTTAAATATTCTGAGGAAGAATGGAAGCTAAAGTGATTTTAATGTAATTCAAACCTTAAAGTACCTTCTATATAAAGAGTCTATTTCCAACTGGTCTGCTGGAAATCCTACTGGCATCAAAAGCTCTATCGGTCTTATAACAAAAAATAATACCTCTCCACTCAAAAAAATGAAAATTTAAAAAGTATGCTGAACTTACTCATTTCCTCATTTCTAACTGTAGCAGCACCATTTTTCTAGATACACAGGATCAAAACATCAGCGTCAGGGCAGCTAGGTGGCACAGAGAGTACAGCACCGGCCCTGGAAGTCAGGAGGGCCTGAGTTCAAATCCAGCCTCAGACACTTGACACACTAGCCTTGGGCAAGTCACTTAACCCCAATTGCCCTGCCTTCCCTCTCTAAAAAACAAACAAAAAACATCAGTGCCAACTTTAGTTTCTCCCTTCACCAATTCTTCATATATTTAATCATTTCTGAACTCACCTAATTCCTCAATTTCACTGAGATTAGTACTCATTGTTTTATTCTGATTAACTACTGTAAACATACCTTTACTTAACAATTATAACAGGTTGAGAGAGTAATCTTCCAGTCTCTCTTTCTAATGCATAGTTCTTATCATTTGACTGCCCTGCTCAAAAATCTTTCAGCTGCTTATTGCCACCCATTAAAATTAGAACTTGAGAATTAGTATAATATGCTCTGTTGGGTTTCATCTAAAACATCTTCTTATAAGGAGGATGTTGGACTATATAGACTTCAGTGGTCCTCCCCAGTCCTAAATTACAGGAACACAGATGTAATAATAGAAAGGACTTCAGAAGTCTTAATGAGTCTGACTTCTATGATCCTGATCTAACATTCAAGGTTTTCCACTCAGGCCTCATCCACCACTATTCTTTCATGTATGCTATTTTTCAGCTAAACTAGACTTCTTGTTTTTCCTAATCTCAAACTTAAGCTTTCTGACTCCTGTTATATCACCCATGGTGTTCCCTGGTTATTTCCCCTCCTCATCTGACTGTGAAAACATGTACTGTCCCTTTGAAGGCTGGTTCCTAACTGGAATTAATCAGTCCTTACTCTCATGGTATTAGAGATTCTCCTATTGACTCATAACCCAATATATATGTCTTATCTACTCTAGTAGTTTAATACAGTCTTAGTGATCTTTGCATACTCCATAATAGCTAACTACCACAGAGCCCTTTATGCAATAGGAATTTAGTAAATGCCTGTTAAATTCAACCAAATATGTGTCTTGTGGAGCACACGTATATGTAGGCATTAATGAAAGATTCTCCCAACAATTCATATAGCTAGTCATTTATTCCACTATTTTTAAGCACTATTAAAAATTGCCAATAGCTAAAAGCTTTAAAGTTTGCAAAGTTCTTTACAAATGTTCTTTAATTTTATCTTCCCAACAACCCTAAGAAGTAGGTGCTATTATTGACCACATTTTACAGGCAAGGAAAGCAAGGAAGAGTGACTTCCCCAGGGTCACACAAGCTAATAAATGTCCAAGGTCAGAGCTGAACTTGCAGCACTCTATCCACTACGCTACCTAGTTGTGGCACTAAATTCTGTACTAGGCTCAGGGGGATAAATCATTTTAAAACATAGCTCTTACCTTCATGAAGCTCACAATTTACTAAGGGGAAAACATCTAACAACGAGCCTGGTACTGTATAAAAAGGACTGACTAAAGGTAAGAAACTTATTTCATGTCCCAGATCCTCTATGTAACCACCTATGAGATCTTGTGCTTCCAATATCCTCAGCATGCGGACAGAAATATTTTTATTACTTTACCACATAGGTTTGCTTTAAGGAAAGTATATTATGAACTATAAAATGTTATACATAAATGGTGAGCTATTATCACAGCAGAACAGAGTAAGTATATTCAAAGAAGTAGAAAGTAAATGCAAAGTCTATGTTAAAGTATCATTTTTGATTTCTCTTTTCTCCATCACAATGAAATTAGGGGGAGTGTTAAGAAGGATGGGAGAGAGAGGTAAAGCAAGGGGAAATAGATATTCAAGAGAGTCAGAGCAGAAACTCTCACCTCCAAATTCTTCCAGGGATGATCACTAAAGATTAAGATCGATGGGTATAAGGGAGAAAATAGTTATGTTTCTATGCTCAAAGCAGTTTCCCTGCTATCTCAGAGGTCTGGAAGATCACACTAAAAAGGTGTGATCTCTGAAAAGGTAAAAGGCAGTGTGTTATGGTGGCTATAGAAGCCATCATCTCTTTAAAACTTTATGGGGAGGGACAAGGAAATTCTATTCAATTCAGGGGTTATTTGCTAAGGTTTGGTTGTTGTCCTTCGTTCTCAAAAGAGGACCAAAATGACATCACTATGCTAGAGTCATGATTCAAAGTGTCCAATTGTGGCTGATCAGGCCAATACGAACTCAGAATGTTCTACCACAGGTTGGGCACAAATCATCTGTGTGAACATTTGGGGTGGATACTCCAAACTTGCCCATCCTGCATTTCCTTTGAGCTGTTTCAATGGCATGTTTCATTGTTTCAATGCTATGCTCCTATGAAGCTCACAGCCCAGTAAGGAGATTTGCGCATATGCAGATAACCTAATTCAAAACAAAATGTAATTAGTATATTATTTCCATTTCTTTGCTACCCATAAAAGTGCTGCAATTTGGTATATATGGAACCTTTCTATTCCTATTAAACTGCTTGGCTATATGCCTACCAAATATCCTAGGGAGATCTAAGCTAAAGGGTACGTACAGATTAGCACATAATTCCAAATTGCTTTCCAGAAAGCCTACACCACGGGTGGGGAACCTGCCACCTCCAGGTCTCAAGTGCTGCCACTTGACTGAATCCAAACTTCACAGAACAAATCCCCTTAATAAAAAGATTTGTTCTGTAAAACCTGGATTCAGTCAAATAGCAGAACCCAAGGACCTAGAAGGCTGCGTGTAGTCTTGAGGCGGTGGGTTCCCCACCTCTGGGCTACACCATTTCATAGCTCCACCAATAGGGCATTATCGCACTTATCTTCTCACAGTTTGTAAATTTGCTAGGAGGTAAAACCTCCAAGTTAGTTACTTGATCTACATTTCTCTTAATAGTGATTTAGAACAATCACATTAACAATGGAATTACATTAACAATGTAGTTAATTATTTGTACTTAATTTTGAGAACTCTGTTTTACCTATAACCAATGACTTCCAATCATCAACTTCATGGACTTCTTCTTGTGGTCTCTTTACAGCTTTTGACATTAATCTCCTGGAGGCTCTCTTACCCTTTTGGCTTTAAGAGACACCCTTCTCTTTTGATCTGTTCTATCTTCTAGAATAGTTCCTGTTATCAATCCCTTAAATGTAGGCATTCCTCAAAGGTCTGTTCTTATTCCTCTTCACTCCTTTCCCTTCTATCCTCATTCTCTTCCCTCAACAATCTTTCATTCACATCTGCAACTTTAGCTACCACCTTTATGTAGCTGAACACCAAATCTCTATCTCCAGACCTTTCTATTCACCTGCTGCCAGGTCACAGTTGCCTAGCAGTGTCAAAAACATATCATGTAATTTTTAGTTTTTCAGAAATCCCTCCATGTTCTAAGGCATGTTCTAGAATTATTCTCTAATTTGAGTATCATAGGATTAGAGGTAAAGAGACAGAAAGGACCTAAGAGGCAGCCATCTAGTCCAACCCCCTAATCTTTCGGATAAGACATCTGGGAGAATCTGTCCAAGGTCACATAAGTACTAACCTTCTTTGTTCTATTTCCCTTTATTCAGTGTCAGGTACATAGCACATTCTTATGTTTGGTTAACTTTTGGTTTGTAGTGACTGCATACATCTGCCAGCCATAGCGCACATTGTTTTATCTGGGCTGTGTCTTGACTCCTGTTCCATTCTCCTACTTACCAGATGACTGGCTTGGTCTAATATTCAAGGTTAGAAGATTCATGTGGAATCATGTGCCATAACTGTCCCTTTTTTGGTGATCTAGCTGAATCCAAAAAAATTTATAAGATCTATTTTTATAATATGTGTGTATATCTATATTTATATGTATATGTACAGACATTAACTTATTTTATAAGATTTAGAGCTGGAAATTAATTCAAAGGTTATCTAGTTTAACCCCTCCTTGTACCATAAGTATTTTCTTGTGTTTACTTACTGTTTTAGCCTTACTTCCTGGATTGGAGCCAGGCTCTGTGCACTTCTGGAGGGCACAGCGGAGCTTCCTTTGATACTGATCTGAATTATATGGGGTCTAGATAATGAGCACTGTGTTTTCAAGGTCCCTATGCTTGGAAGATATTCTCTCTCCATCTCTGTATCACAGAATCCCTCATTTCCTTCAAACCACAGTTCAAGCACCCACCTTAAAATAACTTTATTGATCTACCACCACTACCAAAGAAAACCCTTCCTCACTAACTTACCCTATATTTATTTTGCATTTATTTATATATGTAGATGTTATGTCCCTGTGTTGGTAAGCAAGATGGGCTCTCAGCACTTAGTTGGCTTTTGTTTCTTTTGAGTAATTCAGTGTATTTCATTGAGCCTTACCAGGTGCTAAGCCCCAGGCCCAAACCCCTATTAGGTGTAAAACCTATGTGGGTGTGACTTGGTAACCAAAGTGGGGCCCCAGATGGGGCTAACTAAAGGAGGGCCTAGTTTACACATGAGTTTGAGTGACAGGTTTGGGACATCGGAGGCTCTTAGACCACATGGATTTAAGTCCTCTCTTTGTGACGATTTTGGAGCCGCATGTGTTACTCTCCCCTGACCCTCAAAAAGATATAAAACCAGGGGTTGGTTTCCTCTTCTTTGGAGCTCTTTCCGACGGCAGTGGTGGCACGAGTGACTCTGGGCCAGCCCACATTATGAGCCCCCTCGCTGAACCTAGATGTTGGTAACTATGAATCTGTATTTGGTCTGTCGATGTTTGTAATTTGTTTAGGGCTCTCACTCACACTGATGGGCTGATTCGGAGACTCCTCGAAGCTGTAGCTAAGGGCCCTCCAGCTTGTAACCCAGATGCTGGGACTTTGTTAAACTCTGGCAACTATATATTGGGATTTGAATCAGACAAGTCTGTCTGTCCATGTTTGTATTTTGTTCTGAAGTTCAGGGTGGTGGTTTTTTTTTCCCTGAACTAAGTGAATGATATTTGTATGCTGAATTAAAGTAAGCTTGTGAACCCCTTAACGTTGCTTTTCTTACTAAAGCCGAACTAAAGAAAATGTGCTTTTGCAGCATGCTGGTAGCTTGTGTTGTTGGGCTTGTATTGGTCTTTCACCCCCACAACAGCTGCTAGCTGGACTGTTGAAACAGTCCCCCAATAGAATGTAAGGTGTTTCAAAACAGATTTTTTTCCTGTGTTTTTTTCCCCCTGCATATCTGTAGTTTTCCATATTCTCGGTCCTCTAGCACAACACCTGGAACATGGAAAGTCCTTAATGAATCCTACTGATTGACTGATAGTTGGATATAGCCAACCTTTTCAAGGAGCTTAGCAGAAAATGGTAAGGAAGATATAAGTGATGGTAACTAGCTAAGACAACTATCAAGGGGAAAAGGATTGAGAAGAACTTAACAAACTTGTAAGACATGGGAAGGAACCAATGAAAAGATTAATAAGGCTTAAGATTCATTCAAGAGAAGGGAGAATTTCTGTAATTAGACTCTGGTAGGAGGGAAGTGTATTGAGAATGCAGGTGGAGTTATTATCATTAGAGAGGAATGGAAAACAACTACCTCTGATGAGCACAGGGAAGGAGAGAGAAACGATCATGATACCAATATGGTTTGAGCAACGTAAAGATGGGGGTAAATTTTTTTTCTCCTAAATTGAAGTTTGTTTTTATTGTAAACTATAATAATTACTTCCAATATAGCAAGATTAAAAGAATTGTATAATAAACTGAATTGCTACCTGCTGGAGAGCATGTGGGAGAACTAGAACACTGCTACATTGCTGGTGGAGTTGTGAACTGATCCAGCCATTCTGGAGAACAATTTGGAACTCTGCCCAAAGGGCTATAAAATGTTCATACCTTTTGACCAAGCATTACCACTTCTAGGATCCCAAAGAAATCACACAGATGGGAAAGTGACCCATATGTACAGAAATATTTATGGCAGCTCTTTTTGTGGTAGCAAAGAATTGGAAATCAAGGGAATGCCCATCAACTGGGGAATGGCTAAACAAGTTGTGGTATATGAATGTAATGGAAAACTATTGTGCTATAAGAAATGGGGAAGATACGGACTTCATAATAACCTGGAAAAACCTACATTTTTTGTAGGGGGCAGAGCAGTTATTACACACAACCACAGATATGTTGATTCTGTGATGACTAACCTTGATAGACTTGGCTCTTCTCAGCAACACAAGATTTAAAGACAACTCCAAAGGACTCATGATGGAGAGAGCTATCTACATCCAGAGAAAGAACTATGAAGTATGAATGCAGATTGAGGCAAACTATTTGCTATCCTCTTTTTTATCTTCTTTTGTTTTTTTTCCTCCTCTTTTGTTATTGTTTTTTGGGGTTTTTTTGGTTTTGTTTCTTCTTTCTCATGATTCATTCCATTGGTCATTGTTTTTCTTTACAACCTATTGTGAAAATAAGTTTAATGCGAAGTTATATGTATAAAATATATTGGATTCCATGCCGTCGGGGGGGGGGGGACACGTGGAACTCAAAATCATGTCAAACTAAGTGTTGTAAACTAAAAATAAAAAAATCTTAAACAAAAAGAAATGTATATTGAAAAGAAAAGTGGATCATCTGTTCTAAATAACAGAAATGCATAAGAGGAAAAGATGAAAGGCTTAGAACAGGTGCTATGGGGCCTGAAATTCGAAGTCACTAAAGGTGGAATAGAAATGTCGAAAAGCAAGAAGGCCCTGGTTAAAGTTGTTTAATAAATCTGTGAACAAAGAAGTCATCTTGACCCAGTGATTTTCTACTAACACTCTATAACCATGAAACAAAAGCAGAAAAGCCAGATGGTTCAGATTAATTTTCCTAGGATGAATATTGGCAGGTAGGGACTGGAAGAAGTTTGGGGAGGAGAGAGGAGTATATGCAAGTAAAAATAAGTTGGTAATTAAAGATAACATTTATATAGCACTCTAAGGTTTGTAAAGCACTTTACATATATCTTTTTTGATCTTTACAACAATCTTTCAAGGGAGATGCTATTATTATAATCCCCCTTTTACAGATGAGGAAACTGAGGATGAGAAGTTAATTAACTTGTCCAGGGTCACACAGCTAGTGTGTATACAAGTGTATAAGGCAGGATAAAAACTTAAGTCTTCCTGACTCCAGCCCCTGATGCTCTATAGTTCTCTATGCAAGCTAGTCAGGCATTAAAATGGCTGATTATGGGTCAATGCTAAATAAGAAACCAAGTGAAACCAGATTGAGAGAAATGAAGAATAAGGATTGGGTTCAAAAGCAGGTTCAGTGTAAATGAAAGTGAAAAAGGCAGATAAATAGTTGTGACTAGAAAGAGGAATTTCAAAGTTCTGAATCTAGGAGGTGGTATAACTCAAGAGAGATGCATGTTAGTATATGTCAGGGCAGGAAATCATTGGTGTTGGGGAGTTTGAGGAATTGAGAGGACTTTACAGTGGGATCAAAATGAAATACTGAAATTCCTAGATAGAAGAGAATTTATAATTTTCATATTAATTGATATGATACATGTAATGAACATACTAATAACTTTTTTCTCAAGAGCTGACTCTGGATTGAGAGTCAGAGCTCACAATGCAGCTTAGACTGATTAATCAAAACTGACAATGCTCACAATTACTGAACCTAAGTAAATCAAAGACTGTAGAACCTGTTCCCTTCACAGAACTCTGGGTTCTGTACTTTAGGGTAGGTGGTCAAAAATCCAAAGACTTGACTCCAAGAACTGCATTGTGAGACTCAGGGGTTTCTCTCATGGGAAACCCACTAAATGACTGTTTGTAATCCACTTTCCTCCCTCTTACCCCACTTGTGATTTAAGTATATAACCTGTGCTTTTACTTCAGCTAAGAGAACATTCCTCACTTTGAAACTGATTAAACTACTTTATTACTGGCACTCCCAGTCTCTTTGTGGGACTCCAAGCACTCTCAGGTTAGAGATTAGCTGAGTAAAAATCCTGTTAACAATAGTACACCAAGGGATAGGGTGGAGAAAACCATAAATCAGATACTGAAAAACTTAATTCTACCCTTTACCCAATAGATACGTACCACGAGGAATACAGGAAATCATTCACCTACAATTCTGGGGTACTATACATATAGTAAATGATATAAAGTTAGATAAATACATAACCTAACGTGAAGACCAATGTGGACACATTATGCCACTTTTGGTATAAAGACCACTCTGGCTAAATTTGAAGAAGCTCCTCACCAGACAGCTGGTGAGAATTTTTTGGAGGGCATAGCCTCTCATTTGGGCTTGCAATACCATTCAATGGAAGGAATGGCCCACACAAATCAAATCATGGTTCGTTTAAAATACTGAAGACCATAATCCATCTATCTACAACAAATTTTATACCATATGCCCAGGGAACTGATGAGAAAAGTTGAGTTCAGATAAATTAAAATTTTGATACTAAGGGGGGGGCATCACTAACAGCTCTACCTCCTGTCATCTGAAACACCCTTCTAAAATAGGATAATGACCTATGACATGGCTTTCAGAAAATAGATCTTTTCCTGGGGATTACAAAAGAAAGAAATTAAAAGAAGTGATGATGTCCCTTATGAAGCTAAAAAAATAGCTTTTGGCGGGGCTTATGCACCCAAAACACTTGGTGAATTTAAGTATCTAAATCTCCATGTCAGTCTCTCTAAAAATTACCTCATGCTATGTCACAAACCACTGTTTATAAGAAAAAAAGAGCAAGCAGGAAAAAGGAACGAAAAGAAGAGGCCTTAACACCTTCCAAGTTGTTCACCATTCAACAAAATGGAATCACATGTCAGCCTTAAACAAGCCAGAAAGAAAAAAATAAAGGGAAAAAGAGAAAATATTTTGTTGGCAGGCATTCTTAATGTAACTTCTAAAGATAAGGCTATAGTACAGAAACCTGACACACCCCTTAATCAATCATGCCTAAAGATTAGCTGTGCATCTTGTTGCATATGAAGGGACCTGGAGGTGGTTCAAAAAATGAACACTAGAGGGTAGTGCTGTATGCTAAGTGCATTCTCCTCTTACCCTCTTCTTCCCTTCCTTAATTAACCCTTATTCTCAAGAGGTTACATTTTCAAGGCATTGCAGCAAAAGCTCACTTTGGTGCCTCCTAAATTACTGATAAAAGGCACAAAGGAAGTACTGATTCTGATCTTCTTCTAAGACTTTGCAATGTCCTAAGAGCACCCTGTATCCTGGTCAATGCTTTAAAAAAAAAAAGGCAATTAACAGTTTTGTTAAGTCATAAGTAATTGACTTCCATGACTCTTTCCAATTATGATGGGGGCGGGCAGGATAATAGAAAATTATTAAGAAATCACGCGGACAGGCAGCACAGCACACACCCTCCCATCAATCTAGCTCATAACTGGTTTCCAACTATTCCCTCCAAGGCCATTCCTCAGGGAGGGCTTGCTTGGTGATTCTAGTTACTGGCCAGAAAGGAAACTATGTAATTTTTTTCATTTTCTTTAACTAAAGAAGACCTGCTTCAAAAATCCAGCTACAAAAGTTCAGAAAACTGAGTGCTTTATAAAGAGATAAAATTATTCTATATCAATTGAAAAGATGAAGTTATTAGAGTTAGATTTCAGCATTCTCTCAATTCTATCAGTTACTTTTCAGAAACGTTTTGGCATTCTCCTGAAATTAAAAAAATGCTGAAAGTCCAAAAACCTTTAAAAAATGGTTCTTGAAAGTGCAAAGCACATGCTCCATCCTGTAAATCCAAACAACAAAAAAAAATTGTACTTACTGTTAAATACTCTCCAGGTTGATTTTTCTCCTCTTCATAAATTAGAACTAGAAGGACCCTAAGTGATGATCTGGTCCAACCGTTCACTTTACTGACGAGGAAGTTAGGACCCAAAGAGGAAGTAACTTTTCCAAGGTCATACAGCTACGTAGTGGCAGAGAAGAACAGAAATGACTATTGCCATACTGGATAACGTGGCAATAAGAACATCTGGAGGCAGGCTGGCACATGTGAACTCAGAAAGCTATAACCTTATTTAACCTTTCTAAGCCTCAATTTCCTTATCAGGAAAGTGAGAAGGGCCTCTTCCCAGGCAAAATGGCTGCCTTCAGGGTGGCAAACCTCTTAGCACCTATATATATATACACACCAGTAAAAATCTGAAATTTACAACAGATTAAATAATGACCTAGAAATCCAATGAGGAACCAGAGTGACTTCTTTCACCCCAGAACCTCATCCCCAGGCAGAAAACCAAAGCCAAAAGAAAAAAGAGCCACCATTAAAATCCATGCTAGCACAGGCCAACAACCAGCCATGGACCAGAGACACAGGTAAGGTGGTACAGTCCAGGGATGCCAGAAACCATTTCTTAGAAACACTGGTGAGTAACAGCAACACATGACACTTAGCAGTGCTCAGACCCTGGAAGAGCCTGAACATTCAGGGGCTTCAAGGTCACTAGTTCTCTGAACTGTGATGCCAAGTAAGACCCAAAGCTTGAACGTCTAAAGTGCAAGGTGATCTAACCCTAGGAGGTAAAAGTTAGAGAATGAATCAATTTTAAGTCCAAGCAAGATGACCCCTCTACCCAAAAGCACAGGATTGTGGTGGGGGAGGGGGGAAGAAACACACCCTGGCCCCCTCAATTAGTAAACCAAAGCTGAGATTAGGAACCCAAACAAAACGACAACTTGTATTAAAAAAAATCACAGTTCTAGAGAGCTCCAAAAGAGAAACTGTATAACTATAAGCAGAGACTCAAAGGAAAAAAAAATGGATTTCCCACAAGCACAACATGACTATTGAAATGAAACAAGAGATTTTTTATAAAAATGAAATACAAAGCTATAGAGAATACAATTTAAAGGATAAAAAAACACAATTTATGTGTTAAACTTTACCCAAAGCAATGAATTCCCTGAAAACTAAAATAGACCAAAGATGAATCAATGATCCCATGAAGCATTAAGAAATAATATTACAGAAACAAAATATTAGGGGAGGAATTAAAAAAAAAGAAAATGTAATCTTTCTAAGATAAAAAACTGACCTAAAAAAACAAGGCGAGAAAATTTAAGATTATTTGGATTCCCCCAAAACTGTGATTTAAAAAAAACTTGGACATAATAATTCAAAAAATCATAAATAAAAAATATACCCAAATCTATTTGAATCATATAGCACAGTCATAATCCACTGATCATTTCCTGGAAAAACTCCAAAAGGGAAAGTCCCAGGAATGTCCTATAAAATCCAGGGCTGCTACATCACAGAAAAAATACTTCGAGAATCCAGAAAAAAGCAGTTCAAGTACATCAATGAACCACAGTCGGGTTCACACAAGACCTGGAAGCTTCTCCTATGAATGAGATCTTGGAATGCAATATTCCAGAAAAAAAAAGATAGAGGTTTACCACCAAAAATAACTTAACCCTGGCAAAGGTGAATATAATTCTACAGGGGATAAAAATGGACCCTTAATGGAAGACTTTCAAACACTTCCTAATGTAAAGATCAAAGCCAAAGAGGAGCTTTGGAAGGCTAACATAAGGGTCAAGAAAAACACAGAAAGAGAACAAGTCTCCTTTCAGAACTTTAACTCAAAGAGTTTTGAAGGAGTTAAATAAGAAAAAAAAACAGAGGACATAGGAGTGGAATAGTTGTTTGGAGAGTTTTAACAAAAAAAGGAGACAGAAGGAAAAAGGAACACATTAATGTAGAAAGGAGAAGAGGGTAGAATACACTAGTCCTTATCACTGGAGTACACAAACATGGAGGAAGATGTGGGAGCGAGGGGGAAAGGCATCAAGAAGAGCCTCCTTCTTATCAGAAAATGCAACAAGGAAGGCTGAACACACAGTCTGGTGTAGAAATGCACCAAACAACAGAGAATCAAGAGTGGATGAGAGGAGGGCAGACATCTAGGAGGGAATTAGTCACAAAGGAAAACCCTCCCTGGTCCTGAAGATATTAAAAATTAAAGACAGAATTTCAGGGAGTTCTCGCCAACTGGGCAATAGCTAAACAAGTTACAGTATAAAAATATAACAGAATACTATGGTACCATGAGAAATTATGAAAGGAATAGTTTCCAAAAATCCTGGGAAGACTTTATGAACGGATACAAAATGAAGTGAGTAGACCCCAGGAGAACAATTTACTCAATTAACAATGTTATATAAAGACAACTTTCAGATATTTAAGAACTCAGATCAATGCAATATTTAATAATATCTGTAGAAGACTACTATAATACATGTCATCCTAGCTCTGGATTCAAAGTTCAGAAGGACATTTTTCTTTAGAGATGATCACTTTATGAATTTGTTCTCCATAACTATGCTTACTTTATAAGGGTTTTTCATCCTCTTTCACTCAGTTTGAAGGAGGGGAGGGGAGGGGAGAAGAATAAATAAAGGGATAAGTAGGAACAGTAATACCAAATACAACTCAGAAACAAAACAAAAAAATCATTGAAACATTTTTTGGAGGGGGGAAGGCAGGGCAATTGGGGTTAAGTGACTTGCTCAAGGTCTCACAGTAGGAAGTGTGTCAAGTGTCTGAGGACACAATTGAACCCAGATCCTTCTGACTCCAGGGCCAGTGTTCTACTCACTGTGCCACTTAGCTGCTCCAAAACATTTTTTAAATGCATGGAAGGGACCAGAACTTCACGAAAGGAAGGGCATGTAAGCAAAGCAATTTTAAAAGCAACACATAGAACTTAATATATACCTTTTAAAAGCAAAAGTTAGGAAATCAAAATTTATGGTTTCATATAAAATCCTCTTTTTGTGTTCTGCTGTATATTTAGAAACGCTATTTTGGGTATTTAAATTCATCTATTTATGCCTGAAATTTCAGTACTTTCTTATTTATGACAACCATTTTACAATCAATAATAAGAGTTCAAAACACGTAAACGTGCTTTTAAAATGGGAGCTTATTTTCCATACTTTAAAAAGATGTGTGGATGATTCACAGAATGTGAATTAACCCTCAATTAACACCCAATACAAGGCTCCGCCTAATAAGAATTTTATGACTTCTAGTCCTGCCTCTGATTTATAACATAGTCTGGGCAAGTCACCTGAGCCTCAGTTTACCCAACTGTAAAAATGGAATGTTGAGAATAAAGTACAATAATAAATAAAAAAATATGATCCAGAAAGTGTTTAAAAATTCTAAATAGTTCAAGCTAGATTAAATTTATAAGTTAAATAATAACTAGGAAAACTATCCTCATGGGACTTGTGGCAGTAATTTTCTAATGTGATAGCTGGCATGCCACCAGCTGCCTTGTGAAATTCCAAAAACTGAATTAGCACCCTTATGTGTTTGTAAATATTAGCAGTACAGTTTTATTTTGGTTTGTCATATGTACAAATATATAGGTCCATATCATGATTCATTTTACACTGAAAGACCAAAGCCAATAATAATAATCACTCTGATTTAGTTCAAATCTTCATTTCTCAAAATAAGGTGGGTATATATTCACCTTTTGGGGTTGAAATGTATCGCTATAACTGAGAAATGTTGGTCTAGGAGATTAAGAGAGGAAGGTAAGTATTTTTCCACCCCAAAATTACTGCATAAAGATTTTTGATGCATAATATTGTATTTAATATTTTAAGGAAATGTTACTAGTTTCAAAGATGTTTCACAGTTTCTGTGCACACCACCACAAGGAACTAAAGATTTGAGCAAATAATTTAGGAAATATTTGATGTAAACTCAAACCAAACAACCAGAGTTCATGCCAGAAGATTAAGGGGGAAATCCCAGTCTGGCATGAAGGCGACAGGGGTGTCAGCATAGGTGAAGCACCCTTAGTGTTTTCCAGGATTCTTCTACTTTGATAAAGCTACAAAAAAGGTCACTGCTTCATTGGCTTATCATATTTAACAACAGTTTTTCTCTATGTTCTTCATCATCAGCCCATTGGGAAGTGAATCAAAGGGGGAGAGAGTCAGCAGAAGAGAGGAGAGAGGGAGAGGGAGAAGGGGAAGAAGAGGAAGAGGGAGAGAGAGAAAGAGGGAAGGGTCGGGAGAGAAAGAGGGGAGGGGAGAGAGAGAGAGAAGAACACGCGAGCACTCTGGTGGTTTTTTTTTCTGTCCCAACCTATCTGCTTCCCAAGGGTTTGTATATTGGCAACTAGCTGATAAAAGGCTATGACTAAAAAAAAAAAAACAAAAAACACATGGATAGGGTAAATGGAGATGGAATAACTAAAGCTTTAAAAGGACAACAGCACCAGAGGTCCTAGAATACTGATCAAAGTTCTTAAGGGCAGTATTTTACATTGGAATATTGGGGGGGGGGGTAATAATAATTGTTTTTTAGTACCCAAACTCGCTGAAATGGACATTCATCCTTTCAAATTTCTTATCATGCTTCTAAGTCTTAAGTGTCAAATTTAAACATCCACAATGTACGAAAAAGTATTTTAAGGGACACGCTGTTCTACATCCTAAGAACTTTCATTGTAAAGTAGGAAAGAAATAGACAAGTCACACATTCTCTTCTTTTACTCCTAAATGCTTGGAAGCTCTGCCAAGAATCCAGTTTGAGAATAGCGCACTGAAAATGTACTACAACACAATCAGAAAATTACTGGGTGCCTACATGTAACTGATATTGAACCTAAAAGCTAATTAGAAAGCATCTGTATCACTAATTTTACTCTTAATGAACTACAATAGAGGTGTCAAATACCCTGGGCTGAACCAGATTAAAATTTAATTGGGAAATATTTAAAACAAAATAAAGAAAAACACAATGGAACATAGATAATGTCAACATGTGGTTTTCTTGGTTAATGTGCACCTGTAGGGATCTATAACTTTAGTGGCTATTTGACTTTGACCTCCCTTGACTACACGAAAAAAATGTGGTCTTACTTTTTATTCATATATTGTTTTATTAAATATTTCCCAAGTACATTTTAATATAGTCTTACTTTGTAGAAGCAACACCTCTATCAATAGAGAGTAAGCCTGAAAATGAATACCACGTACCCTCTTAAACCTGAGGGAAAACCAAGTACTTCTTTTTATCTACAATAAACAGCATAAGACAACGAAACTTGCTTACGAAATAAGAGTGACATGTTGTGTCAATTTGAGCAACTTCTCCAACTCCCATTTGAACTGGCAGTCCAGATTGCTTGGGAGAAGGGGAAAGAAAGAGGGAAGAGGGGGCAGCTAGGTGGCACAGTAAGCAGAGCACTGGCCCTGGAATGAGGAGGACCTGAGTTCAAATATGACCTCAGACACTTGACACACTTACTAGCTGTGTGACCTTGGGCAAGTCACTTAACCCCAATTGCCCTGCCTTCCTCCCTCCAAAAAAAGAGGGAAGTGCACAGCTATACTACTTACTCCTGCTTAGAGTGTTGGGGGTACTCTAAAAGACTAGGGGTTTTCTAGTTCATAAGCCCCCAAAAGTCTTGTTTTCCAATGATTAGTTTTAGAAAGGGTATTTACTAATTAAGATATAGTAAAAATAGCTGTTAAAGAAATAATCCCACCAAATCCAAGAGCCTAGAAGGTCATCTTGGGAGGGCATCCCCAAACTCAGAGTAAAATGGTAATGAGGCACATATGTAGGAAACATGTGACAAAGTGATAATCATAGCTCTTGCTTACAAGTCCTTTTCTCCATTTGTAGAATGTTCATGAAGTTTCTCTTAGGTGAAGCTCTCTCCTAAGTTCCAACAATCAATGCCCTTGTATGGGCCAGAAGCTGCCTTTCTTCCTTCGTTTTAGTTGGTTGTATACCTCCCAGCCCCTGCTGGTCTCAATGTTGCTACTGGCTCCAGTAGATACTGCTGCTGACATCAGGACAATCTTCAGGCCTTCTGATCATTCAATGATCACAAGGTTGTAATCTGTCTGGACATCCTGCTGTCTTTCTCAGGAGGCCTTCTGTTTAACCTCACTATGTCTTTCCCTCCTCCTAGATGTACGTGTTGTCTCCTATAAGTCCAATCTCTTTTGCTGAACATGGTTAAGAGCAAATCCTTCTCAGAGAGCCGGAATCTCTGGCTCCTGAATCTGGAGTCCTTTCACATCTAACTGAATGGTTCTGAACTAGCCTTGCAACCCAACAGATATTATTCGGTCTTTTTCAGGCAATCACAAGATATTATAATGCATCAGTCTCCAATGACTCAAGCCCCTAAACTCCTTCCAAATTAAGGACTTGTTTCATACTTTTTACTTTTCACACAATTTACTTTTATTGATCCACTGAGAAGTCTGTGATGAATTTCGGTGGGCATTGACCCCCCCAAATCTTACATTCATCAAATAAGCTGATTAAGAAAATTCAAGTAAAACGGCTAGCATATCTACTAAGAGTCATATCAGACAAACAGATCACAACGACCCATTCCCATCTGAACAGCTACAACAAAAAATCAGCAATTTGTACCAAGTGGCATTATAACATCAGCTCCTTGAATGCAAGTATTATCTTATTTTTGTCTAGCATAGTGTTCAGTTACACAGTGGATAAAATGTGTTTATTGAATCAAAATTAAATATGATTCTGATAAACACGGTAGCCTCCAGGGTTAAATAGGCAAATTCTGTTATGTGTCACACTAGTCTTCCTCCCCCCCTCCATCCCCTCCAAATCTCTGACCTCGACTCTAAACACCATTCTCTCTACCCTACCATCCTAAGTTGCATTCTGCTTGCTCAGAGCAGTTAACTACTCCTTGGCAGGCTAGTAACTCACAGCTAATGTATCACTGGAATATTTGCCTCAAGTTGGTCCTCTTATCAAAGTAGAAAATGTGAAATAAATGAAGACCTGTCACACCATTTCTAAAGGGCTGATGACTCTGGGTGTAAAGAGGGAGTAGGGGTAGCTTTTAATTTGACATCTCTGCCACAGACTTTTAACAGGCTCATTTGGCACTGCCCTCTAAGTCATATACCTAACATTAAGTTGGCAGAACAAGCTTACTTAAAATGAAACTGGACTAACGTAGCACTGGGGAAAACACTTGTACAGAGGTCAGCTAACAGTAAGATCTCCCAGGTCTCCATGCTGCTATCATTTAATTGAGGCTGCTGAAAGCAAAAAAAAAAAAAAAACCAGAACTTCAAGCGATATGCCAAAGATGTATAGATCTGTATGACCCTAACAGATCCTGCCATGCAGCAATCAAAACATAGGGAACTTCAATTTTTGTGCAAAGCCATCAATGAACCTATGACACAGAGTCTATCTCAAGTTTGTCAAGGTGAACCAAAATATGAGATGAATGAAAAAGCTTGTGTTGAGTGCTTATTATTGTGCTAAATCCAAGATATTTAAATTGAAGAAGACAGTCCTTTCTCTTGAGGAGCTCGTTCACTAACTGGGGAAGACAATGTGCAATAAAGTTTGACTGTAAGGCGTATGGAAATATCCTCAAGTCCTTAGAATGTGCCAGGGTGCCTGCCTGTCCCAGAGGAGGGTCCACCACCAGCGAGAAAGAGGGAATGTGCCTAAATGACGGAGTAAAGCAGAAAGTCTGGGTTCCCTCAACCTGGGTCTTATCAACAAGAGAAATAATGAAGGGGACATTTGTAGAAAAGCTGTGGGGCAGGGAAGAATGAAGGTCATCAGGCTAGAGTCAGTTCTAGCTGGGACCCTCCATGCACACACCCTCATGGAGGAAAGATAACTGGGTGTTGGCTGGGACACCGTAGGTGTCCCCAAGGGACTTAGGGCCTAATTAAGACGGAAGACATAGAGACTCAGCAGATGTTAGGGGTGCCTTTCACACAGTCAGATATATAATAGTTATTGAATTAAATGAAAAATTGAGGCAGAATGGAAGGAAAGTGGAGAGAATGTTGGAGCCAGAACACTTGGGTTCAAATGCTGACTGCTGTGTGTTCTCTTTGTGACCTGCAGCACTTTTATTTGACCTTTCTGGGCCTCAGTTTCCTCATATGTAACATGAGAGGGTTTGACTAGATAGACGGCTTCTACTGATTCTTCTAGCTTTAGATATATGATTATCTAGGTCAAACCTTTACAAATTTGCAAATGGGAAGTTTCATGCCCAAAAGCTGATGCTGTGTACGATATTTTTCTGGTTCCGCTCATTTCACTTTGCATCCGTTTGTACCAGTCTTTACAGGTTTTTCTGAAATCTGGCTGTTCATTTCTTATTACACAGTAGTATTCCATTACATTCATATGCTGCAGCTTGTTCAGCCATTGCCCAATTGATAGGCATCCCTTTGATTTCCAATTCTTTGCCACCATGAATAGGACTGCTATAAATTTTGTTGCACATGGAGGTCCTTTTCCCTTTTCTATGAACTCCTTGAGATAACAGATTTAGTAGTGGTATTGCTGGATCAAAGGGTATGCACAGTTTTTAGTTGCCCTTTGGGCATAGTTCCAAATTGGTTTCCAGAACGTTTGGATTAGTTCACAACTCCACCAACAGTCCATTTGTGTCCCAGCTTTCCCACATCCTCTCCAATATTTATCATTTTCCTTTTTTGTCATATTAGCCAATCTGATGGGTGTGAGTTGTTTTAATCTGCATTTCTCTTATCAGAAATGATTTAGAGCACTTCTTCATATGCCTATAGATAACTTTGATTTCTTCATCTGCGAACTGCCTGTTCGTGTCCTTGTGACTATTTATCAACTGGAGAATGGCTTGTATTCTTATAAATTTATAATTATATAATCTTATTAGTTATAAATAAAATAAATTCTTATAAATTTGACTCAATTCTTTATGGAAATGAGGCCTTTATCTAAGACCCTAGCTGTCAAGATTGTTTCCCAGCTTTCTATCTATTCTTCGTTGCATTGGTTTTATTTGTACAAAAGCTTTTTTATTTTAATATAATTAAAATTATCTGCTTTACATTTTGTAATGCTCTCTGCCTTTTATTTGGTCATAAATTCTTCCACTTCTCTCTATTTACATAAATATCATCTTAGTTTGAGCCCTCATTACCTCTTGCCTGTACTATTGCAATGGTTTCCTACTTTGTTGCCAAGCTCTTCTTAAATATTACCTTTACATGAAGCAGTTTCAGAATCCTGATGGTGTTAATATGGGATCACGTTATTCCTGGTTCTAATACGACCAAGTCTATGGCTTTACCCCTGGGTATTTTGTATATTTTTATCTGGGTATCACTTGTTGCCACCCATTCCCTTATGACCCTAAGTGCCAAGGTCTCTTTCCCTTCTCTCTTGGAATCCCCAGGTTGTAAGGCTGGAACAGGAACCCATCAAGATACTTGAAAAGTTATTATTCATCTGTTGAGTGTCTAGTGGGCTCCCCCTTTCCTCTAGGATAAAATACAGCCATTTGGCATTTAAAGTCTTTGCAGCCTGATCTCAACTTGTCTTTTCAACCTCATTATACATGACTCATTTCCTGGTCTCTACAGTCCAGCCAAACTGACCATCTGTTTCTCACGTGCAGACCTCCACCTCTTCTCTCTATAGCTTTTCTGGCCAACGATTTCCCTGACGCACACCTCCATGCCTGACACCTCTACCTTATAGAATCCCTCTATTTAAGACACAGCTCCCACACTGTCTTCTACGTAATGTATTTTCTGACATCTTCCTAATCCCAACTACCCCTTTCTTGGTTTATTCTGTATATATTTATATAGATTGACATTTTCTTAACAGAATGTATGTTCTTTACGGGTGTCCTAAGTGCCTAGTACAGTGCCTGGCAAATAGCAGTCACTTAATGGTTGTTGATTGATGATACAGAAAAGGTAGCTTTGCTGTTCATTAGAATAGGTTCCTCAGCAAGATTGGAACATATAGCATCCTTATTTACATCTCTGAGGTTTTGATTGCGTTCAGAATTCTTAGAGCATTAAGCCTTTAGGGGGTGGTCCATGTTTGTGTTGGGCCCACTTTTGTGTGTGTGAATCTCTTTTGAATGTGAGAGGAGAAGAAAATCCTCAATTCCAGAATGTGGCAGGAGAAAAAAATCCTCAATTCCGGAAAAGGGGTGACAGTTTTCGTGTGTCTCATGAAATTCAATCTCAAAATGCTGTTAATTTTTTCCTTTTATAATTTTTCTTGCACCTTTATCTTACCCATTATACTGCTATGACCATCATAAATGTAGTACTGTAAGAACCATCTAATGGAAGTCGGTACAGTAGAAAGAACTTTAGCTCTTGAATCAGAGGTCCTAGGTTTCAAATCTTGGCTCTGCCACTTAGTGCCTATGTGATTTTGTGGTAAGTTACTTTTCTGGACCTTAGCTTCTGCATCAGTAAAACGAGTAGATTGGGTTTGACTTCTAAATTCGTGATCCTATGACCTTTTCTCATTGCTGCCAGTCTGTTTCCTCCAATTCATCCTGCATGCACACCTTTCCAAGATTAAACTTTTTAGAACATTGCTTCCAAACGTTACTTTCCTTACTAAAAGGAAGATTCCTCTTTGCCAGCTGTCTAAAGTTCAGATTCATTAACATGGCAGTCAAGCTCTGAAGTCTGGCCTCAAATCATCTTTCCACTTTTGCCTTTCAGTGTTCTCTTTTGTGGGGGTAACTAGGTGGCATAGTGGATAGAGTGTTAGGCCTGAAGTTAGGAAGACTCATCTACTGAGTTCAAAACTAACCAAGGCCCTTACTAGCTGTGTGACCCTAACCAAGTCTCTTAACCCTGTTTGCCTCAGTTTCCTCATTTGTAAAATGAGCTGGAAAAGGAAATGGAAAACCATTCCCAATATCTCTGCCAAGAAAACCCCAAATGGGGTCACAAAGAGGTGGACACTAATGAAACTGAACAACATTCCCCTTTACGAGTCCCATGATCTAGCCAAGATGATTCTACTCCTAATTCCCTTCAAGCAAGCCATGTTTATTCTTTTCTCTACATCTTTTCTCAAGAATCTTTGTATAACAGAATTAGAATTTTATGGGACCTTTGAGTACATTTATTCCAAGTACCTCCTTTTCTAGATGAGAACATTGAGTCCCAAAGGAGTTGTGCCTTACTTAAAGCCATATAGCTAATTCATGCCACAACCCTAGATTGAAACTGAGAATTTATGATATATATTTGCAAATTTTAAAATTCTAAACCACCTTATTATGCTCTGAGTTATGTTTTTAATCCATAGGGTCTTTGGTCTCAGGACCTCTTAAAATTGAGGACCCAAAGTGCCTTCTTATGTGAATTATATATGTATTGATACTTACTGCATAAGAAGTCAAAAAAAAGTAATTCATAAAAAATAATAAACCTAACATGTACACATGAATTACATTTTTATGAAAAACAACTTTTCCAAAACAAAAAATAACATTTTACATGTTTTTTTTACAAATTTCTTTAATGTCTGGCTTAGAAGACAGCTTGATTTTCCTATCTCCTTCTGCATTCAATCTGTTGCAATATGTTGTTTTGGTTGAAATACATGAAGAAAATTCGGCCTCACAGATAAGTAGTTGGAAAAGGGAGGAATATTTTAACAACAAATAAATCTTAGTATTATTATGAAAATAGTTTTGACCTCATAGACCCTCTGAAAGGGCTTTGGGGACCCTCAAGGGGTGGGCTTGTACAGACCATACTTTTGAGTACTGCTTTGTGCATCCTTTAGCTTTATGTAGCCTTCCCCATGCCTGATCTTCACATACCTTATGCTCCAGGCAAACTGAGCAGAGACTTCTTTATTGAATGCATCCTGTGCTAGCTTTTGTACATAAGGTTCTCATTACCTGGAATTTTTACCTTCTAATGGTGCCTTTAAAATCCTATTTGTCTTTCAAAACCCAGATGTTAAATACTACCTCCTTCATGAAGGCTTTATTAGAAGCAGCTTAGGTGGCACGGTTGATAAAATGCTGGAGTCAGGAAGACCTGAGTTCAAATTCTACTTCTTAGATGTGTGACCATAGGTGAATCACTTTTTCTAAGCTTCAGTTTCCTTATGTGTTAAATATGGGGTTGATGGCCTGTAAAATCCTTTATTGTTCTCAATTATGATCCTGTGGTTATAACCCTGGTGTGCTGTGCCTTAGCCTATGTCTAGAGTATTGGACGTCATGTCAAGGAATCATAGTGATAATCCTCAAGAGAACAATCACGATGGGTACTGAGGGAACGTAAGTTTAAATTGGTTGAAGGAAATAGGGATCTTTAAGTTTCGAGAACAGAAAACTTTTAAAAAGTGAGGCGATAAGGCTTTTCAAATATTTGAAAGACTGTCAAGTGGAAGAAAGATTAAATTTATTTTACTTATCCCAGAGTTCAAAACTTGGAAGAAAGATTAAATTTCTTTTGGTTGGCCCACAGTACAAAATTAGGAGCAGTGGGAGGAAGGCAGTAGAGGCAGAATTCAGCATTTGTACGACAAGAAAACAAAACAGAAAATTTCTAACAATTAAATCTGTACAAAAGTGTGGTGAGGTTTGTCTTTAGTGAATCCTCTTTATGAATCTCATGGTCAAGGCAAGATTAGAGGTAATGAGTTCTTTGTCACTGAAGGTCTTGAAGTTAGAGGATTAGATGAAATACTGATGAGGATGATGCAGAGGGAAATTCTACGTGTGCCTAGTTTGGACTGGATCAGTGGTGTCAGACTCAAACTAGAAACCCTGTCAGGTAAACCACGCCTAAGGATTTCTGTGGGCTACAAATTGACTTAATTTTAAAATAAAATGTTATCTATATTGATTTAATTTTTATTTATTTTGTTAAATATTTCCCACTTACATTCTTATCTGGTTGTATTTGACACCTCCGAATGAGATCTCTTCAAAATCTGTGTGTGTGTACATGTATATATGTATGTGTGTGTGTGTATGCATATATATATATATATGTGTGTGTATATATATATGTGCATGTGTATATATATATATAAAAATCATCTTCCTTGCTGGGGAAAATCTGCTCTCTCCTTGCCTAAGGTTCTTATAGCTTCAGGGTGACTTTCAAAGTGATGTACTCCATCTCTAGTTATAAAGGACAGATCAACACCAGTTGGGTACTTGAAAGGATAAGTGTGTTTCTATTTTTAAAGATAGGTTTTTATTGAACAGCATATTTTTTTAAAAGGGAAGAGAGGCTCTTACTCTCGCTCATAAAACTCCTGTTATTACTCTTCTGATCTGCCAGTAATCATCTTTAGGTTGTCAAGGTTTAGTAGCCAGGGGAGCAGATTTATTTCTAAATCATTCATGTTTATAAACTGGAGTACTAAGTAAGCAGCCATCAAAACCTCTTTTCCTGGAATATTTAAATCTACCTAATTTCCTTCTATATATAGATTAGCATTACTTAATGCTTGTACTGCCACGACCAAGTTTTTATTCTTTCGGATTGAGATTTAATTTTCTTTACTAAAACCATACTTTTCTTTCCAAATAGGCTTCTATTCCCTTCTTTTAAAAATGAGTATCAGCTAACAGCATATGCAATTTAAGACTTTCACAATGGGA
Organism: Phalanger gymnotis; assembly: GCA_028646595.1. Lineage (NCBI taxonomy): Eukaryota > Metazoa > Chordata > Mammalia > Diprotodontia > Phalangeridae > Phalanger > Phalanger gymnotis. The sequence goes on along the minus strand of CM053624.1, from coordinate 234,280,786 downwards.
ACGTGTTAACATTACTAGAAAGTTACTTGTTCAGCAACAAATTCAGGAAAGAAATATTCTTGAGGACCTTGAGATACTTTCCAAATAAATTCCACAAATTCCTTTAGCTTGAGATGGTATTTCTATCTTTAATATAGCATAACAAGGGTTGTTAGTAATACCAGGGACCTAAAGTTAAACACATACTTTTATGTATATGTGTGTGTGTGTAAACTATATTTAATATTACTGATTTCCTTTGTAATCCTGTATTTTATTTTACACATTTAAAAACATTATTATGAGAAACAGTCCAAAGATTGCACCAGATTGCTAACGAGGTCCATGATAACGTTAACCCTTAGAGTATCATCAGTGATCAGCCAAGTTTTTTACAGGGAGACTTATCACTCAGAATGCTCACTAATTAAGGATAATACTGTGTGGAAGCCTGAACTATATAACATAATCTTAAGAATCCATAATGAGAGACCAAGGAATAGGAGATATCAGTGAAGCAAAAATACAAAAATTTGGATGGACTTCCAGATAGACAAACCTTTCATATTGAAATCTACATTAGTAAGACACCAGAGATGTGATCTACCAACACATTGATCTGATTCCCCGCCCCATGTAAATACTCATGTTTTGATCCATACTAGGAAGCATGATGCCAACTCCATGATATGTACTACTGTTGTATCTCTTTAAAAATAAATCTTTCTAACCTCTTCTTGAGAGTGTCATGAACCCCGCTCTCAGCATGTTTTAAAAGCAAAAGTTAACTACATAGGATTACAAAGGAAACATTATATTGAAATAGTTATAGAAATATTTTAAAATGTCTGTGGAATCCAGATAAAGAAACCCTGCTATAGAATTTAGTATTCTGCTAGGCATTTAGGCACCAAAGAAATCATTGGTTCATTGTTCTGTCTTTCTTTTTTTCTCCTAGGTTCCTGTGGTTCCCTAGTCATCGGTATAGTGTTGCAGAAAAGAGCTTTGGATTTGGAGCCTAAAGGGCCTGGTTTCAAATTCTGACTTTGCTGTTTAACTGTGGAGTACTCATTTGTTCCAATGTGACTTTTTTAAAAAAAGTTCCGTAATTTGGAAGTACTTTGGTATGACGTAGTTGAAAAGAACACTAGTCCAGCAATTGAAGAGATTTCTAAATACCTTTAAGTATCTGGGTGCCCATTTTTCTACTTTTGGGCACCCAGATACTTAAATGAGCGGAACCAGAAAAATGTCATGCACACCATCAGCAACATTGTGTGATAACTCAGCTCTTCTCAGCAACACAATGATGTAAGACAAGTACAAAGAACTCATGAAGGAAAATGCTACCCACATCCAGATAAAGAACTGATGGATTCTGAATGCCAATTGAAGCATAATGTTTTTACTTGGGTTATTCTTTCTCATGTTTTTTCCCCTTTTGATGTTTCTTCTTCTCAACTGTAATATGAAAACATGTTTTACATAATAGTACATGTGTAAACTATATCAAACTGCCTACATTTTCAGAAAAAGGGAGGGGAGGAAGAAAAATTTGGAAATTAAAATCTTGTACAAATGAATGCTAAAATTTTTCTTGATTATGTAACTGGGAAAAGTAAAGTATGATTTAAAACAAACAAAAAAAAACCTGGCAACTGACTATATGTGAAGAAAGTGAAGAACTGAGGATAAATATTGAGGTTGTGAACCTAGAAAAAATAATAATGCTCACAACAGAAACAGGGTGGGGTTTGGAACAGGTGAGGGGATTGTAACTATAGTGATGGTCAGAGCAGTATAATGGACAAGGTTCAAATGTCTTGAGTTGTAAAAGACAGGTGATAGAATCAAGGGCACAAATAGAGAGAAGGAGTACTTTATAATAGGAGAACAGGGAAAGAGAAGGGCTCTTTTATTGGTCGGTCTGCGATAGCTAGGACTTTTTTTTTTTAGTGAGAACCCTGGGTTGCCTTTCCAGCTTCTATGTTTAGCATTTTACATTCTACTAGGCCAGCACACTTGGAGGCAAAAGAATGTCTTATAAAACTCAAAATTGAAAACCTAAAATTTCAGGTAAATGTTATTTTATCATTTTATTTGGGGGCTTTTATATGGTACATGAAATAAGTTATACAAGTATCTTCTGGACTCTCAATTGAAAACGTAGGAAATATACTCAGCAATAAGATCTGGCTAAACTATCAATCATTATTCAAAATAATCCACACAGCTTAGAGAATCTGACACTCGCCATACTGAAGTTTGGCAGTCAGACATTAAACTATACTTTTCCATATACGTTTCTAAAAGGTTACTTGCTACATAATAAACAGCTTTGCCAAGATTTCTGGCAAGCAAAGAGTTGGGCCTAGGGGAGGATTTCCTCCCTTCTTTTTTACGCAGGGATAAACTATCTTCCTATCATTAAACAAGGTTAAATCACAAATTCTCAAAGTTTTAAGTTATAAGATCTCTGGCAGGTTAAGTCTAAGCTCTTAATCAATGTAGGAATTCCCCTCTACGATACCCTTGAAAGAAGGTCATTATATAAAAATCTGAATCATTCTAGTGACAGACAACTCACCACTTGAAGCAACCAATCTGATTTTTCAGCTCACACTGAAAAATTTTTCCCTACATTAAGCCAAAATCTGCCTCTCCCCCGATTCCAATTCTGATGTCAGCAGCACGACATAACAAATCTAATACCTATTAAAAATGATAGTCTTTCAAATATTTGGGAGTGGAAACCATACCCTGCACCTCTGCTCCACCTGTCTTCATTCCTTCTCTTGCAGAGTTAAACATCCCTAAGTACTTCATCTAATACCCCTCTCGATTCTTCCTGCCTTCCCTGGGGCACAATTCCACTTATCAATGTGCCTTCCAAAATGTGTCACTCAGAACTGAATGCTACTACAAGCTAGACGTGGTACAAAGAATCTCTCCCCCTGGACACTTTAATACAAAAATTCCACAACAGCTTTTTGGGCTGCCACATGCTACTTCTGACTTATATTAAGCCCTCAGTCCAAAACAAATTCCAAGAATTGTTTTTTCCTCACAAAAAATCACTCCTTAGGCCTACCTTCTACCATCCTTTACTTCTGCATATGATTTTCCTTGAATGTAAGAGCTGTATTCCATATCTAACCTTTTTGAATCTCCTTTTGTTAGATTCAGCCCACTGTTCCAGCCTGTTAAGAGTTTTGAATCAGATGTCTCAAATCTAACATTATTTGCTCTCCCTTTCAGCTTTATATCAAATATAAATATTGCATTTTCCTCCAAGTCATTGTTAAACATAAGCAAGATGGACAGTACTAAGGATCGATCCCCATGGCATATCTCTAAAGACTTCCTACCATCAGAAAGAGCAGAGGTCCCCCAACTCCACCCTAAACAACAGACAAAACAGGTACCCATGATACAGGGAATCAACCACAGCAACTGAAAACACAGAAAAGAAAGTTCTCACCAAAGTTCTCCCAAAATTGAGTAATTATCATATAAACATGCCTTATTAAATGCTTCTTTCCTTCTCTCATCCCCACTACAATAGGATCTAAGTCCTAGGCATAGCTACCAACAGTATGAACAAGTTTCAGCCTTTGTGGACCTCAGTTTCCACACATGCAAAGGAGAAAAGTGAAGTTATGAGTAGAGAGCTTATAGCTTGATGTCAGGAAGACCAGGGTTCAAGCTCTGTCTCCATACACACTGGTTGTGTGATCCTAGGCAAGTAACTTGACCCTTCATTGCTCCAGGAATTGTCTTGTGACCAAGCTGTAGATTCACTGATCTGTATTAGTAGATTGAGAGTTCTTTATACTAATGAAAGCTTTGGTTTAAAAAAAAACAACCAAAAACCTACTACTCCAGGGAACAGGTTCCTTCAATTTTTTAGAGGAAGAAGTAATCCTGGACCATTTTGTCTCCTCAACAAATGCATCTCTCTCAAAGAATCATTGGTTCTTTGTACTGGCCAAAAATCAAAGTAAATTACTCATGTTAATGACCATCCACAAAACTACATACAATATGCTTTAAACAGAAGTATAAAACTTAAAAAACAAAATATCCATGTGCTACTGACCCAAGGTAATCAAAGACAGACTTTAGATACATGAAAAATCTACAGTACTTATTTTAGAATGAACTATCACCACTAAAGAAAGCATTTACAAAAATGAGCAACAATTTGCATACTATTACATATTAAATTTCACTTCTTCTTTTATCATGCCTTTTCCTCCCTACCTTCCCCCTCTATTCCTTTGATGTTTTTGCAATCAATGTTTCTCAAATTGGTGTGTTCCTTCTTTCTAAAGCTACCATCCTAATTCAGGCCCTTATTCCCTTAGGCCTGGACTGACTCTGAACAGTGGGCCTCCTAGAATAAATATCCACTCCTATTTGAGTTCAACGAAAAGGTTAAAACAGACTTGTTCAAACCTTTCTTTTGTCACAATAGTACCAAAATGCTTTTCTCTTACTTCCAATCTTCAGGTCACTTATCTCTAAAAGAAGTCTTGGAAAAGTCTTTCCAAATTCCCTAGCTTGTTTCATCTCAGTTCTGATTTGTTCATATTAAAATTACTTTGCTTTCAAATTCCAAGGAATTATAATAAACATGTTTAATATTCCTCCAACAACATAAAATTTAAAAGGCTAAAAAGGTTGGTTTTCCTGTGGGTACCCCTATGGCCCATGATATTCAGCATTTGCTGGTCAAACAAATATCGTGGATGCCAGAAGGGCACTTTTAGATGAAGGTGCTAAAACAAGCACTGAAATGGTCAGAAAAATCAATAAAATCAAGGCTGAAGTTGGATTCCCATCCTTCATTCTGTCTCCCACTTCTGCCTAGTTAGAATACTGAACTCCTAAAGTGTTGGACCTCCAACTTCCCATCCAAAGGGTTCTGTAAAGAACTATCTACTTCCCAAGAAAGATTGTTTAAACAAATATAAAATATCCTTGCAGAAAAAAGGCAAGCTGTCACACTGTAACACTTAAAAGCAGCTTAAGAAAAGAGAAAGATAAGATGAAGGGGAAAAAAAGATTTTCCCATTGTCCCAATTATTCTTGGCTAAATAAATTTCTTTTTGAAATAACAAAAAAGAATGAACATCACCTATTCTTACAGAATAATTTCAAAATCTCTAGTAAAAACCTAGCCTTTACCAAAAAGAAGGATTTTTTTTACCTGTCCTATGATTTAATTGATGTGGGTAAGCACCAATAAGGAAATCCACATACCGATGCATGTATGTTTTCACCTGCTTTGCCATTTTCAGTCTTAGAGTCTGGTACATTGAGAGGTTAAGTCTAAAGGTCACAAAGGCTTAAACCTAGGTCTTCTGGATTCCAGGACACATCATACTGCCTCTCAAAGAAGATAACCATTTTAAAGAAAATCAGATGTAGAATGTTTAACCAATCTCTAGCAACTGAGAAAATTTGATTAAAAATTCTTGGTTAAACTCTAATCTTTTTTATTTAATTATTTCAAGACAATTTGGCAGTACCTCAGAAGATAAGGGCAGATTTCCTGGCAAACACAATACAAACGAAATCCGTGTAAAAAGGCATTTGTGTTCCCACTCTCCTCATGACAATGACTTCTCAGGAGGCTCAGTACTGTGCAAATTCTGCAGGCTCTGTTATGTATAATACCTATCATAGTTTTAAGAATTCTAATAAAATCAGATGTTCCTACTGTCGCTACCAATCTTTCTCCTTAGAAATTTCATTTTTATCCAACACAAATAGATCCCCCCCCACCTACTCAGCTCTTTCTTCACATAAATTGATAGCTGTAACAGGACCTACACCTCTTTTTAGACCTTTAACCGAGTATCTTGGTAGTTGTTCAAAACTTGAAAACCACAGTATCCAATTTCAAAAGACCATAACTGAATGTGTGTGCTGGTTCACCTTTGAAGTGTGGGATTTATAAAGCAGGTGTCTGTGTCAGAACACCTAAGTGAGTCAATAAGAAGAAAAATAAGTCATTGTCCTAAATAGATAAATACACTGTGAGCATTATAGTGTAAAATTTGACACACAAAAAGTACAGTGGGAGGTGATCATGATTCAGAACATCATGCACAGATGAAGAATTTAAGATTGTGAGGATTAAAATGGAATAAAATTTAAAGCAACCTTAAATGTGGAGAAATACATTTCTATTTTATTCATTTTTATTCATTTCAAAACTGACACATTAAAACATATTTAATGTTAATGCATCCAAACTACCTGAACTGATTTATTGTGGTTCGGCATTTCTACAGCTAAATTTTCTCCCAAGTGCTTTACAACCATTTTAATATCAGCTATTCTTTTTCATAGCTTCTTCATGGCATTGGCACCACATTACATTGTCAGAAAAAAACTGAGTCCCAGGAAAAGGAAGGTATTATTTACATTAATGTATGTATATGTGTGTAAATACGTATGAGTATGAGAAAAACATATTATCTAGGTTTTTTCCCCATTTTTTTCTTTTCTTTCCTGAGGCATGATGCCTCCCATGGTGGTGGTGGGAACAAACAAGAAAACTTCTACCTTTCTGGTAAACTCAAGTTTTTTTTTTTCCTCAAATCATTCAAAAATAGTAAAAAGCTTTTTAGCAACAGTCAGGTTTAAAACAAAAGGCATTTCATCTACACTTTGCCAGTACTAGTACAAAAGTATAAACACTACCATGCAAAGGAACAATGTTATTAGTGAAACTGTCAGTATGGGGGAAGGGCAGGGGAAGAACAAGACAAAAGTCTTGCTCTACCTCAAGCTTCCTATCTCTTATCAAGGTCCCTTTACAAATATGAAAGCCTATTACAGATCAAGCTCTCCCTTCCAATACACTGTTCCTTCTCTTTAAAAGCTCCCCCTCCCCCCACACATTTATCATCCATTTAAAGAATTATCTGACCTACAGCATCTATCTTTTGAGACATGACATAAAAGGACTCTCACCTACTCCCCTTACCAAAAAAAAATCAATTTTTAAGATGAAAACCTAGTGAAAGCTGAGATCATTCTTATGAAAACTAAACATTGCTCAGAGGCAGGCCATAACTGCATAGTCATGCTTTGTGGTTTTCCAATTTCTCAATTTAAAATTCTGTTGCTTGACTCCTATGATCCAAAGATTTATGATTTGCCATATTGTAAAAATTATTTCCTATAGCTACATAATGTTTTTACTGAACTGAGGGCAGTACTGATGTCACTGCCGAATTCAAGTACACTGAGCATTTTCCCTTCCTGGGCAAGCACTTATAAAAAAAAACACTTCTATAATTGCATGCCCCTTTAAAACTTAAAAAAACCTGGTGTGCAAGCTGTGTACTTCAATACTTCTGAAAATGACTGTAAATATGAAAGTATGCTGTCATGACCCATAATCATTATAAGCAACAATATAATGCTTTTCCAAATGCTAAGAATAGATTAAGCTGAACAAAACTCCCTGTATAAGTCACTCCGTACTCCCACCACCCCTCACCCCTGACTCCAAATCCAGTATCTATGAATTTGTGGGCTGTCACCTATGTCCATCAAAGAAAGCCAAAGTAATTGGTCCTTAGACATACCATATTACAACAGTGATACCATGAGTACACATTTTTCTGGGTAGAGCTAACCATATTATGCTATGATTAGGGTGAAACAAGTCTACAATAAAAAAAAGAACATCTGCAGCTCTATTTGGTCCCATACTACAGATGACAGGGGTTTGGTTAAGTAATCTGGCACTGAACTAAAACCAAATAGAATAAATCGTTTATTCAGTTCAACCAGAAGGTAGCCCAAGGCACCCTCCCAACATTGGCAAATACCGTGTTTTAAACATGGTTTTAAACTTTAAACCACAAAGTTTTCCCTTGACCCCAATAACTACCTAATGAGGAAAAGGTATTTTTATCAAACTTTTAATCAAAATATCCCACAAAGAAAGTTTTTCAAATTCTTTACATGAAAGGAGAATATAAAAATAACTGAAATATGAACTTAAAAATGCATTACGATTCAAAAGTATGTGCCAGATCATTAATATTCCTTTACCTCTTTAAGTCTCGTATAAAATTGAATGATTTTACTAAGGAAGATGGCTTAGGAAACAGCATAAATATTAACTTGTCTTCAGATACACCAAAGTCCTAATCTAACTCTTAGGAATTTAGGGGAAATAAAAAAAAAACACTAACATCTTATCATCTAGTTTTGAGACCAACTATTGTCTTCTACGACAACTTCTATTCATGGACTCCATTCTTGGGATGGCTATTTACTCAATTCTCATCAGAAGTGTCATATTAGTAAAGCATGTTTTCAAAAGATGGAGCAGAAAATGGGTGCAGCATTGAGAGTGTGAGAGTGTGTGTGTGTGTGTGTGAGAGAGAGAGAGAGAGAGAGAGAGAGAGAGAGAGAGAGAGATGCTCCCCAACCCCCACCTTTGGCAGTCTAGTGAAGCCCATGAACCTCTTTTCAGAATAATGTTTTTCAACACATAGGAGTACAAAGGAAATAGTTATCTATCTCTCATACACACCCTTCCTCCTCAGAGACTTCCCATCTTTCCACTCCCTTTGTACTTTCTTAGTCCATTTCTCTTGCTCTGACTACACCTTCCAAATTCAACCCCAGAGTTGGCCAATTTGGCTCTATCCTGTACCCCTCTCAAATCCTTTGCCTCCTTATTTTAGGTTCCTCCCTTGCCAAATGTAAACCCTAGATTACTCCCACAATCTGCCTCCTCCGATCCTACTCAAAAGTGGCTAAACATAGCACAACCATCCTGCCTGAGATCATTGTTCATTCATGTTGTCCAATTTCAACTTGGCTCTCACTGCAGCAAAGTAATTCTTTTATTTCTCCCTTACTGATTCCCTATTTGACTTCCCTCCCAGTCAATCTATTCCAAACCTTCTCTTCTCAAAACTCCCACATCTTCCCTATCCCCACCTTCCCCCCTTAGCTGAGTACCTTGCCTCTTACTTTAATGGGGAAAAATACTGATTATCATTCAAGATTCCTCTGGACTTCCCTTTTCTTTATCTCAAAATCATTTGAATTCTCCTTTTCTCCAGTCTCTGAGAAAGACATGGACTTTCTCTGCCAAGGTCAACACTCCTATTTCTCCAATAGATTGCATCCTCAATTATCTTTCCAGCCTCGTCATACATTATTCTCTTTCCCATTTTCTACAAAATAGCCTTCTCCTTACCTCTCACACACAATTCTTCATCTTCCATCCATCTTCCAGCCTTTGCCCCCATAACTAGAATGCACACTCTCCCTTCTCTTCTTTCAAAAGAAGGATCCAGCAAATTCATAGTGGCAACTAGGTGATGCAGTGGATATAGCATCAGGCCTAGAGACAGCAGGACCTAAGTTCAAACCCAGCTGCAGACACTTAATAGTTGTGTGACACTGGGGAAGTCACTCAGCTTCTGTTTGCCTCAGTCTTCTCATCTGTAAAACTGGGATAACAGCAGCACCTACCTTTAAAATGAGATTATAGTTGTAAAAATCACTTAGCCCAGTGCCTGACACAGAAGGGACTTCAAATGACTGATTTATACAGATTACTTAGCCACCTGCTTTGCTGAGATTAAAGTCATATCATGAAAGAGATCTCATTTTCTCAAAATCCAACATCACCTACTCTTTCCCCTTCAAATCTCTTATTCCTTACTAAGATCAATCTTTTATTGCACTCTTGGATGCCATACCTTCCCGTTTCTTATGGAACTTTGCCCCGAAAATCATTCTATTTCTCAGGGTCAGAATTAGACCAATGGTATCAAGAACCCTACATAAGAAACTCCCTCCCCCAATGGATGTCAGTCAGTACCTTCTCTTCCCTATGATTAAATGCTAACTTTGAGAGGCAGAGGCTACATAAAGCTTATTATGTCCTAGTTAAAGTTTCTACCTTTATTTCCAGATAAATAAGACTAACTCCCAGACACTGGTACTTAATAAGAAGCTCTCCTATCCTTGTTTTAAACGGACTGTAGATCACTAATTAGCACATCTTCCATTAAGATCTTCTAATTGCCTTGCTAATACTCCAAGTTCCTACCAGCTACATTTAGGTTTCTTTAGAGACCTAACAGGAACAAGAAACAGTCTGGTGAGAAAAGTGAGAGTCAAGAATCCCTGCAAGTGCTGTAGTTATTAAGTAAAATGAAGAATTGGAGCTTTTTCAGTTTTCTATATTCATTTCTCATTTCCAAATAAATGTAGGTTTTTCCCAGCAGCAGCAGCAATAACACCAATAGCCATCACCTCGAAATTTTTTATCTCGCACTTCCAGGTTTACACCATGACATGCCAACACCTTCACCTTTAATGATTTTATCAGGTTTCCTTTTGTCTCTGATTCCAGGTCCTCTCAGCAAGAATCATATCTGATTTTAAATAGCCCATAATATTTTGGGTATTGATGACTCCTATAATAACATCATAATGAGATCCATTCATTTTGAGGCAAGCACATCCAAATTCTTTTCCAAAGATAATCAATTCTACTTTAGAAACTAGAGAAGTAAAGAGTAAAAAATAATGCCAAGTTTCTCTACACAGCTGGGTTGCATACTTAATGTAATTTGCCTACATCTTAGAGTCAGGATAAGGAATTTGTACAATACTGGCAAAATGTTTCAGCTGAAACACCACCCGCTTCCTCTCATATTTGAAAATTGTGCTGCTTCCATATAAAAGATGGGACTTTGGTCCTTAATCAAAGGGAGCCAGGTGGCCAAGGGAATGGAGTGCCAGGCCTAGAGTCTGGAAGACCTGAGTTCAAATCTGGCCTCAGACCCTTACTAGCTGTGTAGCCCCGGGCAAGTAACTTAAGTCTCTATCTGCCTCAGTCTCCTCTTCTGGGAAAAAGGAGTAATAATGGCACCTACCTCACAAGGTAGGGAGGATCAAATGAGATAACTGTAAAGCACTTGGCACAGTGTCTGGCACATAGCAAATGCTATATAAATGTTAACTATTATTATTAAAATTGTATTAAACACAAATATTTATTAATCACTGGGATTGCAAGTTAAAAGAATGAAACAATCCCTATTCACAATGAGTTTGAATTGCAATGGCAGAGACAAGCCGGCATTCTGAATTGAAACCCATATGCCGAAGTAGAATTTTCTACAATCAAAAATATTACTTTTTAATCAATGTACATGTTAAGGCATATACCTCCTAACTTCCTTATGCTACCCTTCCTCATATCCTAAAGCAACCATCTCTAATTCAAAAAAAAATGGTGCCACTAATTTGTATGTAAGGTTCCCTACAGGCAATATATTGACTTAAGTTTTAAAATGTAATGTTATCTATGTTTTATTGTATTTTTATTTATATTCTTAAATATTTCCCAATTACGTTTAAATCTAGTTGGACTTCACAGGGAAGACTTGGGCTGCTCATTGTCTGACACCTCTGCCCTGCAGCATGGTATATCCTAAAACGCAGCCAGCCATCCTTCCTTATATCAACTTCGGCTAGAACACGTTATTCTCAATCATTAGAGGGTACAGCAAGAAGGAGCTCTTACCAACAGTCACACACCTAGACATTTGGAAGATCTAACATCTAGTCTGATCCTTTATTTTACAGATAAGGAAACTGAGGTCAAAGAGGTCAAAGTCCTCTAACTGCAAATCCAGTAAAAACTGAACATTAAGAACAAATGTGGTGCTTTTGGTGTAATGAGAGATATACTGAATAATATAACTTGAATAATCTTGGATTTATGTACCAGGATTCTCTGATACTTAAGTGCAGTGAGAAGGGCATGTTTGGACTCATCCTAAATAAAGAGCAGGTGGTGGCATATTTATACATGGGCCACATAATTACTTCATGGACATAGCTGAAAGTTAATCCAAAAAAATCTAAGAATGCTTAACACTGGAGACTTGAGGAACCTAATTATTTTACTGTTGCACATAAGAACATGGAAGGGCTTTTTTTGTTTTTATTAAAGAGACACTTCTTAGAGAGTGTACTATGTAATTTAGAATTCTACAGATTTACAGACCTGTTCATTCTGAAGACCTTGCTTCAGTTTTTTAACTTGTGTTCCTCCAAGGAAATACCATCACCAAAAGGATTTCCTTATTTCTCTTGGTTATCTGTGGAAGAACCCCCTCAATCAAATTATAAACTAAGTAGGTATTAAATTTATAAAACAGTAAACAGCACATAAATGCAATATATAACAAGGACAGACATTGTGGATCCTTTAATATACAACTACATAGCTGTGTATTTTCTCATTTGTAATGAGGGGATGATGATGATTACAACAACTTCCTTATAGGGCAATAGTGAAGAAAAGAGTATGTTAGCCTTAAAAGTGCCATGAAAGGCAGCATGGGATAATGAACAGAGAGACAACCTCTAAGCCAGGAAGACTTACTTCTGACATATACCTGCTACGTGACCTTGGACAAATCACTTAACCTCTCAGTGAGCTAAGATGATAAACTGCATTAAAGATGCAGAGCTGCATTGCTGGAGAGCTTCCCTATATCAACGAAATCACAAGCACAGTCCTTATTCTAAAAAGGACATAGAAATGACAGCTATTATTATGGGCATCCTTGTACAATATCTAAGTGTAAGTTTGGTTTCAATCTTTACAGATTTTGTGACATACTTCAAAAATTTTTAAAAAAATAAATGTTATCAGTTTATTTATATGTCATGTTTTTCTCCTACAAATACGGTAGAGAACATACCAAAAAGGACTCCAAATAGTTAAGATTTTATTTCAGTTGTCTATAAAATTAATACAAACTATATAACACAAACTGGTTACAAAATTTCCAAGTCTAGATGTTCTTTTCCAGATGAGATCTTTACATCTTCCATTATTTTCTTTATACTCTCATTATTGAGTTTGTAAGAGTGGATGTGATTTCCCATCGCCCCTATGGTAATGACCCAGAAGGTACTTCAAAGCTTTTTAGTCCTATCAATTTCCATTCCAATCCCATGTAACATAACTCCATTTTGGACATTTCAAGCTGGATATACCATCACCTCAAACACATGGTCAAAAGGATGATCATTAGAAAACTAGTCATTTTCCCCCAAAATAAGACATCCCTGTCGATAGTTCTGCCATTTTTATTACCTAAGCATAAAAGCAGAAAACTGATTTTTGCTTCATATCTCCTTCCATTGGTAGAAGAATCAAAGTCTTTCATATGTAGCCATTCTTCCCAGTGGTACTGTCACCATCTTAGTTTAGGCCTCCGTTGACCATGTACTTCATTATTGCAAAAGCTTCTTATTTGGTCTCTCATTCCATATCCTCCACTCCAATATATCCAACATACCCCTATGCTTGATTAATCTTTAACAACCACTTTCATCACCACATTACCATCCTTACCTAATGAAATAAGTCCAAATTGAGTTTGGTTAATATGCTCCATCATCTGACTCCTATCTCCCCAATATTGATCCTTCTTCTCTAACAAACAAAATCATTTTCTTTTCTTTCTTGTTACCCTTCCTCATATTATTCTCTGCCTGAATCCCCGTTATCTCCCTCTGCCTATCCAAGTCGTACCCACCTTCCAAAGTAGTAATCATTTCACCTCTTCCATGACACTTCCCCTTATTGCTCTTTCCTCTCATATGAATTCCGAAACATTCTCTTATTTGCCCTCACTTCCTACATTTCCACCTTATTCCAGGAGACTAGCTGCTAAAAATAGTGAGGTCTATGTCTTTTTCCTATATCCCCATCAAAGCCTGTCATAGTGGTAGCATGTTTTAGAGGGACTAAATACTTATTTTCATTTGGTGTGGGGATAAAGATGTTCTAAAAATCCACTGAAGCATCTTGAAAAAGTTAAAAAGAGTCAAATGCTATGATTGAAAGGACACCAACACTGAAGTCAGAAGACCTAGCTTCAAATCCCACTTCTGACATTGCCATTCTGGCAAATCACAAACTCCCTGGGCCTCATTTTTGTCATCTATATAAGGAATGTTCTGGAATGGATGACACAAGGTGAATTATCTTCATGACATAATCAGGAGAACACTTCCACGACATCCTAAGAGCAGAAATGTTCATGAAGATGATTTTGCATGATTCTTCACATTTATTATTCAAGTCTTAATGGTGCAGATTTCTTCAATTTTGTTATCCACAAAAAAAAAATGCCTTTAGCTTATGAAACTGATGCTGATGAAACCCAGCCAAAAGTATAGTGATAAATAGTTGAGTTCAGTGAAAAGAGAACCAACCTTCCAAGTCACTGAATCCAAGTTTAAATCTCAGTTCTGCTACTATCTACCTGCATGACTTCAGATGACTCACTTAAACTCTCTGGACCTCAGTTTCCTTATTTTTTAGCAGAGAATTGGACAATAGCTCTATAACCCTTCTTTTGAATCCACAATCCTATAATTAATACATAATATGTGGTAGCAAGAATTTGTCTAATGGAAGCATCCATTTAACAGGATTAGAGTTTGGGTTTTTTAAGGGGCAAAACATAGGTGACTTCGTTCACTTGAATTTTTATAATTTAAAATTACACCTCAGCAAAGCAGAGAAATGCAAAAACCAAAGTTTCCACATCCTGGTCACTACTAAAGAAATATGTCAAACATCCCCCTAAGTTTACCACTATGAAAAGACTAGATATTAACAGGAGATGTGATTTGTTAAGCTAAATAAAAGCCTTCATTAATGAGAAGTGACAGGATCACAACCTTGCTTTGATGAACTGCCAACATACTAGCAGCCTTCAATGCAAGATTGCCCATTAAAAATGCTGCAGCTTTAAAAGGAGCTGCTTTAAAATAAACAACCCTATGTCAAGGCAGGTCTGCAACATACCAGATGGTGTTGCTCAACCTTGGAGAACGTGTGTGCATGCACACACCAAGAGCATGAGGTTAACCATCACTGATCAATGTGTTTGCCTGAGGTAACGTGTTCTAAACCTTCTGGAGAAAAAAGATCCCAGGAATAAAAATGTTTATTCCTTAACATCCACAAAAGACAATATAGAATTAAAGAGTTTGGCCCCCAATCCCCAGAAAACTTAGTTGCCTTCTTCTAATCCTGGTTCAGTTGCCTGAATAAATACCCTAATTCAGGGTATTTATAAACTGTATTTACTTCATAGCTGGAGGAGACAAAACGACATAAGGGGTAAATCTTTACTCAAGTTTTTTGTACGACAAATGCTTCCGAGTTGTGTAAATAAATACAACCCTCATCTTACCATCCTAGCCAAGTAGGCAACAGGAAGCTATGAAAGTCAACCTTTTCCTGCATGCCATGACATAGATATAAAAATCATCATTTAAGTCACACCCAAGAGATATTTGTGGAGTGGTGGCAGAAATGCAGTTCATTTTCTACTGTAAATTGTTATTTCTTCTTGTTTGTTTCTCCATCACTACAGTGATGGTTGATGTTTATAACAACATCCTTGCAGGATCATAGATTTAAGGATGGAATGAAATCTTGAAGGCCATTTAATCCAATCCCCTCAAGGAACTTACAGATGAGGAAACAGGCCAAGTAAGTGAGATGACTTGCTCAATATCAAACTAGCTGAAAGTAGTAGTCAGGTTTGATGAACAGCAAGATGCCAAATCAAAACTCTTACAACACGTTAAGGGTGATTTTAGTGTATTTTATGAAGATTGATAAATTAGTCGCTCAGTCATTTTCTCTTCTGTAAAATGAAACTTTTACCAAAATGACCTGAGGTCCCATTTCTAAAACTGTAAATGTCTGATTCTATATAGTTATTAACCAAGGACCCTGTTCCCTGATCTTCTCCCAATTAAAATTTTGCAACAGTGGTTTTCAGCATAGATTCAAAGAGTTAAATACCCACAGAAACAAAGATTTATTAAGCACCTGTATTCTGTGCTATGAAATTGATTAAGGCACCTCCTACAAAGGTCCACATAATCTATTGGGGTAGAGAGGGTAGGAGAAGGGAGTCAAGCATAGGTCAATCTTGTCCTAGAAAATTTAAACTAGGTGATGAAGCTGTCTGATGGTCTGACTGAAGACAACTGAGAACCAATTCCCTTGCTCTACTCTCTCTTATAAGAGGCCTCAGCTCAGACTGAAACGTGAACTTCTGTCAAGCAAATCAACTTCCTTCTAGCAAAAGAAGGGAATATGGAGGTTTCAAAGGCTCATGCAAACAAGTTGAACTTGAGGTAAGAGCAAAACTGTAACTAAGCAGATTAAGTGCTTTCAAAAGTGAGTGTCATAGCAAAAGAAGTTCTCTCTAGTTTGAAACGAAGATTCTCAAAATCTAATGTTGGATAGTAAAATGAGATTTTTGCAAGGGTTTTACTGAAAAGACAGTTTAACCAAAAAAGCTGTCGCAAATTCCACAGGGCATCATTTTTATAAACAAAAGTTAGGGCCAGTAACTTTTGTCAGTGTATATCTTTACTACTTTAGTCACTGTGATCTTTGAAATGTCCATAATCAATGATAATGCACGACTTTTAATGCTAACATTGTGTATCCTCTTTTTTCAGTGTATCAAATAAATAAGCAAGCTTGATAAAGAGGCCTTTTTCCTATTGCTGCTATTTCCTTATCTCTTTATGTGTACTTTCTATTTATTTTATATTTATCCCAAACTACTTCTTAGTTCTTACTATTTTCTTCCACTTAAGTCCTACTCTAGTATAATTTATCATGGCATAAAGAGGAGAGCTAGGTTCCCAAAGGTTATACCAGGAAAAGATAAGCTTTGACAGGCCTTACCAATCTCAAAAGGCTTAGAATACATGTCTAGGGACAGACTACCAATAATACCTGAATCAAGAATCAGGCTAGCTAAATTCAGTGGGGCTCTTAAACCTGACCTTGATTGGTTAGCAAGTGACATTTTAGAGCAATTCATGAAGACTTTAGACTCTGGAATCAAGAGGACCTAAGCTCAAATTTCACCTTTTACATTACTATTAATGTGAACTTGAACAAGTTACTTCCTTGGTTTCATTTTGCCTAATCTGCAAAATTAGAAAGTTAAACTAGATGGATTGCCTTGAAGGTCTGTCTCCTCCAGATTCATATCTATGGTCAGGGAACAGAAAGAGAGAAAAATCAGTGAAAGAAGTATCCACACTAATGACTTTTAAAGGTAGGAGTTAAATTAGCATTGGCAGTTAGGTGGCACAGTGGAGAAAGTGCCAGGCCTGGAATCAGGAGACATCTTCCAGAGTTCAAATCTGGCTTCAGACACTTACTAGCTGGATAACCCTGGGCAAATCACTTAATCCAGTTTGCCTAAGCTCCTCATCTGTAAAATGAGCTGGAGAGTGAAATGTTAAAACACTCCAGTATCTCTGCCAAGAAAACCCCAAATGAGGTTAAAAAAGAGCTGGACATAACTGAAAACTACTAAACAACCCAAAAGGTACCATTCATTTAGCATATGATTTTTTTGGATTAAATGACTGTCTAAAAGTCAAGCCCTAATTTTCAAGTAAACTAGACTGTAGTACAGTGACAATGATAGTGGATTATGAGTCAAAGAGTCTGGGTTCAAATGCCAGATACACTTATTACAACCCCGTCATGTTCAACAGGTTAATTTACCTATTACGGGCCTCATTTTCCCCATCTGAAAAACTGAAGGGGTCACACCAGATAACCCCCACAGGTCTCTTCCAGCTATAAATGATCCTATGATCCCTAAACAGTAAATGAATGCTCCAATTTAGCTTTTGGCAGCAGTTTTTAAAAAGAAAATGAGTTTTCTTAAAATTAAGTGTCTAAGCAGAATAGCAGTAGGGAATAGAGTAGGGCCCAGAGTAGTTTAATATGTAAACACTGACTTGGAGAACCCAGAGGGAAAGACAGACTAAGGAGAAAGGGAGGAGAGATTCTGCAACCAACTGCTCATAAGATATTTCTACTTAATATGTCAGGTATATGGCATAAATGTTGAAATAGAAAGCATGCTGATTAAATTATAAACTTGGATGAGCCTGCTACATTCTTAAATATTAGGATTCAAATTTGCACTAGTAAATTTGACAAGCAATAGTACAGAAAATTATTTATTACTTAAGCTAAGCTAATTCAGGAGACCAGAAATACAAAAGTTACTGCTATTCAGCCTTGACATTCACTATGTAGGCTTTATGGGGGTAGAAGATTTGCCTTCCTATGTTCTGCTTAGGCTGTTAAAATTAGTTTATATTGCCTCATTGCATGCCTGGTAGGTGTTGGGAAGCATGTTGTGTAATGAGAAGCAGTGCCAATGTTCAAAATTCACCATGGGTGATACACGACGTGAATAACATTTACACAGATCAAGAGCTGGTGATACAAGGTAGGACAATAAAATAAGTTCTATGATATTCTGCAAGAAGCATAGAAGACAGAGGAATGACTGACTCATAATGCTTACTGCCTGTTGTCAATGAATCTTACTGAGCCCGAACTTCCTCATCTATAAAAATGATGATAATATCTATATTATTTACCTAATAAAGTTGGTGTGAAGATTACATGAAATAGGCTTTGATCCAAATATCCTTCTGTTGGAAACATACCTTAAAAGCTTTACTAAAACAAAACGAGCTCTGTTTTAAGATTTTATATTAATCTTATTTCTAATGGCAAAAAATGAAAGCAACCTAAGTGTCCCACAACATAACGGATTACCATAATGCAGTTGAGACTGACAAGTATAAGGGACATAAATATTGAAACATCTTTATGAATCAATGCAAAGCCAAAAAAAAGACCGAAAAGAACAAATTACACATAAACTAGAGCCATTTACAGGAAAACTGAATGGGAATAATTCCAACTGGAGACAGAAGGAAAAATTACGACATTTTATAAGTTACATTCCATTTATTTACATGTTAACAGCTGAAAAGCAAACGTAATTGGTGGTACTGATGTTCAATATTGTTCATAATCATTTTTTAGAAGATCAAATGTAAAACAGTTTGCAAACCTCAAAGTGCTATATAAATGTCAGTAATTATTAACATAAGACGAGGGAAACCTGCGAGTTAAAAAGATGAGGAATCAAATTAGTTAGGAATGAAATATTGTGAAGTGGTATAACACAGCAGGAGAAGGGTGTCACATATCACCTATCTAACACATGGAATAACTTCTACTAGATCCAAGGATGACTTAAGTACCAGTCACTAGGTCTAGATTAAGATTCCAAAAACTAAGAGCATGAGGAAATTGCTAGGATTTAAGAAAAGTGCTCAAGGGACTCTGCTTTTGCCCAAAGAAAAGGATTAGTGACAGTGTGTAAAAGCCTTCAGACTGTTTTTCTCTTTTCAGAAAGAAAAGGGAAAAGGAAGGGGAAGAAAGTTTAAGGTAAACAGAAGAAAGGAAGTCTTTCATCTCTCCGAGCTTTGGTTTCCTTACCTGTAAACATGAAAGGGACTGGACTATATGATCTCCAGAGACCCTCACAGCTGAAACATTCTAATCAGTCATGATTAACTTTGAATATAAGTAAGTGCCCAAGTAAAACAAGGAAGGACGGAAAACACCCTGAGAGATTACAATTACTATTTCTACTAATGATAATAATAATGGCAGAATGGATAAAGGGAATGCCCCAGGGTCAGTAAGACCTCCTTGGAAGTCCTGCCCCTATCTCATACACATTAGCCATGTGACAATGGACAATCTTATGGCTCAGTTACAGAGGAGTTGAGGGTTTATATTGGTGTAGGTGAACTCTCAGCGTGCAAACTTCCCACACCAATTAAAAGTCCACACAAAAATAATAAGCTCCTATTTAAGGTGTCAAAGATTCAAAAGTCCTTTTGTCATAACCACCCTATGAGCAGAAATTACAAGAATTACTATGCCCATTTTACAACTAACATAATTAAGGATCATAGTATTTGCTTTGCCCAGGGACATAGAGCATTATGAGTGCTGGGTTTCCTCATTCTAAGCACCAGCTTTTGGCTCCACTACATTGCAAACAAGATATTCCATGACTTACTTACAAAAGGGAGTGGGGTTTCTTACAGAACCTCTTAAAGTTTCTGAAGTCTTTAGTATTTCATTTCACTCAGTAAGAAAGGTGAGGTGATGAAATAAAGCATATTTTCCTATTAAAGGCCTAAAAGAGGAAAAAATAAAGATCCCACTCAAAATGTCAATGCCCAAAGTTTACAGTAGCCTATAAAAAATAGAGCTCCAATAGCTGTCCAACTTCAAATTCTAGTCAGTTATTCTAGTCTGAACATTTAAATTTGTCATCCTATATTGTGGCAAAGTAATTTCAACTTTCATCAACTATACATTAGAAGGTCATGCTCTAATGCTTGCTTCACTCAGTCCTTCAGACTGGGGTCAACCAAATTTTACAAAAGAAGTACCTCCTTGAAGTGAGGAAAGGGGGAATAGTAAGTCAATTCAATTGCCATTAAGTCAATATTTTGTGATTTTTAATAGCTCCACCTATATAACAAGAGTTAGAATGAAATCTAAATTTCTTAAGTAGCCACCTAATTTCCTTAATGCAGATTAACTTTTTGTGATAAGGCCTTAAGATTTTCTAAACCGGGATTTGAATTAAGATAAAAGAATGTCATTGGGGAATGGGGTCTCAAGTTTCTTTCTCTAAAAAAAAACATAAGAAGCTAAGAACTTTATATTTCTGGTGTTTTCTGATGGTGAAGCTTTTCTTACAATAAAACTAACCCAACCTTGAGATTAACTTTCTTTTCAAATTTCAAGTATTTCAATAAAAAAGAAGACCGTACGTGAAACTTGTGGACTTGTTAAAGACATTTTAAAATATTAAAATTGATATAACATAATAGCATAATTGTCCAGCCTGTACATATTACCTTCTCTGCTCTTTTATGTTTTTTAAAGATTAACTTTCCATTAACATTTCCATCTTTAAAATACAGTACTAATATGAGAGGAAATGTTCAAGTCCTGTGTGCATAAAAAGTCCAAGAATCCTACTCTGAGATGCTTCAATATGGCATGGAGGTAACCTTGGGATCTCAAGGGTTGAATCACTGCAACACAGTTAGGTCCTGGTGGGGCTTAAACATATAATTTTAATGGAATTATTCTTAGTGGAAGTCTGTATCTACTGTCAGGGTACTAGCCTAGCTAAGGCTAGTAGTTTGGCCACTTGGTGATTAATTCCTTGGTCATTATAACCCATTAGATTTTTAAATTCTTTAAATTTTAATTTTAAGGAGTTTTAAAATTCTAAAGTTAAGTTTCAAAGTTCTTAAAATTCTAAATTAAAAAAAATATTATTACTTATTGAACAAAAAGCAAAGATTTTGTTATGTGGGTGTGGAACAGCACAAGAAAACATACAGAATCTAAATTACCCAGAAACAGAATGCAAAATCTAGTATTTGAATTGAATTGGAAAGGCTGGTAGCTTGGGAACTGAATGATGAATGATCCCAAAGCATCAAAAGTAGAGTTTGCTGTTATGCCCACCTCTAAATTGATCCAAGAGGGTCCTGTAAATCTTCTGGTCTATCTTCCAGGCAGAGAAGGTTATAAATGAGACAGAAGGGACCTGCAGTGTTGAATTGAAAGGTCAGGTGACTACACCAAAATCAATTTCAATAATAGCTCATGTTCACTGAGTTCTTTGAGATTACAGAACCTTAAAACAAGCCTGTGGGTTGGGTTGAAAACGTGTCATTACCCCACTTTACAGATGAGAGAATTGAGGCACAGGTTTGCCCAGATGCCCACAGCAATTTTCCAAAGCTATGAAGTATCCTACATCACCTAAATCCCCTATATCATACTGTCATACGGTCTACTCTTTCCACCAACATCAACTGCCAGAAGGATGACAAATTTAGACCTGGAAAGGACTACATATAGTTTAACTAGTTCAACTCTTTTGTCTCAAAGATAAAGAAACCAAGGTGTAGTGTAGGTGAATCATTTGCCCAAGGTCTCAAAGTGACCAATCCAAATATAAATTTAAGAATTTGGTGAGATCTTTTTAATCAACTCCCTACACTCTCCAAACAAGGCAAACTGGAGGTTAACAAGAACCACAGTTGAATGTCTGTAGTATACTGGTACATTTCCTGCCTAAGTAGAATATGCCAAGCTTGTTACCTAGGACAACTTATACATCACTAACTTAGCAGATTTAAGGTCTGTTCCTGATCCAATTGTAGCCATTAAAAAAATTAACCACCCTGACGGCTCATCATTTGATACTGTATAGAACATTACAATAGGTGTAGAGCTTTTTATAAGTAAACATACAATGTGTATGGATATCTTTTCACTAAATACAGAACTACTGAATACATTACTTACTCTAAGTATATTTAAGAACGAGATTCTCAACTATGCAAATTAAAACAAGAATCCCAATGCAAGCAAGGACAATAATAAAGAAATGAAACAGCACTAGTACCAAAATAGTCACCTGGGTAAAGGGAAATAATGGAAAATACTGCACTTGAAAAGCTTTTTGAAGATACTCACAAGATTTCAATTCATTAAGAAATCATACTAAAGGTTTCTAATATGAATAAAAAAATCACCTCATAGGCTCAACCACAACCAAAGGTTCTCAAAGTAGTCAATACCATTGGGGGTAGGGATGGGGGCTGGAAAGATGAAGCAGTTGGGAGTAGCCTCAGGTGCAATTGTGGGGCCCTGACTAAAAATAAGGGGGCAGTGGAAGCATAAGGAAAGAAGAGTATTAAGAAAATTCTGAAAAACTGTTCATATGTTTCATCTGTTGTATAATAGAGTTAAAGTCACAGTGATTACATTATTTTCCAAATAAACGCAAAAAATGCAAATTATAACCTATCAGTGGTCGAGTCTACCAACAGATCTTAACAAGCAAGTGTTGGCAGGCCAGTGTCTCACATTGTTGGGAAGTCCAGTATGCATGGGCATATGTGCAGGTAATGACTTGTTTACAATTATACAGTTGCACAATGCAATACTATGACATCAAAATTTTGATGCAGGTAAAAACCACAAATTTACAATAAATTATTAAATTTAAGATGCATATTTTTTTTTAAAATTGCTATACTGTTTAAGTGATGCAAATTTTAAAAAAGCACATTAAAGGGTTAAAGAAAGTAGATGGGGGGCAGCCAATTAATTTTTTTTTTTTGAGATGGGGGTAGTAAGCCAAGTAAGTTTGAGAACCTCTGACAGAAATGATCAGATAATATTCTTTACTAAAACTCTTGTGTCAACTCAAATTCTGGCAAAAATCAGGGGCATATTTGACTTTTACCTCCGAATAAAAAGCGTTTTTTCCTAAGGAAAAAAAACCCTCTATGCTATAAATACCAATTTTTAAAGTATTTTAAATTCTACTTTTCCCTAGTACTATCACTGCGCTAACATAAGTGGGAGGTAAAGATATGGTCATTTGACTGAGACTAAGACTAATCAAGATTCTACCTCTATCTGCAATTCACAACCCCAATAGATCAGAGTCTTATCAAGGTCCCTATCTAACACTGTTGGTATGTGATTATCAACTAAAATTCTGAGCAAAGTAGAATATGTATATAAACCTTTTGTAGCAAATTCCTTCAGAAAAGTAAAGTCAAACAGGAATTTCTTCAATGAACAGAATGGGGAGTGAGGAGGGATAATAAAAGAGCCCAAATCTGGAACTAAGTTTTGTTGAAAACCTAGTCATTAAAAGCATAAAGAATACCCTTTCCCCTTCTTAACCAAACCTAAGATTTCATCAATGCAGAAAGCCCAAGCTCCTCATAAGGAATTTCCTCTACCAGGGCAGATCTACACGTTCTCTGCAGTTTCTAAAGGTTAAGTGACTTGCCCAGTCACACAGCAGGCACGTGTTAAGAGGTGGCACACCTCAAACTTGGGTCTTCCCGAGTCCATGGCCACCTCTTTATCCATTAGTCTATGCTCCTTCGATGACGTTTACCATACACCAAAACATCCTAAGCTTATAAAGGATACAAAGATACAGATCAGCAACTTGTTTCCAACTTCTAGTCTTAGAATGCTGGTTTTGGTCACAAAAAAGTCAAGCATCTTATAACTTGCCCATGGTCATAAACTAGTACAGGACCTAAATCCAGGTCTTCCTGGCTTTAAGGCCAGACTTTTCTCTATCCACTACTATATTATGTTTCTTCTCTTAAAGTATTTTAAAATGAACAGCAATCCGTGGGCCTTTCAATTACTGATTTCTTTTTACTCAACTACAGAATTTTTACTGTAATTCCAATCTTTAAAAAAACAGAAAGGGGATGAAGAGGTTATAATCCATTTCTGAATTTGCCCAAAGAAAAAAAAGCCTAGCTAGTATAGGCAGAAGCTCTCTCTCAAGAGTAACAAAATGCAGGGAGGGGGTAGTTAGAGACTCCTCCTAGCTATGAACTCACATCAAGCTCTTGCTGCCTTGGTTACCCATCTTGCTGTTTTAGATCTCAGCTGTGTTTATGGTCTTGGGTATAAGAAGAGATTGACAAATCAAGTACACAGTGTTTGTTAGATTATAGCTAGTGCCAGATTTATCCACCCCTTTAAAACCTCAAGACTTTTCACCTCTGTTATTTACTATCAGCCCTCCCCTGTGAGATAAGAAGGATTCACTTCAAGGTATTATCAAAAAAATGAACATATCTGTTCCAGTAAGTGGCACTAACGCTCTAGGCCAAAAGGATGCTCGCTTTTCATTAGATCATTTATAGGTTCCGACTCTAGGCATCTTTGGGGAATAGGAATTCTGCATCCACTCATCCCAGTATATCCATAACAACATTCATACTTACCTCAAAATTCTACAATTTTATTTACCCACACATACACCTTTAACTACACCTCATTTGAAACTAATTAACTGTAACAAATCTCATCGGAGAAAGAGTAAGCTAGGTACAATAATTCACCACACAACTGGTCTTATTTCTTACTTCATCCTCGGCACTGAAAAGGGAATAGAGGTGGATTGCGGGGTAGAGAAGAGTCTGATTGGGATTGTTAGGGCTGATGAATGTTAAAAGTGGTTGAATAAATAAAGTTAGAATTAAACACCTCTGATCTTAAACTGATTTGCTAGCACCTGAGTGATGCTTCTAGTCACCTGCAAAGGTAGGCTAAATAAACATTCAGGACTGGTCAGTTTTTCAATTTTAAAAACATAAGCCTGAGTCACAAACATGAAGTAACATTCTCTACCTATTTAAAATTTATCAGTATTAATTTCACTAAACATACGCAAAGTTTGCCTTAACTATTCACACCAGACACAGTGACAGTCACAGAGGCAGAATGTTTTGTTTTTGGTGGGGGTCTGATTTTATCAATAAGAAATTCTATCAGAGATTTGGATCACCAAGTCCGGCTGTGAATTACCATGGGCTTCTACACAACTAAATGGTAGATGACAGAGAGCTAAACCTAGACCTGGAGTCAGGAGGACCAGGGTTCAAATCCTGCCTCAGACATTTAAAGTGGGATCCTGGGCAAAATATTTACCCTCAATACATACCATCAGTAAAATGAGAATAGCAGCAGCTATTTTTCAGGGTTGTTGGAAGGATAAGATTGAGAAAAAATTTTTGTAAACATTATGTGCTTTTCAATGTTAGCGACTATCATTACTAAAACTTAAAGAGACTTATCCATGATTACACTGCTATGTGTCCAAGGTAGAGCTTGGAGGAAGATGGTTCTGACTCAAAGGCTATGCCTCTCCATTCATTTTGCAGCTACCTCTTCCGGAAAAAATGTATTTTTGAAATCCTCATACTACTTGGAAATTTTAAACTTAGAAGCATTTACTAATGTCCTATTTTGTGAGTAAAGCAGAATGCTTCACGCTAAGAAAAACAAAAATTTTAGTCAAGACAAGACAGTGAAGACACTATTTTTAACCCCAAGATACCTTACAGTTTAGTAGGGAAGTAAGGCTTAACAAATCACTTAATGCTGTGTATTAGTAATTCTTTTTTAAAACGCTATGTAAATTCCGAGGGGAGATTACTACCAACAGGAGACAATGAAGGACAGAAATGTGAAAAGTTAATTATCTCATACTCTTCCTGACAACACATTCACATGCTATTGTTGGGAGTAGGGTGAGGAGTCCAAGGAAGAGTTGAAAAATGGGACACTAATTTACAATACTTGAAGACCAGTCCCTTTAAGGTATTTTTTAGCTATCTGAAGTGAAGATTTTTTTCCTTTTTTTGTTTAAATAAAAAAAAGCTCATTAGGAATGAGTTTAGGAAATAATTATTAGTCCTCTTCTAGCACCTAATGAAGTCCTACTAAGTTTTACAGTTTCTTTTCCTAAAAGTACAATGACATAAGTAGAAGCTTGGAACTGGCAAAGGAAGATGGCATAAAATTAAAGGGAGAAACTTAGGGGTTTGGGTGGAAGTAAAATGTCATCTAGAAACAAAAAAGAAAGCCTAAAATAAAGGTTGAAATTAAGATGGAGAAACCAAAGAGACACTTTGAAGGGCAATGGATAGGAATTAATCTAATAAGCTTTGGAGAAATAACAGGATTCAGAAGAGCAACTTGAAAAAACAACCAAACCTAGTTATTTGTGAATCTCTGGGCGGAGATCTTCAAAGTTAAGATGTTTTTAATATTTTTTTTAATTATTGTCTCCCACTCCCCAGCCCCCATGGTAGAGGGGCATACCTTGTAATAAACAAACACACTCAAAACAAATTTCAGCATTGGGCATTTACAAAACATATATCTTATTCTGCAGCATGCCAAGTGTCCAAAATCTCTTCATTAAGAAGTAGTTAGTATGTTTCTTTCAGAAGTTCACTGGAATGCTATTAAGATTTATTTTGTAAAATTTCTATCTCCTGCTATTCCTGTGGCTTTATAGATTATGCTGTTGAGGAAAGCAACAAGGATGAGGCCAACATTTCCTTGATTAGTCAAACAATTTTTTTTCTTAAAAACAACAAGATTTATATTAGTTCAGAATTCATGAAAGGAATTCATTCAGCAAACAAAAAATAAAATTAAAACATTTACTAAGTACCTACTACATATAAGACATTGTACTAAGAACTGAGGTTAAGACGGTCAACAGTCCCATGCCTCTTTACATATGCATTCTAATGTAAAAAGAAAGGCAGTTACACCTGTTCTACATAATACATTATGGTAGGAGTTATTATCCTGGGGTCCAAGGATAGATTTCAGAGTTGGTGAAATAAACTGTTTCACTTTATAAGGTTTCCTTTTAATTCAATGTTTTATTTTATGAGTTGAAAAACATTGTTCTGAGAAGGAGTCCAGAGGTTTCAGCAAACTGCCAAAGCAATGTTAAGAACCCCTGTTCTACAGGTTGCCCAAATATTAACAGTATCTGCGGGGGGGGGGGGGGGGGGAGGATTTAGCCTAGTAGGATCCAGTACAGACTTTTAGCTAGTTATTGGGATTTCACAGCTAATTCCACACCTTTTCCAAAACCTGGAGTTTCCCAACAGGCTACAGTATCTGTTACATTAGCAGGCCCTCAAAAGGATTTATAGAATTTTATTAAGAAAGGTGCACACTTTAATGTGCTTTCTAGAAAAATTTCAAGTTTCACATATTTTTCATTCAAGGTTTCATTAAGGTTTACCATTAGTATTGAGTCATAGGATTTTAATGATGAAAAAAGTAAAAATACCTTAACATTTAAGAAGTTTCTAACATTAACCTCCTAGGTTCCATACTCATCTGGAACAAGGTCCTAGAAGTAACATGAAGAAAATAACACTATAGTGAATTTCATCAACTTTCACATCATTTAAAATCCTTTTTTTAAAAGATTTTTTTTAAATTGCAATTTTCTTTATCCCACAAGATCTTGGATATAAATGTTCAATTCACTATAGAAATATTCACCAGCCCCTAAGTTCATATTTGGGGGATAAAACAGAGAATCAACTATCTCTGCACATTTTACAAAGACATCTGGATCAAATTTGAAGAGAAGCAATTTTAGAGATTATGTATTCTCAACATCTTACAAATGAGGCAACTGAATCCCAAACATGCAACTTAACCACAAATTTATACTGGTAATAAAATGGTAGAGGGGATTCAAATCCAGATCTTTCTCCAAAGCCAGTATTCTTAAAACCTGCACATATTTTGAAAGGCCCTGAAAAGCCAAAGTCTTTCACCCCTATTCCTTCCCTCTTCTTCTCCCCCTCTTTCCCAATACCCTAATCCTAGTTCACACTTTCACAGTTCATACCTAAAAGACCCCTAACTAGTCTTCCTGACTTAAGCTCCTTGGGGGCATGGATCCTGTTTTGGCTAAACTTTGTATCACCCCTCATTTCTTTGGGTTTGTTTTTTGTTTTGTTTTGTTTTTTTTGCAGAGGGAGAGCGGGGCAATTTCGGTTAAGTGACTTGCCCAAGGTCACACAGCTAGTATATCAAGTGTCTGAGTTTGGATTGGAACTCAGGTACTCTTGACTCCAGGGCAAGTGCTCTACTCACTGGGCCACCTGGCTGTCCCACACCCCTCATTTCTAGCATAGTTTTCTGCCCATAAAACTCCTTGCACAGCCCTGCCAGATTCAGTTTCATCAAATACCCTCACTTATCTTACCACTTGCCATTAGAAAGCATTTTTTCAAATACTTATTAGCAAAGACTAAAATTTAAGGCAACCCACAATCTAATGTTAACCTATCTTTCTAGCTCTGTTTCCCAATGCCAATTTGACACACTTTTACATACAAATTGTATTATTTTTCATTGTATAGCTATACACTACTGGGTTATCTCCTTTCCCACATTTTTCATTTTGCCTTGTATGCCCTACTGCAACCTGTACTTATCAAAATCCCACCTAATTCTTAAGACTCTTGGGTCCAATAACTCTATTTTATGCCACCTTCTTTCCTACAAGGTCTTGCCGACAGTGTTCATTTAATGAAGCTTCTCATAACAAATACTACTACAAATACAACCCCAAGAGGCATACAGGAGTCAGGGTCAATCACCATGTCCTTTACCACTCCTCATCCAGTTCAAATCCCTCATTTTACAGATGAGGAAACTTAAGTCTCACACAGGCAAACTCAATTCTCTAAGGTCACAGGGTAAGTAGCAGAGCCAAAATTCAAACCAATCTTCTTCAACCAACAAATGCAGGTGCGTAGTACCATGGAAATTCCTTTTTCTTCTCAGTAGGGATGAATTTTAAGAGACTTGTTTTGCATAATTTAGCTAAATACACTAAAGGAGTTGCAACCTTTCGCCTTAAAAGGAACAAAACATAAAAAATTAATAAATCTTGTCTACGAATTTAATTGTAGAAAAATGTCCCTCTTCCCAAAGGGAATGAATGACTATATAATTTTGAGGAGGCACTGCAGTGGAATCTGGAATTATCTAAACTCACAAATACACAAGAATGAAAAACACAATCCTAACTAAGAAGTTATAGACTCAAGATAGAGAATGAGACATATTCTAGAATATGGTCAATGTAAGAATTTGTCACTTTGCTTGACTGCAAATTTCTTACGAGGGTTTTGCTTTTCTATTTTGTTCCCTTAACTGGGGGGGGGGGGGGGTGATAAATGTTAGTTGGAAAAAAAAACAGCACATGTTGCATAGCAAAACAAAAGTGATATCCATCAAAGGATAAAGAGACCTGCCTGCAAGCCAGGAAGATCCCAAAATGAATGGATGGAGCCAAAGACTGCCAAAGAGAGATGCAAATGGGTGACATCTAGTGGGCAGGATGCAGGAGTGGCATCAGGACCTCAAAAAGGAGAGGGGGAGAAAAAGAAATGCCTTTGAAAGGAAAATAGTTATAGAGAAGAGAAGACAAGGCGATGGTGACAAATGCATAATGACATTCGGGAGAAGCCTAAAAAACATCTGTGCTATATATACACAGGTTGACACAACACAAAATGGTTAAAGTTAACTGTCTGACAAGCAACACCTTCATATTGAAAACCTGACACTGTACTGATGATTTCATATTCCTTCAATTTAAGTTTAGCTGAGCACCTCACTTATATGAGCTAGACTCCTGTGAGTTAAGGAAAATGCCATAGGAACAAAATAGAAAGGGCTATTATATTTATATCCTACTATAAACAGAATTCCATGTTGTCACTGAGTAACTAGTGGACAGTAGCTTTGTTGGTTGAATTTTTACTATATACATAAGCATATATTTGCCACTGTAGTAAAGATAAATCCTAAAGTGCAGGACATTTTTTTTATTTTTAAAAGTCATCACTTTCGCAGAGGAGTTATAAAAAGGACAGATGACAAGAGGCCAGCAAATCCAGAGGTTTTAACCTCAAATGGTGGCAGCATCTTAGAAATCAAAGCCTATCTCCCAATGAAGCTCTGGATGACAAAATTAGAAGTGTCTTGTCAAATGTTTCCCTCCTTCCCCATGATTTTTTGGGTAATGGACAGGAAATAAGTTTGTTTCCTCACAATTCCAATTCATAAAACAGAAACAAAGTCACTGGCTGGAGTTTAAAAGAAATTAATATACATCATAGGGGGATGAAATTAATATTAAGACAGACTAAAGGTACATTTAAAATATGGCTGGATAGCAATTTCATTTGTAGGTCATTAGTTACCTGGAAATTTAATCGTACTATCATAGATCCAGAGGTACAAGGGGTTTTAAAGGTCATCTAGTTCAACTCTTACATTTTATAGATGAAAACCAAGGACAGGAAAGGTTCAATAACTTGACCAAGACAACCAGAAAATGGCCAGCTAGACAGGAATCTGAACCTGTATCCTCTGATTCCAAATGCATCACTCTTACCCATTCTACCCCACTGCTTCTCTTCTAGAAAAAGTAAAGAAACAATATAAAATTGTGTTCTTACACGTCATCATCAGCTATAAAGTCACAAAAGATGACACAGAAATAAAGTGACAATCTTAAAAACGTAGCCTGGCAGTTTCAGATTTATCTTTATTACAATGGCAACTATATGCTATACACACTGTAAAAATTCACCCAAGAAAGCCACTGTCCACTAGCTGCTCCATGACAAAAGTGGAATTCTAGTATAGTAAAATATATGTCACCCTTTTACTTCTTAAGATTTTTTATTTCTATTTTAATAGCACCCCTGTGAAACTAGAAGGAGGAATTTTTATTGTCCCCATTTTATTTATGTGCAAACAGCCACAGAAAGGTTAAACTCCCAAGGTTATAATCAGCACTAGCATCTCATGCCAAATGCTTTGAAAACTTTAGGTTTCCAGTCCTGTCCTGTCCTCCGTATTCCTTAGATATCTGAGAGAGAAAACCTGTACCAGACTGATCAGGAACAGAGTTTTATTAACAGGGGACCTGGAGCATTTGGTTACAGGTAGGTACACAAGGCACTTTAAACACAAATAGCCAACATGTTTAGTTTCAATTCTGTTTGCACCAATGGGCAAAAGTGATTTTTCTAACATAACAGTAGATAAGAACTGCTGTAAATAAATCCGTCAGCACTCTGGTAAGTCTAACAAGACAGCTTAAATGGCTGTATTAAACACCTAGATTCCCAGGTACACTAGAACTTCATTAAAGCACTGCTCATCATAGAGCTAATTCAGGATAAACCAGGTTGTTGTTGGTTTCTAGCAAAAAGCACTTAGTTACATAAGTCTAAACACTTTATCATTAAGGCATTTCTACCTTTAAGGCGGTTTCATACCACACACCTCTGGAATAGCATTTATTATAAAGAATGCTAGGGTTCAAAAGCAAATATTTATTTTTAAGCTATCTAAAATTAAGATCAGTCTAGAAAATTTCAAGATTTCATCTTCAGTTATACTGTTAATTTATTGATAACTCCCATAAAAATTCAAGGACACTACCACACCCCTTACTTCCCTGCTGAAGTTCTCTGATCCCTCAAAGGAAAGTGTGGTTGAGGAAAATAAGGTAAGGCACAGGCTATCAATTAGGAAAGGTTTGGGGCACTGGTCTCATTATGAAACTGTACATCTGAGATGTGCCCAGATAAATTAGAAAAGGATCCTTGGAATCTATCAAGCTAAAGAGCAGCAGGTCCTTGGTCAATCGGTAAGATGTATACTGTTTCTACTATAGCAATCCAAGATGACAGGATACTAAGACATGGGACAGTGGCTATATGAAATGGCAGAGATCTGAGATAAGATCACAGATCCTTGAAATACTGAAGTATACATACTTGTGTGATACACAAATAAGCCCATACATTTATACAAAGCAAACAATTTTGATGGCAACGTGGAGCTAACCAGTTTGATTTCTTTCATTCATCTAGTCCACAGAATTTCTGAACAAGTTATCAGTGTCAAACCAGTAAAAAAACAGGATGTTTTCATACTGGTCCCTGAGACTAAATACGAACTTTACAAATTAAGTTTCCCACGCAATACCGACAAAGTTAGGGGTTGAGATAAAAGGTAAATGGCTGCTAGATGGAGAAAGAAAATTTAAAAAAAAATAAACACACAGATAGAACATTTCAAGTAACGCAAAATGATTTTTAAAATCCAAAAGCAGCATTAAAAATTACTGGTTCTTTCAAGATTTCTAATGAACTCTTTAGCCCACAGATAATCAAAGAAGACTTCTACTTCTCTATAATATTCTATCACTGTTGTATAATGAATTAATGAAAAAGCAATTATGTACCAAACGATTATGTGCCAAGCACTGTGTTAAGTGCTAGGAAAACAGATAACAACATTGAAGATCACAGCCCAGTACTCAAGTTGTTTATATTATAATGGGGGGACAACACACATAGGTCAGTGGTGGCCAGGAGGGATATTTCCTTTTGGAAAATTACAGGGATGGTGAATAGAGCTATAGGGAACAAACGTACACATCCTTTCCAGGAGAAGTGACAGAATCAATTTGATTATGGGTCCAGAACTAAAAATCAAAGTGAATATATGTGAGAAAAAAACATCTGGGAATAAAAGGGTTAATCGATCATTTTATTTGTTTTTGTTTTTCCTGACCTTGCTTCAAAGTAACTAAGGAGATGTCAGGAAAGTGAAGTTCTACAATCTGAGTTATTAAAGAACAACCTATTCACAGCACTCCAAATAAGTTAAATATAACTTCAGTTTCACCATATGGGAATTGTATACGAATCCCCCCAAAACACCGTAAGTAAACGTCTTACTATTTAGATTAGTACTTGTAATAAAAAAGTGCATGTATACATTAAGTACAAGATTTAGTTACTAAAAAAAACCCACTAAAGTTTTCAACATATTTCCTCGCACTCCCCCTCAAAAACACCATTAATTTTCTGTCATTGCACTCACAACCACTGAAAATTGCAATTCTACAGAGTGAAGCTTAAAGTGTTCTTGAGTATTTTTCTGGAAAAAACAAGTGTACCTTGGTTGTTCTGTATAATGTGGGTTCCATGTTATTAACATAAAGAATATTATAAACATGAGGAAACCCTACATACAGAAATGTACTCGGTTTTGTTCACCTTTGCTCACATTAGGACAATCACTGATACCTTTTTGCGGATGGCAAGAAGGTAACATAACTTACTTTCCTCAGGGGCCTTGGAGTTTCAAAGTTTCAAAAAAAATATGACACATCTTTGTGGCATCTCACAAAGTCAGTATATCTCTAGCTTTGGTTTCCTTCCCTCTAAAATTGGGACAATACCACCTAAGTCCTCACAGAGTTGTGAGGATAAATGAGAATGTATGTAAAGCAATTTATAACTCTCCCTAAAATACCGTGAAAATGCCAACTATTTTTTAAATACTCTGGTATTAAAAACTCTAAAGTGGAAACTGCTTCCGTTTATTAAGACTATGATGAAGTTTGGAACTTATCCCTACACATCAGCGGGTAAGACTCTAAATTTCAACATTTCAATAGTTTGTCTATACTGCTCAACAGTGTCTGGCAATAGAAGCTAATGAGATTCTAACCAAGTATTAGGTTCAAAGCCAGTGTTTAAAAGATGTTTGAAAGGTAACAGATGTAGTTATCATGAATATTGATTGGCCTTGCCTAATTAGACTCCAGCATAGAATGCTCTGGCTTTGCTCTCCAGAGTGGAGCAGCAGTCTTCCAGGTAAAAAACAAACACACAAACGAAAAGCCCAAACCAAAACCAGAATCTGACCAGGCATTCATTCATCCAACAGCCCCAACCTCTCTGACACAACACTTTTCTCATTAAGATGAAGCAACACTATAAATTTCCGTTTGACTAATAGTTCATAACGAAGGCAACATCCGGTAAGTGAACAGCAATAGAAAGACCACTAGTTCTAGAGTCAGAGAAGATGGGTTCAAATCCCACATGTGACACATTTGGATGACCTCCGGTAAGTTTCCTCATCCATAAAGTCATGGGGTTGGACTAGATGACCTTTGAAGTCCATTCCAGCTCTAGAACTATGATCCTAAGATGTGCTCTGGTTTTTTCACAAGTAATGACAGTAATAGCTGACAGGTATGAATGTAGAAAGGCAGCTTGGGATAGTGGGGTAATAGAAAAGAACTAGCCATAATTAAATTCACATCTTGCTTCTGACATACGCTGGCTGGGTAATGCTAGGTAAAAATCACCTTTCAGTGTTCTAAACAATCATCTAAGGTTTTAAGTTAATAAAGTGACTGTTTGCATTGGTAGAAGAATTTCCTCACCCAAGAGGCAGGAGAGAGTACAAAAAGTCTTCTCCCTCAGAAGCAGGTTTCCTGCCATCTCCCATGTGGGTGCCGTCACATATGTTATCAAGCTGCACCAAAGACCTGATGATTTTCACTATTATGAAAGGGCAGATCCACCCCCCATCGACATAGGTATACATTACTTTAAAGATTTAAAAATGTTACAGACATCACGTCATTTGATCAAGAAACAGGATTATTTATTTGGCTCTTAAAAACACTAAAAGTCACAATTCAAAATTAGTAGAGATGAAAAGCTGTAGCATACCAAAAAATCCTTCTTCTCCAAATTTCATGCTGATTTGAGAGTATCGATAGCCTGGCTAGAGCTAGAAGAACTAAAATGTAATTGCTTCATGGGCTGTTTTACGCTAATGTCTGAGATGAAGCAAATGCCCCAAGTTGAGGGCTTAGAAAAGTGGTTTGGGGGATGGGGAGAGTGAAGATCATCCTAGGCTCCTTGCCTGCCATCTTGTGCTTCTTGTTCAAAAAAAAAAAAAGACTAATGCTTTTAGAATAAGAGAGCTATCTAGAGTATTGAAAACAACCCATTGGTTTAGAATAATTAGCTCAATTAACAGAAGCCCTAAAAGCCAAAGACATCAGATAGTCATACTGACCAGACTACTATGAAACCTGAAAGCAGATTGTGTCCAGAATGGAGAAAAACCCACGCCCAGATTTAGCTTCAAGTAAATAATTTCAATCTAACTCTAAGGTCATGTACAAAAGGGACAGAAGAGAAGTAAGAATAAAAGAACCCCACTTCCCCCAATGACCAACGGGAATGGGAAAACGAATGTGTACCCCAAGACCTAGGGTGAATTAGCAAAGAAAAACCCAGTGAATCAAACGATCCAGTCATATAAGACGCTGATCTATGCAACAAGTGAAATAGGAAGAGCCCATCTAGGTACAAGGAACACAAAGCACTTGTAAGTTTGTCTATTTTCTATGTTTTACATGTTGACGTTCCCTACAACTACAGTGACTTTAAAACAACTGACAATCTGCTTTACGATATACCTTAGATAATGGTGAATTAAGAACCACTCCCCCCCCCAAAATAAGGGTTTCACGTGGAAAAAGAAACCCTATAATCTGCCAAATGGTGGCAACAGAATATTATTCAAGCAGGCTTTGACCCCAGGAATCTTTTGTTCAGAGATTACCCAAGGGGACAATATTTGTCACAGGAAAAAAAAAGACTTAAAAAGTAGATGGTGAGAGTAAGAGCTGAGATAATTTAATGTAAACTATTTGTTTACTCTCTGAACCCCTACTTTCAAGTCCATTTCCTTCCTAACTTCCACGGGATATTTTAAAATATATCTTCTTTCAAATGTACCTTCACCTGAAACCCAGTAGAGTACCAAGCAAACTATTAATATTCTATCAACCTGCTATGAAAGAGTTAAACATAATGACGGTTACATATTCGATCAAAAAATTATCATTTTTATTCCAAAATGTCTGGACATGTTAGTTGGTATATTAAAGTTTCACGAACTAACCAAAATGGAGACTTTTAGGACTGCTTCCTCAAATTACCACAGCCTTAGCAAAAAAAAAAAGAGCTTTGGAAAAATACTTCATGAGTAAAGTTCTTTCAAGGCCAGCATAACATTAGTCATTTTAGGCAAATGGGCTTTACCTAAGGGAATAAAGAAATTGATCTCCAATTGCTAGGGGGTGATTACCTTGGTTTTAAATGAAGCTGACAACAAAAAAACTTTAGATAGGAAGTTAAATTTTTATGAAGGCATAAACTACTAAGAGTAGGACGATAGGGATAAAAATTCTTATAACCGTATTTATACATGGAAAGGACCTTAGAAATCATCTAGTCCAGTGCCCTCATTTACTCATAAATGAAGAATGTGAAGCCTAGAACTATGTGCTCCTATTTGCCCAAGGTCATATAAGCAGGTAGCAGTTTCAGGATCTGAACTGCATCCTGATTTCAAAGGCTGTATTTTTTCCCACCATACATTTACAAGAGCTCTAAGTCCTTTGAACAATTAAAGGCTCGGAAGGTTATATTTAAGGCCGCAATATATTCAGAGAAAGGTCTAGTCTAATATCGTCATTTTATACATGAAAAAAAATCTAAAACCCGTTGGTGACTTGTCCAAGGTCACACAGCAGAATCACGTCTTAAAGACTTCAAATCCAAGGCTACTTCCACTATATTAATACATGTGATTGGGGTAAAGAAAAAAAACTAAACATACCATCATGTTCCACATTTTGGTTAACAAGGTAAAAGAAAGGCCATTTCACTACAAAGTCTGTAAAGAAAGATAAATGCAAATTCATTTTTTTTTTAAAAATCAGCCTTTGTAGCTCATGCCCCCAATAATAATCAGCTATCTGCTACATTTGTTTCGATTTTTGCTTTGTGAGGAACGCTGTGATGACTCAGTTTGCTGGTCATGTTCCCTGCAACTGTAAAAGGATTTGCCAGTTAAAAACTGTTGGCCCCAGTCACTCCACAAATCTCAAGACCATCACTCCACACACGGACACTGAGACATACAACACAGCAGCAGAACAAGCACACACCCCCTCGTGCACTGTAGCGCCTAGTCGCCGCCCCGCCCTCTCACCAATTCAAGGTGCGGCTGCTGCAATCAAAGAGGGTCGTCGGGAGCGGGGTACCTTCCCGAGTATGATCAACCTGCACTAGGCATGCAAGCCCTCCACTCCACACCCCATTCTGCGGCTTCCTCTGCACCTAGCACTTAGCGTACTGTTCACGTGCAAACCTGAAAATGCAGTTGCTTAGCTGCATTCTCCAGAGCCCTGGACCCCATATAAAAAGGAGGGGGAGAGGAAGAAAAGCGCGGAAGATATTATCCTACCACCGTCCGTTAGGGTCTACAGCTACAAACCACCTTTGCCGACAGCTTTGGTGCAAATCACAAAACGACCTACTCAGAAGACAACGCACGAGGAGGTGCAGCTCAAAAGAGCGTGCACGAGAGAGGTTAACTCGAGTCTTTTTGGATGGATGAAACCGTGCATTCACCTCATCGCCTTCTCTAGGCTGCAAGGCGGGGTCGCGCTTTCCAAGCCAGGATCTTTTACCCCCAAACCGCACCCAACCCACCCCCAACACGCTCACCTGGATTCCAGCTCTTTCCCGCTCCACCCGGGCATCACTGTCACCGCCACCCCAAACACGCCTGGGGCTCCCCACTACCGTATAGGGGAAGAGAGCTGCACGCTTCGCTCGAGGCTCAATCCCAGCTCGGCCCAAAACACTTAAATACACCAGGCAGCACCTCTCAAGGCTGCATATTTTTTTTCTACCACCCCCCGCCCACAAACATCTGCATTCTAAAAACTTAAAGCGTATCTATCACCTCTCTTTTAAGTCCTCCTTCCCCTTTCCCCCTTAACCTATGCCCACACTATTCCCTACCCTCAGGGGGAAAAAAATCCTCTCCACTCAAGGTCCTTAGACAGGAGGAGGGGGCGGGTGCACTAGAACCGGAGTGTAAAGATGTACGGAACCAGAGCGGGCTGTATGCACCGTGGCTTTTGCCTTCGCTTGAAGAAAGAGCGCCGTGATAAAGGGAAAAGGGGGTAAAAAGGCGCGTGGCATCCCCTTACTTCCCCCTCGCCTCTCTCCTCCCCACCCGAATCCACACTTGCCTTCTCCGACTATAAAGCTGCTGCTACTGCCGCCGCCGCCTCTGCTCACTGCCGCTGCCACCGCCGCCGCCGTCACACCAGCAGGAGAATCACTTGGGGGAGGATCCGTGGAAAAGCGGCTCGCAGCAGTCCCCCCGGTCGGTCCGGGTGGCGGGAAGGCGGAGAGGAAGCCGGGGATGGACCAGCCGGCGCCGAACATGCAATTCCCCTCCCCGCCCGGAGATGCTAACGATCTTCCCTCCTAACCCTCGCTCACCCCCACCCCCACCTCTTGCTCCTGTTTCAGGGAGGCCTGGGAGAGAGAGAAAGAGAGAGAGAGAGAGAGAGGAGAGAGGGAGGCTGAGTCCCGCCGTTTGTAGAAGGGCGGGGAGGAGGGGCTTCCTTGGAAAAGCGCCAAGAGGCGGAGCCCCAGGCTCAGAGTTAGCACCGCAGCGGCGGTCTCGGACAGCTAGAGAGGATCCCGGCCCGCTGGCACAATGCACTTTGGAGGGGAGAGAGGCTAAATCCTCTCTTCTCCAGCTTGCTCAGGGCATCCCAGACAAACTTACCCCCCCACAACCCCCACCCCGTTGAGCTGTGGAAGAGTTAGCCGGTTCCTCCAGTAGCCTGCTCCATGTACAAATTTGTAAAAGCGGTTTTTACTATTACTGCGTTTAAAAGGGTCATCCGTGGAGTCATTGGAGATGTTTTGTTTATGTTCTTTAGATTGTTGCAAAGAAAGTTAAAAGAGCCTTCTTTTACACACTCGGCTGAAAGGTTCTTACCCTTCATTTAAACTCAAAAAGGTTTCCCCACCCCACCCCCGCTTTTCTCTTTTCCTCCAGAGAGGAAATGTTAAAAAATAAAATCCTCAGTACCTGTGCGGGGTGCTATACTCAGCTTCAAACGCAAAGTAGGATATCCTGTACTGTGCTATCTCATTGTCAGCCAAACGCCGCATCCTTCAAACGCCCCCCAGCAAAAGCCTTGAAGTTGTTAACTCTTCAACAAGGGGGCGTCCCCACGCTCATCCTCTCTTCCCACCCCCACTCTATTCAATTGCCTTCCCCCAAAAAGCCTGCGCATAGTCAGATCATGTCCTATGGATCAAAAGTCAAAACACATCACCGGGGATACCAAGGCAGCACGTTTTCACACCTGCCCAGCCCTTAATTACTTCAAAACACCTGTGGTTCTTCCATTAAAAGCCCCTCGCTTTTTCCCTCCCTTCAAAAAAAAAAAATCACCTGTCATACCTACCTGAAGTCGCAGGATATGGAAAGGAAGGAGACTGAGGAAGCGGTAGGCGTTTTGAATCACCGCAAGAACGTGCCTGAGGTTGTCACTTCAAGGGCATGATGCAGTTTGATGCAGCGAGGTCCGGGAAGGAGTGCACAAACATTCCCCCCGCCCCCATCCAAACAGAGAGGGGGCGGGGAGGAGCTGCGAGCGTAGGTAGGGGAAGAACCGGACATTCCAGCCCGCCCTATTATTCACCTCTGTCCTACAGCAGAAAGAAAGGCTTTCTTAATGCTGGGGAGGTAAAAGGCTTAACTACTTGGACTAAGTAGACAGCCAAAGTAAGGTAGAGAACTCGAAAGTGTGGACACTCTGCCTACATCCTCCAAAAAGAGGGCGAAAGCTCTCCTCGATTTTTAGAAGTGTCTGGATTATCCCATGACCACACTAGCCCCAAATCCAATTCCGGCCTAACTGACCCTTATTGTTTGTTGAGTTGCACCTAATTAATGCTATATTTGCTCAATTGGTTGCTTCTTTTTGTTTTGACCTTACTTTCAACAGCTTTATTTGTACAATACCCTTGAGTGCTTGGTGGCACACATTAGCCGTAAAATGGTCTTACCAAATCTCCCGACCCTAACTGAAAAGTCTTAGAATGTCCTAGTTTTTATTAGTTTGCTTCTTTATTAACTGGTAGGCCTGGTTGTCTTTTGAATTTAGTTTCTTCTAATGCCACATACAAATGTAGTGTTTCCATGGCATATTTTATAACTTGGTAGTTAGTTTCATGTTAAGTTGAACTCCTCAGCACTAGTTAAAAGAGCTGGTGAAGTAAGTGGTGGTATGTGAAAGGGGTGATCTGGTTTTCTCTCTACTTCACACCTCAAAAGTGTGTTATGGTGGAGAAAAGATCAAGTGACCAAGACTTCCCAAGTACCCAACATAAAAATTTATGGTCTGCAGCAATACAAATGGATCAGTTTTTGGCAGAAATTTCTAGTGTAGTCCACTTAAGATAGTCTTTTACAAAAAAAAAAATTCACAAGGGCTTTACTAAGTAGAGGCCCCTAAACCACACACACACACACACACACACACACACACACACACACACACACACACACACACACACACACACACCCCTCTTCGTTCCTTTGATCTTTCAGGAAAATAAAGCTCAATTGTGACATGCATTTCCTTCAATTACTTATCTATTTTGCAGTTCCTCAAATTTAAACCTTCATTATAGGTCTGAAATCGACAATCCAATCTGAAGGAATAGATCATTTCTCTTTAAAACATTCTCTAGTACTGAGAGTGATATTTACAAAAAGTAGAGATAGGAGGGAAGGATGAAGGTGAAGAATTTTATTCAACCTAGATGGAGAGGAGATTCTGATGTTTTTTAGGAAGAAGGTACAGTGATGGCCAATCTATGATCCACGATGTGAACCATAAATACCAAATGATTTCCTATTCTTTCCATATTCTACCACAATAAATCTAGCTCTGCAACTAGTAATTATGAGTTAAAATACACAGACTCAACACCAGGTTCCCTAACCAATACTTTTAAGTGGAAATGGGGAACAGTTCCAACCACCAATTTACCACAGTTGTATAGCTCTCATATTAATTCTTTTCAGATGTGAAATAGGTGGGTATGTGGCAACGTGCTGGGCATAAACTGAACAATGGCAATGCTAGGTCCTGTCCAACCATGAACACACACGTTAGACACTGCCTGCTGCTTTTAACCACCACGGTCTCATCATCAGATCCCTAAGTACAGTCAAGGTTAGAAGTGCCTTACCAAAAAAAAAAAAAAAAGGTTCACAATCTGAATTGGGTGGAAAGCATCCAGAATTGAACAATTATAAAATCTTTAAACCTTATATTCGTCTCTGCCCCCACTCGTCCATACATATACGCACATACAGTCCTGCATTTCGCTAGTGCCAATTATTTCAAACTTCTCATGGGTAGATCAGGCATCTTCTATCATTCACTTCCATGTCCCTATTCGAGCCCCTCCTCCATACATACCTACCCCAGGTTCACATTTTTTTTTTCCTTTTTGCAAGAGAAAGGGGACTGGTATCTCCTAAACGCTGAGAAATTGCAATGCAATGTGCATCTGTCTAACCAGACAAACGAATCACACACATCCTTTACCATCTTTCTCTAGTGTCAGTTTAACAATAGCTATTCGGAGGAAATAGGGGTGGGGGGAGATACGAGGAAGGAGGGGTTCGGTAGGGGGTTACGTAGTCGAGAGGGCTACAGTTGTAGTTGCAGCGAATCTCCAACCTACCGGATTGAAAAGGGGTTTCCCCCCTCCTTGTCTCTCCCCCCCCCCCAAGATGAAGTCAAACGCATAGGACCAAGGACAGAGGTTGGAATCTACTTCTCTGCTTCTTGAGTATCGCGAACACCCTCGCCAAAAAAAGCCGTCTTACTGACACAGCTCAGAGGATCTTATTTAGGCTTTTCAGAACAAAGAGAATCTCGTATGCTGGATAGACTGAAGAACCTGCCCTCAAATTTGCTTCAATAGTGTTGGTCGAATTATGGTAATTAACTTCCCTAAATTGGATCCTACGCATTAGCCATTCATCGATTTTGACAACCCCCCCCCCCCAAGCATCCACATTCCACCCCCAAGACAGGCTGCGTGCACTTGGTTCGGTCAACTACAACTCGATGCCCAATTCATCTCTTAATTCCATGTAGCAATCCTACCTAAGCAAAATGAATTCAGTTAATGCAATTAAACTTGGAGGTTTTATCTCTTCTAAATCTGAAAACCCAGGCTTATCTTTTCGACATGCTAACCCTTCTTTCTTCTAAATGATCTGTATTCCTTCATATACACTAAAGGCATGCAAGTACTAATACCAAAGTTATAAATGTATTCTTATGAAATGAACTTCGAACC
This sequence comes from Phalanger gymnotis, assembly GCA_028646595.1. Lineage (NCBI taxonomy): Eukaryota > Metazoa > Chordata > Mammalia > Diprotodontia > Phalangeridae > Phalanger > Phalanger gymnotis. Next base: position 234,238,246 of record CM053624.1, on the reverse strand, counting down.
TCAATCCAGATACTAATCTGTCTAGTTTCACATTTGTACGATCATTATTATTATGCCTCTGTCCACATTTACTAGTTTTCTGCTAGTGATAACTGTGAATATGCAGCACATTAAAAATGTTCACATATATTTAAGTCTCTCTTATAATGCAGAGCAATGACTTTGAAACGAAAGACAATTATGTGCAATTAACTTGGTATTTCGCTTACTTACAGGTTTTCTGTGTTTGCCAGGGAATCGCTGCAAGTAACGATTAAAGAAACCAAACTGCAACTTACCTTTCTCCCTTAAGGTTTTGTATGTGTGTGTGTGTGTTTAAAGTAACGGTGCAGTTCTCCCAATAAGGATGAGCAAGAAGCAGCTGGATAGTTCTCTTAAGACAGCACGAAACCTAAACTGTGGACAGCTTTAAAGAAGCGAATAAAAAGGAAATGCTTCCGACTCCCAACGTCCAACACTAAACAGAATGGAGGAAAATGAAAGGGGAAGGGAAACTTAAAAAGAGTAAAAAAAAAAAAGAGAGAGAGAGAGAGACAGAAAGACACTATCCTATTGCTTTTCAACTAAACAAAAAGGGAGAAAGAGAAACAAATGAACAAAGGAAAGGGATTGAAAGAACGTATTTTTTTTAAAAAAGCCGATGTCTTTCTCCGTGTTGATTTTTAGTGGCTCGCTACAGAAGTTAGCTGCTGCATCTCTAAATGAGAACAGAAATAATGGGTGAGGACGTCTTAAAAGGGAGGTGGACTGGACCACAGATTTATAGCAACCGTATCACCAAGCCCTCTTCCGCCTCCGCACAGGCGTGTGTGCAACTGCTGTGCCAGGCTCCTATCCCGGGCAGCACGCGCGGAAGTATACGCCGAACCTGGTTGCAACGCAACTTGCTCATCTCTGTGTAACTGCGATTGGTGCAAGCGCGCTCTTCTGGGCCGCCCAAGAGAGGAGCCCTGATACGATTGGCTGCAATCCTATGTCACTCTAGGACACTCAATGGAGTCCCGTTTCAAGGTAAGCTGTGCCGAGAGGTACACACTTAACGCTGGCGGCGAAGGGAAATGCATGGAGCAGTCAGAGGAAAGCAACGTGGGAGGGTTGGAACTGAACTCTCAGAGTTTGCTATTTGGCATGATCTCGCTCTCTTTTTCTCTCTTAAATATCTCTGCCACAGAAATTGCATCCCCTTGCAGTTACTGCCGCATCTTATTCCACGTTTCTTTATAACATTAAAATATCTGCCTGGTATGTATGAGTCATTGGTGGCTCGCTCTCTTTGATCTGCGTAAAAATAATTGAATGTACATCCGTTATCCTCCCCCCCCCCCCCCCCGCATGCTTTTTGCAGTTTATTTTGGCGTATACTCTGATGGGTCTTGGTGTAGTCGCCAGATGCATTCCTTGTCTGTATCTTAAAATATGCACATAAAGATCGTATTGCAGATGTCTTGTTAGCAATTGGGCGGGGGGGGGGGAGCATTGAGGTGGGGAGATCCCTATAGGACAAGACTTGAAAGCAGAAATCCTATGCAAGACTATAGTTCCAATTTACCTTTATCACTCGTTGGGGCAGAAGGATATTCGACTCCCGGGGGGCCAAGAACAAAGCTTCGGTGCAAAGCTTAAGCATCTTTATTTAAGTTTTCTGACACCCAGAAGAAGAGCTTAGCTGTCTGTGAAACAGGAGCAAACCAACCCCCTACATTTGCCAGCAGAATATCTCATGGACCACACATAGGAGTATTGATCAATATTTTCTCTCTAAATTTGGGAAGTTTAACTTGTAAACTCTCAATATTTCTCCTCTACAGGTCAAGAGTAGGTTTTGTGTTTGTTTTTTTAACCACCAACCTATTTTCAGTAACATTCAGCAGACTGAAAAATATCTTTACCTATGGTATCCATTTCCTGCTTCTAAGTGAATACATAGTTCTCCGAATTGCCTGGATGTATGGTGGGCAAATTTCACTTGACCCTACTTTTTTTTTTTATCAGAATTCTTTCATTACATCTTAAAAGAGAGAGAGAAACAACTATAACTTCCTAAACGGTACTAGCTTTTTCTTACACAAACAATAGGATGTTTTCAATAACCAATACCAGTCCTTCTGAGAGGAATTCCTTTAGGTGTTTACTTAGTACAATCAGCTATTTTTTTGCAAATGCCATAAAAGAGAAGGTGGAGTAGGGGTTAGAAGTGTGGTTGGAAAGGAGAGGTACAGTTCTATGCCAATCATAATGATCTGGAGGAGACATATAAAGTAAAAGTGTGTTCCTTGAGGATGTCCTTGAGTGTTGATGAATGGTTAATGGAAAATAACAGAAAACCTGTTTATCTCCCTTCTGGTCATGTAACAACCTCCATGTTCTATTATTGAGCATGACAATAAGTGTGAGTAAAAGAAGGCCTGACTCAACTAATAATCTCGACTTAGATTTTAAATTATTTTTAGTTTTTTACAATAGTTTTGGATGGTCTTACTTGTAAACTTACAATTCTCTTGTTTCAGGTTGGAACCCGCTGGCTTAGAATAGGTGTTTGAATGACTGAAGGAAAGGGGAAAACATATGGGTGGAGGAAGACAAAAAGAAAAGACTCCACTCAGAACAGATCACACACCCTAAGGAAGAAAGAGTGGAATTTATACTTTCTTATCACTTGATAGAAATAGCAATAAGTTTAAAAAAATACACAGCATGAGTGAAGTCTAGTTCTGTGTAATTTGAAATGAAAGCTGTTTACATTTAATAATGCACAAGAATAGGATGTGTTATTCAGCAGTTTAAAATGAGTAAGTTTACTTTGTTAGCATAACTAGCTTTTTGTGGGAGATTTTGGAAATCTGGCATTTAGACTATCTAAGCAATTAAGATTTGAAGTATATCCATGCCTTCCAATGATGTTAAAATCAAGGCTTTGTGGTATTCCCATATCTCCATTTTTTATGGGTGTCTAGAAAAAGGAGAGATGAGCAGATTACAATTAGAGTAACTTTTCCAAAGAGGGGTTTTCCCCCTCTTTGGGGGAAGGATAGTGGTGTAGATAAATAATAATATAGAAAGATAGGAAAAAAGATTTAAGGTTACAATTTGTACTGAGAATAATTGGGAGGGGAGAGAGTAAACCAAATAAATATAAGCTTGTATCTTCAGAATGCCAATACCTAGATTAAATAGATATAGGTATTTCATTTGCATTTAAATTCAGTTCCTGTAGGTTTTGTGGATTGGGGTGTTTGGAGGATTGGGCTTTTTTTAAGGTTTTGCTTTATTTCTGCTTCTTTTTTTGCAATTCCAGCAGTTATTTTCAAAATATTTTAGTATATTAGAAAAACTCTGAGCAAAATAATTTAATATACTGACAATTAAAATACTTTAACTATCATCCTATTAATAGTTGATTTCTGAATTAATAACCACTTCAAAGTTATATTCCAAATGTACCATACAGACTTTCAACTTATTGAATAAGAGCTGAATTAACCTGCCTCTATCAGTTACTACTTGCATACAGCCTCCACTTTTAAACTCACATTATGTTAACATGTAACATGAAAATGTTTATAATTAATGAAATACTATTACATGCAGATTATATATGAGAGTAAAACAGGAACATAATAAACTATGAACTTATTGTTTGTACTTAAGCTTAAAATTTTCCAATAATAACTGAATTTTAAAAACTCCTGTTTACTAATATTCATGAATTATTTCAGCAAACACTGAGCACCTACTATGTGCAAAGTACTATTATAAGAAAAGGCATTATATGGTATGACAAAATTAGGAAAGAACTGTAAAAATTATCTCTGATTAAAAAAATGTTTTCTACAAACCATGGGTTTTCGGCAACAGAGAAGGAGGGAGAGGCATAAAGGAGGTCTGTGAGAGTCTGAATGAGGAAGTCCACGGTGGTATACCAAGAAGTTGGAAAGGGGAATTTGTTTTTCTTTCTCAAAATCATGAAAACCCACAATTGAATTTATGTATTTTCCTAACAAGCAGTTATGAAACTATTATATGTCCATTTCATAGTAAAGACAATGACCTTTTCGATAAAAATCCTCTTTGTGTCCTCTTTTCTACTCTTTAGCTCTAGATATTAGCATTAGCCTGAGGGTTTCTGAAACCACCTCTGTAACCCTGAAAATCAATAAACCCTTTTAGCTATGTAAATTATCATACTGTGTTTGGTTTAAAGCTGTTGGACCAAAACAATACTCCTCTTCCGTTTAGGAAGATTATTCTGCATAAATTGTTGGGCTTGGGAGAGGGGGAAGGGAGTTGTTTTTAATGTTGGAAATATGAGATTTTAAAATCTGAATGGAAAGAGATGAACATAAATGGTTTTATAGGTAACTTTTTGATGGCTTTTCTTAACATATTAACATGCCAGTTTAACTCCAGCAGTTTAGGAACTCCAATTCCAAAAAAGAGAGAAAACTTATAGGGAAACATAGGTGTGTACTGTCCACTGCATCCCTGAACAGAAATAATGAAGGATGCAGGACCATGGACAGAGATAAGTAGACCACCCCACCCCCACCCCCCAACTTTTCCCAGGAGAGCAGGAGTTTTCAGCCACAGTATACTCCCTATGAGATAGAGACACTACATTTCTTTTGAATCTTTCAGACTTACACACAGGTTGAGGGAGAAGGTGCTGTGTGCCACAAGGACACAAAGCTGTTTTCAATTAGGTTTGGTTTCCTCAGTGCTTGACAATCATGATAAACTGGACAATATCTAGATACTAGACACCCAAAACACCCTTTGTGATCTTCTTACTTTACAGAAGCTCCCTTACCCATTAATGATCTTCACTTCACTTAAAGTGCTCTCGTAAAATAAATTTGAATGCTGTTAGCTTCTGGAAGGACTGATGTATACAGCTCATATGTCTATCCAAGCAAATTCCCAGGGGACATCCCAGGAAATGTGCTTTCCGGCTCTTCCTCTTTCTCCTCTCCCCACCCCATTCTCTATCCTTTCTTCCCACTCCTCTCACCCCTCCCCTGTAAAAAAAAATCCTTTATTGTGAAAGTAGATGACTCTGTAGCTGTTTTGTAAAGAGTTCTTAGTATCAGAGACATTTACTATTAAGGAGAGTTGCACTAAGTAAACTTGCAAATGCACACTTCATTTCCTTTCTTTCCTCCGCTCCCTCTTGGAGAAAAAAAACATGCCTAAAGATCAGGAGAGGGGGAAAAGGAGAGTGGGGGAGGACCATGTAGGAGGAATTACTCTAACTTTTGAGTCCACATTTTAACATTGAAACATCAATTGTTTCCTTAAATCATGGCTAATTAAATGTAACAAAATGTTTCAAAGAATGATATTGCCAGAGAAATTATTTAGTAGCATATGCTCTTAACCATGATTTGCCTCGATTTGTTAAGAATGATACCAATTGCAGTTTAGGAGACAGCATATGTTTTTAAGGTCTATAGATATAGATATATACAAATATCTGGGTCTGTAAACATTTCCATGAATGTTCTAGATTTTTTTTATTCAGCAGCAATTACGAGAGAAAAAAAAATCTACTTCTTTGCCCAAAATGGGAGAGAAGGGTGAGAGAAAAGATGGAGATGAGATATTGAAAATCAGAATACTATCTGATTCTGCATCTAAATTTCTGTTTAAAAAATATCACTTAACTTTCTATTGATGATAAATTTCATGCAAAGTTCCTAATCATAATAAAAATAAAAGTTTCAAAAACTTAAGGAAGCCATGCATCTCAGCCGCAATTCAGTTATTTCACTCTCCATTTTACAATGAACTAGAAATAAGCATTTTTCTGCTCTAGAGCTCCTGCTTCCCAGTTGTTTCATACATTGAAGATTTATGTTTTCACTTATGTGCAATACACATTTAATTTAAAATAATAAGACTAGGCATAACAACTAGTCAATCAAATCTACACTCTCCCCTCCCCGTCAACAACTTCCCTCTCCTTTCCTTCCTTTCATTTTCTCCTCCTTCTCCCCCGCCTCCCAATCTTTTTTGTGTGTTCAGATCAAACCCTTGCACAACAGAGTGACGGCACCAGGGCACTGTAACAAAGCCTTAGTTTGTACCAGAAGACTGAGGCCCGGAGAGACACGGCAGCTAGAGAAACAGCTGTCTTATCATCACACTGCAGAGATGGAGATGGCTCAAGAGGTCCTCAACAGATAATCACTTGAATAGGTTTGCAATGCGCCAAACTTCACGCTTGATAAGACCAACCCAATGTACAGAGCAGCACAGATCCAGCTCAATTCTATTTTATCAGTGCTGTAAATTAAGAAATTGAAATTCAGGTGGCACAAGCAGCATGTTGCTGATAGACCACTAAAGTAAACTATCATTAAAATGCTTTCAGTAGGCAGAGGAAGGGGTTTCTATAATTAAATATTGTTGGTTTCTTTTTAAAATTGCTCACCTGTCTTAAAAATTGCTTCTGGGAAGGCTGGGGTATCTTTGCCATTATTCCCACTAATTCCTACAGTGAGCAAACAGACTGAAAGCTATAAAGCTTTGTGAAGTTTATGGCAATAGGGATTTAAGTCAAGTTTAAAATAATCTGATGTTCATGTCTCCTCTACCTGAAACCAAAAAGAGCTATGTCTTCTTTATTGGAAACAAATGTTGTGATTTTGTGTTCACTATGGAGTAAAGAGATATAATCCTAGAAGAAAGCTATTTTAGTAAACTGAGGGTTTTTTTTTTCAGTGAACAGAGCTTTATAACTGAATTGATTTGAAAGAGATATCAGGACTTTTTATCTTCTCTAAGCAAAACTTAATCTTACAAAATATAATCCTTTAAGCTACTCATATTTTAGCTTATTAAATATACAGTCTCCCTGTTCCCTCACCCACCTACCACCCCCACATTCTATCATTACTCAGATAATTTATAGATAATGATTCAGGGAATTATGCAGAAAACTGCAGGTGTATATTCCTATACTGTCTGAGTTATTTACAACAAACCGGATGTTATGGTTGTAGACGTTTAGAATATTATACTTTCCCTGAGTAAAACTGTTCAAAAACTAAGTATAAGATATTTGTATAGACCCAATGGATGACCCATGACTCTCAGCACAACCCATGGATCACTATGTACTGCATCTCATACCTTTATGTCAGAAGTGGATTATAAAAAAGTAATCTGTTCTTCAGGGGAGTATATATGTGAATGCACAAGGTGGAAAAGGACACACTGTATTTCAAAAATTGTATATCATATTTAAGAATTGTTAGACACCTTTTTAACCTGGTAAAGTAATAGCATTAAAACCTTTTTATTTTGTTCAACCAGGAAACTCAGATCAATGTGCATTTAAATGATACTTTAAGAACATCTTGTTAATTTGGGAACAAGCATGGAAATGAATGAAAATGAATTTCAAATAAAGTAGTCATGAGAAAAACTCAAAAATCCAATTCTATTTGGGGTAGTTTCTAAAATAATTTAATCATTATTAAATCTTAAACGTTAATCCCTGAATATTTAAATGACAATAAGCCAAATCTAAAAGTTAAAATATGATTCATGTCATTTCAAGGCGCTTTCTGCTAAATAGGTACAAGTACCCGCATTGTAGTACATATAAGAGTGTATATTCTTCTGTGTATGTATATGCCTATGCATTCCCTGGCTACAAGCAGGCCCTTAAGTGAATCCCTTAATGAGAGAAAAGTGCATGTTAGTATAAGGCAGCTTTTCCTTCTAAATCATCGTTTTCCTGTCATCATATTGAGGTAATGACTATGCTACAAGCACTTGAAGAAAAATTCTCCACGTGAATTCCAGCCTATTATACACAGTTTAATTGTCCTCAAAGGTTCACTATAAAAAGCCTGAGTGCCCACTCAAGAAACCAACATTTGCTAGCTTTTTGGCCTGAAGCAAGTTATTTAAGCCCCTGAGCCTCAGTTTCTCTGTCTATAACATGGGGATATTAATGTTTGTATTATATCATGAGATGCTTATGATGGGAAAAAAGATAATGGATAACAAAAGTGCTACATAAACGTGAGCTGTTATTATTGATCTTATGACGCTCTTCCTCTCCTTAAGTACTTTCCATATATTTGTTTGTTCAAATTTTACTATCAAAACATTTATTTTGAGAATTTTGTGACAAAGCTTTAAATAATTCTATTATATATTACGTATTTATATATTGCGTACTGCACTGTTATTAAAGCAAAGTTGAGAATTATTGACATAGCAGTAACTAAGTTCTAATAAATTACCCTTTCCTTTCCCCAGACTATACTGCTTTGTCTCTTCATAGTCCCAACTCACCAAAATACTGCTAAATATAACAATGAGATTTTTAAAAATCAATTTTTCTTCTATGCACCTTCATCCTTTTCTTAAATGTTTTGGTTATCATATTTCCAGTTATAACCATGTTGTGAGAGTTTACAAAACATGGCAAATTCTCTTACTTTTTTAAAATTCCAAAACACACTTCCAAACTACATTTCCATGGGTCCAGTTATTAAAAAGCACTAGATCTTCAGGGGATGGGGTTTAAAAAAAGAAAAACTGAGGCTGAGATATGACTTGATGTCTTTTTATCCTAAGAAGTCAAAGCATTTTAACATATTTGTACAAAGAAATAAGGAGGAATATGTATTAGTTCCCATTTACAGGTGACAAATGGTAGGCTAGATAACTTTTTCAAGATCATGGAAGGAACTAGAATTTAAAACCTAGTTTTCTTAATTACAATCTAAGGCAATTCACTATATTTCCTGGTTTCAATTTTGACTAATTTGGTGCAATAACTAGGCTGACTTATTTTTTGTATTAGCATTAAGTGCTTAGTGAACAACTGTCTATAATCAGGTTGAAAAGATTATGGACCACATTAGTGTAACTCTTTAACGCCAATAGGCAATTTTATTGTTCAATAGCAATTCTTATCTACTGGATCAGCCCCAATACAAGAAGCCAGTTTTATAAAATTTAAATTACATCTTAAAACTTCTCACTTTCACTAAAGACAATTTCAATCTCAATCTAAACGTTTCCCCTTAACCATCTTTCAATACCATCACTATGCCTATTCTGTTCACAAATCATTATGATTAATAATGATAAAATAGCATACACACGCATATATACATACATATATATATATATATATATATATATTTATACACACATGTAGATGTATACATGCCTCTAAGGTTTATAAAGTGCTATTCTTGCCACAACTGCTTGGTTAGGGAGTATAAGTTTGCTTATCCCCATTTTATAGATGAGGAAAATAAAGCTCAGAAAGGCCTGGTGACTTTCCTAGGGTCACACAGCTTATAAAAGAGCCAGATATAAAATTTCAGCTTGTTTTCTAGTTCTAAATCTGGCATTTTTTTTAACTGTACCACAGGTGCTCTAGCTTTCTATTTCTGGTGTTTCTACATGAAATATTTACTCTAAATAACTAATCAAATTAATATAGTGAAGGTCAGCATAATAGGTTCAAATGAAAATCATTTCTATGAGAATTTTTGTTATTTTTGAATGAAATAAAACAATTCTTTTGGGGGGGAGAGGGAGAGGGAGAGGGAGGGGAAGAGGGGGAGGGACGGGGAGAGGGGGAGAGAGAGACAGAGAGAGAGAGAAATATCCACATGGAATTCTCCATAAATTCAGATTATGTATTCTTTTTAGCAAGAATATGTATTTGTTTGGGCATGTTATTTATTTAATTTGCATAGGGAACTTCTCAGCCAAGGCTGCGAACCATTCTGCAATTTATAGTCTTGAGAGTTGTCTATGGCACTAAGTGATTAAATGACTTTTTCCAAGGTCTGTCTGTATATGTCTATTTCAGTCTGTCTCATTCTTAATAGCATCATGTGTATGTTGTGATCCACTTTTGGAAAGCTAGGTCCAATTCATATGAAATTATAAAAAATAGCAATATTAATACCATTTTATTATTATTTCGCAGACATCAGCATATATTACATTCTTAGAATTTGGTAAGATTGGCTCCTTCAAGGTCAAGCCAAATAGTTTGAACGTCAGATGGTCATAAGAAAATATGATTAACACAAGTGAAAAAATGCACGGTTCTAGCCAATATTATTAGTTTGTATCTCAGAGCATGCAACATCACATAGCTCACTTTAACCCTTCATGTATCTAAAGAAAAAAATCTGTTGCTTGGATATTTTGAGAGTATACATATGTGTTATTTTACAGAAGACTGTAATGGAGTTGCGATGTGAATAATACCCTAATTATTTGATCACATTCACTCCAAGATAGGAAATTAGGTAATGCTGCTGTTTTGAATTGTCAGTTTTTGTAAACATGAGTTGGAAGCTTTAACATAAATGGTGTTACAGACTGTTTAAACTGTTTGAGTAACAAACAGACATTTCCTTGAATTATTTTGACACCATTTACTGTGAAATAGCTTTTTTCTCTTGCTGAGACTTCTAGATTTCATGAGAGGAAATGAAAAGAAAAACCCTTTTATGTCAGTTATTATTTAACTCATAGAAGACTGATATTTTCTAGAATACTTTTATTTCCTAATCTTCAAAAAAATGAATACTTAAGAGGTTGTATATGTAGGTAATGACAGTATTCAAGAATTATGGAAAAACAGAACCTAGTTTATAAACTTATTATAGAAAATAATTAAAAACAAAATAGCTGTTTTCAGTTGCCTAATCACTGAATTTTAGACTTTTTGAAGGGACCTTTAAAATTATCTAGGTCAACTTCCTACCCAATATAGGAATCCCTGCTACAGCATTCTATACACTCCTGGTGGCAAGGAATTTCTTATCTTACAAGGCAATCTATTTTGTTTTTCAAATGACACTTATTATTTCAGAGTTCTTTTGAATACTTAAATAAAATTTGTTTTCTTATAAGCTTAATTTATTAGTTCTAGTTCAGCCCTCCAGAATGAATTCAAATATTTTAAGATGGATAATCATGTTTACACTAAATATTCTTTTTCAAATTAAAAATCCCCAGTTCCCTTTATTTACCTTTATATGACATGATTTTCCAACTATTCCCTATTCTGGTTGTACTCCTCTGTCAATATCCTTTTTAAATGTATCTCCCTAAAATGAAAACAATACTCCAGTTGTGGTCTAATCATCAGTACTGAGTACTGTGCATCTGTTACCTTTATCTAGAGATGATCCTTCTCTTAATGCAGTCTAAGGTTGCTTTAGTTTTCCTATTCCCAACCCCCACATCTATCGGGTACCATGCCATCCATATGGTTAAAATTGAGCTTCTGTTCATTTAAAACCCCCAAGTCTTTTTCACTGAACTGCTGCCTAGAGTTCTTACATACTTTTGCAATTAATGTTATAATCTGAATTCAGGACTTTACTGAAATTTCATATTACTAGTTTTAGCCCATTTTTATAGATTGTCACATTCTTTCTGAATTTTGATTCTGTGATCCAACCCTACTTTGCATCACCTTCATATTTAGTAAACATGCCTTGCATATCTTTTTTTCTTTCAAGTTTTTGATTAAAATTCTAGATAGAATAGGGTCAAGTACAAAGACACACTATGGTGTGCCACTAAAAACCTTCCTCCACATGATTTTAATCAACACTCTTTGGATAGAATAATTTACCTAGCTATAGATCCACCTAGCTGTACTATCATGCAGCCCACGTTTTACCATTCTGGAATGGATGTTATAAGAGGATTTGCCAAATGCCTAGTTATAGTCCAAATACACTAGACCTACGCAATTCCTTTGATCTACCAATTCAGTACCCATTAAAAAAAAAAAGAAAATGAGGTTACTTTGTAATGACTAAGAATCATTGAATTTCAGAGCTGGGAAAAAATTAACATCTTAAGTCTAGTTTGATCTTTTTTTATATTTTAAAATATATTCTATAATTCTTCTGACATCTCTAAGTCAGATAAATGGTGTACGGAGGAATTTTAAACAGCACAAACTGACCTGTATTTGCAAATAACCTCCCTTAGAGAAAAGGCAACTTGGAAACAATAATTAGGCTAGGAGTCAGAACTGGGTACTAGTCCTTCATCTGTGACTAACTAGTTGGTGTGACCCTGAGCAAATCACAATCCCTATCTAGACCTCAGTTTTCTCATATTTAAAATGAGGGTTAGAGTAGATGATCTCTAAATCCTTTCCAATTCTACCAAGATAGAAAAATATAGATGAAATATTAAGGCAAATATTTGGAACAGGTTAAAAAAGGAAAACACAAAACATCAATACAAGTAGTAGCCCCCATTCTTTTTTTAATGAAGCATAGTCAGTCCAAGATACTATAAACTGTTGTAGGATCTTGGAATTTGTTGTGTTTTAAACATATTTCTTTGATCTTTGTTTTATATTCCTCTCCCCTGGGAATTCCTAAGTAGAGTGCCTCAAATGAAATGCTAATTTTCCTCACACTATCAACATGTTTACAATATTAATATATCTATAAATGTATACATACATATATAGATAAACATATATGAACTTCTGTCGAACACAGTCTAGGGTCCTTGACATGGGTATTTTCTTTCATTTCTTAGTTGCTTCAATAGATCTGAAATCTCATTAAGGAGAGTACTCTCTCAACAATCAAGACTGCCACATAGCCATAATCCTGTGCAGTTCACGTTCTCCAGTCAATTCTCCAAACATACTGTCTGTCCGTTGGTTATCCCTAATTCTTTGTTATCCCTAGTCCAATTCCTGGTCTAATCACCCTTTCCTCTGATGACATATCTTGTTACCCTTCTCCTGAGCATTTCTTAATTGGTGATATGTTTTTTGTTGCCTATTCATGCTCAACAAATACCATTTGGGTGACTTGCAACTTTAATTCTTCAGAGACTTTATTCAATGTTTTGCAATCATATAGGATCTTCTGAAGAATACTAGTATTAAAAAGAAATAACTTTTTTCAATAAGTTTGGGATCTTAAAAAGCACTGTAAAATTTAACAAATGTAATTCAACCTATTTTCTACTTATTCAGTTTTTGACCCCACTTATTTTCTATCCATATCTGCTCAAGATATATCTATTTGATGAACCAGCTACATAGGCTATCTACCAGACTAAGCTTTAGACATCTGTTAGTCATGCTTTATTAATTTTTCATTTAGTTTCTGGGGAGTTTTTTATGGAGAGCCTAATCATTTCAGAATTTCACAAAATACCTTTACTTTTCTAATCTATGTTTGACTGGACATAATTGGATAGTGTCCCTGGACACTAAGGCAAGTTTTGCTTTTCTTTTGATTTACTATGAGATCATGAATCTAACCTTCCCCTGCCATAATTTTTTTTCACTTTTAAGCCACTTACAGCAACAATAAACATTAAGAAATTGTCTTAAGTCTTTCATAGTCACTAATATTTCATTTATGTACAAGAACAAAGCTTTCGAAAAAGCCTAAATTACCTACAGGTAGTTTATGGATTAAGAAACTCACCTTAGATTATTTTATTCTTTTCATTATATTCAAGCAGTAACATGGTAACAAATTGTCAACTCAGCCTCTTTATTTGCTGCTCAATTTCTATTCCAAATATAACACCATTTAGCTAGCTCTCCTCTGGAGCAATGCCAAAGGTGAACAATGTATGGTGCTTTAAAAGTCAGCAGATGCTCCTTCTGCCAGCCCATCTAAGTTCTATAACAGAGAGCTCTTATCTGAGAGTGCAGTCAGTTCCCTAGGAGAGTATTTCCCAAAGAATGGTCAAAAAGCCCTGGTAATCTAAAAGAGTCCTTGATGTAGTCCAAGGACTAGTGTCTTATGGAGTATTTATAGAAACACAATGGCTATTTTAAAAATTATCACTCCTTCTGCGCCTTCTCAAAAGCAGTATCATTCTTTTAATTCATAATAACTGACATTTGCATACCATTTTAAATTTTGCGAAGCACATGGCATATATCACAAAATGTGATATGTGGCTATACAACGACTCTGTAAGAACTGCACTACTGGCATTATTATCCTCATTTTACAGATGAGGACATTTGTACTGAGAAAGAGTAAGGTACTTGATCCATAATATATAGATAAGAAATGCAAGAAGTGGGATTCAAACCCAGATCTCGCTAACTCCAAATCCATCATCCTATCCACTAGGCCCTACCGCCTCTTAATTTGACTGAAGCTACCAGAGTAGGTAAACGTGGTAGATGATAAGACATTCTGCCTCTCCCAAACTTCTCCAGTTCTCAAATGTTATACCAATTACACCATAAGGTTCTACAAACCTGTATTATAACCTCACACAGATGAGGAAACTGAGGCAAATGGAGGCAAAACAAGTTAATTGCCCAGGGCCACATATTTATTAAGTGTTTGAAGCTGGATTTGAACTGAGGTCTTCCTGACTCTGGCTCTAGTGCTCTCTCCACTGACATTAAGTGTAAACAGGTACCAAGTAATAGTGATTGAATATGCTAACCACCTCAGGAATCAATAACTTAATTGTTAGAGATTATAAAATTAAGGGCTCTGAATTCGAATTTTGTGGAGTGGGTGAGGACGGAGGAAATAAGGACAGGAAAAAAAGAATTACGACTTCATTAGTATAAGGTACTTCTGGTGAGAAAGTCTTCTCACCAGATGTACACCAGCAAGTAGGACTAAGTCACAGGACTACTAGGGGCACTAAGAGGCTGAATAACTTACCCAGAGTCACAAAGCCATTATATTTGTCAGAGGCTGGACACAAACTCAGGTCTTTCTGACTCCAGAAAAGATCCCTATCTACTATGGCAGTGATATTTTTATATTATAAATAAGAAATTTTAAATAAACTACAAACTATTCATTTGTAAACAAATAAAACAACTAATCAATAAAGATAGCTATTTTTGAGATAACTAATCAAAAATCTTTTTAAAGTAAAAAACTGCAGATAAAAAGATAGATAGGTAGAAAGATAGATCCACCAAATTAGATAGAGTGAAGGAAGAAAAGGAACAACTGAGGAATCCATAAGTTCTCAGGAAATAAAATCCAAGAAAGGAATTAGTAGTAAAATTCATGGTTTTAAATACCTATACACAAATGCCCAAAATTTAGACATGTAACAAAAGGTCCAATCACAAGGAGGTACTCGGCTTCATATGTATTACTGATATTTGGTGGAATGAAACTTAAAACTACAATATGACTAACATTCAAAAGAAACAGAATAGCTAAAGAAGTGGGGGGTGGGTGGGAGGTAAACAGTGTAGATTAGGAAGGCATATTTACAAGAGGAAAGCTATGAACCAGAGGGAGCTAGTATGGAGTGGGTGAAGATCAGCGGAGGGAAAAAGAGAACTAATTTTTGTCATTAGGAAATACTAATAGAAGACCGGAAGAAGAAGAAAAAATAGATGGGTTCAGGAAACAGGTTAAGAAGCCTGTCACATAGGAACAATATAGTAATAATGGGACAATTTAATTATCCAGACATCTACTGGAGCTCTCTCTCTGCCTTAAGCAGAACAACGGAACATTGACTTGTCAATGATAACTTCATCCTCCAAAAGGTGGAGGAACCAACAAGGTTAAATTCTATACTGAATGTCTTTCACTAATAGGGAAAAACTGGTTGCTGAGGTAAAAATGAGGAGAACCTTGAGGAGGAAGTGATCCCTCCTTCCTAGAGGAGAGGAAAACCAGACAGTATGTCATACACCCTCGATACTGGCCAATCGGGTTTCAAAAGGAGGCCAAGGTAAAATACAGATCCTATGGACTAAAATTCTGAGGTGTGGTAGCTAGGAAGAATGGAAAACTAAAGAATGAAATTCTGAAGACAAAAGAAGAAAACATTCAAACAAGAAAGAATAGCAAAACTTATTTGTAGAGACCAACATGGATTCACAGGGAATGATTCACAAAGCAACTGATGTAGATTTTAAATAGATCTGTAAAGAAGATGGAAACATGGGTATGTAACATAGGATGAATACATAAGCTTGGCTTGATTCTATAAAAAGGATCAGAAGACTGAAAGCTGAGATGGAGCTGTGGTTGATGAGAAGACCAAAAGACAGCAAAAAATGTGGGGGGGGGCTAGTTGTTTTATTTGGGAAGGAGTTTTTTGTTTTAGGCTATACTGGGGAAAAGAGGTTCAAAGAATGTACAGAATTGCTGCTTAAAGTCAAGATGATGACAACAGATAACTTGCAGAAGGCAAAGTTTCTGAATTTCTCTTTTTCTGCCAGAAAAGAATGACTGAATTTTCACTGGATTCGATGTAACAATAGAACCCGTCAGAGTTGGTGCCAAACATAGGGGAGGTTATAGGAAGGGAGTTCTTGGTTAGCTCTGGTGAATCAAATGGCCTAAATGAAGTACATATCTAGGAACTCAAGAAACTGGTGCATCTGACTGCTAAGGCACTGTCAGTGGTAACTGAATGGTTGTGATGAAATGGGAGAGGTACCAGAGTCCTGCAGAAGGGCAAATGTCATCTCAGTGTTCATTAAAGGTGAAAAAGAACAGAGCTTTCAAACTACAAGCCAGTGAACCTGACCTCAGTTCCTGAGATTCTAGAATGGATCAGAGAAATAATTAGAGAACATCTTGAAAAGGAAGAAAATGCACAAGTAACTGAATAGAGTTACTAAGCCAATAGATCAGAGGAATGATATAGATACGATTTGCATAGATTTCAGCAAAACATTTGAAAATATATTTTATACTACTCCTATGGAAAAGATGGAGAAAATATGGACCAGATAATGCAATTAGATGAATTTGGAATTGGCTGAGTAGTCAAAATGTAGTTATTAATAATTCAATGACAATTTGGAAGGAGGTCTCCTCTGGAGATCTGTGCTTGGCCCTATGTTGTTCAACTGGTTTCTCAATGACTTAGATAAAGGGATAGATAACATACTAATCAAATCTGCATGGGGCACAAGTCTGAAAAGGATAGGTAACATACTGGGTAAATGGAAGAATCCAAAAATGCCCTTTACAAGACTGACAGACATTGGGCTGAATTTAATAAGATGAAATTCAATGGAGATAAATACGAAATCTTAAATATGGATTTTAAAAATCAGCTTTGTGAGAACAGAATGAGGCAGCGTGGTTGGAAGGCAGTTTATTCGAAAATCTGCAAACTCAGTATGAATCTTAAGTATGGTATGACGTCCCCTAAAGCCAATGTGATCTTGGGACTTCCTTGTGAGGGCAGAGTTTCCAGGAATAAAGAAGTAAAGAAGGCCCTCTCTGCCCTGGTCAGACCACATATGGGCTGTATTTTATTTAAAACATAATTATGATATTGTTTTTAGTTCTGGGCACCACAGTGTAAGAAGGAAATTGATAAGTTGGATAACATCCAAATGAGTACAACCAGGATGGTCATAAGACAATCAGTTGAGAGAACTGGAGATGTTTATCCTGGAGAAAAGACATCTCAGGGCAGGAAGAGAGTGTGGGGGTGTGAGGCAGAGAAATGACAGCTATCTTCAAGTATTTCATGGGAACTAGAAATAATTGTTGGAAATTGCAAAGAGGAAAATATAGGATGTTATGAGAAAAAAACAACCGAGAATGGTTCATCCCAGAAATAGTTTGTGAACATCTATTAAGAGCTGTGGTGATTGAAGAGAGACAGTATAGCCTTTTCAAGAATAGGTCATGTCAAACTAACCTTATTTGATTTTTTACAGGGGTACCAAACTAATAGAACAGAGGACAGTTAGAGTTTTCCAAAAGTATAATGGTCTGCTGAGAGATGGTAGTTTTCCCCTCATTGGGAGTTTTCATGCCAAGACTGGATGACCATCTGTCTCCTATGCCATGGTATAAATCTCTTCTCTTTTACGTATGGATTAGACCAAATAGTGGCTGAGGTCCCTTTCAATTCTAAAATTCTGGGATACTGTCTACTCTTAAAAACCTTCCTAGTTTCTCTGAATGAAACCACCTCTACCTCTTTCAGAATATGAGTATTGCCTGGTACTTGCATATTCTAATGCCAAATTATTTCTCTCAATTAATATCCATCAGTTAATGATTTAGAGATATCCTCTCTCTGTGTAAAAACCTATATATTTCAACCAAAAGCTGTCAGCCTTTTATCAGGATCTCCTCCCACCTCTCTTCTTCGATAAATGTTTAATAAATATTTAATCAATGAAACTGAATTCCTTAAAGAGCCATCCCTAGATTTCTTTTATACCTTAAGTACATGCTGCCATTTCCTCCCTCACCCCCAAAAGAACATTTCCATGATAATAAAATAAATAAAATATAGCATTATAATCATATATAGCATAACAAACATGATAAAATTAATATAAGTAATAATAAAATTAAACAAAACTTGGCTTTGTAATGGGTGCCACATAGTTATGTACAGCTCAAATGCCATAATGGGTAACCTACTCACCCAAACAGTTTATACAGTCTTCAAAAGTACATTCTCCTTTAACGTAGAATTCCAAACAGTAGAAGTTTGGTTTCTTGAATATCACCATAACCCTCTCTATCTTTAACAAATTTCCAACCTTCTGCCATTTAATCAAGCTTTATATTTTACCAATTCTTTAAAAATAATAATAGTATCATTAGAATAAGATTATAAAACTATCTTAAACTGATAAAGTGATCTTAAGGGATCATCTATTCTAATTCTCATTTTACTAGTAAGAAATTGAATTCCTGGCATTATTAGAATTGCAAAATAAGCAACATTAAGGCAAAAATTAGAAATTATGTTTTTAAGTCAAATGTAATAAATTCTCTTTTTACTGTCTTAAGTCTTTAAAAACTTAACATAGTTAATAATTTACAGATGTGAGATATGACCATTTAGAAAGAAAAGGCAGAAAGTAAAAATGCCTCCACTCTTGCACTCATTTGACTTATGTTACAGTCTACTGTTTTAAACCAAACATGACTGCTATAATCAATTTTTGCCCAATCTTTTGGGCTTGAGTTAAAGCCAATTAAAAATCATTTTTGGTGCAATTTAGGGGTGTATAAAGATGTATAAGCCCATGAAAGATAACTTTTATTCGTACCATGAGTCATCACTATTCTAAATGGTCCTGCCAAGCCCAAATCAGAAAGAACAAATCTTAAAACAGTAAATCCCAGGAGTGTGAAATATGTAGTTAGCAAGGATTTAGATTCACTGCTAATACTCTTTTAGAGAAAAAACTGACCCGGAAGGACATTCATCATGACTTTACATTATACCCCAAGAATCATAACAGAGCAATTTTTTTAACACAAAAATAGGAGGAAGATAGAATAAAAATTGTGCAATACTACCTTAGTTTTCTCTTTGAGAACAAAGGTGGAAGACCTTGATAGCCCTTATCCAAACATGGAGTATTTTCCCTGCCCAGTAATTTAAAAGTACATCTTTTATCAATTAAGTTTAAGCTTTTCTGGGTTTATAGTATGACTACAGTGACCCTTGTGGGGCATCATAAAATACTGTCCTCCCTACCTACTCCAGGTTTTTTAAGGGACATCCTAACACGAAAATCAGGCTTTTAGGTCCCAACTATATCTCTCTAAAACAAGACAAGTTGCTCCATATGTTTATTATGGTCTTTCTTTAGATTCGGTGCCATTATAAAATACATCAAGCCTTTGTTTAGATTGTAACAGATTGTTTAGATTTTTTTTTGTTTATATTCCATGATCAATAGAAATCAGACTCATGGGTCCAAAGTATTCTAGTATGGCTATCTATACAGGTCAACTTGAATTATTGACAAATCTCCACTTAATTTTCTGCCATGTTGGCTACAACTAAGGGAGTTTTTCGAATATCATATTCAACGTCATAATGAGCCTGTGATAGATACAAAGCAAGCATTATTTTTTCTATAATTCGCAAGGAATTGAGTTAAAGGACAAAGAGACATAAGTAACCTCCTTAAGATATCTTAGCAAAGCAATGAGGTTGCTGGATTTATTGTAGTCTTTGATGATTTCTCTTTCAGCCTATTCTCCTTCATGTATACTAATTCAAACTAAATATAAACTAATAAATCACTATCTCTGAATATATTTTAAAATTTGTTTTACCGTGTGAGCTTGCTGCCACCATTTCACAAGAGGACGAGTGGTACAGTCTGGGTAGAATGAGCATTCATCTCCACGGTGGTCTGAAGAGGACGAGTGGTACAATCTGGGTGTTATGAGCATTCACCTCCATGGTGGTCTGAAGCTCTGTCTGCTCTAAACCAGCTCCAGCAGCCTGCCATAGGGCCACCGTGGCTCCAAATTAGAACCAATGGAATCACTTTCTGTAAGCTACATAAGTGCAGTCTCTTATAGAGATCACTGGCCTAGAATTAAGAAGACCTAAGTTCAAAACTGGCCTCAAAAACTTACTAGCTGTATAAATCAGGTAAGTCATTTAAGCTGTTTGCCTCAGTTTCCTCATGTGTAAAATTAGGATAATAATATCATCTACGTCTCAGGATTGTTGTGAGGATCAAATGAAACAATAATAAAGTGCTTAGCATAGTGCTTGCCACATAGTAAGTGCTATCCAAATGCTACATACTGGCGGCGGCGGCGGCGGCGGTGGTGGTGGTGGTGGTGGCGGTGGTGGTGGGAGTAGGAGTAGGATTAGGAGTAGCAGCAGTTTAGTCATGTCTGATTCTTTGTGACCCTGTAGATAGTAGTATGCCAATACTGGCCAAGAGGTTTTCTTGGCAAAGATACTAGAGTGGTTTGTCATTTCCTTTCCAGTGGATTAAGGCAAAGAGAGGTTAAGTGATTTGCCCATATTTGACACATGTACTAAGTATCTGAGACTGGATTTTAACTCAGGTATTCCTGACTCCAGGCCAGTGCTCTATCCACTGAGCCACCTAGCTGCCTATAGTAGTAGTCGTTATCATTGTCATAGTAGTAGAAGTAGCAGCTGCTTAATAAATTCTTATTCCAATCAATTCCATACAACAGCCAGAAGGAACATTGGAGATCACCATCATTGAAGAAATTTAGGGACACAGAAAGGGGCTTACTCAGTTTCCCACAATGGCAGAGTTGGAGTTTGACCCTCTCTACTTACTCCAAGGCCATTGCCATGCCTCTTATATATGTGTATATATATGTGTACTTATACATTACATACATCCTTCTCACTATAGCATGGAGGCAATCCTGGATTCCCAAAGATTATGCCAGTGGAACATGAACTCTGGCACATCCTCCTGGGATGTAAAGGTTTTGAGAAGAGTCAAAATAATACTGTATGTCTGTGATTCATTGGTGATAGAACTATCTACATCCAATAAAATTAGAAAACTGTAAAGTAGTGAAGTACACACACACACACACGTTTCAAGAATTGCAAGCAACAATCTTACTCAGCAGATATTTATTGAGAATGACTGTGGCTGAAGAAGGACAAGTAGGTGGCACAGTGGATAGAGTCCAGGGCATAGAGTCATAAAGACTCATCTTTCTGAGTTCAAATCTGGCCTCAGACACTTACTATACTCGGCAAGTCACTCCACTCTGTTTGCCTGTTTCCTCATCTACAAAATGAGCTGGAGAAGGAAATGACAAACCACTCCAGCATCTTTGCCAAGAAAACTCCATGAGGTGACAGAGTCAGGTATGAGTGGAAAACAACTGAACAAAAATGTCTGAAGAATTGATAACCTAGCAAGAAACACAATGATGAGCCCCTCTGGAGTTAGGCAGACTAGATTTTGGAAGACAAATCTCAGTCCACCAGGCACACATATTTTAAGGCTTTCCATTTGATAAAGCGAAGAGAAGGAGAAGAAGGAGGGAGAGGAGGAGGAGATGATGATGATGATGATGATGATGATGATGAAGAAGCTAATATTTATATAGTGCTTACTATGTGCCAGGCGCTTTGCTAAGTGCTTTAAAATTATTATCACATTTGATACTCACAGCAATCCTAGGAAATAGGTGCTATTATTTTACTAATATAAACATGGTAGGACCTGTCAGAGCTTTTATTTATTAAAGGATAGCCTTTAATAAACTGGGATTACCATCACAAAATGAAAACCTGGTCCTAATTTTAGTTTTTAAATCTTTCGTATTCTGAAGAAAATGAAAGTTTTCCACACCTCTGCAAGAAACTGTCAAGAATAACTTTAATGGTCACTGCACTGGTGCCAGAACTTAAGCTTGACTGAAGTAGCCAGAAGGACCTGAAAAAAAATTCCCAGCAATTCCTTGAGTTCCCAGACACAGCTCATGGCAGGGAGAGGAACCGGGGGAATGGAGGGGAGGGAGGTACATATAAAGTCTATGTGAGTATTTTGAGAAAAAAAAAGCAGTGCCAGAAAAGAGCAGGGGGATATAGGTTAGGTAATTTAACTAACTTTGGAGGCCTGAAGGCAAATACCTAGTGTATCAACCAAGCAATTTTGCTCTGGGTAGATTATTTCTGTAATCTAAAGAGTTAAAGAAATCCCTGTGGCACCTGGTCACCTAGGAGAGTTTCAGACTACTGTTGGTCTCTCCCTCTGGTCTAAAAATGCAAAATCTACAAGTCACCACGGGTGCTTACTCATGCAAAAGCCCAGTTGCCCTCTGGTAGCAGCATGCCTAGAGGGGTTATAGCAACATCACCTTAATGCAACAATATGTAGTCAAAATAGCAGCTGATATTTTGCATCATGTTTGTAAGTTTGTAAAACATTTCATATGTATTATATAAATTTGAGACTCACCATAACCTTGAGAATAAATACAACTGGCAATATCATTCCAAATTTACAAATAAGGAAATTACTTAGAGGTTAACTGACTTGGCTATGTTACACAGCTAGGAAGTTTCAGAGATAGGAATTTAAAAGAGGATTTCTTGACTCCAAATTCAGTGCCTTTTCCTCTAAACATTATATGTTTAGAGGAGTAACTTAAGCAAGTAATGTACTTCATAATTTCTTCAGTTTTAAAATGGGAATAACGATAAGAAAAGCTGTGCCCTACTGTGCCCTCTCTGAGTCTACATTTCTTTATCTCTAAAATGAGAGTGTGGCAAAAAGTGGGGTGATGAGATGTATTCTCAAGTTACTTCTAGCTATAAAATTCAGTGATTCTGTGATAATTGACCTAATTTCTCATGGTTGTGCAGACAAAATGACATAACTTACGGACACTATTTGGAAAGATAAAATAAAAAACAAGAGGCAATGTGGGATAAAAGATAAAAAGCTGGTCTCGGAATCACAAAGCTGTGGGTTCAAGTCTCCTTTCTGTCACACCCTGGCATTAGGAGCATGAACAAGTTATTTTATCTCTCAATGCCCAAGGCAACTCTCAAAAAATGCCATCTGTATCGGTAGAGGAAAAAAAAATTAAACCAAGAACTCCTTATAATGATGAAATCACAGGTCCAGTCCAAAAAAGAAAAAAACCAAACGAGCCAAAACCAAAACATGATTTGGACGATGGAATTCAAGAAAAATTAATCTTAGACCAACACACACACACACACCCCCTCGATACCTGCAACTTTCTTGTCAATTATCTAATACCTCACCATAAAAGTATTGTCTTTTCATGACTATGCAAAAACCTCTACTTTGTTTTTTTTTTGTTTTTTTCATTATGATTCCCCAAACACATACATATCAACATTCAAACTAACCAGTAACAGGTAAAGAAGGCACTCAATTTGCAAGGGAAAAGGGGAAGGAAAAGATCATTGCAGAAAAGACTCAAAAGCTTTTTTCTTTATTTTTCTAAACAAATGTAATATCCTAATTCTTCCCTTTGGACCCTACTGTGTACTAAACTATACTCCTTAGGACCTACAGAAGGAAGAAAACTCCTTCTGGATTCCTCACCTAAGTGAAGAATTGCTTTCTCATAGCTGGCGGCTTGAATACCTGTACACACACACACACATCTATACATATGTGTATGCATGTTTGTGTGTATAGATATGTGTGTACATATATATATATATACATATATATATATGTGCATATTTTTAACATCCCTGGCATAGAAAGGAGTCACAGAGTGAGAGCTGCAGGGATCATCTTGTGCCCCCTGAAAATTCTCATTACGATTAAACACAAAAATAACAGCTCATATTTCTAAAGAACATTATGTTTAAGATATCACTTTCTTCTCAGCAATCTTGTGCGGGGAGCAGTGTCAATAGCATTATTCCCCATGTACAGCAATGTATATTATATAGTCAGAACCCTGCCCTATCCTCAGACAGTAGCTACTAAATCAGGGGACTTATAACTCGGAACAGAGAAAACATCTTCCTCACTGCACCAACCTATGAAAAATAAGCCTTCAGGAAATTTGTGTGAATTTGCTATCTTACCAACCATAGAATTAAAGTAAGTAGTGTTACTTTTTGTTTATTTCTGCAGGAGTCTACTTGAAAGCAAGTGTCCATGTTTTGAGTCACGTAAAGGATCATCTTTTAAATATTTGTCAGTATGGTTATATTTCCTAGGAAACTACATTTTAATTTGTATTACACATTTACTTCATGTGTACTAAATATGCTCACTTTGGATCCAGCCTCATTATATTTTCTACTTCTAGTTTAGAGGACAGGCAAGTAAAATGTTTCAGAACAGCTGCCAATATACAACTATGTGCTGTATCCACTAGAGGTAGTCTGAACTCCTTGTCAGAGTCTCTCAGCTCTTCACCCTTAGCCTTAGCTTCCCATGGCCTCTAACTTTGATTCTTCTCTGACTCTCAAGTCCATAGTCTCCCAGATGGCAGCACCATTGGGCTACTGGCTATATAACAGTGTTAGAATAAAAACACTCCCCCCATTAACACCTCCTGCTAGCTCAATAAAGTGATGTTTAAATAACTGAACTGGCTTCAATGAACTGTACTTGCCATTTTCCTGCTTCTTAGCTCGATAAAATGGAGATAATTATGAAGTGGATGAGCAGGTTTAATGAAAGCCAGTTTCTTTTGGTATATTCCTGAAGCAGCAATCATCATCTGTTTGGCTTTTGAAGAGCAACAATTATAATCACTTAAACCCCCAAGGGGAACAAAAATAGAATTTACATTAGCATATAAAATATACAGCTGGATTGGGCAAGCCTATAAAATTCGGGGGGAAATCATTCTAATCTGAAAGCTATTCAAAATCACAAGTAAAATGAGTTCAAGAGTATTTTACATGCTTCCTTCCTATAAAATCATACATATAACAATGATGAGAGGATTTTCCTTAAAACTGATCACATGGAAGCATGAAATGGATGCCTGGAGAAGCTCCCAGCAGGAACAGGCTATCCCAATTATATCATTAAGAAAGCAAAGTTTGTAATGATATTCTTATTTGGCATTAAACTTATAGGGCTTGAAAAGAAAGATATTTTCCAAGGTGGCACTCTGTAATTTTGTGATGAAAACCAATTTTAAATATCAACTATTGTAGGGACTGTTACTTTCACATTTTTGCAAGGCATCAGATAATTCATCTGGTAAGGAGGAAACCTAAATATACATAAGGAAAACTTCATATTAATAATATTTCTTTTTTCCTCAGTTGTAAGTGAAAATGCAATAATGACATAAAGCAAAGTTACGATTCTGGAGTCAATGCTTATATTCTTACTAAATGAAATCATATATTTCCATTTAAAAGAACCATTTTAAATGCCCATATTACTTACTAGAAAATAATTTACTGCTTCACTCCCAAACAAATTGTTGTGATATCCAAAGACAGTGTCCATCAGCATTTGTGTGATTCAGCAACTTTTTTATTTCTATGGTTTTCCACAGGACTATTAGGTATTTTTTTCTGTTATAGAAAGCATGAAAATAGCATCTTGCAGTGGAAAGCATGATTGTCTGTATGACTTTGAGCAAATCAATTAATCTCTCTGATTCTCAGGGTCCTCATCTGTAAAATTCTAGAATCTGTTTAGATGATTTCTAAGGTTCCTTCCTGCTACGACGGTCCTTTCATTTTAATCCTAGCAACAAAACACATGCATAAACATGTTAAAGGTTTTCTAGCATGGCTCAAATTTGCAAGATAGCACATATTCAGAAAATACACTAATCATGAAGAACCTAGAAGCCTATACATCTAGTAACTTGTACTTCCTCTTCGTAAGCAAAATACCTTTTATTGTCCTTGTAAAAGAGAGCCAAAAAAAGGGTTTTTTGTGGGGGTGGGGGAGGTATTTCTACATATGAAGATTCATTACATTTAATCTTTTCATAAAGAAAAAAGAGAACGTAAGTCATTATTATCTTTTAAAAGAATACATTATTTTATCCCATGTTAAGACCAGAACATATATTTCTGAGATCATACATTTAGAAGCAGAAAGTTCAGAGTTCACGTAGGTCCAAAGGGATGGTAATTGCCCAAGGACACACTAATTACACATGGCAAAGCCAATTTTTGAACCCAGATCCTCTGTTATCAAATCCAATGTTGTTTAAATCAAAACTCAAATTTAACATTAATGAATTAATAAATTGATGAGGAATTAATAAACATTCATAAAATAATAAATTAGTAATTTTAAAGTTTGTCTTTTTGTGGCAACTTTAGCCATTCATTGACTCTAACACTGTAGGAGATAGGTAATAGTTTTGGACTTCTTATGCTAAATTTTTATTATGCCAATTAATGCTTTGTGAATTTTAAGTATAGTTATTTTCAGAAATGTAACTAGGAATTTCTTTTTGCTTGGGTAAAATACTATACACTGTTAGGGCCACAATTTTAAAGCATGCCCTCTTTTGTGCTGAGAGAGGACATAGACTCTGGAAGGGGCACCAACTTGAAGACCTTCTGGAGAAGCTGCCAGTTAGATGGGGGCTGGGCAGCTTGAGGAAGGAGCTCACCCCAGTTCACCATCTGGTTACTATTTTAATTAAAAATTATTGCTAATTAGTTGCTAAGCTCTGTTGTTTCTACCTGCTGAAGGACAAAAAGTACTGGCAGTATGCTCTAAATTAGATATTCTGAGTCAAAAGCCCCATCCCCCCCCACTTTATTTGTGGTTCTGGTTATTTTTGTCAAAACGTTAATATTTAAGTTTCTTCAGTGCCTTCTTAGAAGAGGCAGCAGGGTATGTATCATAGATAGGGCAAGACTTGAAGTCAGGAAGGACTTAGGCTCAAGTCTGACTTCTGGGATTGTAAAACAATGAGCAGGCTACACATCCTTTTCAGTGCTCCAGGCACTAACTCTAACCCTAAAAGCCACAAATTGCTGATATATATCAGTGGAGACATGTTCCACAACAAAGAATTCTCCATACTGATGAAAATCACAGGATGTATGGGGTGCAGGGAGGGGAGCTAATTTTGTGAACATTCATTTCTTTAAATTCACATTACAGTGACCTTTGATTTAACTTTTTTACCCCTTTTTAAAATGTAAAATTACACTTGTCATATGATCATAGACCTAGGAATGGAAGAAATCAGTTCTAGTTCACCTCTCCCCTCCTCCATTTTATAGACAAGGAAATTGAGGCTCTCAGGGAAATTTTGCTCAAGGTCACAAAAGTAGTAAGAGTCAGAGGCAGAACTTGAACTCAAATCCTTTGTGCCTCATAAAAGACACTCCATCTCCTGATTCCATCCCTCCTGGCTTCTCTGGCTCCCAGTCTCACTTAATGCTAGTGCCTTCCCTCTGTTGATGACCTCTTATTTATTCTGTATATATCTTGGTGGTAAATAGTTGTATGTTGTCTTCCTCATTAAATTTCGAACATCTTGAGAGCAGGGACTGCCTTTTTGCCAGTACTTAGCCAAGTGCCTCAAACATAGTAGGCACTTAATATACATTGGCTGACTGATACCAAAGCCAATGAGTGTTATTTCTACTGTACCTCAATGATTCTACTTGCTTTCCTCTTTTCTGAACTTTAAGTAAAATGCTTCTAGGCTAGACCATTATAACCATCTTTTCCATTTTCTGAATATTCTGAAAGGTCTGATAATTCATAAGTTCAAGGCCCAGAATGCATAACCTTGTACTGAACACACAAGAATCACAACTTCATATCTGAAAGCAATTAAAAGGACCAGAGAGAAGAAAAACACAAGATTTGAGCACAGCCCACATAGGAATCTATTCAAAGTTTTTTCAGTGGTTTTTAATGTATACAAAAATCAGAAGAAAGTTATTACTCCTGTTTGTGAAGAAAAAGGGGGTGCTGTGAAAATGATAATTTAAGAAGGTATTTATAATGTTTGTGGAAGTATGAAGTAGTAATTCATTTTTAAAGGAAAATTTTATGAATGAAAGGAAAATTTTATGAACATTTATGAATGTTGCATGAAAATCACAAATATACTGACTAATCCATTTCATGCATAAAACCTACCCTAAAAAAGGTAGTTTTTTTTAATTTTAGCAGAAAGATGACTTTAAAAATAATAAAGGCATATTCAGAATGGAATGAATTGTTTAGAGTTAAAAGATACCTGGCTTTTGGCTGAAGAATAACTGCACTTATTTATTAGTATATTGATAAATTTATATTTTATGAGCCCATCACTGATAACTCTGTAAGTTAGAGTGCTTAATTTTTTTCCGTTAAGCTTTTATGATGACACATATAGTTTTAAGTATCTGTAACATGTGTCTATATACTTAGACACATATTTTAATAGGCACATTCATATTTGTATATACACAAATAGACTTTAATAAGCTAGAGTCAAAATAGGTCCAAAACAATCTATAAGCTACGATCCTACCAATAAAATACATTTAGGGGTACCCTATAAATACAAATAAAAGAAATAATAGAAACTATTTGGGTACTTTATTCAATGTGAAGCTTTTAAGATTACCACTACTGAACAAAACTTGATCCGAATTTTATACCCAAATGAAAATTTTAACTGTTATTCTCCAGTCCGAACTGAAGAATCGTTCAAGATAGGTCTATGTGTGAAAAATACAGTCTATTTAAATTTGGCATATATTATTAAAGTAGGCAGTCAATATAGTTACTTCAGTGTAAAAAAAATCCATCCTATAAGGTTTTGTGCATGTGTGTGTGTGTTTTAAGCTTGATTTATGTATTCTCTTCTTCCCCTTTCCCATGTAGGCTCAGCTAAAAAAAAAACCCAAAACCTATAAAACTTTTATGATAATGTAGCTTAAAACATAATACACGTATTTTTACCCTAAGAAAGTCTGAAACTTATAAAAAAAATAAATTGCATTATAAAAGGACTCTTCACTTGACAAAAGGATCCAAGTTTCGTTTAAGTGGTAAGGTCTCTTAACACACTACAAAGTAACCTGATTTTCAAAAATTTGATTTATATACTTTTCAGGAACACATTTATCTCAGGGTGAATATGCAGTTATTTTAAGTACTTTTAAGATACTTTTCTATAAGCAAATGTAATTATGCAATTTTCTGTTGAATATTACTAACTTTGATTCAACTGTCTTTTCTGTTATCTTGTTTTTCCCCCTGAATTATCCTAAGTGTATCAAATCTATACTTCATTTTACCTTTTAAAATATAGCCTAATAACTAAGTCAGAAAAAAATTACCAGGTCCATTTTCACTATGCCAGCCCAAAATATATTTCCTACCTTCTTAAGACCATACAAAAAGAAGGTTTTACAAAGAAGGAACATAAGAAAACCAGAATAAAAATAGAGCATTTGGCCAAGGAAAAATGTTGGGATCTTTTGACTTCTTAAAAGAAAATATTTTAATTTCTCACTTATTCTCACAGTTGAATATTATAAATTTAAAATTAGGGCCCTGTCTGTTTATAGAAAAGAAAACAATAAATTTGATTATTAATCTTTCCCATTAGCTTTTGTTTATTGTCATGAATTTCTACAATATAATCTATTTTGATTGATAGAATTGTATATGGAGAGGTTTTTTTCTTGAAATGTGGCTATTATTAGTGAAAAATAAAGCTCATAACTTAATCACATTTGATACGTGCCAGAATGAAACAACCTAAAGGATCAAAATATCCATTAGGAAGATTTGTGCAACCAAGTGGTAATAATTTATACCTTAAAAACAACTTCAACATACTATAATGATCCTAAAGATTTTGAATTTGAAGTTAAGGAAAATCACAATACTATGTTGTCCTCTGAAGCAGATGTAGTTTGTTTTATTCCAAGCCCTTTAATATGCATAATTGAGTTTATGATAAATTTTTCCTTTTATGAAATACCTGTTACATGTCATGTTTCAAATATACATATATGTGAATACATACATATAGATATACATATACTTTTTTGTAGGCATAGTATTTTTCTATTAACTCACAGATTAAGTAGTCATATATACAAGCAACAAAATGACTAGCTATACTAAGCCCATGTGTTCAAAGCCAACTTGGTGCATTTGTCTTAATACAGTTTGTGTTTTACCAAATGCATGTGTATTTAAAAAGAAAATTCGCCCCATTTTCTGCACTAATGAAGATTATGTTAAAAAAAAACTGATAGAAATTCAGCTTTGTATTATAAACTGTGATTCATTATATTATCTCTCACAGTTTTCTAATACAGCGCTCATATTTTACGTTAAGCAGAAACATCTTAGTTATTTAGTTTAGTTTTTTTATTCCAAGAGTAACCATTTTGGTTTATCAAAGATTGTAAGAAAAAAATTACAGAATAAAATATTCATTGTATATTCTACTAAATAGCGGCAGTCTTTTTATCTTCATTTTTGTATGGCCTTAGATGTTTTTATAAAAGTAAATACAATAGCTACATGATACTAGTCTTGGCAATTCTCCCTTACATCCCTTCTTAGTTTTGTTGTGTTTTGTTTTTCTCATAACTAAAGATACTAATCTAATCATTTTAAAAAAGAATCTTGAATATGCTACAGGTTGCAGTTAATGACTTACTGCACCAAGTTTTGCCTTATAGAAAGAACTCTTAGGTCATGGTTCTTATGAATATTCTTTCACTTATGAAATTTCCTCTGGTACTTGGTAGGTGGGTATATTGTAATGTTAGCATTAGAATTCTTAGAAAAGTGAACGATAAAGGCAATAACATATCCTATCAGACAATGTTAGATAGTATTCAATTCCAATGAAAGGAAATCCCTCTATTTATAACACTTTGGAACTCAAAATATTCCCAAATGGTAGAGAAAAATGTATTTACATGTATGTCTACACACATATTTATGTGTAATACCATGGATAACCCTACTTGGTAATAGTTGTGTTGCCATTAGAGTAGCACTTTATTCTATGCTTACTATAAGGATCTCTAGAATTTGAGTTGTCTGCTTTAAGAAATTATTCTTTGCTGTTTTCAGCTGTAATGACATTTTCATCCACACAGGGGTGGAAAAATTGATTTAAAAAGCACATTTTAAAATGGGTTATATTCATTTAATAAAATATCCAGGTTAAGCTGTTTCAACCCATTAATTTATGGTGATTACCTACTTTGTGATGATACTTTTAAGTTATGATTATTACTTATTTTACTTGACATAAAAGGTAGTTATGGAATTAAATATGTTCCTTCAGAATTTAATCTCATCATCTGGGACAATGTTAGTATGAATGGACAATTAATTCATAAATTAACCGTTAGTGTTTAAAGTATCTACTAAAAAAACAAACTTCTAAATGAAAATTCTGGCTACCACAAATTATCCTCTTGCCATAATATATTCTGACATTTTCTGAGATATTTATACAGTTTATGCTAAATATACATTGAAGGGCTGCAGTCACTTTTTTTCTGCAACAATGGGTTAATACTATGGCGTAATAGCTTCAGTTTTAAAAGTTCTCATAAACTAAAAAAAGTTATAGGTTTACAGGATCGAAAGAAATAATGATTTGTTTGGAAGGTAAGGCAGATAAGGTTACTGGTAAATAACTGTGGAAAGCTGCACAGGCATAAAACTTCAGGTGTAGTAAATGTTGTTACAACAAACATCCAACAAATGAAATTGGTCTATCGTTATTAAAATGCAAAATGAAGAAAAGAACACTTTGATGTCTCATATTTGGGAGATCTTTACTATTATTTAGCTTTGGGAGAAAAAGAAAACCTTAGTTCTGGAAAAAAAATATAAAAGGTCTGGACTAGAAGAACTGTAAGGTCCTTTCCAATTTCTTATCCTGATAGGAATCCATCCATGGACATTCACATATGTATTTGTATACGTGCATTTCAGCATACATCAAAAACTCATAAATTGTTTCAACTGAAACACACACAAACTTCTTTGGAAAAAATGTATTTCCCATTCCACCTTTCAGAAATGAAAGAGTAGATGGCCCAGCATTTTACTGATTATGCAGGTCCCTTACAATATAGGGCATCACAGCCATCTCCATGAAAACAGCTGGTGACGATTTAGAAGGCGAGTAGATCCCCAAACGGAAGAGTTTAAGAATACTGAGCACAATTAACTCTTTTTCTAAAACCGTATAGTCCACAAGACAATAAAATTTTCTAAAGGATGTGAAAAGGTTCAGTCATTCACCAAACTCGATATTGTTAACTTTGACACCACTGCTTAAGTTGGACAGTTATGCTAGGGAAGTGGTTAAACAAGAGATCTCCAGAAATCCTTCACAACTTTTCTTCCTAGTGTAAAACAAATAAATAAAAGGGGGAAGACTTTGCAGGGAGACTTTTAAACCATCTATTTAGTGCTTCTGTTCTTTTCTTTTCTCTTTTTGGGAGGGAGGTGGAAAAGGGTGTGTGAGAAGCATTTTCTCCTTTCCTCCCCTCCAAGCCCGAATCTTCCTTTTCTTTCAGAACTGAATATTTGGTGCTTCTTTTTACCGCTAAAGGTGCCTGAGGGTGATGGTATCTAATCTTTACGAGTAACCTGGATTAAACCAAAGGGTGGGGGTAGGGAAAAAAAAACCAGAGATGTAACTGCAGCTGAAGGAGACAAGAGAATTTTTGAACTAGTCAGTGTTTCCTCTCTAAGCATTTTTATCAGAAATGACCCAGTCACCACTACGTTGGATTTAGCAAATTAGAGCTTTCAAGGTTCTTATAAAGCTAGACAATAAACCTAATTCATGCTTTTCTCACCGCCCCCCAAACCTTCGTTTTCTTACCGCCTACCCCCAACTTAACATCAAGCCGGTTACCAAACCAGGCTCTGTGATACACTTGCAAAACATAAAAATGCCATGTTTCCCCCCAATAGTAAAGAGAAATAAAGTCTACTGGGTTTTTAACTGTCCCTGTCTTCCCCCAGCCCCCAGCCCTTTGTGTGTAATGAGTCTTTTTAAACAACCCACAAACCGAAAGCACAAGAATTGTAATTTTTTTTTAAAGTACACTTACCATGGCAACCTCATAGTGCTTTGTCATGCTTTTTGCACTAATTTTTCAAAACTGCTTTGCAGGGCGCAGAACTGGGGAAGCTTGGGCTAAAGAATCTCTAATAGTCACAACAAAAAAGGAGAAAACGTT
Source organism: Phalanger gymnotis (assembly GCA_028646595.1). Taxonomy (NCBI): domain Eukaryota; kingdom Metazoa; phylum Chordata; class Mammalia; order Diprotodontia; family Phalangeridae; genus Phalanger; species Phalanger gymnotis. Next base: position 234,204,823 of record CM053624.1, on the reverse strand, counting down.
AACCAATCAGAAATACATTTAAATTAACAATCAAAGAGGACTCAGACCCAACAGGGCAGGGAGAGGAGGGGGACAGTGTGCAGTGGGGAGAAGGAGAACCGGGAAGGAGGAGAAATGAGAGGGAGAGAGAAGAGGGATACACCCAAACAAAACAAAAAGGTAAAAGGGCTGAGGGGTTGGATGATTGGGTAGGTAGAGAGGAAATTGATCTGTGCTATCGTTTGACTAGAGGAAATGACTTGCTTACCACCACCTCCACCACCACTACCGTGATAGCCTACGAGAAAAACCCCATCTAAGTTCACTAGCCCTGCCTCAAATATTCCAGTGATTGATGATTTCGTTTCAGTAAAATACTTCCAAAGGCACACAATCCACTTGAAGTCAGGGCTGTAAGCTTGCCGGTTCCTGCTCCTCGCAGCTGCTATTATCGGTGCCTTCTCTTTCCTCTCTTTTCGTGCAGCACAATAGCTGAGGCTGGGTGCACCTCATTAAGCCAGCCACAGAGACCTGGAAGCAGGGCCCGTCTGCCCTTCTGTAACAGTTGTACGACGGATGCAATCAAAGGGTGTGTATATGTGTGTGTGTAAATTTTGTTAATGATAGTATATATAATTGTTTCTGTCTACCAGCAGAGGAAATCCCTTTGCCCTCCCCCCCCAAGTCATTCAGTGTCTTTTCCCTCTCTCTAACCCCCTCCTGCTTTTCTTACACCACCCCCCCACCCCCACCTCCCCTCCTGCCCCCAATCACATTCCCTTAAGTAATAAAGCGTTCAGAGTCTGGAAACAAGCGGGACGTTCCATACTGAGCTGATTATTTATAGTGAATTAATCAGAAAGACAGAGGAGCTGGAGGGGCCGAAAAAGAGTCGGGGGAGAGACTTGGGGGGGGGGGTAAGAGGGAAACCAGAAGAAATGAGGGAAGTGGCAAAATAATTTTAAGCTGTATGTAAACATGCACCACCAAATAAACATGGCATTGTCATGAAGAGAGAGCAGCTGTTCGCAGTGTGCGTGCGTCTCTGCCCCTCCTATTAATATTCCTTGAAGGGGACACACGTGTACGTGTACGTGTGTGTGTGTGTGTGTGTGTCCGCGCTCATCTGCCTGGTTCGGTGGCAGCCGGTGTCTAGAGACAAATAAAAAAAAAAAGAAATAAAAAAAAATTGGAGGAGCGGCAGGCTGGGGAGAGGTTTGTTCCTGGATCATAATCCTAACCCCCCAGGTCTCCTCGAAATTGCCACTCTTAGCGCCTATTATAATGCACCTACTGGGTAAACTCCAAAGGGCTCCCGAGAGCGCGCGGGAGAGAAGGAGACCCTGGGTTAGAAAAGAGCTAGGTGTAAAACAGTATCCAAGACGCTGGATTAGTTCGCCGTTTCCCTGCCCCCACCCCACCCCCTGCCCTTTGCATCAACACCTTTGCTTAAGGCTTCCACTGCACTTTTTATCCTGCAGTTGCTGGATTCCTCTGTCCCTGGATTCCTCCGTCCCGGGGCTGCTACTTCCACATGCCCCGGGGATCGCCGTTAACTCCCAAGTCTCCTCTACTTGTTAAGGGAAGGGCCCCGTACTGAAGCTGCTGCCGCCTGCCTGCGGAGATCGCGGTGTGCACAGGTGCTGGTATCTGGGGCTCGTTCCTGCGCCTACCCGGCGCGTGGGACCTACCTTGCCCCGGGACACGCCCCACCGCCCTCCCGCCCCAGTCCGAGGCCTCATGCCTTTTCTTCTCTCACGCATCCCTTTTCCTGGATTCTTCTTCTTTCTCCCTCCATCTCGTTCCGAACTCTGTCGAGAGAGAGAGAGAGCGCGCGCGCCTCTCTCTTCTTACCTTACCCCAAACCAACCTTTTGATAGAAGAGGAGAAATTCTTTCGCTACCACTCAGCTTTTCAGTTTCATGCTCCTTCTCAACAGATTAAAACATCCACTCATATTTTTCTTCTTTTGAATTTTGTTAATAGCACTAAGCCTAGTTCATAGGAACCCATTATTCAATTTAAGGAAAGCCTTGTTGAGTACTTCGCTGTGACTATGTGGCCTCAAATACCTAGTAGAACTTAAAAGAGAAATTTCTTCAAAATTAAAAAGATAGTTATGTATATTGCTCCATTTATCTGAAGAACTTCCTGCTCCTTTAAAGCTAACATTTTAGCAATAAACGTCCTCCCGTTGTCACTGCAGTTATGAGTGGAGAGGCAGAGGGAAACATAAGCTGATAGATTTAGATTAGAAGTGATCTTAGTGGTCATTTAGTTGCTTTCCTTTGTGTTGTAGATGAGAAAATTGAGGCTCAGAGAGGTCAAACATTTGACCAAGATCACAAGCATAGACCCACTATATTCTGATGCCAGGTGTTCCAAAATACATCGTTCCTCTTTTCCTAATTGGTGTTTAGGTGCTTAATAAAGACTTGGTAAATTGACAACCAACCATAAAAGGCCAACCTTCAAGGCTTTTACAGTCTTTGGGAGAGAAAGCAATAGAAAAAAAAAGTTTAACTGCTATCAACAATGAAACTACCCCTCGGAAGATTAAAAGAAATTGAAAGGAAGCATTCAGTAGGGAAAGATTATTACTGTGACCTGACATGACCACGGTCCAACAACTACCTCCTAGTGACAGGCATTTGGCTCATTTTAATGAATTATTTTTCATTTTTATTTGAAGTTTGAAATTTACAAAAGGACTAGAAAGAACTGGGATCGGGAGTGGTAAAGTAGTAAAACCATTTAAGGCAGAACATTCTAGAAGGCACTATGAAGACTACTTTATTACTATTTATATCTGTATTTTAATTTGTTTGTTAAATTACAATAATTTCTGGGTATAACCACCGCTGCTCAGGAATTGTAACAAAGAAAAGCAGTAAAGCAAAAACAATTTACATATTGCTTGAATCTTACAATGTATGCAACATTCTGTCCTTGTAGTCTCCCACCTCTTCAGTGTAAGGAGGGAGTTATATTTCAATTAATCAGACTTAAACTTCTTTTTATGATCTTTTATTACATCTATAAATGCACACATTTTAACATCTTTAAAATCATGTACTCAATATTTTTTAATAGACCAAGTCTCTCATGTTGTAGTGAAGACTTAAAACCATATACCATATACAAGGTACAATCTTCAAATTTTGCCTAGGGAAAATAAATGAAGTTTTCTGTCTCTCAGTCTCAGCTCTAAAGCTTACTTGTGGTGGCAACTTACCAATTTGGCATAACTTAAGGTCCTTTTGAATTAGTGAAAAATCTGAATTTAATACAATATCTTAACTAACCACAATTTTATTACTTCTGAATACTTGCTGTAACCCCATCTAATTGAATAGAATGCTGCCTAGTGATCTGCAATTAACACATGAATTGTTTCTAGCTAAATCTAAGGTTTTTAACTAATTTTGTGTCATGGACAGTCTGGTGAAGCCCTTGGACCTTTTCTCAGAATAATGTTTTCAAATGCATAAAATACATAGGATTATAAAGGAAAATAGTTATATCAAAATATATTTTATAGTAGTTATATCAAATTTTATAATAGTTATATCAAAATAGTTATCAAAATATATTTTAAAAGAGTTCACAGACTACATAAATATTGCTTTTAAAGTACTTACATGTATGTGAAAAGTTTTTCTTTCTTGTATTTTGAACATTCCTTTGCAATCTTGCATTTAGAATGAAAAAACTGTGAAAACAAAAGTAAATTTCTGCATGACCTCTCAAAATGACCTCAAAATCTGAGTTATCAATCAGAATGAATGACATTTTACTGTACATTATTAACACACATTCACAAAATGTGTAATACTTTTCAATCTCTCCATTTGTAAAAGGCATTTATAAACAGATAAACAAAGTTCCACTAGCTGGAACATTTTAGTAAAAATATCAAGATATTAAAAAACAAAAATGGGTCATGGATAGGAGGGAGGAGTGGGCAAAATGGAAAGCCTATTTTTTTCTTATTTAACTTGTCAGACATTTTTCAGGACTTCTGGAAAATATGCTTTGCTCTTTTTCTCTTTTATTACTTTTCAGGACCACAACTTCATCCGTTAGGGGAAAACAAATGAAAGGAATAGGTAGGCTAACTAACGGGATCCATGTTTTTTTTCTGTGACACTTCCAAAATGCAGACCCACACAAAATTCAAAATTGAATGAAGAACTTGGGTAGTTTTCTAGCAAATAAAAATTTTAAGATGTGATTTTTTAAAAATGACTTTAAGTTACATACATTAAATAACCTTTTGAAATATGAGATTAATTTTGAGAAGTTAATACAGTTGGAAATTTTATAACAAATCACCTGACATAGTGCCTTAGAGGAAAATTTAAGAACTTAGTTGTATGATGGGCAAGGAACTGTTACTTTATGTAAATCTAAAAATACAAAAAATAGAAGAATAACATAAGCTTGAAGAAAAATAAATTGTCCCTGCACATCAGTTGAAAATTATTTATTTAGATCCATTCATGCCCCAATGAAAAAGTAGGCAAGTTAGGTGAAGAAACTAGTTCTCTAAAAAAAGAAACCAAAATTATCAATTAAGTAGCTGATCGAGCTTCCTTATTATCAGAAAAATTGAATATAGAAAGGCCTGTTACTGAAAAAAAAAATGGGCAATATCCATTCTGAGCTCCTTCTTTATCCTTTTTATTTACCTCAAATCCATCAGTCTTTAGTTCCTGAGAAATGATTTAGTCAATCAACAGGCATTTATTAAAGTGCCCACTTGGTGCCAGGAAACATGTTGGACACTAGGGATACAAAGACCAAAGGAAAAACACCAGTCCCTGCCCTCAAGGAGTTTACATTTTATCAAGGAAAACAATAGGTACACAAGGCTTTATGTAAAAAGTAGTCTTTGAGATAAGCCTTTCAGGGAATTTTATGGAATTCTCAAGAGCAGAAGGGAGGAGGGAGTGAATTCCAGGGATGGGGAAAAGTCTGTGAAAAGGAACAGATCCCGGAGGCTGAGTGTCACATATGAGGAATAACAGGGAGTCTAATTTATCTGGACCATAGAGTGTATAAATGCTTTTAAAAAAAAAGCTGGAAGAAAACCTGAAAGCAGGTTGCTAAGGGCTTGAAATGTCAAAAAGTTGTTGTTTTTGATTCTAGTGGTAATAGGAAATCACTGCAGTTTACTGAACAATGAAGTAACAGTCAGGTCAGACTTCTTCCTTAAGAAATCTAAAGAATACTTTGGCAGCTATGTGAAAGATTGATAGAAAAGAGAGGAGGGGGAGGCCAATTAGGCCAGGAGACCAATTAGGAGCCTATTGTAATGGTCCAGGTGAAAGATGATAAGGGGACTAGAAAGAGGTGGTCTTTCCAGCCAAGGCCAACCTATTCATTCGATCCTATCTTTTCTGTCAATTCTTCTCTGAATCATTCTATCTCTTTCTGATCTGATGACCAACCTTTTCATTTTTTAATCACTTGCTAGCTTCTTTGTTATCTCCAAACATGCCTAAGATCTCACCTCATCCTTTTTTAAAAAAAAAAAATCCTTGATTTGATTCTGCTATCTCCCCCAAGACTTTGCTCCCTCTCTCCCTTTCATAGCCAAATTCTTGAGGGGGGGAAACACAGCTCCCTGTGGTCCTTGTTGCCTCTATTTCCCCTCTTCCTACCCACTTCTAACCCTGTTCTATCACTCCTTTTAAACTTATCACTCAACTGAAACTGCTCTCTGCAAGATTAGTAGTAACTTAATTCTTCAACTTGGTGGCCTGTAATCAGTTCTTCTTGATCCCAGTGTAGAATTTGACACTATTGACCATCCCATCTTTCTAGATAGTCTTTACTTCCTGGGGTTTTCACAAGATTGCTCTCTCTAGGTTTTCTTCCCCATCCCTGTGACTAGACTATCCTACATGTGTCTGTGCAATGGTGACAATTCAGTCAATTAAATATTAAGGCCTTTTAATTACTTAGGCCATTCACTGGCTGCTGAGGACTTCAACAATAAAATAGTTTAGCTTTCAAAGAATTAGGGTTGGGGAAAATAAATGGATAAGCTGGAGAGCATCCCGAGGAGGGTCTGTTTTTAGGGTAATAAAATACCTTCAGTTCACATCATAGGAATGGAGGTTGTTTAGTTTGTAGAGAAGGTTTCAGGAGGTAGATATGATAGTATTGGAAAGGCTATCTTACAGAAAGGAAATGAGACTTGTAATTCTTTGCCCCAGAGAGTAAAATCAGAATTGCCTATTCTGATGACCACTGGTCAATCCTCATTCTCCTTGATTTCTCTGAAGCTTTTGACCTTGTTTTTTGTCACCCATTTCCTCTTGGATATTCTCTCCTCTGTTTTTTAATGATACTGTTCTTTTCTAGTTTTCCTTGGATCTGTCTGATCACTCTTCAGTCTCCTTTGTGGGGCTCTTATCTATATTATCCCCCAAATATCTGTCCTGGACCTTTTTTCTCTTTGTGTTCTCTCCTATCTCACTGATAGCTCTCATCAGCTCTCTTGGGTTCAATTATCATCTCTCTGATGATAATTCTGACATCTATATATGCAGCCCTAGTCTCTCAGTTCTATAGTGTCAGTTGTCTATTAGATATTTCAGACTAGATGTTCCAGAGCTATCTCAAACTCACCATGTGCACAGAGGAACTCAGGCAACCCACCTCTCTTCTAAATTTCCTGTCAAAGATGACCTTTCCAGTCACTTTGGCTCACAAGTTCATTGTCATCCTCAGTTTCTCATTCCCATTCATAGTATGTATCTAATCTTTTTCTAAATCTTGTAATTTCTTTCGCTCCAACACCTCTCACATATGTCCACTTTCTTTATGCACTTAGCCACAACCCTAGCTCAGGCCCTTATTACCTCTTTTCTGGACTATTCAATAGGCTTCTAATTGATCTCCCCACCCGTACTCCCTCCTCACTCCAATTCATATTCCAAAATGATTTTTTTCTTAAGCATAGATCTGATTATGTCCCTTCCCTATTTAATAAATTGCAGTAGCTCCTTATTACTTCCATGATCAAATATAAAGTCATCTGAGGCAATTGATGACACAATAGATAAAGGACTGGGCCTGGACTCAAGCGATCAAATTCAGCCTCAGACACTTAACTAGCTGTATGACCCTGGTCAGGATATTTGACCTCTGCATCAGTTTCCTCGGCTGTAAAATGGGGATAATAAAACCACCTATTTCCAAGGGTTGTTGTGAAGATCAGATCAAAGGGGATAATATTTATAAAAAGCAATTAGAACACAGTGTCTGTTCCATAGTGGGCATTACATTAATGCTCCTTCCCTTCCTTTATTCCTTTCTGTCATTTAAATTGGCCCTTCTCTACCTCTCTAATTATGTTACATTTTACTTTCCTCTATGTACTTGCTGTTCCATACATACAGCACTCCATATCTGTCTCCATATCTTTACACTTTGCATTCATGCTTCTAATATTCTTCATTCTCATGTCCACCTCTTAGCTTTCATGGCTTTCTTTAAGATTCTGCTCATATTCCAAGTCCTCCCCAGTTGCTAGTACCTTTCTCTCTGAAATTGTTTTCCACATACTTTGTATATATCTTATAGACATCTAGTTATTTACATGTTGCCTTCCTCATGTAAATAAGCTTCTTGAGGATAGAAACTGCCTTTAACCTTTCTTTGTATACCAAAACGTAGCAGAGTTCCTGGCCCATAGTAAATGCGTAACAAATGCCGAGACTGGCTGGAACTTGCAGAGATGTAGATTTTGGATCAATATAAGGGAAAAACATCTTTTTATTTTTGTTATTTTTCTATATAGCACTTACTGAAAAACAAAACAAAGCTTCCATCAGGTTGATTTTGGGGGAAAATCAATGATAAATCTCCTATGCCATGAAAACAGGAAAAAAAAGTGAAGAAGTTGCATCAAGTGTAATTCTACCAGATTGGGAAAATAAAATGAATTTACTTTTAATTGAAACTACCCTTATTTTCTTGGTTCAACAACACAAGCCTTAGGAGCTCAGGGAAAGATTTTAGAAGGTCTAAGAACTTGGATGGAAGAAAAATAGATCTTTATTTTAACTAACCTCTAACTGAAATTTAGCATTTCACTTGATTATTAATTTTAAAAAATATTCTGGGAAAAGGTCCACAGGTTTCACTAGACTGTCAAAGGCATCCATGATTTAAAAAAAAACAAAACAAAGAATTCCTAAATTAGAACTATCCAAAAGTGAAATGGGCTGCCTCAGCACATGAGGGTGGCTGGATGATGACAGGCTAGGGATGGTTTAGAGAATATTTTTGTTAGGTACAGATTGGACTAGATGACCTTGTATGTACCCTTCGAACTCTAAGATTCTGAGATTTTGGAATTTTCTGGGCCAACATCACTAATTATTTGTGTGAGCATTCCAGTGGTCAACACTTCCATAACAATAGCTTTCTCTCCTTTCCTCTTTTCTTCTTCTTCTCTTCTTCTCTTTTATCTTCTGTCTCTTCTTGTCTCTCTGTCTCTTTCTGTTTCTGTCGACCTGTCTTTCCACCCCCCCACCCCTTTCTCTCCTTCCTAATGTAATAAGCTGTTTTCTTAAGGTCTTGTTCTAAGAGAAAACTGTTACTCTGGAAGACAGTTCCTGGGGTTGAGTTAACCTCAACTTGCATAGCAAGGATTCTGAACCGTTTTTGTGCTGATTGTCATGGACCCCTTTGGCAGCCTGATGAAGCCTGTGATTGCCTTCTCAGGACAATGTTTTTCAGTGAATAAAATAAAATATATTTGATTACAAAGGAAACCAATTCTATTGAAATGGTTTTTAAATTTATGTATTTTTTTAAAGTTTACAAATGTCAGGCTAAAAACCCCTGTTCAAGAGATAGAACATGAATCTCCTCTACAATATCCCCAACAAGTACTTCTATTTCTAAGATTTCTATCCATGGGAAAATCTTTTTTTCTCAAGAATATGCCTTTTGTTTTGGGGTTATCCCAGTTGTTAGGAAGATCTTATTTATATTGAACTGAAATTTGCCTTCTTGTGATTTTTACTCATTGGTCGTTCTGCTCTTTAAGTGACAGAGCTTTAGATAAAACAAAAATTAAATAAACACTTCTTGAAATACACTTGAGTGCCCACCAAGGAACAGTTAACTCTATTCCCTGTCTCCCTCAAATACTGGAGATAGAAAATTTTAAATCTCAAAATGTTCTTCATCCATCATTTAAAATGTTTGGTGGTCCATTTCAAAGAACACAAGTCATCGTTCACCTAATTAGAAGAATATATTTAACAAAAGAGAGAATTATAATTAAACATTTTAAAAGTGCCTAATGATCAAATCCCATTATTCAGTCACAGGTTGGTTTGTTCAAGTAGGTCAGACCACATGTGTACACACTCATAGCTGCAGTCCTTCTGGTGGTACTTGGAAGGTGCTAAAAAAGGCCCTTTCTGACTAAAAATAGTATCTCCATTTTACCAATTATCATAGTGTATACAAATATTCACTAATAGGATCCCTCCTAAAAAAAAGACTTCTTAAAGAAGCATACAGTTTAACTAGGGCACATCATCAAATTATAGTTAATGCCCTGGCTAATTAACATTAGCAGAGATTGGTTTATGTGGTTAAGTACCTTGCACCTCACCCCCACTGCCAACTAACAAAACCTAGGACCCTATGAAAACAGGACATAGAATAGGAATGTTTTAGCTGAAAGGCCGTATTTGGTTCCTTTCCCTTACATCCTCCAACCTTCAGGGTTAGAAATTCCCATCCTCTTTCAGGCCCACCCCCAGGCTCTTTTTCTTAGAATGAAAAAGTATGAGGAGCTCTAGGTTGGTAGCTCAGTGTTGAATCTGTTCTGTCATTGTGTTTCCCTGATAAAGTTTCCTAGCATACACAGTCCAGCTGGATTTCCACTGATGATTTTTCCCCCCGGATCTCTGACGATTGCCTGTCACTTGACTCTTTGCTGTTTGTTTGCCCTAACTCTGCTTGTATAGACTCCCTGGAGCTCAGAATGGATTTGGACCTTTTTGCTACAGTATTTAATCCATGCTTGTCTCTTCTACACCTGGGTTAGTTTCTAAGTTTTGGATTTAGCCCTGCTTTTAGACTCGGTCTCCAAATGTCTATTCTCAGGAAAGTGACAACTACCCTCATTTTTTTTTTGCCCCTTTCATATCCTTGACCTTCACCAGACCCTAAGGTATGTTTGGGTAGCAAGGTGAATAGATTGGTGGACCTGAAGTTAGGGGGTGTGAATTCAAATCCCACCTCAGTCACTTGCTTAGCTACATGATCCTGGATGAGTCACTTGGGGCATCTAGGTGGTGCAGTGGATAAATTGCCAGGCCTGAAGTCAGAAAGATTGATCTTCATGAGTTCAAATCTGGCCTCAGCCACTAACTAGCTCTGTGATACTGGCTAAGTCACTTAATCCTGTTTGCCTTAGTTTCTTCATCTGTAAAATGAGCTGGAGAAGGAAATGGCAAACCATTCAAATATCTATGCCAAGAAAACCCTAAATATTGAGGAAGCTGTTCTTAAGAGATAGGGTATGCAAAGCTTTATGATATTTCTTTTATTATTATGTTTCTCACATGGAAGAGAAATAGACTATGTATGTACATAGTGAAATGATTCCTACAAAACAGTTATGTTGATTAGACTCTAATCTTTAAAATAGGCACCAAATTATTTGGCCTTAGCAATTCCTGTATTAATTCATTTAAAAACTTTAAGAGAATATGTGTTAAATGCAGAAATATTCCTGAATACTTAACAGAATTTCTTCATCTGCAATCCCTATTCTTTTAACTATTGTAATCTCACCTGGAGGCTTTCGATCTATATTCATAGGGAGAAAAGTGAGCAAAGTTTGACTGACTTTAGAAGATCAGGGATCAGATGAATTGGATATAGATGTAAGTAGCAGAAGCATTAAAGAAAGAAAAATTTTGTTGAGGTCAAGACATCACTTCATAAATCTTTATTTCACACTATAAATACTCCTCAATCCTCTGCAACCCATCGAAGATCAGAGACTCAGCAATTTTCCCTGGTTACAACCTCCCCACCGATCCTGGCTTCCCTTTCATGGCCCCGGCCACTTTAAAAACAAAGACAGAAGTCTGTGTTGAGTTCTATAGGCAGAAACCAACTTATTTTGAAATTGTCTATCCTGTCTACAAATGGGAAATAGTGCCTACCCAATTATAGAGACAATTTTAAGAGAGATTGAAAATACGAAGTTAAGTTTTTTTAAAACCACTGTTTTGGGCTTAGAGTTGAAAAATAATTGTGTCCTGTTTTGACTCCAAATCTCATACATTTCATTTTTAACTCTATAAACTCAAAAGTAGTTGCAAATGTCAGCTTACTTTTAAGTGCTCTCTCTTTTTTTAAGCTAAAAAATTTTAAAGCCTTTGATCAAACTTTCTGTTGTCTTTCTACAGATCTATTCCTTTCTACGCATATAGCCTGGGGTTATATTGTCCAGAAGATGAGGCTAAAGTGCTCATTGCTGGTAACAAGAGCTAACCTCTGGCTGACTTAAGGATATTTATAATTTCTCTGCATGTACTTCTGGAACAAGAGAAACTACATGGCATAGCATAAGGGGCACTGGATCTGTAGTTAGGAGAAATCTGAGTTCAAATCCTGTCTCTGACATTTATTAGCTGAATAACTATGGGCATTATTTAACCTTTCTGAGCTTCAATTTCTTTCTCTGTAAAATGAATATAATAAAAGGTTTGTAGTAAGGTGTAACAATAATGTTGCAAGCAGCAGTTGTGGGGGTGAAAGACCAACGATAAGAGCACACAGAAGGGTTGCTAGCACAGGTCCTTTCATCTGCTTTTCTAAGGAAAGCAACTTTAAGGGGTTAGTAACCTTAATTTAATTAAGCATAGATATATCATTCACTTAGTTCAGGGGAAAAAGTCACTCCCTGAACTTCAGAGCAAATACAAACAGAAACTACAAACAGATCAACAGACAGGCTTTGTCTGATCAAGACATCACATATATAGTTACCAAAAAGAGAAGCACCAACATCTGGGTTTTCAAAGCTGGGGGTGCTCTTAACAATAGCTACCCAGAGTCTTCACTGATCAAATCACACAACGCTCTTCCAGTGAATGAGAGCCCCCAAAGGCAAAACACTAAGCTCTGAGTTTATTTACACTTCTTCAGGGTCAAAGGGTGTCATAACCATGGCACTGGAACATATGTGACTTAGGCTTTCTTGATTCTTAAGCAGGTCAAAGACTTGATTCAATCAAAGAAACAAAAGACAACAAAAAATCCACTTTGCTTGCCATTACATTTGAAAGCAAAACTCATCAAAGGTACTTGATTACCTCAGCATTCCAAAAGAGATGACAGCAAAATGGTCCCACCCTAATTACCATAACATAAGGGAGAAATAAAATACTATTTTTAAACACTTTAAAATTTTAAACTTTAAAATGATACACAAATGTCAGCTATTATTCAATCCCAAATACTTTGAAAACATGGCTACTTTAAAATTTTTGTTTCTTTTGTCCCACCTGTTTCTATTTTCAACTTCTTATTTACCTTTTTTCTTTGCCATTCAACTCTTTCAAGTACTTCACTCTTTCTTCAGTTGTTCATCCTGCTCCTATCCTTTATCTTTCTTTGCCTTCTTGTAAACCCTTTTCCTAATTCAAAATGCAATCATACAGCAAATAAGAAATGGATATTTTTTACCTTCCTGAAAGTCATCACTGTTTTTCTAAAATGGAGCCGTTAAAGTAGAAGCCTGGAAAGCTGAGGGTTCCACATTTGTAAGGCAATATAGTATAATGGAAATAATCCAGAGATCTGGACCTCAATTTCCTCATCTCAAAAAAAAAAGGTGATGGACTAGAATCAGAGGTGTCAAAGTTGCATAGATAACGTTAATTTGTAGTTTTCTAAGTCAGTATACACCAGCAAGAATCCATTTCTATTTGAGTTTGACGCACTAGACTAGAAGATCAAATGATTTAACGTGTAAAGTACTTTGTTAACTTCAAGTGCTTTATGTTTAAATTATTGCTTTTGGGGTTGTTCACCATTTGGGTTTGTTTGTTTGTTTGTTTTGGCAAATATATGGAGGTAATTTGTCATTTCCTTCTCCAGCTCATTTTGTAGATGAAGAAACTGAGGCAAGCTGGATTAAGTGACTTGCCCCAGGTCAAATAACTATTAAGTGTGTGAAGCCTGATTTGATCTCAGGAAGATGAATCTTCCCAACACCAGACCTGGCACTCTGCTCACTGCACCACCTAGCTGCCCCATTTAAATTATCATTATTATTAATATTACTTAATTCTTCTTGTTGTTGTTATTAGAGGATGATGATCTCTAAAGTTATCTCTTAGACAGAAATCCTGTAACTAAATAGTCTGTAAGACCCTAGCAGAAAGACTGCTGGCTTAGTCAGGAGAATGAAATCTGAATGCTGGCTCCAATATTTCCCATACTTACTGTGTGACCATGGACAAATCATTTCATCTCTGACAGCCTCCTTTTTCTCTTCCCTAAGAAGACAATAGTAATATTTGCACTGTCTACTTCATGAGGTTATTGTACAGAAAGTGGTTTGTAAATTAAGTGCTATAGCAATGTGAGTAGTTGCTGCTAATTCAGTTCTTGAATGAAAGCTTATAACTTTTAAAAACTTTTTATAACTGTTAAAAACAATTTGAAAATGACTGAACAGAGCCTTGCTTGAATCATCTATTTAATATTCTCAAAGAATAGACCAAGATCTCTAACAGTATCCTCTGATCATTGAAAAAGAAGAAGGGTTTAAGGGAAGAGAAGGGAATAAGCATTTACATAACCCTTACTTTGTGCCAAGCATTTGGCTAAGCATTTTTTACAAATAGTATCTGATCGATCCTCACAATCACCTATTATTATCCTAATTCTTACAATCAAAGAAAAAGAGGCCAACAGAGGTGGAGTGACTTGCCCAGTGGCACGCAATGTAGGAAGTGGCTGAGGTAGCATTTAATCTCAGGTCTTCCTGACTCTAGGTCTAGTGTTCTGTTCTTTGCAAAATGTACCTGTAAAATGAGAAAGTTATACTACATGTTCAGAGATCCTCTTGACTAACAAGCAAATCATAAAGCCAAGAGATCTAGTCTTATGGAAGATATCCTACAGACATATTGGGCTGAATTCTGAAGTCTGGCTTCTCTTCTGACTTCTGTTCTCAATAGCTACCTTCTGGGTGTATATGTTCTTTTTAGGTGTTTCTCTGGTAACTATGAATTGTGATTTGAATCAGACAAGGTCTGTCTGCTGATGCTTGTAATTTCTGTTTGTATTTGCCTTGAAGTTCAGGGAGGTGGTCTTTTCACCCAGAACTAAGTGAATGATATATGTATGTTTAATTAAGCTGAGGTTGTTAACCCCTTAAAGTTGCTTTCCTTAGAAAAGCAGATCAAAGAATCTCTGTTGGTAGCCTTCTGTGTGCTGGTTGTTGTTGGTCTTACAGCCCTACAGCAGCCTGTAGCAGATTGTTGCTGCACTTGGACATGCCTAACACCAAGGAAATTAGGATGCTGGAGATGAATGCCAGCTGGTCAGTTGGAAATCTCACATCATTCATCTCTCTTCAACCCTCAGGGAGTTTTATCCTGACCTTGGGACTGGTGAAAGGGGTTGATATAACTCATAAGCAAGCCCCTCCAATCCTAGGGGAGAGTTGTGAAAGGTAGCCTAGAGAGCCATCCAGAATTGTGAGTGGGACAGCAACAAAGTTGTTGGCCCTTATGGGAAACAGAGAAAGGAAACTGCAAAGGTCAGCCATTGTAAGATTTTATGCACTATAGTACCAAGGCTGTGTGGGCATATCACGCATGAGACAAATCAAGGTGGATTGCTGCTGAAAATCCATTTAATGTACAGATGGAACCTGGTGATTTTTCTTTTCTTTCACCCTCCATCCCCTTTCCCTAAAAGGCAAGTCTGATATTTCCCAAGAGGTAGTATTAAGAAGTTGTTTCTGTGTTTAAAAGTTTGTTGAACCAAAAATTGTGATAAAAGCAATTAACCACTCAATACTATTCTTTGTTTATAATTATTCAAATACAGTTGAGGAGAAACAATTGTGGAGCATCCCGGGAGAGAAGAGAGAATGATTTGAAACTATGATATTTTTATCAGAATGCATTCTCAGTCTGGGGCTCAAATCTACAGAAGACTATTATCTATTCACAATCACAATTCCCCACTATATTAAAAAATATTTTACTAGGATTCCTCTAGGCAAATGGGTCAGTAATATCTGGGGCAGTGATTGGGTATGGACATTGAGGAGTGGCAGCTGGCATTTTTTCTTAATCTTCAAGAGTCTGTTTTGAGAGCAAAGCCATTTCCTTAAGGAAGAATGGCTAAGGAAATAAAGTTACATTAAAAGGGGAGGATTAGCATATGCCCCGGAGAAGGAAATGGCAAACTATTCCAGTATCTTTGCCAAGAAAACCCCAAATGGGGTCACAAAGAGTCCAACAGGATCGAAATGACAGAACAGCCAAAGCATATGTCCACAAAAATGTAGAGGGTGGAGAAGAGTGCCTGACAGGTTTGCCTGTCAGCTTGCCAGCTCAAGTACCACCATACAACTCTTAGGCTCATATGGTGTGACCTACAGATCCTTTCAATCTTGGCTGCTTTTTGTCTCTTCAGGTTATGAAGACCTTTCTAAAATGTGGTGCCCAGAACTGAAAACATTATTTCAGGCATGGTCTGACCCGAGCAGAGTGCAGATGGTCTATCACTTCCCTAGTTGTGAATACTGTGGCTTTCAAGGCAGGTTAATTTTGCATTGGCTTGGGGGCGGAGCCAAGATGGAGGCTGGAAAGCAGGGACTGGCATGAGCTCCCCACCAGGTCCCTCCAAAAACCTATAGAAAATGGCTCTGAACCAATTCTAGAGTGGCAGAACCCACAAAGTGGCAAAGGGAAGCAGGGCTCCAGCCCAGGACAGCCTGGATGGTCTCTGGGTAAGGTCTATCCCACACGGAGCTGGAAGCTGAGGGGAGCGGAGCTGAGTGGAGCACAGTCCAGCATGGGCGGCGCACACCAACGTGCCCTAGTGCCCTGAATCAGTGAGCAGTGGCATTTACCAGACCACTCAATCCACAAACAGCAAAGACAACAGAGAAGGTTAGTGGGAAAAGCTGCGGGGACTGAGTGGCGGATCAGAGCAGGAGTGAAGAGCCTGCTGAAGATCTAAGCCCAGTCCAGGTTGGGGGTTCTTGGGGAAGGAGGAGTGCTGGTGAGGCAGCGCATCCGCCCAAGCGTGGAACATAGAATTCTTTAGTCTACAAGCAGTCATACCCCG
>CM053624.1:234150469-234187973 GCA_028646595.1 Phalanger gymnotis | reverse complement strand
GGGGGGGGAAATGGGGAGAAAATTTGTAATTCAAACTCCTGTGAAAATCAATGCTGAAAACTAAACATATTAAAAAAAAAAAACAAAAAAAAAGTGAAGAAAAAAATTTCGCATTGGCTTTATTGGCTGCCATAGGACATTGTTAATTTATATTGAAGATGAAGTGCACCAAAAAAAAACAAACCATTTCTTTTCATGTGAATTACTATTAAAACCATTTTGAATCCTGACTCTACTATCTGGTGTGTTATCTATACCTATCATCATCAGTCTGCTGAAGTGTTAGAAGTAGGCATCTTATGAGTTCAGGTTTGAACAGTTAACAAAAAGAGGTTTGCTTAGTTGTAACATAGCTAGAATATGCAATAAGGGTTCAGTGATACTTAGCTTCTATAGATGTCCCTCTCCCTCCCCTACCCCTATGTCCATATGGAAATATGTCTGGTTAGTATTAAAACAGGGTAACTTACATGACAGTCCCCACATGGATGGGACCCTGAGGTGCAAAAATTGGAGGCCACCAAGAAGCTGCATTAAGGAAGGTACAGCTTGAGGCTTTCCCCCATCTAGAGGTCAATGAAGTCCTATCTATCTTCATGGCCTTTTCCTTTTCCTAACCCATGTTATTGAGGAAATGCATGTCCTATCACAGAGCATGATATGTCACTGCTTTAATAAGAGATCTAAAATCTAAGTTATTATCCTTTATGATAAATGTTACCATGAAAATTATTCTAGTTCTGTTCATTTCACTCTGCATCGGTTCATGTAAGTCTCTCAAGGTTACTTGAATATGTCATATTCTTGTGTCATAATAATATTCCATTACATTCACATACCACAATTTCTAGTCATTCTGCATCAAAAGGCACCCAGTTTCCTGCCAATTCTTTGCTATAAAAAACAGTGCATATGTGTGTGTATGTATATATAATATGTATATTTATGTGTGTGTATATGTGTGTGTGTGTGAATATATATATATATGTGTATAATTTGTAAATGAGTCCTTTCTCTCACTTTTCAGCCTTCTTGTGGTATGTGCCTTGGGGTATTTTCACACTGGGTCAGTTTAGTGACTTTTTGGGTATAGCTCCAAATTGCTTTCTAGAACTGTTGGATGAATTATCTGCAGCAACAACAGTTCATTAGTGTGTTGTCTCTAATAACTGCCGTTTCCTTTATTCTTGTCTCTGTCAATCTGATAGGTGTGAGGTAGACCCTCAGAGTTGTTTTGATTTGAATTTCTTTAATTAATGATTTATTCATATGTTTGATAGCTTCTTCTTTTTTTTTCATTTGAGAACTGCCCATTCAGATCTTTTGACCATTAGTTTGTTTGTTTGTTTGTTTTTAAGAAATTTTTCTGGTTTTTATGTAGGGTATTTCAGAAGACAGTGCTGTTTTAAGATTTAATGGCTTAAAGCTGTTGTCCTCAAAAGCTTAAAACTGCACTAATATTTTTGAGACACCCTTTATATTTGTATTAGTTGTTCAACTCTTTTCCGGATCCAAGATGACTTTTTAGTTCCCCTTTCATTTGTGTTGTTCATTTTAGATAACTCCTTTGTTTCCTTCACATCAGAATTTCTCTTTTTGTGACTTCAACATTTCAAGCTTGAGAGTTTCCTTCCCCACCTAGAACTAATTTCCCCCTTGAATTTTAGTCTCCAGGATCCTGCTTTTCCCAAATGGGGGCTGCATGTCAAATTATTCCTAGATTTACTCTCTTTCCTCTAAAAAAAATCCTAAAATAAAATGATTCCTTCCCATTTTCTTTTCTTTTTTTTGCAGCCAAAAGCAACCAGTTTGTATTTATTGGTGAGAATCAAATCCAGAATAAGATTTTTCCTTGTTTGTGCCTCTATCTTTCGAAGGATTAAGTGATCATTAAAGCAAGTCAACACATCATGGAGTGCTCTGGAGAGCTTGAGCAGATTTCCAGATAGTTGAATCCCTTTATTATCACTACATTTTGCCTCTGTGCCTGGCTTATGATTTGCTTCTTGACTTCATCTCTTTGCCCATTCTGTCTAGGTGGTCTATAGTAAATTCCAATAACAATCTTACTTCTGTTGCTGCATGAAGAATATGAATTTCTTCATATGTGCATACTTTCTTTTTATGTAAATATTTTATTTTTCAAATTTAATATATTTAATTTTTACCAATTATGTGTTAAAACAATTTTTTAAGATTTGGCCCTTTTTTTAAGTTTTGAGTTCCAAATTCTATCCCTTCCTCTCTCCCCTCCCCCTTTCCTGATGGTATGCAATCAGAGATAGGTCGTACATATGCAACCAGGTAATAACCTTCCCTTATTAATCATTTTGTACAAGAAGACTTGAATAAAAGAAAAAAGAAAGAATGTGAAAACTAGCATGGTTCAGTCTGTATTCAAACAATATCAGTTCTTTCTCTGGAGGCAAATAATATGCTTCATCGTTAGTTCTTTGGGATTCTCTTGGATCATCATACTGCTGAGAATAGCTAAGTCATTCACAGTTCTTTGTTGTACAGTATTGCTATTACTGTGTACAATGTTCTCCTAGTTCTGTTCACTTTGCATTAATTCATGTAGATCTTTCCAAGTTTTTTTCTGAAATCATCCTGCTTGTCATTTCTTATAGCATAATAATATTCCATCATAACCATATATTATGAATTCTCTAGCCCTTCCCCAATTGATGGGCATACCTTCAATTTCCAATTCTTAACCACCATAAAGAGAGCTGCTATAAATATTTTCTACAAACAGATCTTTTTCCCTTTTTTTGGATATCTTTGGGATGTAGACCTAGAAGTGGTGTTGCTAGATCAAAAGGTAATGCACAGTTTTACAGCCCTTTGGGCATAGTTCCAAATTGCTGACCAGAATTGGTTGGATCAGTTCACAGTTCTGCCAACAGTGCATTAGCGTCCAGTTTTCACATATCCCCTCCAACATCCATCATTTTCCTTTTTTTGTCGTATTAGCCAATCTGATTGGTGTGGGTGGTATCTTAGAGTTATTTTAATTTGCATTTCTCTAATTATATTGTTAATGTGTTTTTTGCTTGATGAGAAGATCTTTCCTATCCATTAATGGGCCCATGTGACCTACGGAAGTCCCATGGAAGCCTAAGTCACATTAGCCTGGGCAATGAGGGTTGTGGTGCCCTCTGACCCTGAAGAAGTATATATATACTCAGAGGTTGGCATTTTGCTTTGGGGCTCACTCATGGGAAGAGTGTTCATGTGATGTAGACAGATGAGACTTTGGGTAGCTGTTGAGGAGCCTGCTGGCTTTGAAAACCCAGATGTTGGTGCTTCTCTCTCTCTCTCTCTCTGGTAACTATGTATGTATTGCTATGAACAGACAGCTAGAAGCCCTATCAGCTGACTTGTGTTATTTGCTCTATTCATATAATTACTGCTTGTAATTTCTATTTGTATTTGCTCTGAAGTTCAGGGTGTTGACTTTTCCCCTGAACTAAATATATATATATATATATATATATATATATATATATATATATATATATATATATATATATATATATATATATATATATATATGTTTGATTAAAGTAAGATTGTTAACCCCTTTAAAGTTGCTTTCCTTTAGAAAAGCAAATCAAAGACTGTGCTAGCAGCCCTCCTGTGTGCTGGTGTTGTTGGTCTTAGACCCCCACAGAAGCTGCAAGCAACATTGTTGTTACACTAATCAGTAGTGATTTAGAGCATTTTTCAATGTGACAATAGATAGTTTTGATTTCTTTATCTGAAAACTGCCTGTTCATGTCTTTCAACCATTTACCGATTGGGAATGACTTGTATTTTTATAAATTTGATTCAATTCTGTATATATTTGAGAAATGAGGCTTTTATCAGAGATACTTGTTTGCAAATTTGTTCCCCCAGTTTTCGCTTTCCTTTTAATTTTGGATTGCATTGGTTTTGTTTGTGTAAAAAAAATTAATTTTATATAATCAAAATGATATATTTTACATTTTCTAATGCTCTCTATATTTTCTTTAGTCCTAAATTCTTCCTTTATCCAAAGGTCTGACAAAATCTTCCATGCCCTCCTAATTTGTTTATGGCATCAGCCTTTATGTGTAAATCATGTACCCATTTTGACTTTATCTTGGTATATGGTATGAGATGTTGATCTATACCTAGTTTCTGCCATACTTTTTTCAAGTTTTCCCAGCAGTTTTTGTCAAATAGTGAGTTTTTAATTCCAAAAACTTGGGTGTTTTAGCTTATCATATACTAGATTCCTTTGGTCATTTACTGTAATGTAATGTGGACCTAATCTGTTCCACTGATCTACCACTGTATTTCTTAGCCAGTACCAGATCGTTTTGATAATTACCACTTTATGATGCAATTTGAGACCTGATACAGTTGTACATACCTTCTTAATCCAAAATATTACTCTAACTTATTTACCTATCTCCTCCCTCTATGAGCCGTATC
Organism: Phalanger gymnotis; assembly: GCA_028646595.1. Classification (NCBI taxonomy): domain Eukaryota; kingdom Metazoa; phylum Chordata; class Mammalia; order Diprotodontia; family Phalangeridae; genus Phalanger; species Phalanger gymnotis. The sequence goes on along the minus strand of CM053624.1, from coordinate 234,183,509 downwards.
TATTCATTGAATTAATTTCATCTTGTGGGAAATCCACAACTTTTGACTGTATAATGAAATTTCAGGCTGATAGTCATATACATTGACCTATATTGACTTCAAAGAAAATTTCTAAAACCTAAGTCGTTTCTTCACATGCATGTAAAACCTTTAGAATTTTATTGTAGGCAATTAATTTTTATTTCAAAAATGAACTTTGAAAAGAAAATCAAAAGCACTTCTTTCTAGTATAGGAAGGGCTGTATTAATTTCAAAGAGGAATTATAGATAATGGTTTTACTCTGATGCCTACAACCCAGGTCAACAGCAGGCTAGTTCTCTTATTCTTACTTCTCTTTTCCCATTCTTTTTCCCCCCTCAATTTGACCCTGTACTTCCCCTTCCCACCTTCTTTTGTCTCTCACTAGTTCCTGTGTGGAACTGAAATAGGTACATATATTTATGTATTTTCTTATCAAACATATACATATTTTCATGAAATACATACATATGTGTGTATTTTGTTCATTATAGTGTAAACTAGAGAAAATCAATGTCAGCATCACAGTGGAAAGAGTGCTGATTTTGGAGTCAGATGATATGTGTTTAAATCCTACCTCTGCCACTCACTTAACATTCCATAGTTTCTGTATCTATAAAAATGAAGGGCTTGCTTTAGTTCCCTTCCAGCTCAAAATCCATGGTTCTCTTATTCTTATATCATCTTTATCTCCCCAGCACAATTGAAAGTAGTAATTGCTGAGAGGATTCTGGGAAGATGGCAGAGTAGGTCCGAAAATTCCAAACTCTCGAGATTTTCCACCACAAAAGATAAAATAACACTTTAGGGCGAGCAAAGTGGGGGTAAAAATAAATAAGAATACGGGCACAACGGTGGTCTTCCTGGAGCAATTTGAGAAGATCAGAAGAAAAATCACAGGAGGAGCTTTGGTACCTATGAAGAGTAAACCCCTCCAGGCTAGTCCACTTTAACAACAAGCAGCAAGGCCTGGGGTTAGTTGGTTTGAGAGGCTGCTGGTGCGGCTGCCTCAGCCAAAGAAACTTTTACCCCTGGGAGTAAAGCAGGGGGAGTTGGGCATCTGAGCCTGGGAAGATTGAGGGAACCTCTGCTAACAAGGAACACCAGAGCCAGCTGTGCTGTGAAGAGCAGTGGAGGTGAGAAGGAACCAGCACACAGCCAGTGAGTGCAGAAGCGGTGGGGTAGAAAGCCTCTGGCTGTGGACACTTACAGGAAGTTGGAGGTTTGGCTTTGATTGCAGGCTAGAGGGCAGAACTGAAGATCTGGGGCAAGAGGCACCATCTCCCACACCCCAGGGCTAGAGGTGATTACGAAAATTAAGTTATTACCACAAAAAATGCACAGGCAAAGGAAAAAGAATCCAACCATAGAAAGCTACTAAAGGAATAGAAAAGACTGGGGTTGATCTTCAGATAGGATACGAAAGTTAATAACCCTCCAAAGAGTAACATCAAATGGTCACCTGCCCAAAAAGAATTCATAGAAGATCTTAAAAAAGACTTTAAAAATCAAATGACTGAGATGGAGCAAAAACTAAAAAAAATAAAATAAGAATAACCCAAGAAAAACAAGAAGATTATGAAGGAAAACTCAACCAATTAGAAAAGGAGATCCAGAATCTTTTTTTCAAATTTAATTTTATTTTAGATTCAAGGGCCAGAACACAAATACAGAATAGAGAAAAGAAACTACACATATCATAAACTTAAATACTGAAACTTAAATACAAAATAAGAAAGAAAAAAAATCATGTGTGCATAGCAGAGCATGAGAGGATTCAAAATATGTAACAATAGATTTTCATTTCAAGAAAGCCTACGTGATAAATAATACGCATTTTGTTGAGAATTGTCCATCTTTGCTTCCTTGTGAGTTTTCTTTTGTTCTCTGTTGTGTACTTTTTAAATTATGTTCTCTTTTTCCCTCCCCCCTCCCCACCCCGGAAAGCTACAATAAAGTTTAGACATGTTTCTCTATAGTTATAGATACATACGTACATTTATACATACATATATAGACATATACTTTCCTAAACATACTCTACTCCTGACCTTTGTTTTTATATTTGTGCGTATCTCTTGCTTCCTATCCCTCATGATTCCTCTGCTTTACTTGTACCAACTACCTTGCCCTCCTATTACTTGCCTATCCCCCTTCAAGGACCCCTCCCCTGTCATCCCATTCCCATAAATCTAAATACCCTTCTATACCACCCTTTTACCTTTTCCCTGATTCTCCCCTCTAAAAAATCCTTCCCTTGTCTTCTCCCCCATCACTATACCTCTACTATTTTATTTTATCTAAATTTAGAAGACTTTTATACTCTTCTAAATATATATGTATTGTTCTCTCTTAAACTCATGCCCTATGAAAGTAGGTTACCAGAACTACCAGCCCTCCTCCACCATCTAATTTCTCTGTGTCCTTTCTTCCTCTTGCACCTCATTTGTATAAAATAATTACTCTTTTTAGCTGTTTCTAAATGGTTTTACTTTTTGAATTCATGTCATACTCAGGTTTACCCCGTTTCTTACGAGCTCACCAATTATTAATAAGAATCTTAGACGTACATTTTACATTTTATGTTATATAAAACATAAAGACTCTTTCCTTATGAATTCCTTATACTCAGTCTTTGGTATGTACCTTAAGTTTCTCTTGATTCTTGTATGTCAAATCTTCTATTAAGTTCAGGATTTTTTAACAAACTTTTGAAAGTCTGAAAGTATCAAATATCCATTTTTTCATTCAAGATAATACTTAAATTTGCAGGGTATGATATTTTCGGCCAGAGTCCCAGGTCTTTTGTTCTTTGATGTATTATGTTCCAAGACCTGCAGTTCTTTAATGCCTCTGCTGCTAGGTCTTGTGTAATTCTACTTGTGGTACCATCATATTTACATTGTTTTAATCTTGATGCTTTTAATATTTTATCCTTGAGCTGGGGGTTTCAGAATTTGACTATGATATTTCCGTGAGTATTCCTTATAGGATTTCTTTTAAGTAGTGTTCAATAGATTTTTCTATTTCTACTTCCCTGCCTTGTAATGCTTCAGAACAATTCTCTTTAATTATTTCTTGTATTATTGTATCAGGATTCTTCTTTTGATCATAACCTCCCTACCTCTTTTTCCTTCCCCCCGCCCCCTTCTTAAAAGAGGGGCTTGGAGACAGGTTAGGAGATGGCCCTTTGTGAACGAGAGTTCGGCAGACATCCTAAAGGGAGGAGGAGGGAAAACACTACAGAGAGAAGCAGAAGAACCGTAGGGGTGGAAGCATTCGGCTTGGGGCACGGGGACCTCGGGACCGGTGTTCGGAGGGTGAGAGGCACCCTAAGTTAATCAATTATTTTTATATTTTCTCTTCTTGACCTATTCTCCAAATTTGTTGGTTTTTTAATAAGATGTTTCACTTTCTCTTCTATTTTGTTATTATTCATTTTTGGCACACATCAGCCAGCTCTAGCTCAGCAGCAGGTGAGTGGCAGCATTATATAGCCTCTCGCTAACAAAAAGAAGGCTACAGCACACAAAGCCATAACCAGGCCCCCAGTTCCCAGCAAAAGAAGCTTGGGATAGAGCCCCTGCACCCCAGAAGCAGAGATCCACTTTAAAAGCCACGAAAAAGACAACCACCATGAAGAAACAATTCATTAAAATTAGAACTGAGCAAGTAGAAGCTAATAACTCTATGAGGCATCAAAACTCAGTCAAACAAAATCTAAAGAATGAAACAATAGAACAAAATGTAAAATATCTCATTGGAAAAACAACTAACCTAGAAAATAAATCCAGGAGAGATAATCTAAGAATTATTGGTCTACTGAAAAGCCATGATGAGAAAAAAGCCTGGACACTGTCTTCCAAGAAATCAATCAGGGCAAATTGTGCCAAGATCCTAGAACTAGAGGGTAAAATAGTCATCAAAAGAATCCACTGATCACCCTTGAAAGAGATCCCAAATTGAAAACTCCAAGGAGTATTGTAGCCAAATTCCAAAATTATCAGGTCAAGGAGAAAATACTGCAAGCAGTCAGAAAGAAACAACTCAAATATTGCAGAACTACAGTCAGGATCACATAGGACCTTGCAGCTTCTGCATTAAAAGACAGAAGGAATTAGAATATGATATTCCAAAAGGCAAAGAAGCTTGGACTGCAACCAAGAATGAACTACCCAGCAAGACTGAGCATAATTTTTCAGGCAAAGAGATGGATATTCAATGAAATAAGGGAATTCCAGACCTTCCTGATGAAAAGGCTGCAGTCTATGGAAAATTTGATCTTCAAACTCAAGAGAGACATAAAAAGGTAAAGGAGAAAAAAAACCTTGTTATTCAATAAGGGCAAATTGTTTACCTCCTTATATATTACATTGTTTCACGTGTTATGTATTTGTCTATCTTGAGAAAGGTGCAGTTACGACAATTAAAATGGATATGCATAGGCAGAGGGTATCAGTATAAATTAACTGATATGATGATAAAAAACATACTTAAGAGGTGCAAAAGGATTGTTCTGGAAGAAGAGGTAAGGAGGAGATAGAAAAAGGTAAATTGCATCTCATGAAAATGCACAAAACATTATAGTAGAGGGAAAGAAGGGAGGGAAAAGAGCAGTATTTGAGCTTTACTCTCATCATATTTGGTTCAATGAGGGAATAACATGCTCTGATAAATATAGAAATCTAACTTGTCCTACAGGCAGTAGGAGGGGCAAGGGGGAAAAAGGGGGCTGGAGAAGTGAGAAGGGAAGGAGGAAGTAGTAAGGGGAAAAGGGTAAGTTAAGGGAGAGGGGTTAATAGGGAAGGAAAATTGAGGGAGGCGATGGTCAAAAGGAAAACTTCTGAGAGGAAGGGAGAAGGGAGAAATGAAAGCATAAAGAGGGGTGGGAAACAGGATGGAGAAAAAGACACAGATAGTAATTGTAACTGTGAATATGAATGGGATGAACTCTCCTGTAAAATGGAGGCAGATAGCAGAGGTGCAAACATAATCCTACAATATGTCGTTGACATGAAATACATTTAAACAGAGGGATACATACAGGGTAAAGGTAAAAGGCTGGAGTAGAATATATTATCCTTCAGTTGAAGTAAAAAAAGCAGGGGTAGTAATCCTAATCTCAGACAAAGCAAAAGAAAAGATAGATAGGAAACTATTTCCTACTGAAAAGCACCATAGACAATGAAGTAATATCATTACTTAATGTATATGCACCGAGTGGTATAGCATCCAAATTCTTAGAGGAGAAGTTAAGGGAGTTACAGGAAGAAATAGACTGCAAAACTATACTAGTGTGGGACCTCAACCTCCCCCTCTCTGAACTTGATAAATCTAACCTCAAAATAAGCAAGAAAGAAGTAAAGGAGGTGAATAGAATTTTAGAAAAGGTAGATATGATAGACCTCTGGAGAAAACTGAATGGGGATAGAAAGGAATTACCTTTTTCTCAGTGGTACATGACACCTACACAAAAATTGACCATATACTAGGGCATAAAAACCTCACAATCCAATGCAGAAACAGTCAATGCATGCTTTTCAGATTATGACATAATAAAAATTATTTGTAATAAAGGACCATGGAAAATAGACTAAAAATTAATTGGAAACTAAATCTAATTCTAAAGAATGAGTGAGTCAAAGACCAAATCATAGAAACAATAACTTCATTCAAGAGAATGACAATAATGAGACAACATACCAAAACTTATGGGATGCAGCAAGAGCAGTTCTTAGGGAAAGCTTTATATCTCTAAATGTTTATGTGAATAAAATAGACAAAAAGGAGATCAATGAATTGGGCATGCAATTGAAAAAGAACAAATTGAAAATCCCCAATTAAATACTGAATTGGAAATACTGAAAACCAAATTTGAAATCCAGAAAACTACTGAACTAATAAATAAAACTAAGAGCTGCTTTTATGAAAAAAAATAAAATTGATAAATCTTTGGTTAATTTGATTAAAAAAAAGAAGGAAGAAAACCAAATTATCAGTATCAAAAATGAAAAGGGTAAATTCGCCTCCAATGAAGAGGACATTAAAACAATAATTGGGAATTATTATGCCTAATTGTATGCCCATGAATTTGATAATCTTAGGGAACTGGATGACTATTTGCAAAAGTATAAATTGCCTAGCTTAACAGAATAAGAAATATAATACATAAAATAACCCCATATCAGAAAAAGAAAATGAGCAGGCCATCAATTAACTCCCTAGGAAAAAATCTTGAGGGTCAGATGGATTTACATGTGATTTCTATCAAACATTTATAAAAAAAATTAATTCCTATACTTCCCATAGACTATTTTGGAAAATAGGTAAAGAAGGAGTAGCACGACAAATATGGTACTAATACCTAAACCAGGAAGAGTCATAATGGAGAAAGAAAATTATAGACCAATTTCCCTTAATTGAATATTGATGCAAAAATTTTAAATAAAATGTTATCAAAAAGATTGCAACAACTTATCACAAGAATAATACACTATGACCAGGTAGGGTTTATTCCAGGAATGCAAGGCTGGTTCAATATTAGGAAAGCTATCAGCATAATTAATCACATCAGCAACAAAACTAGCAGAAACTATATGATTATCTCAATAGACGCAGAAAAAGCCTTTGACAAAATAAACACCCATTCCTATTAAAAACACTAGAAAGCATAGTAATAAATGGAGTCTTCCTTAAAATGATGATTAGCATCAACCTAAAACCATCAGCAAGCATTATACGTAATGGCAATATTCATTTCCAATAATATTGGGAAGTGAAACAAGGAAGTCCATTATCACCACTATTATTCAACTTGGTACTAGAAATTATCAATAAGAGAAGAAAAAGAAATTGAAGGAATTAGAATAGACAAAGAAGAAACTAAGTTATCACTCTTTGCAGATTATAGGATGATTTACTTAGAGAATCCTAAGTAAATCAAGTAAAAAACGAATATAACTTTAGCAAAGTTGCAGGATATAAAATAAATTCACACAGATCCTTAGGATTACTATATATTACTAACAAAGCCCAACAGCAAGAGATAGAAAGAGAAATTCCATTTAAAGTTACTGCAGACACTATAAAATATTTGGGAGTCTACCTGCCAAGACAAACCCAGGACCTTATGAATACAATTATATAGCACTTTGTACACAAATAAAGTCAGATTTAAATAAATGGAAAAACATCAGTTGCTTCTGGTTAGGCTCCGCTAATATAATAAAAATGACAATTTTAGCAAAATTAATGTACCTATTCAGTGCCATACCAATCAAACTACCAAGAAAATATTTTACAGAGCTGGATAAAATAATAACAAATTCATCTGGAAGAACAAAAGATCCAGAATATCAAAGGAATTAATGAAAAGAAATGCTAGGGAAGGTGGCCTACCCATACTAGATATTAAACTGTTTCATAAAGCAGCAGTCGTCAAAACTACTTAGTACTGGCTAAGAAATAGAGTGGTGCATCAGTGGAATAGGTTAGGTACACAAGACGCAGTAGTCAATGACTATAGCAATCTACTCTTTGATAAACCCAAAGAGTCCAGCTTCTGGCATAAGAACTCACTATTTTACAAAAACTACTGGGAAAACTGAAAAAGAGTATGGCAGAAACTCGGCATAGACCAATATCTTATACCATATACAAAAATGAAGTGAAAATGGATTCATGGTTTAGATATAAAGGCTGATACTCTAATTAATTTGGGATTGCAAGGAATAGTTTACCTGTCTGATTTATGGAGAAGAGAAGAATTCATGACCACACAAGAGATAGTGTTACAAAATGCAAAATGGATAATTTTGATTATGTGAAATTGAAAGGTTTTTGTACAAACAAAGCAAATGCAACAAAAATTAGGAGGGAAGCAGAAAATTGGGAAAGAATCTTTATAACCAGCATCTCTGATAAAGGCCTCATATCTAAAATGTACAAGGAACTGAGCCAAATTTATAGGAATACAAGTCATTCCCCAATTGAGAAATGGTAAAAGGATATGAACAGGCAGTTTTCAGAGGAAGAAATTAAAGATATCTATAGATATGAAAAAATGCTCTAAATCACTATTGATTAGAGAAATGCACATCAAAACAACTCTCAGGTACCACATCTCTTCTGTCAGATTGGCTAACATGACAAAACGGGAAAATGATAAATGCTGGAGAAGATGTGGGAAAATTGGAAAATTGGAACATTGTTACATTGCTGGAGGAGTTGTGAAGTGATCCAACCATTCTGGAGAGCAATTTGGAACTATGCCCAAAGGGCTATAAAAAATGCATACCCTTTGACCCAGCAATACCACTTCTAGGGCTACATCCCAAAGAGATTACAAAAGTAGGAATTGGACCAGTATGTACAAAAATATTTATAGCAGCTCTTTTTGTGGTGGCAAAGAATTGGAAATCAAGGAGATGCCCATCAATTGGGGAATGGCTAAACAAATTGTGGTATATGACTGTAATAGGATACTATTGTGCTCTTAGAAATGAGGAGCAGACAGACTTCCTAATAACCTGGAAAGACTTATATAAATTGATTCTGAGTGATGGGAGCAGAACCAGGAGATCTTTATGAATGATTACAGACACATGGTATCTGTAAGGACTAACTCTGATAGACTTGGCTCTTCTCTGCAATCCAAGGTTCAAAGACAGCTCCAAAAGACTCATGATGGAAAAAGCTATCCATATCCAGAGAAATAATTACAGTGTCTGAATGCAGATTGAGGTAAACTATTTGCTCTGCTTTTTTTCCACTTCTTTTTTGGTTTTGTTTCTTCTTTCTCATGATTCATTTCATTGGTTATAACTCTTCTTTACGACTTGACTATTATGTAAGTTTAATGTGAAAGTATATGGATTTACATGCTGTCTTGGTGAGGGGGGGAGGAGAGAGAGGGAGAGAAAATTTGGAACTCCAAAACTTGTATAACTGAGCATTGTAAACTAAAAATAAAAAATTTAAAAAGAAAGAAAAAAAAATTAGAATTGGGCAAGGTGAAACCAGAAAGATTGTAAAAGATCAAGAAATAAGCAAAATGTGAATAATGAAAAAATAGAAGAGAAAGTGAAACATCTTATAAGAAAAACAACAGATTTGGACAATAGATCAGGAAGAGAAAACAGAAATAATTGAACTAATTGAAAGTTATGGTCAAAATAAGAATCTTGATATTATAATACAAGAAATAATCAAACAAAATTGTCCTGAAGCGTTAGAACTAGTGGTGAAAGCAGAAATAGAAAAAAAAATCCACTGATCAGCACTTATAAGGGATCTTATGAGGAAAACTCATAGGAATATCATAGTGAAATCCTGAAACTCCTAGCTCAAGGACAAAATATTAAAAGCAAGAAAAATAAAACAGTTTAAATATGATGGTGCCACAGTTAGAATCACACAAGGCCTGGCAGCAGAGACATTAAAAGACTGCAGGTCTTGGAACACTATATATAGAAGAGCAAAGGAACTGGGCCTCTGGCTGAAAATACCATACCCAGCGATGTTAAGCATAACTCTGAATGAAAAAAAATGGACATTTGATGAACTGTCAGACTTTCAAGACTTTGTTAAAACAAAACCTGAACTTAATGGAAGATTTGACATACAAGAGCCAAGAGAACTATAAGATACATACCAAAGACTGATTATAAGTGATTCATAAGGACAGACTGTTTACTTTTTATATATGTAAAATGTAAAACGTATGTCTAAGATTCTTATTAATAATTGGATAGCTCATAAGACAGATTGCTGTACACCGGAGTATGATATGAATTTAAAAAGTAAAACCATTTAGGAACAGCTAAAAAGAGTAATTGTTTTATACAAATGAGGTGCAAGGGAAGAATTGATACAGAGGAATTAGATGAGGGAGGAGGGCTGGTAGTTCTAGTAACCTACTTTCATTGGGCATGGATTTAAGAGGGAACAATACATATATATTTTGGAAAATATAAGTCTTCTAAATTCAGAAGACATAAAACAGTAGGTACATAGGAAAGGGGAGAGGCAAAGGGACTGATCTTTAGAAGGGAGGGCAAGGGAATAGGTAATAGGGGGGTATAGAAGGGTATTTAGATTTATGGGAAGGGGAGGATAGCAGAGGGATCTGTGAACAGGGGTAGGCAAGTAATAGCAGGGCAAGGTAGCACGTAGAAGTAAAGTAAAGGAGGCAGGAGGGATAGGAAAGGAGATATTCACAAACACAAAAACAATGATGAGCAGTAGAATTTGGAAAAGTATATGTCTGTATATATGTATATGTGTATGTATATATCTATAACTATAGAAAAAACATATCTAAACTTAATTGTTTAAATAACTATAGAGAAACATATCTAAACTTGGGGGGGGAGGGGAGAAAAAAAGAAAGAAGTAAAAAAGTGCACAGTACAGAACGGAAGAAAACTTACAAGAAAGCAAAGATGGACAGTTCTCAACACAACATGTATTATTTATTATACAGGCTTTTTTGAAATGAAAATTTGTTGTTACATATTTTGAATCCTTATGTTCTGCTATGCAAATGACATGCTTTTTTCTTACTTTGTATTTAAGTTCCAATATTTAAGTTTATGATGCGTTTTTGTTTCCTTTCTCTATTCTGTATTTGTGTTCTAGCCTTTGAGTCTAAAATAAAATTTAAAACAAAGTAGTAATTGCTATGAGAAAAAGCCAGAAAAATAATCACTCAGTAAGCATGTATTGTTTTCTGTGTGCATAGCATTGTGCTAAGTGTAGGGATACAAAAAAAAAACACAAAACAAAAATAAATTTGTCTCTGTCCTGAAGGAGTTCTCATTCCAATAGGAGGGAGATGTGAAGTATATATAAGATATATCTGTATGAAAACACACATACATACACACACACATAGAGAGAGACTCACATACACACATATATGTGTGTACATATGTATTTATGTATGTGTACACACACACACACAGGAGAAAGAGAGAGTAAGTAATTTACAAGGGAAGATTCAAGCAGCTCAGGAGACCAAGAAAGAGCTCTTGTAAAAGATGGGATTTGAGCTGAATCTTGAAGGATTGTCAGGAAAGCCTAAGAGGAACAGATGAATAAGAAGAACAGTGAGTGTTCATAAGTTGAGGAACAATTGAAAAAAACAGCTTGTGAATGTAATGAAACATTGTGCAATAAGAAATAACAAATGTGAGGAATTTAGAGAAACATGAGAGGCAGATAAAAAAACCAGAACAATATACATAATGACTCCTAGTAATGTAAATGATAGCAATATTTAAAAATAACTGAAGTCAGATTAAATGGAATGAATGACCTATATTGGTTTCAAAGGACAGATGATCAAATACAACTTTCTCCTCATTGGTAAAGGAGAAGGGATTTTAGGTAGGTGTTGCTTATGCTGAAAAAATATGATACTGTGTTGGTTTTGCTTGACTGTTTTATTGTTAAATTGGAAGAATTTGTGGGGAGGAGAATATATCTTGAAATGACTGTGGTATTAAAAACAAATGGCATCAATAAAACTTTTTAAAATGTATATTTTATTGCTTTGAATTTATCACATAAATTGTGTTTTAGATTGCTTAGTCAATTTAAAAATCAGGTGAGTGTAATGTTATATTACATAATCCACACTCATGCCTTCATCCTCTGAAAACTAAACCAACCAACTAAACAGACAAAAAAACACCCTTCAGTAAATTAAGTTTCCTTGTAGTTGCATGTTGCACTTGATTATTTTTTTCCAGAGGGATTGTCCCACTGACTTATTAGAAAAAAATGCCTCTTATTGTTTTAGTGTGTGCTAAATGTATAGTATGAAAAAGAGCCTATCTTTCTGCGCAGGACTCTTCTTTGGGCCTTAGCTCCTCATTTTATAGTAACAACAAACTAGACTGGAAAGCCTATTTTCCTTAACAACCATCTTGAAGACTTGTTATCATAAATATGGTTTGGTTGGTTAGGAAATAGATGGGCTCCATGGGACAAATCCACAGATGTAGGATAAATGGTAGGCAGAAAGGGTGGGTGGAGGGAGAGGAAAAAGGTTCAAGCATCAGGTGATACCACATAGTCCAAGAAAGCAGTTGGCATTGGAGTGGTCAAACAGCAGATAGCAGAGACACAGTCATGGGGCCTGGGTTTGAGATTCAAGATTCTAATCCCCAGAAGAATTTAAGGGAAAAGATAGGATCTAGGCAGGACTGAAGTTTCAGAGGAAGGTGGGTATCAGGCTGGAACTCATGTGGTACGGTAGAGGAATTAGACATAAACCCAGTTACTTAGGGGTATAAAATGGAAGGCTCAGCTATAGGAGAACAAGACTCTGTTCCCGGTCAAAAGCATATGCTGACTGATACTGGGGATTAGTGTTTGAATACAGGGTCAGGGGTAAATAGTTCCAGCTACAAGTCAACTTCAGGACAGCTAGGTGGTACTGTACATAGAGTGCCAGGTCTGGAGTCAGCAAGACTTATTTTCATGAGTTCAAATCTGGCCTCAGACAATTCCTAGTTGCATGACCCTGGGCAAGTTATTTAACCCTGTTTACCTCAGTTTCCTCATCTGTAAAATCAGCTGGAGAGGTAAATGGCAAACTTCCCAAGTATCTTTGCCAAGAAAACCCCAAGTAGGGTCATTTTCTGACATACAGAAAGTCTGAAATGACTCAAACAACAAAACAATCAACTACAGGAGTGGGAGTCAAGCAGATCTTTTCATCAAGAGTCCAGGAACCCCACAGTCTTGAGAAGCAACATTGTTTTAGAAGATAGTAAGTACGAGTTTTAGTCATGATTCTGTTGCTTTGTGATCTTGAGCCAACTTCCTGTGCATCATTTTTCTCATGATGAAAATGGTGGAATTCTGAATTCCTTCCAGTTCTGAATTGTATTTTTCTAAAGTAGGGAAGTGTTATAGGGATTAAAATTGTCCAACCTACAATAAAAGAGAATGAAGCAAAGCTCTGAGTCAATGGCACTTTATTAAAGGGTCTATAGTACCCTCTAATGAAGTGGACCTCAGATCTTCCTCACAACTTGAGATGCTTCTTTCTTCCAGGAACTTATTTTTATAAGACTGGATACCAGATTTGATAACCCGAATATTCTAAAGAGGCATACAAAGTACAGAATTCCATTGGTTAACAGATCTTGCTTTGAGGGCCAAAAGTTGATGCACCAGCTAGAAATGGTTTGTTAGCAGAGGGGGTCTCAGATCAGGCAAAGGATCAGACATGTAACAACGATGTTGCTAGCAGCTGCTTTGGAGGTGAAAGACCAACAACACCAACAACAAGAGCACACAGGAGGACTGCTAGCAGAGGTTCTTTGATCTGCTTTTCTAAGGAAAGCAACTTTAAAAGGTTAACAATCTTACTTTAATTAAACATACATATACCATTCATTTAGTTCAGGGGGAAAAGCCAGCACCCTGAACTTCAGAGCAATTACAAACAGAAATTACAAACAGATCAACAGAAAGACTTTTATCTGTCTGACCAAATCACAATACATACATAGTTACCAGAGAGAAGCACCAACATCTAGGTTTTCAAAGCTGGGGGAGGTGCTTCAACAGCTCCCCAGAGTGTTGTCACCAGTGCTCTTTCAGGGAGTGTGCCCTCAAACAAAATGCTAACCTCAGACTATATACATACACACACACACACACACACACACACACACACACACACACACACACACTTCTTCAGGGTCAGAGTGCTTCATACCTCTCGAGACCTAACTGGCAAAAGGGTGTGGGCCTTCCTACAAAAAAGGCAAGACTCAATCAAAGGCACTTAAATGCCCTAGTGGTGAGAAGCACTCTAAAACAAAAGACAACAAAAAGTCCCACTTTTCTTGCCCTTACAGGGCATCTCCACTGACTAAGTGATCATACGATGGTCAACTGCTAATACTGGACAAGAGAATGATCCGGATGTACAAAATTAAGTTGGGAGACTTTCCATGTCATTGAGTCACCTCTACCATGCTGGGCTTGGTTGCCATAACAAGGGTAGAGGGCCTCTAGTTAGCTACCTAAAATCTGTAGTTCATAGCTATGGAGCCTAATATACAGAACTTAGAATTACTATCCCTATAGAATCATAGTAAACTGATTAATACTAATTGGAATAGAGTAGGGGTCCAAAAGAATTATTTCTCACAGTGTTTTGTTTTGACTTTTAAGGCAAATTTGGATAGGCACTAGACCTATGATTTCACTGATATAGGGAACCTGGGTGAAGGAACCAAAGTTTACAAGCTTTGGCACATTTCTGCCATGTGTAGTCTTAGAGAGTGACCTAAAGCACTTAGAGTTTCCACGGTTTGCTCTTGATCATGTGGCCAGCACAGATCAGAATTGGGATTTTAATCATAAGGGCTGCTTTAAACTATTGCTCCCCTACAAGGCAAGCTGGGAGAATTACAAAGCAACATTCTAATGAAGATCGATGATTAGAGAATTCATTAGAATAAGTTAGGGCTGGTGACAAATCTCAGTTGAATCGGGCTTAAAGTTTAGTAGTGTTTAAAGTTTGGTATATCATTGGTGGAGTTTTTTGGAGGGTGGTAGGGAGAAACAGAGAGGCAAAGGGAGAATGAGAGGGTCCAGACTTTTGATTTCATTGGTGTAGGATACTTTTAGGGAAGAAACTCCCTTTACCAAAGAAGACTGGAAACTATTTTGTTAGCTTGCTTAGTCAATTGAGTTGCTTAGGGTAACACAACAAGTATGTATCAGAGGCAGAGCTTGAAGTTCTTTGCCCACTAAGCACCACTACCTCTCACTAGAGATTATTTTTAAACTAGGTCAATAAATACTGAGCAGCAACCATGGACTACATGTGTAGCACTGTGCTAACTACTGTGGGGGTATACAAAGAAACATGTAACAGATTTTCTAGAAGAGTTTATGATCTAGTTGTAAAGCTATTAAAATGAGAAAATTAAGTAATACAACCTTAAATGACAAAACATTTTAAAATGCAACATGTATATTAATTGCCTAATGAGTTATGGTATAGACAATGAGTACTATAAGTTCTGAGGACAGAGAAATCATCTCTAGAACATTCCTGGAAGGCTTTCATGGATCCTGAAGGATGAGGACAATGTAGCTGTTAGAAGGGAAGTAGGAAGAAAGGTGGAAAAGAAGGAGCATTCCAATTGTGTTGACTGGTATAAGAGTTATTTGCAGACATCATTTAGTAATATTTCTTTATAATTCAGCTGTTTCATTAAAGAACTTGTGTTTCTTTTTCCCCTAGGGGAGAAAAGTCTTATCTCCTCCCCATCTGCCAATAACAGAAATTTATTGATCTTCATGGTCTTGGCCAAGACATAATTCCCATTTGGTTTCTCTACCCTAGTGGAAGTTTACTGTAATGGCAGTTTTAATTCATTAAAGTAGTGAAAGACACTGGAAAGTTGCATCTACAGACCCAAAGTGAGGAACTAAAAAAATGACACTGACAAATGTCAGAGTCCAATAAAAAAATGTGGTATGTCTATACATTGTGTATGATGTCTGCTTTTAGAATACTAGGAGCTTGGACTTATGGATTATAATATCTTTTTAAAATTTATTAATTCAGATGTGTGTTTCATTAAAAAAATCGAGTGCTTATTTCCATGTAAAAGGAAAATCGGTTATTTCCAAATCATTTCCTGATAAGAATTCCAGTTAGCTCAAGTTAGTTTAAGTTAGTTAGTTAGTTTAAGATTCTAAAAAAGAATAATATAGGAATAGCTTCTGATCTTACACACAATTTCTTATTGGGTAAACATTAACTCACTTTACATCTTCAGCTCTTCATATTTGTCTTCAGTCAGACGAGCTTGATAGGCATATTGAGGTCAGCAATTTTGCTTCCTTTACTTAAATGCTCAATTTCAGTTGTGTTATTGCCAATTAAAGATAGGAATGATTACTGACATACTTTCAGTGATTGATTCTCTGAGAGAGATTGCCATGGCCTCTTCCTGAAAATACTTTGTCATCTTTTCTCATTCTAGAAGAGCTCTCTGCTATTTCTCCTTCCTGCCTTATATTTACTTGATATGCAAAATGAAATGTATTGCTACTGGCTGTCCATGGTGGTAAGAATAAAGTACTGGATTTTAAGTAAGAGGACCTGAGTTTGAATCTAACTTCTATTATTGACTACTTGTGTGACCTTGAGTAAACCAGTTAGCTTTTCTGGACCTTATTTTCCTCATCTATAAAATGACCTCTGTGTTGTCTTTCAGTTTTCAATCTATGATCCTCTTCTGGGATGTGAATAACAATGGATTTTCAATCCAGGTCCAAAGGTCCAAAAAATTCTAAGGTTCAAAGCAATTTTAGAGGCAAAAAGTTAGGATTTATAGAATAACTGTGGATACCAAGACAAAAATGAAACACTCTTTGATCTCAAAGAACTTACATTTTACTGTGGGATGGAGGTAAGTGAATACAGCACATGCACAAATTAATATGATAAAGAGAAATTTAAAGAGATAAGATTAACTTGGTAGATAAGATTAACAAGGTAGGCTTCACTGAGGAAGTGACACCCGAGCTGAGCTAAAGGAAGTCAAAGCTTCTGAAATGCAGAGAGAAGAAATGGATACACTGCACAGGTATATTTTGCAGAAATGCTGATGGAATACGGATCCAGTTTTGAGTCAGGAGAACAACTAACACTTCAGCTTATTTAGAAGGTTGATGTCCTTTTGACGTGTGGACAATTTAGCTGATTGGAAAGGGGAGGTAGAAGGGTGCATAATAGGAATATTTGTGAAAGAAACACTGGAAAAAGGCAGCCTGAGAGAGAAAAACCATTAATTCAGGGAAAATATGGCAGAAGTGTCCCCACTTCCAAGCATTTGTTTGCATGTGACTGACCTGAGTACTTGGAAAGTAATAGCTGGAACCAGTTTGGTGGTTACAGGACAAATTTATATTTTCTAATTATGGTATAGATGGCAGAAAAGTTGATTTTGGTTTATCAGCTTGAGATAGAGGTGGATGATCTCATTGAGAATTATGCTTTGAACCAACACAGTATGGCTGAGACAAATTGAATTGAGCTTAGAGCTAATAGTCTTTTATTCTCTCAAAACTGAGAACTGATCTTAGGAGAGACAAATAATCAGGGCTAGCAAGAAACTTCCAAACTTGTACTACCACCTGCTGCTTTGAAGAATGGCCTGAAGGAAAGCAGGTTTTTCCTTTGCTTTTCCTTGAACAGCCACCTACTTATTTCCTGAGAGATAGAAATCCTTCAGAGTCTAGTCAAGGGAACAGACCTAAGCAGGAATCCAGGCTTAGGGTTTTCTGCTTTTGCTGAAAGAGCTTGACATTCATTCAGCAGTCCAGAATATCATGAAGAGAAGCCAGGCCCGTAGTGAAATGTTGCAAAGACTGTTCCTTATAGAGGAAAAGAACATAAAAGCCTGAAGTCCAGAGTTGTGAGTTCTCTGTATATATGTATGTGTATGTGTATATGCATATATACATACATATACATACATACATACATTATACACACACACACACACATATACACACACACTTATATACTTCTCCACTGTGATTCTATAAATTTCTGGCCCTTTTTAACACCCAGACATTGTGCGCATCGGTCAGATTATGTGTCCCCAGTCTATGGGTATAATACTCCGTTATAATTCCTGCTTGATTTCTATTTAGTAGCTGTGTCTCATTAACAGTTAATGAACATCACCTACCTACATTGTTAAATGAGAAGTACAGCTGATTCAAGTTGGAGCCAAAGGAGCTAAAGCGTGTAGTAATAGGAGTGTATTCTATCCACCAACATTAGCTCCGGAACTGTGGGAATGTGTTGTAATGACCACGCCTTCCAAGAACCACCCAATGTGCTAACACAAGGGGAGAGAGAGGGGAAGGCAGATAGTAGAGAGAGGGGGAAGGAAAAGAGGATAAGTGGAGGGGGAATTCACATTAAGTTTGTCAAAGAGAGTGAAAAAGTTGGTTGGAGCCAGATTATGCAGGACTTTACATGCTAGGCTGAGAGATTTGTATTTTATCCTCAAGGAAATATAGTCCACTGAAGGTTACCGGTCAAGGGTTAGACATACACTTAGAAAAGTTTATTTTGACAGCTGTATGGAAAAATGGAGTGGAGAAACAGAAACTGGAATGAGCAATTAGAGGGTGAGCAATTAGTTGATTATTGCAACAGTCCAGATAAAAGAAAACAAGGGACTAAATAAAGGTAGTAGTGGCATTTGTGAAGTGAAGGAGGTAATGCAAAAAATATTGTGGCAGTGGAATCAGCAATATTTGGCAACTGATTGGATGTGGCTTAGTAAAAAAAGTAGGAAGAGTCAAAGATAATTAGGAGGTTGTTTTCCTAAATTTCCAAAGCCTTTCTGTCTGGCACCAATGAGATGCATGTGGACCACAACATATTTACTGTTCATTTCATTTTAGTTGCTTTAATGGTGTTGTGGAAAAATATACAGCCCAAAAGCCATTGGAGCTACTCCTAGATTACACATATCTCCCAAACCCAAGAAAATGTTAGGCCCTTGGCTCGAGGGTAGAGAAAATTAACCTGGTCTGGGTTGATCTCCAGCCAAGGTCCCTTAACATTAGATTCTTAGTTTATATCTGGGTTGGCACACTATGGCCAGCCTGCCACCTATTTTTTGTGATCAATGAGCTAAGAATGGTTTGGTGGGTTTTTTTTTACATTTTTAAATACAATAAACATTTATTTGAAAATGTGAAAATAAAACACTCTTTTCTTGGGACCATACAAAAACAAGCTGATTATTTATTTAGCCACAAACCCCAAGACTCCAAAGAATGGTTCCTTAGATTTGACAGAGGTCTAGATTTATGCTGAGAAAGCTCCTGATGATAACTCTAATATCCCCATGATTTGAGAGGGTCCCCGGAGGAGTAGAACAGCTGGGACTACTCAAGGCCATCTTGAGACAGCTAACCTAACCTCTCCACTTCTGTGTATCTTAAATAAAGTGTATGGAGAACTTATGTAAATCAGCACAAGTATTCATCAGATCATGGAAATCTCTTAAGTGCTGTTGCTTAGACAAAGACCTTTGGTGGCCATTGAAGAGTTCCTTCCTTTATGCCATGGAAGTGTACGAGCACTGTGAAACTCGGATAGAGGTAAATTAGGATGTGGAGAGCCAGGTTTTCTGTCTTGGATAACACAGATGCTTAGTTTCTCCAGTCCACCAGTATGTTGAAATGAGAAGTAATGCCCAGTAGATCTAATTTCAGTGTTTGATAGAAAGAAAGCCAGAAAGAAATGGAGCACTAAAGGATATGCGGATCTAGTACTTGAGTTGCAGTTCCATCAGTCCAAGAGAGGGATACTGAAGGCTCCTGTGAATATTATTTTAGTCTGTGTCTTCTTGTAGCTTTGGTCTCTCTCTTTCCTCTGTATACCTCATTCGCTAACATCTGTAAGAAATCCTTCTTGGATCTATGCTGGATATCTGTAGCATTAATGTGATCAAAGATCTTCCCCACCCATTCAATAGGCACCAGGTGGGGCTAGATGAGAAAGCTTGATTATATCTTTGTTTGTAAGTAGCTCTAAAGCTTCTACTTACTAGGTACCAAGCTGATTTGGGCATGAAGCCCTCAGGGCCCTAAGGGGAGTTGCTAAGACCAGAGCCAATGGTATGTGCACTGAGTTCTAGTCAATCATGAATTCAGCCAATCTGAGTTCAATCAGCCAGCCTGAGTTCTAGCCAGTCAGACACCGACTAAGACTGTATATAAGGAGAGCCCATAGTGTGAAAGAACCAGAATTGAAGCGGGACAGAACTGAAGAGAAGCAGACCTGAAGGGAAGCAGAATTGAGAAGCAGACATCAAGAAGACATTGAGGCATCAGACATCAAGAGGTCGCTGAAGAGCAGACCTTGAGAGAGCCAGTGTCGACAGAACTGCAGAAGAGAGTGCTGAGCAGAGAGTTAGGATTCATGAGTGATTGTTTACAGGAAGGTCCTAGTGGGGGGGGGGGGGGAAGGTTATATAGGATGACTTGGTTCTTTGCTATAATACGCTATTATAATCCTTGTTGCTACATTGAGGTGGGCTTACTCGTTTTGGAATATAGTTACTGCTATATCAAATTGAAGTAGCTGGTCTTGGGATTTTATCCTCTGGAGTCTGAATAAATGTTATACTTCCTCTGCCTTCTACCTAGAGAGTTTTTTATACTTTGCAATTCTGACTCATACAGGCATATTCATGGTCATCCTTGAGGTCATGAATCTTGCCTTACTGACACAATATCTTCAATGAAAGTGACAGCCACCTTTGGTAAGAGCATGTCCTCCTGTTTGATACCTTGCTTGATATTAATGATCGGATATTCATTGAAGAGTTTCAATGTTATATTTTTCTGTTATATTTATGTCTGTTATATTTCTCAAGGAATTTTATATGATTTTAACACTTGCATGGAGGATACCATGCTTAGAGAGAATTTTTAAAGTAATTTTTACTCTACAAAAGCAGATGCTCTTTTGTAGTAAACCAATAGTGGAGTTGGATCTTGTATTCTCTGCATCTTATAGTGAACTCTGTGATGGTAATGAAGTGGTATACCATAGGTATAATGTAAAAATGTCTACCTGTTCCATTCTTATGTCTTTATGTGTACATGACACATACTCAGATATCTATAGATAAAGATATGTAGAAACAGAAGAGACATATAGGTAATCTAGGAAAATTTGATAACTAAACACTTTTAGGTAAGGAGCTCAAGGAAAGGTTCAGAAAGGAAGTATCACTCAAGCTGAGTCATTAAGAAAGTTAAGAAGGGGAAAGAAGGCAATAAGGGGGGACCCCATCCTGCAAAGAGGCAGAAGATGCATGTTGAATTCTGTAGAGTGAATTCACTGGGCAGAAAAGGACACCTTGGAAGTATTCTTTGGTTAACATCTTTTTGTGTGTGTAGAAAGCAAGGTATTTATTATTGTTTGCATTTTTAAGTCATGAAAAACATATTTCCATGTTAGCCATGTTGCAAAAGAAAACAAAAAAAAACAACCAATAAAGATAAAGAAAATGAAAAAAGTTCACTCTGCATTCGGAATTCATCAGTTCTCTCTCTGGAGGTAGATTTAGTATCTTCCCCTGTGGGTCCTTTGGAATTGTCTCGGATCATTGTCTTGATAAGAGCAGCTAAGTCTTTGACAGTTGATAATCCTTATGACATTGCTGTTACTACATACATGTCCTCCTGGATTCTACTCCCTTCATTTTGCATTGGTTCATGTAAGTTCTTCCCAGGTTTTTTGAAACCATCCTGCTGGCCATTTCTTATAGCACAATAGTATCCCATCACAATCATACACCAAAACTTGTTCAGCCATTCCCCAGTTGATGGGCATCCCCTTGATTTCCAGTTCTTTGCTGCCACAAAAATAGATCTTTTTTCTTTTTCTTTGATTTCTTTGGAATACAAGCCTAGTAGTGGTTTTGCTGGTTCAAAGGGTATGCACAGTTTTTGGGCATAGTTCAAAATTGTTCTCTAGAGTAGTTGGACTAGTTTACAACTCCAACAGCAGTGAATTAGGCTTCCAATTTTTCTACATCCCCTCCAGCATTTGTTGTTTTCCCCTTGTGTCATGGTCTACCTTTTCTCTCTGATTCAGATGGCATAATAGGCCCAGGGTTCTTTTCTCCCTCCAACAACATGGGTTGGATTAATTTTTCCCTGAAACATGAAAAACCATCACTGGTACTTTATTGGCAAAAGGTCCAAGGCTTAAGCTTTGTCTTCCTTGATGTAGCTTCTTGTAGCCTCTAGTAATCTGAGGACATAAGAAAGCCCACCTGCATGTAGTTAAAGCTCTATAGACTTGGTGGATGTACTAAGGCCATTCTAGTGACTATACATATGTTTCCATATGGAGACCAAGGGAGCCACATCTACTTTAGCTGTGTGCTGCAGTATCTTTGGTAAATATCCTTTATATGTTATGGCTAGGTAAACCCTCTTTTGCTAACTGTTCAATGATTTATAGTGCTTCATTTTATTCCAACATTGAACCTTAAATAACAGGATTCCAGGCTGAGTCAGGCACTCTCTCTGAAAGATGGGCTCTACAAACATTTCAGTCATTGTCTAGTAAATAGTTTAAGAAAAAAGATCATCACAGACCATTTGATTATCTGCTTTATGGATCATATGAAGTTAATGTGAAGGAGGAAGAAGGGCATTCATGTTGATACTGATTCTACCTTGCCATGTCTGATTTTCATAGGTACACTGGACCTGGTTTCTTTCAGTCAATTTGATCCTGAGGAAAAATTTACGTTCAGCTCAGAGGCAGATGGCACAATAGATGATGCACTAGGATTGGAGTCAGGAAGACCTGAATTCAAATATGCCTTCAGATACTTGCTAGCTGTGTGACCCATGGCAAGTCACTTAACTTCTGTTTGTCTGTTTCTTCAACGGTATAATAGGACTACTAATAGCACCTATGTCACTGGGTTGTTGAAGGATCAAATGAGATAATAATTGTAAATCACTTAGCAACCTGGCAGTAGGCACTGTATAAATGCTTATTTCCTTCCCCTTCAGTCAATTCATGGATTATAACTTCAGCCTATCTAGGAGATACACTAGCCAGGTGCACAGTCAAACAGATGATGGCTTTCCCTATGGGGGGAGGGGAAGAAATGGTGACAAACTATTGCGGTACACTGGCAAATCAACATTGATCTAATTCCATGCCATTGATATTGTAAACACCTTTTAAATATCTTGTGGGTCAACATCCTCAATTTTAAATATTATCAATATTTTCATTACATTTAACCTCTTGTCTTTTTAGCTACTTAAGTAGCAATAGTAAATTATTGGGACTAAGATGATTTCCTAAGAAATTTCGTGAATTGATATGAGTTATAGAAATAAATTGCCTCAAACTCACAGAAAGTTACCAAAAGGTAGCTTTGTCAAAGCAAAGATATTTTTTCAAGTATTTTGTATTAGATTTTTTTATCTTTAGTTTACAACACTCAGTTCCACAAGTTTTTGAGTTCCAAATTTTCTTCCCCTCCCCTCCCTCCTCTCTCCCAAGACAACATGGAATCCGATATATGTTCTACATACACCTTCGCGTTAAACTTATTTATGCAATGGTCAAGTTGTAAAGAAGAGTTATGACCAGTGGAATGAATCATGAGAAAGAAGAAACAAAAGCAAAAAAGAGGAGGAAAAAAAGAGAGCAAATAGTTTGCTTCAATCTGCATTCAGATTCCATAGTTCTTTCTGTGGATGTAGATATCGCTTTCCATCATGAGTCCTTTGGAGCTGTCTTTGAACCTCGTATTTCTGAGAAGAGCCAAGTCTATCAAAGTTAGTCATCACAAAAGCAATATGACTTTGGTTGTGTATGATGTTCTCCTGGTTCTGCTCCCCTCACTCAGCATCAGATCATGTAGGTCTTTCAGGTTATTATGAAGTCCGTATGTTCCCCATTTCTTATAGCACAGTAATATTCCATTACATTCATATACCACAACTTGTTTAGCCATTCCCCAGTTGATGGGCATTCTCTTGATTTCCAATTCTTTGCTACCACAAAAAGAGCTGCCATAAATCTTTTTGTACATATGGGTCCCTTTCCCATTTGTGTGATCTCTTTGGGATACAGCCCTAGAAGTGGTATTGTTGAGTCAAAGGGTATGCACATTTTTATAGCCCTTTGGATAGAGTTCCAAATTGCTTTCCAGAATGGCTAGATCAGTTCACAAGTCTACCAGCAATGTAACAGTGTTCCAATTTTCCCACGTACTCTCCAGCATTTATCATTTTCCTATTTTGCCATCTTAGCCAATCTGACAGGTACCTAAAAGTTGTTTTGATTTGCATTTCTCTAATCAGTAGTGATTTAGAGAATTTTTTCATATGCCTATAGATGTCTTTAATTTTTTCCTCTGAAAGCTGCCTGTTCATAGCCTTTGACCATTTCTTAATTGGGGAACGACTTGTATTCCTATGAATTTGGCTCAATTCCCTGTGTATTTTAGATATGAGACCTTTTAGATATGAGACCAGAGACGCTGGTTGTAAAGATTTTTCTTCCAATTTTCTACTTTCTTCCTAGTCTTTGTTGCATTGGCTTTTTTAATATAAAAACTTTTCAATTTAACACAATCCATTTTGTAATGCTCTCTATCTCTTGTTGGGTCATGAATTCTTCCCTGTCCCATAAATCTGACAGGTGAACTATTCCTTGCTTTCCCAAATTGCTTATAGTATCAGCCTTTGTTCCTAAATCATGAACCCATTTTGACTTTATTTTGGTATACCGTATAAGATATTGGTCTATACCCAGTTTCTGTCATACCATTTCACAATTTTCCCGGCAGTTTTTGTGAAATAGTGAATTCTTAGCCCAGAAGCCAGATTCTTTGGGTTTATCAAAGAGTAGATTGCTGTAGTCGTTGACTACTGTGTCTTGTGTACCTAACCTATTACACTGACCCACCACTCTGTTTCTTAGCCAGTACCAAGTAATTTTGATGACTGCTGCTTTATAGTACAGTTTATAATCTGGTATGGCTAGGCCACCTTCTCTAGTATTTCTTTTCATTAATTCCTTTGATATTCTGAACCTTTTGTTCTTCCAGATGAATTCACAGAGCCATCTTGGCTCCCCTCAAAGCAAAGATATTTTTGACAGGATTTTGAAGAATCTAGACAAGAGTCAGCTTCTATGTTAGCTCAATATTACATTTTACTTTTATTTTACAGTATAAGTTGTTTTTCTTGGTTTGCCATCACTAATTAGGGAGAGATAGGTTGGTATGATAATATGATAACATGCTTTAGAATGTGGGAATATGGAAATAATACATTGTTTACAAATGACATTACATGTTGCGTTCTGACTTTAAAATAGTCATGCATATTACTTAATTTTAAAATGAATGTTCCTTAGGAAAATGCAAAATTCTTTCAAAGGTTATTGTGAAATTCTAATAAAAATATCTGGCAAAATGATTAGTAATTATTTACTACTTATCCAATTTTCCTTGTGCTATATGGAGAGAAATGTTAAAATTTTATTTCCAGGAATATGTAATAGTAACAAGAATCACAATGTTCAGAGATCGTAATAGTTAATGAACTACAATTCATATACTGTGATAAGGTGTGAATTCCTGTTGAGCTCTAGTTTAAAAATATAGAAAAAAGCAAAGAGCAGTGCTGGTCTCTTTAAAAAATGACTTTTCTGATAAATGGCTACAATAGAACATTATATGTTCAAGTCAGGCAAAAGTAGTGGGAATAATTTAACAAAATGGTTTCAAAATAGAAAGAATCAATACTTCGAGCTGTTAATTTCCAGCTTCACCTCAGACATTGTTTCTGATTATGTATAATGGGAAAAGCATATTCACAATGGTAAAACAAAGAGGATGGGAAAATCAATTATTTCTCTATGTACTATGAGAATACCTTCCTAAGCTTGAAAGCTTAACTAATAACACACTCAGAAAGAGCACTCTTCACAGTGGGTCATAAAAATGACTTAATTGGAAAGACAATGTGCCTGGCATGAATACACAGTAGGTCCTATTCAGTAAAGTCCTGAGGTTTCATGTTAACATAATGAAATATTGTACTATTCCATGTAGGCTAGATTTTTCTTTACTTCCTCAAATCAATAGCCTAATGTCGTTTGGGTCCAACTCTGATTGCATCTAAGTTTGAAGCCTTTTTTTTTTTGAGAAAGCCTTAAGGGACCGATCGCATTATCACATTCCTTTTCCTTTTTCACTCCATCATATTTCTCAGGGCTGTTGTTATGACAGGGGCTCAGTCAAAGGGACCTTGGATGTCAAATAGACACTTAGGGGCAATGGAGTAGATCAGCAAAGTCTGAGGCATAAGCACTAGAGATCTAGGAGTATCTGTAATCAGTGTCAGGGAGTAAGATCACAACCAGTGCTAGCTAAAGCGAGGCAGCATTGGATAGTAAAATAAACACTGGCTTTCGTAAATCAACAATTATTTGTTAACCACCCACTATACACAAAGCATTATGGTAAATGCTAGAGATACAAAGACAGAAATAAAAATGACTCAGGAATTCCTGTCTTCTGGTAATAATCCCACTATTTTATTTCAACTGGATTAAAATGATTAAAAAGGATCAAGAATCTTTTTACTCTGTTAATTTGATAACCACCTATTGTGGTAGTCAAATAGACTTATCTAGCTTTCCATGATTTCTCTTTGGTTGTTGCTATCAGGTTGCCCATTCCTGGCTGATGAAAATATGTTTTTCTTTAAATTTGCCTTTCCTTGGTGTTGCTGCTTCTTCTCTTTTTTCCTTTCCTCCCCAAATTTCTTTATTTTTTACCCCCTCCTTCATTTCCCCTCTTCTTTCCTTTCTTGAGGGACTTATCTGATATGAATCAGAGAATATTGGGGATAGGCCTCAGAGGTTATGAATAGAAATGACCTTACAAGTAGTTTTCCATCTTATGCTTGAAGACCTTCACTGCTGAGGAATTCATTATCTCCTGAGATAACTCATTCCTTTATGGAAGGGTTCTAATAGTTATGAAAGTTGTCTATATATCAAACTGAAATCTGAGTCTCTGAAACTTCTATCCATTGTTCCTAGTTCTGCCTTCAGGGACCAACTAGAACAGATCCAATCTCTCTTCTTTGAAACAACTCTTTACGTGGGCTTTTTGGGTGCCTTATCTAGGCTGTTTGTTTTTGAACCCTAAATATCACAGAAATGTTAGACTACTGCTGATTTTCCATGCAGATGAAACTATTTTTCTCTGTTTTGATAGACAAAAGACCACCATTTGGAAACAAAGTTAAACGGTAACTTGTGGACAGTGAAGAACCTTGTAAAGATTAAGCTAAAGTACATTTGAACTTCAATAATATAATTATCAGTGAGTGGCCTCTGTAGTACCATTTGTTGCCCTTTGGAAAAAGGGTACAGGGAGCAGGAGCTACTAAACAGCTTGTTAACTAACTGTATAGGTTATCTCCTAACCCAACCATGTGATTCCAAATTGAGAAGTTACAGATAAGAATTTCAGGTCAGAGACCCTTGGACATTATCCCATCCTGCTCCTGACAAAGTGTTTTTGATGGATTTTTAAGGGGCTTCCATTAAGCCCAGGAGAAATCTTACCCCTGTTCTTGACTTTTGGACCATATTATCTCTTCTATTTTAACACCCCCACTCCGACTCTGCTGTGTCCTAATTCAGTGTTTTATGAGGGGAACTCTGCTCATTATGAGCTTTTACCTTGGTTACCTGTGAAACCTAAGATAAGTGGATTTACCTCTCTGAGCCTCAATTTCACTATCTGTAAAATGAGAGTTTTACTATATGACCTTAAAAGCTCCAAATTTTGACTTGAAAATCCTAACAGATGTCACTAAAACAAGAGTCTAACAGTAATACCCACTATGATGCTTATAAAAGATAATGAGAGCCTTTTATTGGTGTTCAGTCGTTTTCAGTCATGTCTGACTCTTTTTAACCTCATTTGGAGTTTTCCTGGCAGAGATATTGGAGTTGTTTGTCATTTCCTCCTCTAGCTCATTTTACAAATGGGGAAACTGAGGCAAACAGAGGGTGACTTGCCCAGGGTATCTGAGACCAGATTTGAACTTAGGTCTTCTTGACACCAGGGCTGACTCTATATCCACTGTGCCATCTAGTTGCCAATGAGAGCTGTACTTATACAAATGGTTCAAGCACAGCAGAAACTATTGGGTGTGTCTTATTGTCTTAGTTTCTAATTTGTTATTATAACCTGTGGTACAGGACCTTTGTATTCTTGGCTTGCGTGGACCAAGTATGACCTTGAGGCATCTTTTCCCTCTATTTGAGTCCTCTCCCTTATTGTATATCTCAAAAAATCAGATCTCTTTGGTTTATTTTGTCTTTACCCAGAATTCTATCTTAGAAATCTCAGAATTTAGCTCTAACATAGCCCATGTCTGTCTCCACAGATCTAGGTAAAAGGATCCCCAGGTCTTGAACAAATACTCAGGTTAAGAATGAATGCTGGGTACAGAACAGCCTTTATTTCACCTCTCAGAAATACAGAAAACACAAAAGGGACTTATGATAGCCAATATACAAGTAAAATAGTTCTCCTCCAAACTTCCTCCAGAAGGCCCCAAGTTATCCCTCAAACTCCTTGCTATATACCCTGTAGTTTGGACTCCTTTCAGAAGAGAAAAAGATTTGTAATTGCTAAAGAGGCACCCCCTAATAATTCTAGTGAATTTCCCTTAGACCTCAGGGACACATCCAGGTCTCCATCCTTATAGTAC
Organism: Phalanger gymnotis; assembly: GCA_028646595.1. Taxonomy (NCBI): domain Eukaryota; kingdom Metazoa; phylum Chordata; class Mammalia; order Diprotodontia; family Phalangeridae; genus Phalanger; species Phalanger gymnotis. Next base: position 234,155,122 of record CM053624.1, on the reverse strand, counting down.
CAATCTAAGGGTTTGAATTCTTCTTGGAAGGAAAACAAACTTGAGATTTCTGAGGAGGTAAATCCTTTCCTATCAGACCTGTGTTCTCTGAATAACTCATGGAAACAGTCCATGTCTTTTGTTCACCAATTTCACCAATTGTGCCATTGTTGATGGCACAATCTTACCTCAGGGCTTTTACGTTTATGGGCTTCCATGAGTTTGATCCTTTCTTCTCTATATCAGGATCCTTGTGCCAAGACCACCTCGCTCTTTTTACTCCTCTCATTTTACTTTCAGGAAACACCCTATTTTCTAGAGCTAAAACCCAGCAAACATGCTGTACCCTGAGCTTGGCATAACTACAATCCTTTTCATTCACCCTCTGGACAGATTCAATCACAACAAAATCCCAGAATTGTTTCACACCAGTACCAGGTGGCCCCTGAGCTTGGACTTGAGCTTGGTACCTGCGGTACCTATGTTCTGGTCCCGAAGCTCTGCAATGAGTCAAACTTATGACACTGTTGCTGTTACCTCTCACTGTCAGGTCCACAGCTCACTCTGTTGCCACTGGTATATTGAGATTCACCCATACTTAAAGTAGGTCTCCTACTAGAGGGCAGTCCACCACATATGTCTAGTTTCCCTGCTCCGATGGAATAAAGAAATCTTTTTACTTATGACCACTGTTATCTCTTTGTTTTATTTATTTATTCATTATTTTATTTTTCAGAGTTAACTCTGGTTGTGATAACCTGTGTGAGCTCTTTGGTATTTTTAGAGTTAACAGCAGTTGCAAAACCTGTGACTCTTTGGTCATTTGTTTTCAGAGTTGACACTCAATAGAATGATGCTGCCCTGGAAATCCCCTCTATTTTTAATAATATTTTATTCTTTTCTCAATTACATGTTAAAACTATTTTAACATTTTTTTTTAGTTTTGAGTTCCAAACTGATCCAAGACAATCTCAAAGAAATCATGATGACACATGTTATCCACCTCCAGAGAAAGAACTGATATTATCTGAATACAGACCAAAGCTTACTATTTTTCTCTTTCTTTTTCAAGTCTTCTTGTACAAAATTACCTTTCTTTATACAGTAAATAGGGGTTCAGAAGTTATAAGTGACATTATCCAAGAAATCATCCTCCCCCTTCCACATACTATCCAGGAGGTTGGGGTCTAGAAGTCTCCAGGAAATCTTTTCTAGAGTCACTGTTTCTCTTACTCAAAATAACCACCAGATTTTTCTAGCAGGATAGTTTTAATGCCCAGACTTCCTCTCTGTCCCTCCACCTCCTGCTACATATCCAGTTCTCTTGTCTGGCAATCAGGATCTAGGCTCACTCTTAGCTCTGTTGCTCTCTCAGGATCTCTCTGGAAGGGACTCAAAAAAGGAAAGGCTGATTCTGCAATTGTCTCCCCTTCTCATAGTCCCAGCACAGGGAGCTGGCTCTGGTCCATAATAGACCAACCAGCCAATTCAATTCATCCCCAATGGATGAAATACTATTAAAGACCCAAACTCATTCTCACTACCCTATAAGCTCACGAAGTTTGTTGGGGAACTCCCCTGATCACTCCCCTACATTATCTTTTGATCACTAACCCTCATTTTGATAGACTGTCTCCAGAATCCCTTGATACAAAGAAAAGTAATTTAGTTCTAAGAGAAAACTTTTTTCTTTGTCCTGATTATGTGCTTCACACTCTAAAGGAAGCCAGTGGCAAATAAAATCATGTGCTCTATGGTGTATTTATGTTAACTAGCAATAAATTTTAAATGAAGTTTTCAAGTAAGTAATCCCATTTTACCTCCCTCACAGGGGTGTTGTGCTGTTCCTTCAGCTACAAATGTTCTTCAAAGAAGCTGGGGTTCTTTAGGAGAAATGTTATAAACATAAAACTCTTTTTAGATGAGGTGGGCTGATATAATTGTTTAGAGCACCTAAAAGAGTGTTGGGCTTGAGGTCAGTAGAGACTAGGTCAAGCCTTGTCTCTGGTACTTCCTTGTCATGGCCAAGTCACTTTATTTCTCTTGGCCTTAGTTTTCTCTGAAAAATGGAGATATTAATTCTAGTAGTATTTCTCTCATGGAGCCATATCAAATAAGAAGCACATGACAAACTTTAAAGTGCTACATAAATATAAATAATTATTATTTATATTAGTGTGGGTTATTGGCATCCAAATACCAGCGCAAAAAGAAACATGTGATTCTCCTTTGACAGTTATTTTCCTTTCTTTTGGTAATAGATCCCTGGAATTCGATAAGTCTATTTGACTGCCAACAGGTTTGGGGCAGGGATTAACTAGTCTGAGCATTAGTTTCTTAACAAAGGAACTAGCTTCACTACAGGGAATGTTCCATCAATATCTTTGTTCCAGAATGTTAACTTCTATTATACTGAGTTCAATGTCATAAGAAACTTTAAAATTCAATTAAATGATTCAGATTATTCAATTCAACAGACATTTTATTAAGTGCTTACTGTGTAGGGTCCTCATATACAAATGTAGCACCCTTTCTATGGTGTCTATTTCTTGTTCATCAAGGAGCAGTAGAGCAGCAAGAGAAGAAATTTGTCATAGAAAGTATTATGAAACACACGTTTAAGTGGAGGAGTCCCACAGTCAAGATCAAAGATGGATTCTAGGGTAGAATTACAGGGCCATCTGTTGGGTCTACTCACCCTGATCTTCAGCAGGCTCTTTAAAGACTGGTCCCTGGAGCTTTTGTCTTCCTAAGTGCAATAGATCCTAATGCTACAGCTTCATGCTAGGGGAGGAGGCGAGATCCTCATCCTGCAAGTGTTCAGAGTTTCAGTGCCTTCATCCAGCCATGAGATGACACCAATACACATTTCTGCCTGTTCAAAGGACTAATGCTTTAGCCAACTAAATAAACTCAAACTGTTGTTTTCCCTAAGCCACTCGGGCATTGTCTAAAGAAGGCCTGTATCTGGGAGAGGTAGCTAGCAAACAGTCCCTTTCAGTATGTTTTATTGTGCACTATTTTGTTACTATTATTATTCTGCCAGTTATTCTATTATTATTCTACAGTTAAACACGTCCAGTGTTGTGGCTAGCCAGGCGCTGCTTGGCCAAGGCCAAAGATCCTGGCAACTGTTGTCATTTCTTGTCCTTGATCTTCCCTTCGAGTTTGTCCTGGGTTCGTTGCTTTGGACTTGTCTTTCTCCTCAATAGAACTATAAGATAGTTCAGTTCCACCCCCACCCCAGACTCCTGAGGAATAATTACATTTTTGGCTCTAGTCTAAGAAGTCCTCCCCGTAGGTGGGAGGAGGGAGTGGGAGGAAGTAGTAAGATCCTCAAACATGAATCAGGTATAGAACAGACAGTTTTATATCCACACAGAAAAGGAACACAAAGCAATAAAGAATCATAGAATGACTATAATCGATTGAGAGGGAGTATGAAAGCCTCGTTGGGGCATTTGCAACAGGGCTGCCCATTAGCCATTTCACTTCCCCTAATCAATACCAAGTGAGCTTTTTTCCTTTTAGAGAACATCTTTCTTTTTCCTTCTTGGCCAGCCTGATGCTGCTTCTGTCAATGACATTGCTACAGTTGTTTCAGAAGCTGGTACTTCACCTCTTGAAGCGGCCAGGAAAAGCAGCAGCTACCTTTCAAGGTTTTACAAGGCCCTGTACCAAAGGAAGGAAGACACAAAGAGGAGATTTCTCTATCACAGACCTCATCTTGCCTGGTAGGCCCTATGCTAATGGCTTGTGGCTTGGCAAGCATCCCTTTGCCCGCTCTTCAGAGCTCAAAGAATTATCCTTACACCTCAAGATGAGCAGGAAGGAAAGTCCTGCCAAGCAGATGTTGCTCCTTCTTGACTGAGTTCGAGCTCAGCAGTCAATTAAAAGTACCCTCATAGCAAAGGATGGAACAGCTATGGGGTGCAGTGGATAGAGTGCCAGGTCTGGTGTTAGGAAGACTCATCTTCCTGAGTTCAAATCTGGCCTCAGACATTTACTAGTTGTGTGACCTTGGGCAAGTCAATTAACCCGTTTGCCTCAGTCTGTAAAATGAGCTAGAGAAGGAAATGGCAAATCACTCCAGTATCTTGGCAAAGCCAAGAAAAGGGGATCATGAGGAGTTGGACATAACTGAAAATGACTAAATAACAATAACATGGCAAAGGAAGCAATCAGACAATAAAAAATATCCTTATGGCACAAGAAGCAGGTAGACAATATCAGCACTTGCTTTTAAGTGGAAGAAAGGGTCCTTTCATCATTTCCACCTAAAGAGAGGCTATATATGTTAGTCTCTGAAAAGCTGACTTCATTATATCAAGACTCTGTGACCAGGGATCAGAAACATAACAAGTTCAGGGAAGAAGTAGAATTTGCCAGAGATGTAGACTCAAGAACTAATTTCTGAATGAGTAAATCCTAATAATACAGAACTAGGGACATTGACTCTCTGAGAGCCACAGAGAACTCTGTTCTTCTGCAGTGAATACGTATAACTTGTAGAATGACCATGAGACTACAGGAGGTATTGTGTTGTTAAGCAAAATTGTCTCATTAGCATGGCTTTTGTTTCTTTTGAGTGGAAGTACTTTCAGCTGTTAAGTGCTAAGCCCCAGGCCCAGGGCCCTGTCAGGTGTGAAACCTGTGTGGGTGTGGATTGGTGAC
>CM053624.1:234131108-234149969 GCA_028646595.1 Phalanger gymnotis | reverse complement strand
TGTCAAGGCTCTTTTATTCATCATGGATTTCTAGTAGACCAATAACTCTTAAATTGTCTCTCTTGGATCTGTTTTCCAGGTCAATTGTTTTCCCAATCAGATATTTCACATTTTTTTTTCTATTTTTTCATTCTTTACATTTTGTTTTACTACTTCTTGATGCCTCATAAAGTCATTAACTTCCACTTGCTCTACTCTAATTTTTAATGAGTTACTGTCTTCATTTTGCTTTTGAGTCTCCTTTTCCAATTGGTTGATTTTACCTCTCAGGGTGTCATTTTCTCTATTTAGATTCTGAATCTCCAAAGCCATTTCCCCAATCTTATTCTTTAGGGATTTGATTTCGTCAGTGGATTTTTTTTCCATTTTTTTCCATTTTTTTCCATTTTTTCTTTTACCTCCCTAATTTGGTTTTTAAAATCCTCCTTTAGCTCTTCTAGTAATGCTTTTTGGGCTGGAGACCAGTTCACATTACCTTTTGAGGTATCAGATATGGATATAGTGTCATTGTTATCCTCTTCCAAATTGGTATTTTGATCCTGCCTTGTTAGGGCCCTTTAAGGGTTAACATCCATAAAAAGAATCAATGGTCCTTGGTTTTTTTTTTTTTGTGTGTGCGTGTGTGTGTGTTCTTCATGTTGGTTACATGGTCCTGGCTTTACAATAAATTTCTGCTTTGGGGGCTCAGGGCTCACTGTCCCAGCTTTCTTATTCTGGGGATTGTGAGACTCGTTGTTGGCTTTGTGAATTATAGCTTTCAGTTTCCTGAGGTGTGGGGGAGGGGGTCTGGCTGCCCGAAATCTCCTCTGCCCCCGGGGTTGTTTTCCAGTAGTATTGCTCTTCAGCAATGGTCTCAGCTCTTTGTTGTTTGAGCTGGGTGTCTGGCGCTTCCCCTGGGGGAGCAAGAGTATGTCTGGGCTCCTGGTGTTGACCCCTGCTGGCTCTGCCCCTCTGGGACTCAGGTACTCCCACTACTTGGCCACTGAAGCCCCACTTCTATCTCTTCTGTTCCAGCGTTCCTTCCCCCCCACCCCAGGAATTCTCTGGGTGGGGAGGGAAGGGATTAGAGCCATTTACCTGGTCATTATGTCTCCTGGAAGTTCAACCTTTGGCTTGTAAGCCTCAGGAGTTGGTATCTCACAGTCGGTGGCATTGTGCTGCCTCTTGTCGCTTCCACAGAGTGCCGTCCTGTGTTGAGACGCCTGGGGATCTCCTCTGGTTTTGGGCACCCAGCTTTCTCCCAGCCTGTCTCCCACATGGGTTTCCTGGCCAGCCACTTCTGCTTTGGTCCTGTCTGGAGCAGCTCTGCACACCCATTGCTCTCCTAGTCCACAGATTCATTCCTTCAGCCTTTCAGACTCTCCTGGCTGGGAATTTTGCCCCACTCAGACTTCTCATGGTTTCTAACTCTCTCAAATCTAGTCAAATTCACATTTTTATAGGAATCTGACAGAACTTGTGAGAGAGCTTCAGTAAGACACTGCTTTCATGCAGCCATATTGGCTCCGCTGTCCCCATCATTTGTTTTTCTAATGAAATATTTTGGATTTATACTTTTTTCATTCTTTTTTTTTCTTGATGTCTCATGGTGTCACTAGCTCTTACTTGCCCAATTCTAATTTTTAAGGAACTATTTTTTTCAATGAGATTTGTGCCTCATCTCTCACTGGGCCAATTTTTTTTTGAGGAATTCTTTTCTTCAGTGAATTTTTGTACCTCCTTTTCCCATTTGTCCAATTCTACTTTCTACAGAGTTCTTTTTTCAATGAATGTTTATGCCTCTTTTACATTAGACCAATTCTGGTTTTTTCAAGATATTATTTTTTTCAGTATTTTTTGTGTTCCTTTTTACCAAACTGTTAATTCTCTTTTCAAAATTTTCTTGTATTATTCTATTTCTTTTCCCCAATTTTTCCTCTACCACTCTTATTTCCTTCTTTGGCTATTCTAGGAATTCCTGTTGGGCTTAGGTCCAATTAGCCTTTTTCTTTGAGGTTTTATGGTAGCTCTTTTCAAACTGTTGTCTTCTGAGTTTATGTCTTGGTCTTCCCTGCTCCTGTAGTAGTTTATTAATGGTCAGATTCATTTTTTTGTTGTTTGCTCATTTTCTAACCCATGTCATGGCTTTGGACTTAAAGTTGGGCTCTTGTTGCCTGGCAGTAAGAAGGCACTGTTGCAACCTTCAGGTTTTTCATGTTGCTATTTTCAGAGCTAATTCTGGGTGTCTGCAAAGTTTAGGTGCTTCCTAGGTAGTGTGATCCTTCATGAGGTGTAGTCACTACTTTGCTGGTCTGTGCTCTGGTATTTACTAAGGAAGTCTCCTGGTTCACTGCAGCTGTACATCCATTGATGCTCCTCTTTCTCTTGGAACTGTGACCAGATCTACTTCTTTCTTTCTACTGACCACCAGTGCTCTTCTCCACCCTGGAGCTAGGACCCAGAACTACATATAAGCAATAGAATTGCCAATCAACACCAGTTGTACACAGTGACAGCAAATTGTCCTTTGTAATCTCTTTTGGTCAGGTTTTCTGGCCCCCTTATTTTCTGTGGGCTGAGAGCTCCTGAAGCTGTTGCTGCTGTGGCTGCCGTTGCTACCATTATGTGTATGGTCTCTGGGCATGCCTCCACCAGACTTCCACCCTGGTGTTACAAACTTCTCCTGCTGACCTCCTAAGTTTTCTTAGTCTGGAAAAATGTTTCACTCCAACTTTTTGTTGGCTTTGCCACTCTAAAATTTTATTTGAGGCATTATTTTAACATTGTTTGGAGGGGATAATTGGGAGAATAAAGCAGGGTGGCTGCCCCTAACCAAAAGCACTGTTTTGGATTCTGCCTTTCTTTGTAAGTTTTTAGGAATGAGTTTATAATCTTTATGTAGTCATTTCTTTCTCTATCTGCCAAGAAAATAAAATGTTTACTAACTGAGGTGTATTCTGTAATCTTTTGTTCTTATCATAGTGATTAAGTTATAGTGGTTTAAATTCTGGATGAAATTATTACAATTTTTATAATATATGCTTACATACATAAATATACACAAAATACATCTAAGTGAATGTGAGGAAATTTTTGAAAGAAAGAGCAATAGCAATTGGGGAAGTCAAGGAAGGTTTCATGTAGAAAGTGGCATTTGAGCTATTTGGAGATGAAAGTGAAGAAAGAGTGCTTTCCAGAAATGGAAAGTTATATGTGAGGAACAGTAAGAAGAACAGTCTGAGTGGACCACAGAATGTGGAAAGGGGTCTCTCAAGGTATTTGAAGAGATAAAAGAACTAAAGTGGTAGATCAACAAAATGACTTAGATAATTTAATTTTTTTTTAGCAAAGCATTTGAAAAAGTTTCATGATAGTCATATAGAAGAATGGAGAGATATGGTCTAGATAACAGTCACATTAGATGAATTTTGATTTGGTTAAAATGACTACACCCAAAGTTTAGTCATTAATGGTTCAAAGCTATCTTAAAATGAGGTCTCTGGTGGAATTGTCTAGGTATTGGTGCTTGGCCTTATGCTGCTTAACCTGTTTGTCAGTAATTTGGATAAAAGCAGAGATGGTGTGCTTATCTGATTTATGGATGACACAAAATCAAGAGGCATGGCTAATACATTTATTGAGTCAGGATTCAGAGAATTATTGACAAGCTTGGGCATCAGGCCAAAACTAGTAATGTGAAATGTAATTAGGATAGTGGACAAGTCTTATTTTTTTTTTTAGATAAAAAAAATTTCACAAATGTAAGATGGAGGAAATATAGCTACTCAGGAGTTTGTCTGAAAATGATCTGAGGGTTTTAGTGCATTGTAATCTCAGTATAATTTTGCCTTATAAATGTAAGCTACATTAAGAGACATTCACCCAGCCTTCTCCACAGGAGACTGATTCTTGCCTGGAGGGAACAGGAAATGCAACCATCAGGCTGGTCCTTAGGTCCTTAGTCTTCTCATAGAGGAAATTCTAGATTAGAATTATATCACTTTACCACCTTACACATTGGTAGACTAGGGGAAATAATTTTTAAGTTCAAACTATTATCCTTTAATGGTGGAAGTTAAGTAGCATAGTGGAAAGAGTGATGGGCCTGAAGTCAAGAAGACTCTTCTTCCGGAGTTTAAATCTGGCCTGTCACTTACTAGCTATGTGACCCTGAACAAATCACTTAACATCGTTTGCCTCACTTTCTTCATTTGTAAAATGAGCTGAAGAAGAAAATGGCAAACCACTCCAGTATGTTTGCCAAAAAAACCCAACTTGGGTCACAAAGAATCAGATATGACTAAGCAACCAACAAATACTTTAATGAGATTGACATGGTTTAGGAAGTTTGCCCCAAGGATATAGGTCGTTTAAGTTTTGTTTAGTTTTCCCCAGGGAGTGGGGTGGTTTAGATTTAGACTAAGTTTATCCCAGAAAGGGGGGTAATTTATGATTAGGTTTTTCCCCAGAGGTAGAGAAGAATTATGGGTTTTTGTGGTAGTAAAATACCAAAGGGTCCCTCTTTGGAAAAATTTCTTTTGATATGAGACTAGGGAAAAAGTACTGAATTCATACCCTCTTAGGAAAACTCTTATTAGCCTGGAAATAGGTGTAAATTCCTATACATAAGTAGAGGAGGTGACTAAAAGATAGAGCTCTCAAATTATGCTAAAATATACAGAAATATAAATGGGTCTCAAAATTGATCTGAAAAAGGGGCTTTCAATTACTGTAAATTTTCAAAAATTGTGAGCACCAACTTTTTTCTGTCTTATTATTGTACATGTGTTTATATGTCATTATAAGTTGCAGGAAGACAAAGCTTGTGTGTGTGTTGGGGGGAGGTGTGTGTGTGTATGTTTTAGTTTTATTTGTAGATTCTGTTACCTTGAAAGATTTCTAAAAGGAAAATGTAGCCAGTCAGAAAAACTGCAAAAGGCTACAGCCAAAGAGCTTAGAATGCTGGGAAAGATTAATGAAGTTTCATACTTAAAGCAGTTGTCTCAGTAAGCAGGACTAACCCCCACTTTAAATTTTTAGCCAGGAGATACGGTTATAAGGTGGAAAAAAGCCCTACAAGATTCTTTTTTTTCCTTCCATTTCAGCCTTGGCTATGTTGGAATTTCAGAAATAAAGTCAGATAATCATAGAAAGGAAAACTTTTCTGGAGATTTAGAGCTCAGGGAGAGTGGAAATTAATTATTAAGGAGTTTGGAGATTAATCATTTTCACTTAGCAGAAGCTTAAAATATGCTTATATTTTAGTGAGTTTTGGAGTACCACTCTAGAATTTGTTTTAAGGGGAAAAAGGAATTAAATACATCAAAGTTTTAGGTGTAAACAGGACTTAGATAATTTCCACTACCCCTACCACTCGGTGATTGATAGCCCTATTGTTTTAAATGTAATGTAGGCCTTAAGTTTGAAAGCAATCCCAGAGTGAAGAAATTTTAAATTAGGATGTATGGTTTGCATTTAAAAATTTACTTGAAACTGTCAGAGACACGACTGCTCCCCGCCTCACCTTAGCACTCCCCTCATCCCAGCTCAATGGACCCCTATCTGAGATCAGAGACTCTGTGACCACTCCTGCTGAAAGTCACCCTGTGACACCTCCAGCTTAGAGACCCTCACCCTCTAACCCTGTTAACTCTTCTCATCTCAGATTAGGTTCTCAAATAAAGGTGCTGAAAAAGTGCTGGAAAAATGCAGGGAAACTTCAGTTACATTCCAGTATCAGAAATTTATTAGCTGTGGGAGCTTAAACAAGTTATCTTATCTCTTTTTGCCTCAGTTTCCTGATCAGTCAAGATGAAACTAATAATAGTACCTGCCTCCCAACCTTACTGTAAAGATCAAAGAGTATAATGATTGTAAAGTATTTAACACAGTGACTGGCATATGGTAAGTATTATATAAATGTTGACTTATTATCAATGTTATTATTTCTTTATTTGGATGTGATTACTCTATGTTTGATGACTCTATAGTGGATTTTAGATGTGATTAGTATAAAATGCCAAAGGTAATAAGATTAATGATTTTGTATGCAGGATAATTTGGAAATTCATTCAGCAGAATCTGTGTTACTTGATTTTTAATAAGTTTTGTTTCATGTTTTAAATGCATGTATGTTTTGAATACATTTATGTTATTACATTTTAAAATTTTCTTGTACTATGAAATTTGAGAAATCAATGTATTAGGAATGCTGTTAGACAAACAATTCTTTTTTATCTGGATGTAGTTAGTTTATGAGTTGAGTTCTTAAAAAATGTGATAAAAATAGATATTTGAAATCTGTTAAATATTTAATGAGGTATATTTTGTTTTAAAACAGATAGCAATAATAATAATAAGTTTACTATAGTAAAGAATGAGTTTCATTTGAAAATGTTTGGCTATCACAAAAATTACAAAAAATGTATAGGATGGTTTAAAGGTGTAACTTCAATGTATTTAATATGAATAAATCAAGTATGAGGTATTTATTGTATGTAGCAAACAACGGAATGCGGTTTGTTTTAATTTATAAGTAAAGGATAAATGAAATGTTAACTGCTACAGAAACATAAGTAAAGATATTCAAGCCCTAAGTTGTGATTAGTGAAATTTTGCTGTTTGAAGTAAAACTCTTGGGGCAATAATTTGCTATTGTTTTGAATTTTGATTACAGGGATGGTTGTCTAAATTGTCCTGAAGCCAGTGGTAAAAAATGACAGGTGCTGCAGTCTGAGAATGTCTGGGAAAAGTTTTGGAGATGACCTTGGCATGGCCTAAGGCAGGCTCCTCTTGACTCAGTTTCACTATTGTGTTATTTTCTTTCTAAATAGGAAAGTTCCCCACCATTGTTAATCCTGACTCTTGCTTTTGATGCCCTGTGACTACCTGATTGTCTGTCAGATATGACTCACTCCCGGAATCAAACAGAGCTGAGGGAGTTTTTCCATTGTTACAGTATATTTCAGGTCAGTCTATGCCCTTGTGGGGACAAGTCTTTTTTTTTAATTGATTTTTTATTATCATTTAATATTTTTAGTTTTCAACATTGATTTCCACAGGATTTTGAGTTACAAATTTTCTCCCCACTTCTACCCTCCCCTCACCCCAAGCTGGCATATATTCTGATTGCCCCTTTCCCCAGTCTGCCCTCCCTTCTGTCACCTCACTTCCATCCCCTTTCCCCTTATTTTCTTGTAGGGCAAGATAGATTTCTATACCCCATTGCCTGTATATCTTATTTCCTAGTTGAATGTAAAAATAACTTTTTTTTCAACATTTGTTTTTAGAACTTTGAGCTCCAAATTCTCTCCCTTCTTCCCTCCCTGCCCACCCTCCTTGAGAAGGCAAGCAATTCAACATGGGCTGCACATTTGTCATTATGCAAAACACTTCCATAATAGTCATGTTGTGAAAGGCTAACTATATTTCTGTATAGCCAATCAGTAAGTGAAAAGATCTTTCCTTCCCATGGAATAGGCTCAGGTGGGGTTCCTGGTGGGGCCAACAAAGGGAGGTCTGATTAGAGACAGGCCCACACCCTTTCACTAATTATGTATGAGGCTCCAGACTGGTTAGCAAACTAGTTCCCTATTTTGAGAGAACAAGGAAGCTCTCAGGGCTCCAAGGGGAGTTGCTAAGACCAGAGCCAATGGTATGTGCCTGAGTTCTAGTCAATAAGATGACATTCTAGTCAATCAGATGACATCTAAGGGCTGTATAAAAAGAGAACGGAATGCAGAAATAGGAGAAAACTGAGGATGAAGAGAAGCAGAGACCGAGGACTGAGGACTGAGGACTGAGAGTAGAATGAAGAGCTCAGGATTCAGAAGCCAAGGGCCAGTTTCCAGAGTGTGAAGAGTGGAGAGTGCTGAACACAAGAGGGAGTTTTGGAATTTGGATTCGGCATTGAGGGGAAGCACAAGTATAGTTTGGTTTGCTGCTATAATATTTTGTTATAATTTCTTTGTTACCATAGTGAGGTGGGCTTATCGGTTTTGGAATGTTATTGCCAAAATATTGAATTGGGGGCATTGGTCCTTGAGTCTGATCCTTTTGAGTCTAAATAAATGTTATACTTCCTTTGCCTTCTACCTAGAGAATTCATTATACTTTGCAATTTTGAACCATTCAGGCATGCTCATGGTCCTCTCTGAGGTCATGAAATTTGCCTTACTCACATAATTTCCCTCCATCTTCTCCTGTCCCACCTTATTCAATTTTCTCCCTTGAACCTGTCCCTTTTCAAAAGTGTTTGCTTTTGACTATCTCCTCCCCCAATCTGTTTTTAGAACTTTGAGTTCCAAATTCTCTCTCTTCTTCCCTCTGCGCCCACTCTCCCTGAGAAGGCAAGCAATTCAATATAAGTTATACATGTATTGTTATGTAAAACACTTCCATAATAGTCATGTTGTGAAAGACTAACTATATTTCCCTCCGTCCTATCCTGTTCCCCATTTATTCAATTTTCTCCTTTGGTCCTTTCTCTTTTCAAAATTGTTTGCTTTTGACTACCGCCTCCCCCAATCTTCCCTCTCTTCTATCATCCCCCTCTCTTTTCCCCTTCACCCCTACTTTCCTGTAGGGTAAGATACACAATTGAGTCTGTATGTTATTCCCTCCTTAAGTTAAATCTGATGAGAGCAAGATTCACTCATTCCCTTTTACCTGCCCCCTCTTCTCTTCCATTATAACTGCCTTTTCTTGTCACTTTTATGTGAGATAATTTGCCCCATTCTATCTCTCCCTTTCTCCTCCCAATATATTCCTCTCTCACCCCTTAATTTTATTTTTTTAGATATCATCCCTTCATATTCAACTCACCCTGTGCCCTCTGTCTACATACATATATATATATGTGTGTGTATATATGTATATATACACACATATATATATGTATATATCTGTATATATGCATATGTATATTCCCTTCAACTACCCTAATACTGAGAAAGATTTCATGACTTACAAATATCATCTTTCCATGCAGGAATGTAAACAAAATAGTTCAACTTTAGTAAGTCCTTTATGTTGTGGTCTCCTCCCAACATGGTAGGATAGACCCTTCCCAGCAACCATCCAGGTCGTCTTGGCCTGGAGACTTGTTTTTCTCTGTTATTTTGGGGTTTCTGTAGCTCTAGAATTTGTTTAGAGTCATTTTTACAGGTGTTTTCAAGTAGCCATCTTGGCTCTGCCCCACCCCCCCAACAAGTCTCGATACTATTATAACTATGGCCCTCTTTTTCCTTTCATTGCAAATTTCTATAATCAGGACAAATCCATTAATTAGTAGATTGCTACTGTCTTTAAGTTATTATAATAGGATGTAAGTATGACAAATCTTACAATTTTCATCTGTACTTGTTGTCAAATTATAATATTAGGGTGTACTCTTAAAGGGAGAATTAGACAAAGTAATAAGACAAAGACGTAACTTAAAAGTTTTTTTTTAAATTAAATGGAATAATAAATTTTGAGAAAACAACAGGATTAGATTTCTTTTCTCTAAATACATACGTACACATGTACACTCTGTGTGTGTGTGTGTGTGTGTGTGTGTGTGTGTGTGTAAAACTGGCTTCCAAATGTATTTAGCATGGAAATTCAGGCTTTGATTATGTTTTAGCAATAAGTTCTCAAAATTAAATTGAGGATTTTACATATAAAATTTAATTAATAATAGTAAAAATTGAAATTATTTCCCCATTTTTAAAGTATTTGTCTGATAGTATTAAAAAAACAAAAGAGTTCATTTTAGAAGTTATACCCTCATGAATCTTTTTTAAAGCTTCAAGTTTGGAGAACCAAATTTTAGAGATTGTACTAAATTATATTAAGTCTTGTTACTGGCAGATTTTGTCAGATTTTAATCTAGAAACCATTACAGGTGATTTGGAATCAGAAAAACAGAGCCCTCACCTAGTTGTCCTAAGAATGAGGCCATTTCCAGAATGTCCAAGACAAGATTTCCGGGTATCAGACAACTATGTGGGACATCTGGGACTCAAGACAAAATGTACTGATTATAGGAACCTTGGAAGTGGGTCACTAGGATACAAGGAGACTTGATGTTAGTTAATATTGATGATCATTACTGTATTGATTTGGCCTTTAGTTTCATAATGTTAATGTTTACATTTAAGTTTTCTTGGTTACCTTGATGACATGTAAATCTCCCTTCCTAAAATTAATACATTGTAGTTTGTAGTACATCTAAGTAATTTGATTTATAACCTGATTTATACAATTCTGATCATGACTATGTGAAAAACCTTATAGATTGGTTTATAGATAAGTGGTACATGGTGAGGGGTGGGGAGTGGATTGTTCCCTCCCCCATAAATCAAAAGGGAGAAAATTGAGAGAATTGAGGGGATTAGGATAGCAAGTGGTTAATTGTAGGAATTGAGTAAACCACATTGACTCCATCTTTTGACTCAATTCAGAAGTTTTCCATTCAATTGTGAGTCCTGTGAGAAAACTTTATTCAACTGTGGGAACTGGAAGAAAACCTTATTCTATTGTTTAAACTAAGCCCTGTATGGCAGGGAAACTCAGTCATCTCTACTTGCTGCTTAGAGACCCTTAACTAATGACCTCAGTCATGCTTGGTTAGATCAGAAACTCAGTCAGATCCAAAGGAGTCTTGTCACGATTGTACATCTCAAGCAATGTATATGTCTTATTTGAAAACTTGCCCCGTGCTGATCAATCACTTATTATTTCTATATTCCTTTCATTGTTTATGGACACCTCTCTTGCCAAATTCTGGGAATTGCACCTTTTCGCTATCCCCTTCCCACTTGGAAAGTCCCTAATCTTTACTTTTTTTCTTTTTTTTAGTCCATAATCTTTCATCCAATTAGAAGTCAGATTACCTAATGTATTGTTTCCTTTTTATTAATTGGCTTTATTTGATTAATTGTTTTTGATGTATAAAAGTTTGTGTCCCTCATATCCAGACCTAAGCTGATGAGGTCTAGTCCTGCTTTGTTGGGCAACAGCATGCATTGTTTAATAAATTGATATGCTCAGAAGATCAAACCTTTGTTTCCTCAGTCATTTCATCTTTTGCCCACTAGGGAAAGAAATACCCCAAGTTGTATCCTAAGAATTGACTATCTTTCCACCAAATACTACTTATAGAAAGGGTATCACAACTGGTGAATAGTGAATAACCACACTTATACAAAATAATAGCAAAAAGAAATCAGTGAAGTTGTTATACTATGATTGATGGTATACACAGTGAATGAGCTCTTCTACTGGGTGAGGTATATCTGTTTGACCAAAAGTGAGTCTTTATTCTCACCCAAGGGAAATTTCCCTGAAGTCTCTGCTGTGGCAAGCTAGAAATAAGTGACATGTCAAACTACTGGCTCCCGCACATGTCTGCTTAATCCCAAAGTCTTTCTCTTTGTTTAGCAGCCTTTCCTTGAAGACAGCCTGGAACTGTATGTATCCTGTCTTAAAGTGGGAAGCAAAAACCAAAAATCTCCTCTCCCAAGCTCTCACCAACTTCATCCCTCAAGCAGGCCCAGGATATTCACCAAACCTGAGAGCCTAGGGCAAATTCAGCAATCTTGATTATATTAGAAAGGACATTGATAAACTAGAGAGTCTTCAGAAGAGGACATCTGGTATGGTTATTGCTCTCGAGATTATACTATGTAGGCATTGGTTTAAGGAACTGGTCCTATTAAGTCTGAAGAAGAGGAAACTTAGGAATCATATTATAGCTGTCATGTACTTGAAAGGCTGCAATATGCAAATGGGGTTAGGCTTTCTGTGTTTTGCTCTGGAAAACAGAAATAGGACCAATTGGACATTTTAAATTAATCAATTAATCAATTTGATTGAGTGAGGATGAACATTTTTTCAAGTGTGTAGTAAAAACATTTTCTCTTCTGTAACTTGTCTGTTCATATCGTTAGACTATTTATCTTTTGAGAATTACTGCTGTGAATTTTAACAGTTCCTTATATATTTTAAATGTCAAGATTTTTCCATGATATTTGTTATACTTATTTCCCTAATCTATTTTTATTGACTTGTCTTATTTTAGTCATATTTTAACTGTGCAGATTTTTAAAACACCTCATTTAATCAAGCAATTTATCTTGTTTCTAACAATTCCCTCTATTTGCTGAATTGAAAAAAATCTTCTCCATTTCACTATTGGACAGAAATTCTCTTTTCTCTTTTCTTCCATCTGTTTTACAGATTTTAAAAAGTCTCTCATGCAACTGGAATTTACTATGTTATAGAGGGTAAGTTGTGAGTCTATGATCTCTCCCCTCTAGGTTGCCAACACATTTTCTTAAGTACATTTGCAAAATGAGAAATCTTTTCCCCAGTTTTTTTTCCTACGGATTTGTCAAAAACTTGTATACATTTAGTTGGTTGTTTGGTACAAATATTCTATTGATCTATGTTTTTCTGAGTATTAGCGTTCATGATAATTTCTTTGTAACATATTTTAAAGTCTAGGAGTGTGACAACCTTCATTAGCTTTTCTTTTTAATATGACCCTTCATGGTCTTGCCTACATGTTTTGCCATATAAATGCCATTATGATTTTATCTAGTTCTATAAAGATGCTTGTGGAAATTTTGATTATTGCTGCATTAACTATATAAAGAAATTTAAGGAGTATTGCTAATTTTACTATATTCATCTGAACCATCCATAGACATTAAATGAATTTTGAACTATTTGGGTATATCTTTGATTTGGTTATTATAGTTTACTTTGCATTTGAAAGATCTATGTACTTCTGTGTAGATTACATTCCAAATATTTGATAATTTATTGGTATTATAAATGGAATTATTTGTCACATTTTCTTGACAATTGTTACTAGTAAATATAAAAACATGATTTTGAGGAGTTAATGTTTTAGAATTTTTCTAAATTCATTTTTTACGTCTGTTAATTTTTTCCATTTACATTGTTATATTTTCTGGATACACTATTGAATGATATTAAAATAATGATATTTTGGCCTTTTAATTTACAAAACTTATCCCTCTAATACCTCCTCTTCTGGGTTACCATAATTGCTAGGATTTCTAATGTAATGTCAGATAAAATTAATGAGAGTAAAGGAACATTCTTATTTTTTACCTTTTTTTTTTGCAGAAATGCTTCTAACTCTTTTTCACTAACAGTTATGTTGTATCTTAGATTTAATTAGATTCTTTGTATTGTCTTGAGGAAGAAACTTCAATATCTATTCTTTTTAGTGTTTTTTAGAAATCATAAATCAGAGTTGGATTTTTATCAAAGATCTCTTCTCCATATATTGATATAATGTATTATTTGTTGGTTTCTTGTTTTACGTTAATTTTCTTATATAGTTTCATGCATAGAATAAATACTATTCAGTGAGGATGAATGTTTTCTTAATACATTGCTGATATATTTATTGGCTAATGTTTTAAGTAGTGGTTTTGTTTTTCTATGTTTGAAAAATTGATCCATACTTTTCTTTTTTAGTATTATCTTTGCTTTAAAACTAGCACCACATTAGACATAAAAGATGTAATCATAAGCAAATTACAGCAGCAAGGAAGAAATTACCTCTCAGATCTACGGATAGAAGAAGAGCTCATCACTAAATAAGAGACAAAAAGGATTGTAGAAGATAAAATGGACATTTTGATTACATAAAATGAAAAAAAGGTTTTGTATAAACAAAACTAATGAAGTCTGAATGAGAAAGGAAAGAAGTAACTGAAAAAAAAAATTTGGTGAAAGTTTCTCCAACAAAGAACTGATTCATATTGTAGATATAAGAGCCCTTCTACAATAGAGAAATATGAATATGAACCAAAGGATATGAACAAGTAGTCTTCAGAGGAATAAATCTAACCATTATATGAAAAAATATCAACCATTTAAATGAAAAAAATGTTCCATATCACTTATAATTAATTTTGAGGTTCTACATCATACCCACTGTGACATAGGCTATGTAAAAGCATACACACTAATAATGTACTGTTGGTGTAGCTGTGAATTGGTCGCCTCATTCTGGAAATCAACTTGGAACCATGCTTTTAAAGTCATTAAAGTGTGTATACCCTTTGATTCCACTACTATGTCTATAAACCAAAGAGATAAAATAAATGAGGAACATGACCCATAAGAACAAAGATGTTTTAGCAGCTTTTTTTTTGTAGTGATGAAGGAATTAGAAAGTAAGGGTGTGTCTATCATTTGGGGATGACTAAACAAATTATATGTACATATATGAATATAATGGAGTATCGCGCCATAATGAATGCTGAAATCATTTCAGAAGAAACTGGGACTTCTGTAAATCGATGTAGATTAATGTATAAAGAATTAAGAGAATAATTTATAGGACATTATAAAGAAAAATAACTTTGTACAATTGTAAAACTCTGATCAGTGCAACGATAAACCAAGAGTCCAGAGAGCTGAAGATGAAATACGCCACCCACCTCCTTCCAGAGAGGTGAAAGATTTAAAATAAACACTGAGATATACATTTTTGGACATGGGCTATGTGAAAAATTTTTTTCTGGGTTATACATATTTATTATAAAGGTATCTTTTGCCTTTTCTTATTCACTTGGAGGAAGGTAGTTGGAAGAAAAGAAAATAAATGATTGTAAAATATATATATACACATATATATCTACATACATACATACATGTATGCGTTAAAATTTATTTATCCCATAAAAATTATGGAGGAATGGCCTCCCCTTTCCTTCTATTTGTGAAAAATCTGTGTAACGGATGTATTATTTGCTCTTGCAAAGTTCAGAAGAAGTCTTCTGTGACTCCTGTACCAAATGTTTTTGGAGAAAATAATTTTAAATGATTCATTTTATAGTTTTCTATTTAAAATATTAATTTTACATAATCTAAGTATACCTATGTGCAATATTTAATAGAAATTAAAATTACTTTTGTGTTCCTGGTGATCTTAAAGATAATAAATAATACCTGTACTACTTCAAATTTTAAAGGAAGCAACTTCTCTTCCCTTTATGTGCTCCCCTAAGGGATGGTGATCTTTCGGATGATGGATACACCTGTGTGTCTTTACATCATCACCACCAACACTGCTAACTACTACCACTACTACTACTACTACTACTACTACTACTACTACTACTACTACTACTACTACTAGTACTACTACATAACCATTTGTAGTCCTCTGACCAAATGATAGAATGTATGTTAAATGCTTCTTCTGAGCCTTTGACTCACCAGGAGCCCTGCAACTGTGGAGTAACATAGTCAGTCTCATATAGTAATTTAGCTAAACTTGCCTTTCTACAAGGCTAAGACAATAGCCCTGCTATGAACCAGAAGTGCCCTGGCTTAATATTGATCTTATGGAGCTCTTATATACTCTTGTCTCACTCGATGCTATCTTACTCCACCTGTGATATCCCACATAGCTGGTCATCTCTTTGTTATAATCTTTTTTCTCGTGTGCTTTCCTGCCAGTGTGTAATGAATGGTTCCTAGGCTCACTGCTGTGGGACACTTGTTTAGTCATCTTACTGCCATGACTTTCACATTAGTTGGCTGCCTATTTTCTATTACAGTTTGAGTGGCTGACTGATTGAGACTCTGCAAAGTACTCCTCATCAGCAGCTCAACCATTGCTCCCATAGGCACAACCCCTGTCCACTTTCAATTATCTCATACTCAGCAAACTTTATTTTGCATTGTCAAACAAAAAAAACTATTGCGTAAATTAAGAATATTAATCATAAACATAAATAACTTCTAAAAGGATGAAGTAACCCTTAGACCATAGTCTTGAACCCCCAACTGCTAGTGTCCTGCCTCCCTATCTCATGTGTATTTCTTTTTAAATATTTTCTAAAACTTTTTATTTATTTATTTGTTTTTAGTTTTCAACATTCACTTCTATAAGATTTTGAGTTCCAAATTTTCTCCCCTTCCCCCTGCTCCCCCCTTCTCAAAATGGCATGCAGTCTAATACAGGCTGTATATGTACAATTATATTAAACATATTTCCACATTAGTCATGTCGTAAAGAAGAATTAGACCCAAAGCAAAACCCATGAGAAAGAAGAAACAAGCAGAAAAAAAAGAAAATAATATGCTTTGATCTCTGTTTAGACTTCATAGTTCTTTCTTTGGATGTGGATAACATTTTCCATCATGAGTCTTTTGGAATTGTCTTAGATCCTTGTATTGCGGAGAAGAGTTAAATCTATGAAAACTGATCATTATACAATGTTGCTGTTACTGTGTATAATGTTCTGGTTCTGCTCACTTCATTCAGCATCATTTCATATATATCTTTCCAGATTTTTCTGAAATCCACCTGCTCATCATTTCTTGTAGCACAACAGTATTCCATTACATTGATATACCACAACATGTTCAGCTATTCTCCAATTGATGGGCATCCCCTCAATTTCCAGTTCATTGACACCACCAAATAGCTGCTATAAATATTTTTGTACATGTAGATCCTTTCTCCATTTTTATGATCTCTTTGGGATACAGCCATAGAAGTTGTAATACTGGGTGAAAGGGTATGCACAGTTTGATGGCCCTTTTGTTGTAGTTCCAAATTGGTCTCCAGAATTGTTGGATCAGTTCACAACTCCACCAACAATGCATTAGTGTTCTAATTTTCCAACATCTTCTCCAACATTTATCATTTTCCTGTTTTGTCATGTTAGCCAATCTGGTACTTGTGATGTGGTACCTCAGAGGTGTTTTGATTTGCATTTCTCTAATTAGTAGTGATTTAGAGAATTTTATATAAATGGCTTTAATTTCTTCATCTGAAAACTGTCTCTTCATATCACTTAATCATTTATCAATTGGGGAATGACTTATATTCATTTTTTTAAAATTTATTTTTAGTTTTCAACTTTCATTTCCATAAGATTTTGAGTTACAAAGTTTCTTCCCATCTTTACCCTCCCCCCCACCCCAAGATGGCATGTATTCTGATTGCCCTTTCCCCAGTCTTCCCTCGCTTCCATCACCCCACTCACCCCCCTCCTTACCCCCTTTCCTCTTACTTTCTTGTAGGACAAGATAGATTTATCTACCCATTGCCTGTATATCTTATTTCCCAGTTCCATGTAAAAACATTTTTTTAACATTTGTTTTTAGAATTTTGAGTTCCAAATTCTCTCCCTTCTTTGCTCCTCACCCACCCTACTTGAGAAGAAAAGCAATTCAATATAGGTTATATATGTATCATTATGCAAAACACTTCCATAATAGTCATGTTGTGAAAGACTGCCTATATTTCCCTCCATCCTATTCTGTCCCACTTTATTCAGTTTTCCCCTCTGATTCTGTCCCTTTTAAAAAGTATTTGCTTTTGACTACCTCCTCCCCCAATCTGCCCTCCTTTCTATCATCCCTCCCCCCCTTATGCCCTTCTTCCCTACTTTCCTGTAGGGTAAGATATCCAATTGATTGTGTATGTTATTCCCTCCTTAAGATAGATCTGATGAGAGCAAGATTCACTCATTCCCTTTCACCTACCCCCTCTTCCCTTCCATTACAATAGCTTTTTATTGCCACTTTTATGTGAGATAATTTAGCCCATTCTATCTCTCCCTTTCTCCTACTCCCAATATAGTACCCTCTCACCCCTTAATTTTATTTTTGTAGATATCATCCCTTCATATTCAACTCACTCTGTGACCTCTGTCTATACATATATGTATATTCCCTTCAACTACCCTAATACTGAGAAAGGTCTCATGAGTTACAGATACCATCTTTCCATGCAGGAACGTAAACAAAACAGTTCAACTTTAGCAAGTCCCTTATGATTTCTCTTTCTTGTTTACCTTTTCATGCTTTTCTTGATTCTTGCATTTGAAAGTCAAATTATCTATTCAGCTCTGTTTTTTTTTTATCAAGAATGCTTGAAAGTCCTCTATTTCATTGAAAATCCGTATTTTGCCCAGGAATATTATACTCAGTTTATCTGGGTAGATGATTCTTGGTTTAATCTTACCTCCTTTGACTTCCAGAATATCATATTCCAGGCCCTTTGATCTTTTAATGTAGAAGCTGCTAGATCTTGTGTTATCCTGATTGTGTTTCCACAATACTCGAATTGTTTCTTTCTGTCTCCTTGCAATATTTTCTCTTTGACCTAGCAACTCTGGAATTTGGCTATAATATTCTTAGGAGTTTTCTTTTGGGGATCTTTTTCAAGAGGCAAGTGGTAGACTCTTTAGATTTCCATTTTATCCTCTGGTTCTGGAATATCTGAGCAGTTTTCCTTGATAATTTCTTGAAAGATGATGTCTAGGCTCTTTTTTTGATCATGGCTTTCAGGTAGTCCAAGAACTTTTAAATTGTCTCTCCTGGATCTCTTCTCCAGGTCAGTGGTTTTTCGAATGAGATATTTTCCATTGTCTTCCATTTTTTCATTCTTTAGGTTCTGTTTTATAATTTCTTGATTTCTCATAGTCACTAGCTTCTAGCAAGTATGCTCCATTCTAATTTTTAAGGCAGTGTTTTCTTTGGTGGTTTTGGATCTCCTTTAGCATTTGGCTAATTCTACCTTTAATGCATTCTTCTCCTCATTGGATTTTTGGAGCTCTTTTGCCATTTGAATGAGTCTATTTTTGAAGGTGTTGTTTTCTTCAGTATATTTTCCAGTATTTTTTGGGTCTCCTTTAGCAAGTCTTTGACTTGTTTTTCATGGTTTTCTTGCATCCTTCTCATTTCTCTTCCCAATTTTTCCTCTGCTTCTCTGACTTTCTTTTCCAAATCCTTTTTGAGCTCTTCCATGGCCTGAGACCAGTTCATGTTTTTCTTGGAGGCTTTAGATGTAGGCTCTTTGACTTTGTTGACTTCTTCTGGCTGTATGTTTTG
>CM053624.1:234102886-234130608 GCA_028646595.1 Phalanger gymnotis | reverse complement strand
AGGCTCTTCACTCCTGCTCTGATCCGCCACTTAATTCCTCCCACCAGGTGTGCCTGGGGCCAGAAGCAACTGCAGCTGTAGTTCTATAGCTGCCCCACCTCTGCTGCCCTCGGGGTGGTGGCCCAACTGCAAACTCCCTGTCCCCAGCAGCTTTTCCCACTAACCTACTCTGTTGTCTTTGGTGTTTGTGGGTTGAGAAGTCTGGTAACTGCTGCAGCTCACTGATTTAGGGTGCTAGGGCATGCTCTGCCAGGCTCCTGGTCTCGTTGGTCCTTGCCACCCATGCTGGGCTCTGCTCTGCTCAGCTCCACTCCCCTCTGCTCCCAGCTCCATGTGGGATAGACCTTACCCAGAGACTATCCAGGCCATCCTGGGCTACAGCCCTGCTTCCCTCTGCTACCCTGTGGGTTCTGCAGTTCTAGAATTGGTTCAAAGCCATTTTTTATAGGTTTTTGGAGAGACTTGGCAGGGAGCTCATGCTAGTCCCTGCTTTCCAACTGCCATCTTGGCTCCACCCCCCCTCAAGTAGTTTTTAATTGATTTTTTGGATTGTCTAAATATACCATCATATCATCTTCAAAGAATGATAGCTTTATTTCTTCATTACCTATTCTAATTCCTTCAAGTTCTTTTTCTTCTCATTGCTAAAGCTAATATTTCTAGTATAATATTGAATAACAGTGGTGATAATGGGCATCCTTGCTTCACCCCTGATCTTATTGGCAATGCTTCTAGCTTATTCCACCTTACATAAAATGCTTGCTGATGGTTTTAGATAGATGTTACTTACCATTTTAAGGGAAACTCCATTAATTCCTATGATCTCTAGTGTGTTTAATTGGAATGGGTGTTGTATTTTGTCAAAAGTTTTTTTTTTCTGCATCTATTAAGATAATCATATGATTTCCATTAATTTTGTTATGGATATGGTCAATTATGCTGATAATTTTCCTGATATGGAAGCAGCCTTGCGTTGCTGGTATAAGTCCCACCTGGTCGGAGTGATAAGTTGCTATAATCTCTTTGCTAAAATTTTATTTAAAATTTTCTCATCTATATTCATTATGGAAGTTAGTCTTCAATTTTCTTTCTCTGTTTTGGCTCTTCCCTGTTTAGGTATCAGCACCAAATTTGTATCATTAAAAAAATTTGGTAGGACTCCTTCTTTACCTATTTTTAAAAGTAGATATTATAGTATTGGAATGAATTGTTCTTTAAATGTTTGATATAATTTACTTGTAAATCCATCTGGCCCTGGAGGTTTTTCTTTTTCTTTTTTTAATTTATTTTTTATTTTTAGTTTACAACACTCACTTCCATGAGTTTTTGAGTTCCAAATTTTCTCTCCCTCCCTCTCCTCCTCTCTCCCCCTCAAGGCATCATGTAATCCAATATAGGTTCTACATGTACTTTCACATTAAACTCATTTACATAATAGTCAAGTTGTAAAGAAGAATTATAACCAATGGAAGGAATTGTGAGAAAGAAGATACAAAACCAAAAAAGAAGAAAAAAAAGAGCAAATATTTTGCTTCAATACGCATTCAGACTCCATTATCCTTTCTCTGGATGTGCATAGCTTTTTCCATCATTAGGCTTTTGGAGCTGTCTTTGAATCTTACATTGATGAGAAGAGTCAAGTCTATCAAAGTTAGTCCTTACAGATACTGTGTGTTTGTAATTGTGTATAATGTTCAGCTGGTTCTGCTCCCCTTACTCAGAATAAGTTCATATAAATCTTTCTAAAGTTATTATGAAATCTGTCTACTTCTCATTTCTTATAGCACAATAGTATTCCATTATATTCATATACCACAATTTGTTTAGCCATTCCCCCATTGATGGGCATCCTCCTGATTTCTAATTCTTTTCCACCACAAAAAGAGCTGCTATAAATATTTTTGTACATACTTGTCCATTTCCAACTTGTGTGATCCCTTTGGGATACAGCCCTGGAAGTGGCATTGCTGGGTCAAAGGATATACGGGAGATTTTATCTTAGGGAGTTCATTTTCAATTTCTTTTTCTGAAATGGATTTATTTAAGTATTTTATTTCCCCTTCTGCTAATCTGAGCAATATATATTTTTGTAAGTATTCATCAATTTCACTAAGATAATCAGATTTATTGGCATATTGTTGGATGAAGTGGCTCCTAATTATTGCTTTAATTTCCTCTTCATTGGTGATTTCACCCTTTTCATTTTTGATACTGGTAATTTGTTTTCTTCTTTTTTTTAGATCAAATTAATCACACATTTATTTATTTTAGTGTTTTTTTTTCATAAAACCAGCTCTTTGTTTTGTTAGTTCAATAGTTTTCTTAATTTCAATTTTCTTTAATTTCTCCTTTGATTTTAAGAATTTCTAAGTTGATATCTATCTTGGGATTTTCAATTTGTTCATTTTCTAACTTTTCATTGTCTCCTCTTTCTCTGTTTTATTCATGTAAGCATTTAGAGATATAAAATTCCCCCTAAGAACTGTTTTTGCTGCATCCCATAAGTTTTGTTATCTCTTCTCATTTTAAAGGGGAAAGACAATACATAAAGGAAAGAGAGATGATGGTACATGCATACTCTTTGAAAAGGAACAAGAATACAAGGTAATTAGAAGAGGGAGAGAACACTAACAACTGGTCAGACCAAGAAAAGATTGGAATAGGAGGAAGCACTCAAGTTGAACCTCAAAGGAAGAAGATCCAAGTTTAAATTTCAAGATAGAGGGGAGTCACATTGTGGAGAGCATACTTGATACTGCCAGAAGTGATCTAGAACAAATTTCTAAAGTTTACAGTCAGGTAAGAAAATAAGTATCTTAGGTGGAGAGGTGGAGGTTTCATCAATGTTGCAAATTCAAGACAAGGGCTTTTTAAAGCAAAAGACAGGCTTAGGAAGTGAATAGTTGGTAGAAAAGATAAATCTTGAAAACAGGATTCAAACATAGGAATTATAGCATACTGGCCAGGAACAAAGTTTACATAATAATGGTTGGCAAGAATGTATTTACTTGGAGTCTTGGAAATCAAATCAGAGGAACTTTGAGTGGAAAAGGAAGGGAGATAGGGAGAGAAAACAAACTACAATTATCTAACAAGCTAGTTACCTTAAAGAACGTCTACAGCATAGGAAGAGTAGCATTAGAGATGCAAAGGGGACAGAATTTTAAAAAGAAATTGATTCAGTTCACCAATTTATTAAGTGGCTACTTTGTGCCAATCACTGTGCTAAATCCTGGAGATATAAAAAACAAAACGAAATAGTCTTTAAATTTAAGGAATTTGTATTCTATTAAGGAAAAGCAACACATATACATTCAAGAAAATACAACATATATACAAAGTGATTTCCTGGAGGAGGGTAGAAGTCTGGTATGAAGAGTGATTTGTTAGTCATAGAGCAGGAGTTTGAGAGGGCACAGTGGAAAGGGAGGCGCTGGTGGCATGGAGACACTGGAATGATGAACTTGATATAGTTGCATAGGAGAGACCTGGAAATGGTAGTCATGGAAGGGAACTTTGGCCTAGACAACCTATTGGACTTAACATTAGCACCAAATATCTTGAGAAACAGTGTTTCTCATTGTCTTTGAGCATATGATAAAACCCACTCTATCAAGTCATGCCTTTTCTTATCTGAGGATATACAGATGAGCCATGGTTCCAAGAAATTGTAACTTTTTTGTTTTCTTTTGGTTAAACTCATAGCAAGGATTTTAAGATTTATATGATCCACTTACTTCAAAATATGCCCACTTTTTGGTCATTGGATAAGGATTTCACATTTAGAGAGACAAATCCAGATTGAGTGCTATGAGAAGTTTAAGGCTTTAGTGATTGTTTCATCTGAGGATTTCAAGGAGTCTTAGTTGAGGAAATAAACTGCAAATTTGACATAGAAGAATGGAAGCCTTCCCCAATTCCTCTTAATTCCAGTACCTTCCCTGTGGTAATTGTTTTCTATTTATCCTGTATATAGTTTGTTTTGTATATACTTGTTTGCATGTGGCCTACCCCAATTAAGTTGTCAGCTCCTTGAAGGCAGGGACTTGTATCTCCAGTCCTTAGGACAGTACCTAGCACATGGTGGGTGCTGAATATGTGTTTTATGACTGATTGATTGAAGAAAGGAATAGGTTGTAACAGATGTAGAGTGCAGAAGGATGTCAGTTTCCTTCATGCAAGAGGTTGTGAGCAAAACTGAAGTGATGCCCCGGGGCAGGATTTAAATGGAATTTAGAGACTTTTTCAGTTTGACTGAAGTATCGAATACTGTAATAAATGGGAAGCCTGAAATAGGCATTGTGTAAAACACTGGGCAATTCAAGAAGCAATAGACATTTTGAACTGATGATGCTGAACATGATATCTTTTAGTGAGTCATGACTGTGTGAACATTTATGATAACATATTGATGATAACTGATATACTTGGTCAGGATCAAGAAGTATAATTCAATTCAACAAGCATTTGCTGAAGGCTTACTTTGTGCCATGCATGACACTGGAGGAGATACTGTGTTAAAATAAGATGATCCTGCCCCTTATGATACTTATATGCTAATATGGGGTTGAGGGGCATACAAAGATTACCATAATACACAACTATAAAAAAGTACATTGTAGAAGTGCTAATCAAGGTGCAGAGTGATGTCTGAGGTGAAGAAGTTTGCTGCCAACTGGAGGGGCCCAGGTAAGGCTTCATTATGGAGGTGGCATTTATATTGTGATGTGCATAAGTTTACAAAAAAAACTGCCCTCTTAGCAAAAACATTAAGGAGTTGATTCAATGTAAGTACTAGCCTTAAAAATCTCACTATTATTTAGGTTCTAGTACTGGCTCAGTTGTAGCTTGCCAAGTAGGTGGAATTAGTTTGAGAGCATTGCATATGTATGCTGGAACCAATTCTAACCAACTTGGGTGTCAACTACTAAATTTTCAGTGTGAACATTTACACCTCAGAAATAGCAATCCCTACAAATTAGGGCTTGATTTGTTGTTTTGTTGACTATCTAGACTTGTGAAAGTGTCTCAAAACCAAGCATGCAGCATACTGCAATAAACCAAAGGAATGTTTTGAACGACTTTTAAAATCTTCAAATAAAGAAAAACAATGTTTTGAGAAATTCGTTGCTGTCAACAAAACATTTATTTATAAATAAACACATCCATCTCTTTAGTATGCAAATTTGCTTTTGTCTTTAGTAAATGGTAAAATTCCATGTATACCAAAGAATTGTTTTAACATAAATTTCTTTATGATTTATAGTTAATGTTTGATTTGTGTAGTATTTTATATACCTATATGCCCAGGGTTGTTTAAAAATTTCTCTGGCAAAAAGGGGTTGCTAATGGAAAAAGTTTAAGAAGCCCTGATCTAGGAAATTGTTGCAATGATGAGATCCCAGTAGCATGACACAGGCTATCCCAGCTCCTTGGGGTTCACCCTTTGAAATCTGTTGGCAACTTCTTGTTGCTCAGCTACAGTTAATGGCATAAATACACTTGACACTGGTTTGAGCAAGTTTCCCCTTCAGAGTCTTCTCTACGAATGCATTTATCACGCTTACCATACGTGCTTCTAGCAGTATCAAATTGAATGTGCTTTGCCATCTTAAAGAATTCTTGGTAATTCAGTAATAGTAATATGGCAACAATGATCAACTGTGAAACACTTAGTTACTAATCAAAGACAGTTCTGGAAGACTTTTGATGAAAATTGCTATCCATTTCTAGTAAGAGAACAGATGAACCCTGAATGCAAATTGAAGAATAATTTAAAAACAACATTATTGTTCTTACTTTTTTCCCAACATGGTTAATAGGGAAATGTTTTGCAGGATCACATATATAATTGATATCATATTGCTTGCCTTCTCAAAAGGTGGGGAAGGGTGTGGCAGGAGGGAGAGAATTTGGAATTCAATTTTTTGAAAAATGTTAAAAATAAGTAATTTTCAAAAAGATTTCACAATGACTTCAACATCTTTAACAGCAGATGTTGTGAAAAAAAATTGTGAGGACTATCTTTACTGGTCATTGATATCTGCAATTCTTTTCCACCCTGAGCTCATATGCAGGTAGGAATGCTATTAGAAAAATTGAAATATTCTGAAGCATCTTGCACAAAGTGTTTGCTTTCTGTCTCCTTGAATTAGCAAGCAATCTTTTGGTGTAGCCCTTGTTATCCTGAGCAGGGACTGATCTGAATTGATCTGAACTGATCTGAAGATACCATGGAACATTCATTTCCTGTGCTATGCTGTCCTGTTTACACTGATAGGAGTAAAAACAGAAAAGTTAAAGCAATAAATGAAATTCAACTTTCCAGGGAAATTGAAAACCTTCTTTAAACAAACCAGGAGCAGATGGAAGACAAAGTGAGATATAATGCCTTTCAATAGGAGCATGTTAAACAACATTGTTAATAGCAATGATAAATCGAATCTAGAGTCACAATCTTATCTATCCCATTAATCTGCAGCCTTCTAGAAGTGGAAGGGGATCAAATTTTCTGAATGAGCTTATTAGTGCTGCAACATTGTATGGTACAGTGGTTCTCAAACATTTTGTTCTCAGGACTCCTGGACACTCTTAAAAATTATTGATGACCCCAAAGACCTTTTGTTTATGTGGATTATATCTCTTAATATTATATAATTCATGTTCATGTATTCTCCATAATTCTCCATAAAGGATTTCCTCTATGCACTTGTGCTACCACTAATATAGTACCCAATTTTCTCTTGTTCTTTTAGTATACTTAATGTACATACCATAAATAATTCTTTATAGTTATGTCCTCATCTTACCTTTTTAGTATTATCTCCAACTACTGACAATTATCCTGCTCGAAGTTCTCAATAATTTTCTTGGAATCCCAAGGAACCAAGAAATTTAACATGTCAGAGATGAAGACTATGGTATACACAAGATGCATACTAGGAAGTCATCTTTAGAATTTTCATATTCTCCCTGAAATGAGTCAATTTGCTGCAGACCTAGAGATTTGTTGTATTTTCCATGCCCAGCCCTCCTGAGGCCTGAGTTGTCTGTAAAGCATATTTGTCAATAAAATAATGTGGATATATAATTTTTGAGTGCTTCCTGTCCTTTTATTTTCCTAATATGGATGCTGATTTGCCACAAAATTACTCATGACAGGTGTTTGCTGTCAAATGTAAGAAATAAAATGGGTGGGAAAAGATCAATTATCCCTATTGCTTTAAAGAAATGATCCTATAAATGGAGAAAAATAATGCTACTACAGGACTATAGAATCCTCACCCTATGCCATCTGCTTGCACCTCAACCATCATATCCTCTTAGATCCTGGTGGAAACAGTCCAGGACCAAGAGCCCATGTAATTGCAGTTCCCCTGCCCCTAAATTTGAATATTACTACAACTTCAAGGGATTCCTTATTTACCTTTATACCTAGCTGTATTTCCTGGGGATGATAATCATGGAGAGGAAGGAGATGCATGTGGTCTGAGAGGTAATCAGTCTTTTGGAGTATTGGAGAGAATTGCTAAGTCTGGAAGCCTGGCAAGAGGTATAGGACTTAGGATCAAGCATCTAATTCCATAACCAGAAGAGCAGCAAGGGAATGAATCAGCCAATCAGTAAATAAATATTTATTAAGCACTTACTATGTGGCAGGCACTTCGCTAATTACTGAGGGTACAAAGGAAAATGAGAGACAGTTCCTGCCTTTATGGAGTTCACAGTCTACAACTATGTATGTACAGACAAGCTATACACAGGCTAAATGGGAAATTATCAACATAAGGAAGGCATTAGCTTTCAGGGAGACTAGGAAAGGCTTTCTGTAGAAGGTGAAATTTTAGCTGGAACTTGAAGGAAGTCAGGGAAGACAAGCTAGAGAGGAGAATGGAGAGCATTCCAGGTATCAAATGCTAGTGGAATTCTAATGAAAATGTTCAGTCTGGAGATGGAGGACCATATTTAGGGAACATCAAGGAAGCTTAAATATATAGTTTGCAAGGGGGTATAATATAATATGCCTGGAAAGGCAGATTGTAAGCATATTGTGCAGGTCCTGAGGAATTTATATTTTATCACAGGGACAATATTATTGAAATATTGAAAGCTTTTGAATAGGGGAATGATGTAGTCAGATCTGGACCTTAGGAAGACACTCAAAAGATATTAACATTTTTCCTTTGTGTATTTCTCCACTGATCTCTTTTTGAACGACTTGAGATTTCGTTGAGTAGATCTTGCAAAATGTTAGCTTTTGATGCAATTGGGAAAGTGCCATTTACAAATAAGACCATTGGTAGAACCCTATCATCAATAGTGAAGCTTTCTTAAGGGTCATTGCAATTTCCTCATGGAATATTGAATTACTGGGGTCCAAAGGTGGTTTTGATTATTATCAATGATGATAATAGATAGTTATAGAAATAATATAAACCTATTTGTATTCTCATTTCTTTGTTGTTTTCTAAATTTTTCTATAAATGCTTCTGAGATGATCTGACATAGATAGGTCAAACTTTCTGTAGGTTTATTTCCCCATCCTCACTATATTGTGAAGCAATATCATTTTTAATCTTCTGCCATCCTACTTTATAATGTTTTGACATTGAAATTGTGCTCTTTACCAGTTTTTCGCTTGTCTCCTCAATAAGAAGATCACAATATTTGGGGCTGAAGTGGTCTTAGTCCCTTTTGCTATGACAATTGCTTTATACTGGTTAAACCTCTAAAAAATAGTTTTAATGAGAGCTAATAGTCTTCATTTGGGTTTCTCATATTTTAGAGTCAACAGTTTATTTAATAGGTCAGGTTGGACCCCTGCTTTAAACATTCGATTAGACAAGTGATTCAAAAATGATGATGTTGATGGTGATATCTAGAGGTATGATATCATCAGTATAGGGAATTCCTGGAATGAAAACTGCCACCATCATTGTAGATCAGCCACTTATCTATCATTTATTGATAGTATTTGAGAGTTGGCTGGATCACTGAGAGAACAAGCAATCTGCTCATTGTCACAAAGATATGTATCAGAAATTAAACCAAAACTAAGGGCTTATATTATTGTGGTCATCACATACATTGTTCCACTGGTTTTGCTTTCTTTGCTCTACCTCGGTTCAAACAAGTCTTTCTTTTTTGTATTTTAAAAAATGTTACACTGAAATATGAAAAGAAAAAAAAAACATTGCCATGTACATAGCAGACCATAAGAGAGGATTCAATATAAAACAACAAATTTCCATTTCAAGAAAACCTATATAATAAATACTACTTATTGTTTTCAAAGCTGTCCAACTTTTCTTTGTTTCCCTGTTGGTTTTCTTTTGTTCTCTGCTATGTAGTTTTAACATTCTCCCCTCCCTCCCCACCCTATGAAGGTTAGAAATAAGCAAGGATACACACACACACACACACACACACACACACACATAGATATACACATATATATGCATAGTTTGTCTGCTGATTGGTGTTTATTTTGGTCTGTTTACATAATTTCTACTTGTAATTTGTATTCTTTCTGAAGTTCAGGGTGCTGGCTTTTCCCCCTGAACTAAATGAATGATATACATATGTTTAATGAAAGTGAGATTGTAAATCTCTTAAAGTTTCTTTCCTTAGAAAAGCATGTCAAAGAACCTGTGCTAGTCTTGTGTCTTGTGTGCTGGTTTTATTGGTTTTACACAGTCACAATGATGGCAGATAGCATTGTTGTTACAGTATTCAAATAGCATTTTCCTTCATAGGTTCTTTGAACTTAATCTGGGTATTTATAATAGTCAGAATGACTTGGTTGCTCAAAATTGTTCTTAAAACAATACTGCAGTTATTGTATACCAAGTGTTCACTTTGTTCTGCTCATTTTACTCTTCATTATTTTGTGGAGGTCTCTCCCTGTTTTTGTAAAATTATTGATCTCGCCATTTTTTTTTACTTTTAAATTTTATTTTATTTTTTATAAATTAATTTATTTATTTTTAGTTTTCAACATTCACTTCCATAAGCTTTTGAGTTTTAAATTTTCTCGCCCTCCATCCCTAAACCCCTCTCCAAGAGGGGTACAATTTGATATAGGCTCTATCATACACATTTGTATTAAACATATTTTCACATTAGTCCTGTTGTAAAGAAGAACTAAAACCAATGGGAAGAACCATGAGAAAGAAGAAACAAAACAAAATACCAAAAAGGAGAGCAAATAGTATACTTCAATCTGCATTCAGACTCCATAGTTCTTTCTCTGCATGTGAATAGCATTTTCCATTGTGAGTCTTTTGGAGTTATCTTAGATCCTTATGTTGCTGAGAAGAGCTAAGTCTATCAAAGTTAGTCATCACACAATGTGTCTGTTACTGTGTATGATGTTCTCTTGGTTCTGCTCACTTCACTCAGCATCAGTTCATGTAAGTCTTTCCAGGTTTTTCTGAAGTCCACATGTTCATCATTTCTTAGGGAATAATCATATTCCATTACATTCATATATTACAACTTGTTCAGCTATTCAGCTATTTTTGTACATGTAAGTCCTTTTCTCATTTTTATGATCTCTTTGGGACACAAACCTAGAAGTAGTATTACTGGGTCAAAGGGTATGCACAGTTTGATAACCTTTTGGGCATAGTTCCAAATAGGTTTCCAGAATGGTTGGATCAGTTCACAACTCCACCAACAATGCATTAGTTTTCCAATTTTCTCCACATCTCCAACATTTATCATTTTCTTCTTTTGTCATGTTAGCCAATCTGACAAGGTGTGATGTGGTACCTTAGAATTGTTTTGATTTGCATTTCTCTAATCAATAGTGATTTAAAGGATTTTTTCATATGACTATAAATAGCTTTAATTTCTTCATCTGAAAACTGCCTATTCATTTCCTTTGACCATTTATCAATTGAGGAATGACTTATATTCTTATAAATTAGACTCAGTTCTCTATATATTTTAAAAATGAGGCCTTTAATAGAGACACTGACTGTGAAAATTGTTTCCCAGCTTTCTGTTTCCCTTCTAATCTTGGTTGCATTGGCTTTGTTTGTGCAAAAACTTTTCAATTTAATGTAATCAAAAATTATCCATTTTGAATTTTGTAATGTTCTCTATCTCTTGTTTGGTCATAAATTCTTCCCCTCTCCATAAATTGGACAGATAAACAATTCCTTGCTCTACTAGTTTGCTTTTAGTTTCAGCCTTTATGTGTAATCATGTACCCATTTTGACTTTATATTGGTATACAGTGTTAGATGTTGGTCTATGCCTAGTTTCTGCCGTACTGTTTTCATTTCCCCAACAGTTTTTGTTAAATAGTGAGTTCTTGTGAGCAGACAGATTTATATGAACTGATTCTGAGTGAGAGGAGCAGAACCAGGAGAACATTATACACATTTTTCAATGACTAACTTTGATAGACTTAGCTCTTCTCAGCAATGCAAGGATTTAAGACAGCTCCAAAAGACTCATGATGGAAAATGCTTTCCATATCCAAAACATTTCAGAATCTGAATACAGATTGAAACAAACTATTTTTTCTCTCTTTTTTGTTCTGTTTCTTCTTTCTTGTGGTTCATTCCATTGGTTATAATTCTTCTTTGCAATATGACTAATGTGAAAATATGTTTAATGTAAATGTATATGTAGTGCCTATATCAGATGGCATGTCATCTTGGGAAGGGGGAGAGGAAGGAGGGAGGAGAGGGAGAGGGAGAAAATTTGGAACTTAAAAGCTTGTGGAATTGAATGTTGTAAACTAAAAATAATTTTAAAAAAAGTAAAAATGTGATTACATACCATAAAAAAATAGTGAGTTCTTTTCTCAGAAGGGAGAATCTTTGAGTTGTTCAACAGTAGATTACTATAGTCATTGACTATTGTTTCTTGTGTACCTAACATTCCACTGATCCATAGCTCTATTTCTTAGCCATTTCCAAGAAGTTTTAATGATTGCTGCTTTATAATACAATTTAAGATCTGGTATGGCAATGCCACCTTCTCTTGCATTTCTTTTCGTTAATTCCTTTGATATCCTGGATATTTTGTTCTTCCAAATGAATTTTGTTATTATTTTTTCCAGTTCTATAAAATAGTTTTTGGTAGTATGATTAGCATGGCAATGAATAAGTGAATAAATTTAGGTAGAATTGTCATTTTTATTACATTAGCTCAGTCTCCCCATGAGCAATTGATATTTTTCCAATTATTTAGATTTGGCTTTATCTGTGTGAAAAGTGTTTTATAATTGTGTTCATACAATTCCTGGGTTTGTTTTGTCAGTTAGACTCCCAAATATTTTATAATGTCTACAGTTATTTTAAATGGAATTTCTCTTTTTCTCTCTTGCTGTTCAACTGTTAGTAATATGCAGAAATACTGATGATTTATATGGGTTTATTTTATATTCTGCAACTTTGCCAAATTTGTTTATAATTTCAAATTATTTTTTACTTTATTCCCTAGGATTCTCTAAATATACCATCATGTCATCTAAAAAGAGTGATACCTTTTTTTCTTCTTTGTTTATTCTAATTCCTTCTATGACTTTTTCTTCTCTTATTGCTAAAGCTAACATTTTTAGTACATTATTAAATAACTGTGGTGATAATAGACATCCTTGTTTCACCACTGATCTTATTGGAAATGCTTCCAGCTTACATATAATGCTTGTTGATAGTTTTAGATAGATGCTACTTAGCATTTTAAGGAAGACTTCATTGATTACTGTGATCTCTAGTGTTTTTAATAGGAATGAGTGTTGTATTTTGTCAAAAGCTTTTTCTTCATCTATTAAGATTTCTGTTAGTTTTGTTGTTGATAAGGTCAATTCTGTTGATAGTTTTCCTAATATTGAAGCAGCCTTGCATTCCTGGTATAAATCCTACCTGATCAGAGTGAATTATCATCAAGATAAATTGCTGTACCCTCTTTTCTAATATTTTATTTAAAATTTTTCATCTATATTCATTAGGGAAGTTAGTCTAAAATTTTCCTTTTCTGTTTTGGCTCTTCTCAGTTTAGAAATCAGCACCATATTTGTATCATAAAAAGAATGTTGTGGGACTCCTTCTTTGCCTATTTTCCCAAATAGTTTATGCAGTATTAGAATTCTAATGAATGTTTGATAGAATTCACTTGTAAATCCATCTGGTCCTTTTCTTAGGGTGTTCATTGATGGCTTGTTCTATTTCTTTGTATGCAATAGGGTTATTTAAGTATTTTATTTCCTCTTTTGTTAATCTGGGCAATTTGTATTTTTGTAAATATTCGCCCATTTCACTAAGATTGTCAAATTTATTAGCTTACAGTTGGGCAAAATAGCTCCTAATTATTGTTTTCAATTTCCTCTTCATTGGTGGTGACTTCACACTTTTCATTTTTGATATTGGTAATTGTTTTCTTTCTTTTTTAAAAATTAAATCAACCAGAGTTTCATCTATTTTATTGGTTTTTACATAAAACCAGCTCTTAGTTTTATTTATTAGTTCAATAGTTTTCTTAATTTCTCCTATGGTTTTCAAAATTTCTAACTTGGTATTTAATTGGGGTTTTAAAATTTTTTTTCTAGTTTTTTAAATTGCATGCCCAATTCATTGATCTCTTTTCCTATTTTATTCATATAAGCATTTTGAGACATAAAACTTCCCCTAATTACCTCTTTTGCTACATTCCACAAGTTTTGCTATCTTGTCTCTTTATTGTCATTCTCTGGGATGAAATTATTGATTGTTTCTATGATTTGTCATTTTACCCACTCATTCTTTAGGATAAAATTGTTTAGTTTCCAATTAATTTTTAGTTCATCTTTCCATGGCCCTTTAAAACATGTAATTTTTTATTGCATCATGATCTGAAAAGGATGCATTTAGTATTTCTGCCTTTCTGCATTGGATTGAGAGGTTTTTCTGCCCTAAGGCATGATCAATTTTTGTGTAGGTTCCATGTACCACTGAGAAAAAAGTATATCCTTTACCATCCCCATTCAGTTTTCTCCATAGGTCCACCATATCTAAGTTTTCTAAATTTCGATTCACCTCCTTAACTTCTTTCTTGTTTGTTTTGTGTTTAAATTTATCTTGTTTTGGGAGGAGGAGATTGAGGTCCCCCACTGGTATAGTTTTGTTGTCTATTTCTTCCTGTAACATACTTAACTTCTCCTCTAAGAATATGGATGCTATTTTGCTCGGTCCATATTTGTTTAGTAATGATATTACTTCATTGTCTATGGTACCTTTCAGCAGAATGTAGTTTCCTTCCTCATCTCTTTTAATTACACTTGTTTTTAGTTTTGCTTTGTCTGAGATCAGGATTGTTACCCCTGATTTTTTACTTCAGGTGAAATACAATATAGTCTACTACAGCCTTTTACCCCTACTCTGTGTGTATCCCTCTGCTTCAAGTGTGTCTCTTCTAAACAACATATTGTAAGATTATGGTTTTTAATCCATTCTGCTATCTGCTCCTGTTTTATGGGGGAGTTCATCACATAAGTCAGCCTGTTCATGTCTAACAATCACGAGGACAGCCCTTAGCAGCCACCAGTAGCCATGTTCTCTCTCTCTCTCTCTCTCTCTCTCTCTCTCTCTCTCTTTCTCTCTGCATTTTTCAGGACACAACTTCCTTTTCCTGTCAGGAAGCTCCTCCCACCATGTAACCTAGGCTTCCTGTGATGCAAGCAGGTGACATGGCCTATCACTAGGTGGGAAAGATCTTCAAATCAAGATTGCTAATACAACCACCTCTTCCCTCAATCCACCTTTTCTTTTATCATCCTTTCCCATTTCTTTCCCATATTCCTTTCTACTTTCCCCCTCCCTTCTATTCATGCCTTCCTTTTCTTTCCCCTTTTCCCTCCTACTTCCAATAGGGTAAGTTAGATTTCTATACCAGAGCACATTATTTCCTATTTGAGTCAAATCTGATGAGAATGATGTTCAAACAATGCTCATCTCCCTATTCTTTCCCTCTTGGTGCCTCTTCATACAATTTAACTTACCCTTTTCTGCCTCCTCCTTTACTTTTCTCCCAATACCACCCCTTTTCACCCCTTAATTAAATATTTTATAATCACATTAAAGTCAACTTATACCCACACATTCTGTCTATGTACGCCCCTTCTAAATGTCACAATAAAGATATAGTTCTCAAGAGTTATAAGTATCATCTTCCCTTGTAGGGATGCAAACAGTTTGCCTTTATTGAATAATCTTTTTTTCTTTCCTATTTACCTTTTTTTGCTTCTCTTGAGTCTGGTATTTGAAGATAAAATTTTCTGATGAGCTCTGGCCTTTTCATCAGGAAGATTTGGAAATCCCCTATTTAATCGAATGTCCATCTCCTCCTCTAGAGATTATGCTAAATTTCACTGTATAGTTGATCCTTGGTTATAATTCAAGCTCCTTTGCTTTACAGAATATCACATTCCAAGTCCTCCAGATCTTTTAATGTAGAAGCTTCAAGGTCCTGCTTAATCCTGACTGTGGCTGCATGATATTTAAATTGTTTCTATCTGCTTGCAGCATTTTTTTTCCTTGACCTGATAATTTTGCAATTTGGCTACAAGATTCCTTGGTGTTTTCAATTTGAGATCTCTTTCAGGAGGTGATCAGTGGATTCTTCCAGTGACTATTTTACCCTCTGGTTCTAGAACCTCAGGCAGCTTTCCTTTATAATTTCTTGAAATATACTATCCAGGCTCTTTTTTTTTGATCATAGGTTTCAGGTAGAATAATAATTCTTAGATTGTTTCTCCTTGTCTCTATTTTCCAGGTCAGTCATTTTTGCAATGAGGTATTTTACATTTTCTTCTATTTTTTCATTCTTTAGATTTTATTTGACTGATCCTTGATGTCTCATAGAGTAATTAGCTTCCACTTACCCAGTTTTAATTTTTAATGAATTGTTTTCTTCAGTTAGCTTTTGTACCTTCTTTTCCATTTGGCCCATTTTACTTTTTAAGAAATTCTTCTCTTCAGTCAGTTTTTGTGCCTTCTTTTCCAAGATTCTACTGATTCTACTTTTTAAGGAGGTGTTTTCTTCACTGCACTTTTTCCATTTGGCCAATTGTAATTTTTTAAGGATTTGTTTTCTATAGTCAATTTTTGTTCTTCCTTTTCTAAGCTTTCCCCAGCTATTGATTTTCTCTTCCATAGCTCTCATTTCTTTTCCAAATTTATCTTCTACCTCTCTTATTTGACTTTTAAAATTTTTCTTGTACTCTTCCAATAAAGGTTTTTGGGCTTGAGACCAGTTCATATTCCCCTTTGAGGTTTCAGATGTGGGTATATTGACAATGTTGTCCTCTTCTGAATTTGCGTTTTGATCTTCTCTCTCCCCATAAAAATCTATGGTCATTGTCCATTTCTGCTTTGTGCTCATGATGTGTGCCTTTTTCCTGGCTTGTAAAGTCAAGCTTTCTTGTTGGAGCAGAGAAGGCACTGTCCCAAGCTTTTTGTGCTGGAGGCCAGGGGCCTGGCCACTGGCTTTGTGTGCTAGGGCCTCAGGTGCTGGTGGTTGGAGGCTGTAGGTGTCCAGCATCTTACCTCATGCTGAGGTAGGGTCAGTAGCAGTGAAGCTCTATGGGTGGGGACAGGAGCCTATCCCCTGGAGGATGTGTACTCACTCCTGGGCTGCTCTGGAGCACCAGAAGGTTTAGCTTCTGGCCCAGCTGGAGTTGTGCTGAAGCACTGGGAGGTTTGGCTGTGGGACGATGCTTACCTGCATGGAGTTGTGCTTTCCTGGAGTTGTGCTGAAACACAGCAAAATTTGGCTGTTAAAATCTACTTGTTCCCCTGCCTGTGCCAAGGCACTCAGGGGTCCTGGTGTTGGTGCTTGCCAGCTCCACCACCCTGGGGTTTAGGACTTTCCATTGGTTTGCCAAGGTGGGGATTGCCACTGGCTTGCTGGAATGCCTCTTGTCCTGTACTGCTCCCCTTCTACCAGAGTGAGAGGGACCTTTCCCATTAATCCCCCAAGTTTCTCTGGTTAAAAGACTGCTGCACTCCATCTTTCTGCTGGCTCAGCTGTTTCAAGTTTTTCCTGGGGTGATATTTTCTGAGATTTTAGAGGTCAGTAAGGGATAGTGAGAGAGACTTACTTCTTACTCTGCCATCTTTGCTCCTGGAGGTCTGATCCCACCATTTCTTATAGCAGAGTATTATTCCATCATGAACATATACTATAATTTGTTTAGCCATTCCCCAATTACTGGGCATCCTTGCAGGTTACAGTTCTTTACCATCATGAAGAGAGCTGCTATAAATATTTTAGAACATGCAGGGTTTTTTTTCCATTTTACCTAATTATCTTGGGAAATAGACCTAATAATAAGATTCCTAGGTCAAAGGGTATAGGCTGTATAACTCTTTGGGCATAATTCCAAATCTCTTTGCAAAAAGGTTGTATTGTTTATAGACAAACCAACAATGAATTAAGGTCCCAATTTTTCTGAATTCCTCTAACAACAATGTTGCTAGCAGATGTTGTAAAGGTGTACCGCCAACAATACCAGCACACAGGAGGGCTGCTAGCACAGTTCTTTGATCTGCTTTTCTAAGAAAATCAACCTTAAGGGGCTTACAATCTCACTTCAATTAAACATACATGTATCATTCACTTAGTTCAGGGGGAAAAGTCAGCACCCTGAACTTCAGAGCAAATACAAACAGAAATTACAGAGAAAATAACACAAATAACAGGCTTCTGTCTGACTGTAGCAATACATACATTGTTACCAGAGAGAGAAGCACCAACACCTGGGTTTTCAAAACCAGGGGGCTTCTTAATGGCTACCCAGAATCTCGTCTGGCAAAATCACAGGAATGCTCTTCCAATGAATGAGCCTTCAAAGCAAAATGCTAACCTCAGAGAAGCTATATCTATATCTAATCTATATCTATATCTATATCATGTATCTATATCTATCTATGTCCATCTCGATCTCTATATCTATCTATCTATCTATCTACCTACCTACCTACCTATCTACTTTTTCAGAGTGAGCCCACAGAGGGTGTCACAACCATGTGACTCATACTTATGTGACTTAACCTTTCTTGTGACTTAAGTACGTTGTCAAAGACTCTTGATTCAATCAAAGACTCTTGATTCAAACAAAGGCAAGTTTTAATCAAAGGCATACTATTACCTTAGTGCTGAGAAGAACTAGAACTCCAAAAGAAAAAAGAGCAAAAGAAAATGTCTCACTTTACTTGCCATCACATTCCACCCCTCCAGGATGCTTGGCCTTATATATAAATCTAATCTAATCTAATCAATCTAAATGGCCATGGATCCTGGAACAAATGGAGGCACTACAACTTACAATCCTATCACATAATAATTTATTAGTAAGGTGGCCACATAGTCTTACATAAAACATATCATTCAGTATATCTTATAGCATTTCTTAGAATACCCACCCAACATATATCTTTGTTCAGTAAACCAAACCATAACCTTCATAGCAATATCCTTAAGCAAAACACAAGGAGGGGGTCCAAGGCAAGGGTCTTCCCTGGCATGGCATATCATCCTTAAGGGATGGCAGGAAATACAAACACCATCCATCCCTAGGTCACAGCAGGTTACAATCTCCTCAGTTAATACAGAATGTCCAAGTAAAGTCCTTTTTGGAGGTATGTACTTCTCCCCACACTCCCATTGTGGGCTTCCTCATAGCACTCTCAGGTACAGGCATGCTTTAATGAGCAAAGTCCCAATACAAAAAAAAGTCCAAATAAAGTTCTCTTGGTGAGTGTGTCCTTTTCCCCACACTGCTACAGGCCCTACTTCCAAGTCCTGAGGGGCAGCTGGCCAACAAATCCAACAGGGTGGGGTCCTCAGGTGTCCAAGGCACTTGGTTCCACCCACCATAGACAACTGCACCCTCCCCTGGGGTCCCAAAACATCCCAGAGGGACAGAGCAGAAAAGCACATTCATCACCTTGCTGCAAAGGTTTTATCCTGCCTCAGGGCTGAATTCTGAACTCCTGGGTTCCTCCTCCTCACTCAGGAGCCAGCTGCTACTTGTTTCTGCCTGAATACCAATGCAGGGAGATCTCCATTTCCGCTCTTTCTCTCACCTTACCAACAGCTCCTTCTGAGTCTGTATACAGGCAGTTCTCTGTTCCTGCTCCAGGGCTCCATCTGCTTTGGTTCAGGTTTTGAATACAATACCCTTTCAGGGTATCCCTCTACCCAGAACAGTTTGGAGCTGGGCTAATCCCCTTGAGCCCTGGCTCTGGCCATCCCCACTTCCCACAGGCTTGTTTTACTCCCACAGCTGTTGCTGAAACCTCTCTACTCAGGAGTAGAGAGAAGTGGAAAGAGAGTCTATCTCCCAGGGGCCCTGCTCTGAGCAGTGTCGCTGCTATCCTCTTGTTTCCCCTCTGGC
Organism: Phalanger gymnotis; assembly: GCA_028646595.1. Classification (NCBI taxonomy): domain Eukaryota; kingdom Metazoa; phylum Chordata; class Mammalia; order Diprotodontia; family Phalangeridae; genus Phalanger; species Phalanger gymnotis. The sequence continues at coordinate 234,111,218 of CM053624.1, read as the reverse complement.
CACTGCTGCTCCTGGGGCTCGACAGAACCATAGCTACCACAACTGGTAAACAATTATCCAGCTCCCATACTTTCCTTTTAGTTTGAAGATCCTGCCTTACTATGCCATTTTGTAACAATAATGTTGCTAGCAGCTGCTGTGGAGGGGTAAGAACAACAACAACAGCACACCGGAAGGCTTCTAGCATAGGTTCTTTGATCTGCTTTTTTAAGGAAAGAAACCTTAAGGCATTCGCAATCTCACTTTAATTAAATGTGCATGTATCATTCACTTAGTTCAGGGGGAAAAAGTCAGCACCCTGAACTTCAGAGCAAATACAAACAGAAATTACAGAGAAAATAACACAAATAACAGGCTTCTGTCTGACTGTAGCAATACATACATAGTTACCAGATAGAGAAGCACCAACATCTGGGTTTTCAAAACCAGGGGGCTCCTTAATGGTCACCCAGAGTCTCCTCTGGCAAAATCATAGGAATGCTCTTCCAATGAGTGAAGCCACAAAGCAAAATGCTAACTTTAGAGTATATATAAACTTCTTCAGGGTCAGCCCACAGAGGGTGTCACCATCATGTGACTCAAACTCTTGCGACTTAAGCAGTTCATGAAACTCTTGATTCAATCAAAGACTCTTGATTCAAACAAAGGCAGGTCTCCATCAAAAGTACTTGATTGCCTTAATGCTGAGAAGAACTAGAACTCCAAAAGAAAAAGGAGCAAAACAAAAAGTCCCACTTTGCTTGCCATTACAATCCCCTCCAATATTTTTCACTCTCCTCTATTATTTCAGCCAATCTGATAGGTATAAAATGGTATTTCAAGATTGTTTTAATTTGCATTTCTCTACTCAATAATGATTTAGAACTTTTTTTTGTGTGTGGCTATACATTGTTTTGGTTTCTTCATTGGAAAACTGCCTGTTCATATCCTTTGACCATTTATCCATTGGGGAATGACTAGCATTTTTACAGATTTGGCAAAGGTCTTTATCTATTTGAGATATGAGACCCTTATCTGAGGAATGGTTTATATATTTTCTCCCTAGCTTTCTACTTTGCTTCTTATCTTGGCTACATTTGTTTTATTTGTACAAACCCTTTTTAATTTAATGTAATCAAAATTACCTATTTTACATCTCACAACACTATCTCTTGTTGGTTCATAAAGTGTTCACCTATCTGTAAATCTGATAGATAACATGTTTTGTGTTCTTCAAATTTTATTGTTATATCTCTATATCTATGTCATGTATCTATTTTGACCTTATCTTGGTAAATAGTATATGATAGTGGTCTATGCCCAGTTTCTGCCGACCACTTTCCAACTTTTCCAACAATATTTACCAAATAATGAATTCTTAACCCCAAAACTTAAGTCTTTACACTTGTCAAACACTGGGTGACTATATTCATTTGCTGCTGTAGATTGTATGTATACACTGTTTCACTGATCTACCTTTCTATTTCTTAGCCAATCCCAGATCATACAAGTCTTTAAAGTTTTTTCTCCCTTCTTGATTTTCATAATTTCTTATAGCACACCAATATTTCATTATACTCATATACAACATTTTAAATCATAAGCTTTGCTTTTACAAAAAATTGTTGCTAAAAACATTTTGTTATATATGGCACTATCATCCGTCTTTGGTCTCCATGAGTCAAGAGTGGTATACTCTAGTCCAAAGGATCTAGAGTTTAGTGGCTATTTTAATTTTAGTATAATTCCAATATTTTCCAAAGTAATTATATCAATTCATAGCTCCAGCAACAGTGCATTAGTGTTATTGCCTTCCCATATTCTCTTTAATATTTGCCATTTTTGTCTTTTGTCAGCTTTGCCAATCTGATGGGTATGGCTTTAATTTGTATTTCTTTTGTTATAATGTGTATTTCTCTTGTTGTATTAATTTTTATGTAGTTGTTTAAAACATGCATTTTCTCCTTTGAAAAATGATTGTTTATCTCATTTGACCATTTATCCATTGTGGAAATGACTCTAATTATTATACATTTGTATAACTTTCCCTACATGTTTATATTCCCACATAGCAGCACTTTATCTGAGATATTTACTTCAAAGACATTTTTTCCCAATTAACTTTTTTTCCTTCTAATTTTAGCTTCATTGATTTTTATTCATGCAACAGCTTTTATATAATTGAAAATGTTGATTTTATTATCTATCATCAGCTCTCTCTTCTATAGTTCATAATTCTTCCCCCGCCTATTGTTGTTGAAGGCACTGTCTTCCATTTCCCTCTCATTTTTAAAAGAACATGAAATTTTATATTTAGGTTATGTATACATTTAGAATTTATTGTTATATTCATTGTATAAGACAGTGGTCTCTACTTAATTTGTATTAAATTGATTTCTATTGTGTTTGTCCAAAGAAAGAGTCCTTCTAGTAGTTGGTGTCCTTAGGTTTATTAAATACTAGGCTTATATACTTGTTTGTTTCTGAATCCTGCCTACTTATCTGATTTCACTGATCAGACTTTCTATTTTTTAAACAGTAGCAAATAGTTTTGCTGATTCTAATATACTTATAAAATAATGATATCTATTATAGACATCTGTGTTGGTTTCTTAACTAAATTGTAATTTCCTTGAGGAAAGAGATATGTTCTTTCAAAATTTTGTATCTCCCCAAGAACACAGCACAATATTCTCCATAGAGTATATAACTTGATTTAGTTATATAGAATCAATACTCTAAGACTCCTGTCTGTTTTCATTTGCTTCTATAATGCATGACGTTACTGCAAGCCATGATGGGTAGGCTAGGGATACCTTCTTGAGACATTATGGGGACTTACTCTTCCCATGGGAAATGTCTCTAGGCAGTACAATAGAAAGTACTTACAGTACTTGTTTCTGGAATATTCTATTCCCAAATTGGACACAGTGCCCTGGTTAACAAAACTTTCATTAAATTCCTAATTTTAACCTCTCCCTCCCAGGTAACTTTGTCCTATTCCTGTTTGCTTTGTCTTTTAAGAGGTTATAAAAGTTCCACATTTCTCTAGCTCAGGGAGGTGATTCTTTTTTTTCTTGAATTCCATACTTTATTATTTAATATTTTTTAGTTTTTGGCATTGATTTCCACGAGATTTTGAGTTACAAAATTTCTCCCCATTTCTATCCTCCCCACCCACTCCAAGACAGCATATATTCTGATTGTCCTGTTCACCAGTAAACGCTTCCTTCTGTCACCCCACTCCCCCCACCATCCCTTTTCCCTTTACTTTATGGTAGGGCAAGATGGATTTCTATGCACCATTGCCTATATATCTTATTTCCCAGTTGCATGCACAACTTTTTTTGAGCATCTGCTTTTAAAACTTTGTGTTTCAAATTCTCTTTCCTCTTCCCTCCCCATTCCCTCTCCCTAAGAAGGCAAGCAATTCAACATAGGCCACAAAGTATCAGTATGCAAAACACTCCCATAAATAGTCATGTTGTGAAAGACTAACTATATTTTGTTCCTTCCTATTCTGTCCCACTTTATTCAGTTTTCTCCCTTGACCCTGTCCCTTTTCAAAAGTGCTTGCTTTTGTTCACTTCTTCCCCCAATCTGCCCTCCCTTCTATCATCCCCCCTTGTTATCCCCTTCCCCTTACTTTAATGTCAGGTAAGATACCCAACTGAGTGTGTATGTTCTTCGCTCCTCAAATCAAATCCGACCAGAGCAAGATTCATTCATTCCCCCTCACCTGCCCCTTCTTCCCTTCCAATGAACTACTTTTTCTTGCCACTTTTATGTGAGCTAATTTACCCCATTCTATCTCTCCCTTTCTCCCTCTCTCAATATATTCCTCTCTCATCCCTTAATTTGATTTTATTTTTTAGATATCATCCCTTCATATTCAACTCACCCTGTGCGCTCTCTCTCTCTCTCTCTCTCTCTCTCTCTCTCTCTCTCTCTCTCTCTCTGTCTCTGTCTCCCTCTTTCTCTGTCTCTCTCTGTCTCTCTCTCTCTGTCTGCCTCTCTCTGTCTGTATCTCTGTCTGTCTGTCTGTCTGTCTGTCTGTCTCTCTCTCTCTCTCTATATATATATACACATATATATATGTATATATATATATATTCCCCTCAGCTACCCTGATACTGTCTCATGAATCATGCACATCATCTTTCCATGTAGGAATGTAAACAAAACAGTTAAACTGTAAGTCCCATGTGATTTCTCTTTCTTGTTTACTTTTTCATGCTTCTCTTGATTCTTATGTTTGAAAGTCAAGTTTTCTATTCAGCTCTGGTCTTTTCACTGAGAAAGCTTGAAAGTCCTTTATTTTATTGAAAATCCATATTTTGCCTTGTGGAATTATACTCAGTTTTGTTGGGTAGGTGATTCTTGGTTTTAATACTAACTCCTTTGACCTCTAGAATATCATATTCCAAGCCCTTCAATCTCTTAATGTAGAAGCTGCTAGATCTTGTTTTAAACTGATTGTGTTTCCACAATTCTCAAATTGTTTCTTTCTGGCTACTTGCAGTTTTTTCTCCTTGATCTGGGAATTCTGGAATTTGGTGACAATATTCCTAGGAGTTTTCTTTTGGGGATCTTTTTCCAGAGGTGATCAGTGGATTCTTTCAATTCCTATTTTACCCTTCGGCTCTAGACTCTCAGGGAAGTTTTCCTTGATAATTTCTTGAAAGATGATGTCTAGGCTCCTTTTTTGATCATAACTTTCAGATAGTCCAATAATTTTAAAATTATCTCTCCTGGATCTATTTTCCAGATCAGTGGTTTTTCCAATGAGATATTTCACATTGTGTTCCGTTTTTTCATTCTTTTGGATCTGTTTGATAATATCTTGATTTCTCATTAAGTCACTAGCTTCCACTTGCTCCAATGTAATTTTTAAGGTAGTATTTTCTTCAGTGGTCTTTTGGACCTCCTTTTCCATTTGGCTAATTCTGCCTTTCAAGGTATTCTTCTCCTCATTGGCTTTTTTGGAGCTCTTTTGCCTTTTGAGTTAGTCTATTTTTTAACATGTTATTTTCCACGGTATTTCTTGGGGTCTCCTTTATAAGTCATTGACTTGTTTTTCATGACTTTCTTGCATCACTCTCATTTGGCTTCCCAATTTTTTCCTCTACTTCTCTTGCTTTTCCAAGTGCTTTTTGAGCTCTTCCATGGCCTGAGACCAATACATGTTTTTTCTTGGAGGCTTTCGATGTGGGCTCTTTGACTTTGTTGACTTCTTCTGGCTGTATGTTTTGGTCTTCTTTGTCACCAAAGAAAGATTCCACAGTCTGAGTTTGAATCTGAGTCCTTTTTTGCTAATTGTTCATGTTCCCAGCCAGCTACTTGACGCTTGAGCTTTTTGTCTGGGTATGACTGCTTGTAGAGTAGAGAGTACTTTGTCCCAAGCTTTAGGGACTCTGCTGCTGTTTTCAGAGCTATTTCTACACAGCAAGCTCTGTGACACCAGTGCTCCTACTCCTCCAAGAACCGCTAACCTGGACTACGACTTAGATCTAATCAGGCTCTGCAATCCTGCTCAGATCTGCTACTTAATTCCTCTCAACAGGTGGGCCTGGGGCTGTAAGCAACTGCAGCTTTAGCTCTGGAAGTAGCCTCAGAGCTGCAACACCTCTGCCACCCCAGGGGCAGTGGGCAACCATGAACTCCTTTCACTCTGTCTCACCAGTTTTTTCCTACTAACCTGCTCTGTTGTCTTTGGTGTTTGTGGGTTAGAAGTCTGGTAACTGCCACAGCTCACTGATTCAGGGTGCTACAGCATGTTCTGCCTGGCTCCTGGTCTGGTTGGTCCAGGCGCAGCCCACACTGGGCTCTGCTCTGCTCCCAGCTCCGTGCGATAGACCTTACCCAGTGTCCATCCAGGCTGTCCTGGGCTGGAGCCCTGCTTCCCTCTGCTGTTTTGTGGGTTCTTCAGCTCTAGAATTTGTTCAGAGCCATTTTTGTAGGTGTTTGGCAGGACCTGGGGGAGAGCTTTAGACAAGTCCCTGCTTTCCAGCCACCATCTTGGCTCTGCACCCCCCACCCCATTTTTTAAAACTTCTTAAGCCTAAAGAGTCTGCATCCCAGTTGTTACAGTGAGTGATGCTAATGTAGGTATGCTTTGGACTGGATGACCTTTGAGGCTTATTACAAGTTCTGAGATTTTGGGAAATGTGAGGTGCTGTTATTATATAGATATGAATATAGATGTACGATTTTATAAGAAGTAGATAGCAATACGCATAGACTAATGACATAATGAACAGAATTTATACTTTCTTTTATGAGCCAGGATTATTTTAGTGCCACAGAATCATCATTTTGATCATCAATTATCATTGAAGTCTAGGTGAACATAAGCAGTACTTCATAGAAGAGATTTTTCATTGAAAAAATGCTGTATAAGTTAGATTTTATTGCAATGTCAAGATACATTATAAAATCAATGAGTGAGCATTTGATACCTATACTAAGCTCAAAGTTAAGTAGTAGATTTTCTCAGATTGAATTATATTTTAATGAAAAAGTGAGTCAAGACACTCAGCATGGACATAATTCAAAGGATTGTTTTCTTGGTTAAAAAAGTCAAATTGTATTGGCAATTAAGGTGGAACTTTTTTTTTTTACTGGTTTCCCTTTTGAAGTACTGAGGTAATCAAATGCCTTTGATGACTCTGGCCTTTAATTCTTTGATTAAATCAGGAGTCTTCGATGACCTGCTTAAGCAACAAGAAAGCCCAGTTCACATAGGTTTGAGTCTCATGGTTGTGACACCTTTCGACCCTGAACAGGGTACATAAACTCAGAGGTCAGCATTTCTTTAGGGCTCTCACTCACTGGAAGAATGTCCTGTGATCTGACCAGATGAGACTCTGGGTAGCGGCTGGAGCCCCCCATCTTTGAAAACCCAGATATTAGTGCTTCTCTCCCTGGTAACTATGTAATTCTTTGGTCAGACAGCTAGAGGCCTCTTTTTTGATAACTGTGTTTGTTTGCTCTGTTTATATTGTCTCTGTAATTTCTGTTTGTATTTGGTCTGAAGTTCAGGGTGCTGCTTTTCCCCCTGAATTAAGTGAATGATATATGTATGTTTGATTAAATTGAAATTGTTATCCCCTTAAAGTTACTTTCTTTAGAAAAGCAGGTCAAAGAACCTGTGCTGGCAGCCTTTCTGTTGGCTTTGTTGGTCTTATGTCCCCACAGCAGCAGCTACTAGCAACATTGTTATTACACAAGTATGTGAGTATATTACATTACATTACATATTTTTCTTATTTTTTCTTTATTCATATCTTTTATTTTTATGTCACATTCATTTTCATATTTATATTCCTTCCCTCTTCTATATGCAGAGAGCCACATCCTATGTTTTGGGAGAAATGTCTTAAGGGCCCACTCCATGTAGTTTAAGCTAGATTTTCCTTGAAAGGTGTTGACCGTGTCTTTGAGCTTGGAGAACTAAGGTTTATTTAGGTGGTTTATAAAACTAGTAACAACAACAGCAATAATAATATTAACAATGAGAATAGCTAGCATTTTACATAGGATTTTAAAGTTTGTAAATCATTTGCAAACATTACTTTGCTATATTCTCATAAAATTGTGGGAGATAGATGCTATTATGATCTCTATTTTACAGGTGAGTAAACTGAGGCAAATAGAGTTTGACATATGCCCACATAGCTGGTAAGTGTCTTAGACTGGATTTTCAGATTTTCCTGATTCCAAGCCCAGAATTCTACAAAAATGGGGAGGAGCTCCAGTTAGGGCCTGATGTTTCACCAGAAGACCACTGTGGGCAATACAAGGTTGGAAGCAGGGACAGGTGTGCTGTGATTAGCTGAATTAGCTCTTTTGCCTTGTTGAGCATTCTTATTGAATATTTTGCCTTTTCTATGGCTATTTAAACCACCTTTTTTATTTATCAGCTCTTTTCTTAGTATTTAATTTCATTCCAGCACTTTGCATCGTGTCTGGCACATAGTTGGTGCTTAACAAATGTTTATTTATTGATTGATTCTAGTATTGAAACTGAGATACCACACTGGCCTGCTTAGACCTGTCCTATAACAATATATTAAAAAAATGAGAGAAAAAAATGCAGTTCGGCAAAACTAACTAATTAGTCTGAAAATATATGCAATGTTCTTCACCCATAATGCCTCACCTCTGCAAAGAAGGGAGGTAGATGCATTTTGTTATTTCTTTTTTTTTCATTTTTTTTTTACTTTTGAACATCTGTTTTTCTAAAACCTTGAGTTCCAAATTCTCTCCCCTCTTCCCTTCCCCTCCACCCTCCCTAGGAAGTCAAGCAATTCAACATAAGCCACATGTGTATCCTTATGTATAACCCTTCCAC
>CM053624.1:234054759-234102386 GCA_028646595.1 Phalanger gymnotis | reverse complement strand
GCTTCCCTCTGCCCCTTTGTGGGTTCTGTAGTTCTAGAATTGGTTCAGAGCCATTTTTTCATAGGTTTTTGGAGGGACTTGGTGGGGAGCTCACGCCAGTTACTGCTTTCCAGTCGCCATCTTGGCTCCGCCCCCCCCATTTTGTTATTTCTTTCTGTCCTTGGGCGCTTTATAAATCATAAATTCAATTAGAGTATCAGAAGGAGCTATTTCCCTATTTGCATTCCAAGTTCACATGCTACATTTTAAAGAAATCTTTACAAAGTCACGCACACATACACACACACATACTAGTATGATACTGCACACTATCACTGATTAAGTGGAGAAAAGTGTCCTAAAGAGGCAACTTAGAGAATATTTGGGTGTTTTAGAGGGTGGCTGCATTTCTTTATTTATGACAGTGATGACTTTGAGTAGAATACCTCTTCATGCTAAAAAAAAATTGAGATTTCACAGCATATGACGCTAAAATGGTCATTACATGGTTTAGAAATCATATTTGCTGTTGTTTTTGTAAATGTGTGCAAAAGTAGGACTTTTAATAAGTTTCTCCAGATAAGTGGCATGCATTTATTCAGAAAAAATAACTGAAACATTGCCTAGAGAGTAAAGGAATCTTGGAGGTGTTCTAGAGGAACTACAGGTCTTTATTTTGTGGGCAAATGTAGTATTCATTTTGAAGGACTTTGATATTTTATTAGTAAGTTCCCCTAACCAAAGTGTATACATTTAAAGAGAATAAATGAAGAAGCATGTTACCACTTTTGAAAGCAAAAGAAAAAATTCATAATAAATTCCCATAGTCAGGCAATGAATGATTTTCCAGTACTTCAATGATGAATTTAAAAAGCATTCATATCTTGTTCAAGAGAACTCTTGCCTAAGCTACAATATAACAGATTTTGATTTAAAAAATTCTTTTTTTGACACCAGAAACAAAGTGGCATGTTGAGAAACAATGGGGATTCAGGATCTCAAAGATAAGCTAAAAGATTTTGTTTCAGAAATAGAAGAGATGAAAAAATCTCTATTGAAAGAGTAGGAAGTTATAAAGGCGATTGCCTCTGAAGAAAGAGGTCAGTGTCATTTTGAAGAGGCTGAAATGAAAAGCAATGTATGTAATACTTCTTTGTTCAGTGTGCGATCTGGGGGTCTAAAACATTGCAAACTTCAGAGCAGCTCTTATGACAATATTTACCTGGCTTTAAATTGATTTTGACATTGTTTTGTACATGGATTGCATGTGAAAGATACTTTCTTGTCTTAAGGTATCTGAATCCAGTATCAGGGATCATCTCAATGAGAGACATTTCAAGGGTATGATTTTTGCAAGTACAATTTTTGAAAAAATATTTCCTATGATAACGCAATGATGAATTGATTTAAATTATTATTATCCAAATGCCTTAATATTTCAAAGCTCTGTGATTTTGTTGGTACTTAGGGACTCATTTCACAGGTTGCAGATTGCAACAGTGCTGTCACTTAGTTGTCCATTATAGAGAGTTTCTGTGATTAAAAAATTTGTCAGGTCAACCTAGTGATTAGCCTCTCTGAAATTGTATAGGTGCGGGTTTGGATGACGTACATTTCTGTTTGCTGTCACTGGACCCATAGCCAAATTTTTTCATTGGGGAGGGCTTGTAGATGCTATTAGTATAGTCTTCAAGAGCTTGGAGTCATTTTCACACCATAATGAGACATTGGAAGATGTTTTCACTAGAGAAAGACATCAGAGAAAGAAACATACCTTTATGTAGATAACTGACAATTAAAGACTTTCATTTATGTGGAAATCATGAATTATTAGAGCTGTATGGTTACCGTTCTATTATTTGCAGGTGAAGAAACTGAGGTAAAGAGAGATTGCGATTTCCTCCTGACTTATGGAATCATATAAACTAAGAATTGGAAGAGACGTCAGGATCATTTAGTACAATGATGCCTGAAACATGAATCTAGCCTTTGCTTGAATTCCTGCAACGACAAGGAACTCTTTCCAACCTAAGGTGGTTTGTTCCACTTTGGAAACCCTCTAATTGTTAGAAAATTATTGCTTTTATTGAGCAAAAATCTTCCTCCTCATAACTTTCGCACATTAATTGGAGTTCTGCTTTCTGGAGCCAAGCAGAACAAATCCAATCTCTTTTCCATATGACAACAGAAATCATATTTCCCCTATGCTTTCCTATCTCTTGGCTAAACATCCTCAGTTGCTTCAGCTTAGCCTGCTATGGCATAATGTCAGGTCCTCCTGCCTTCCTGGTTGGCCTCCTTTTAATACACTTTGGCTTTTCAATGCCCCCCCCCGCACAAGTGACATCTAGAATTGAACACAATATTCTCAATGTGTCCTGAACAGGGTAGACTGTAGCGATTATATCATCTCTCTTGTTTTGGTTTTGGTATTTCTATTAATTCAACTTCAAATTACAATAGGATATTTGCCTGCCAATTCATTCTACTGACTCTCTTTAAGTCTGAAGAACAAAACATTGCCTGACAAGTTCTTTCAAAGCAAGGTGTCTCATCCATATGTCAGGTTCATTCAAGATTTTTTAGAAGATTTATCGACAAAAATTTCCCCCATTAAATGACTCTCTGATAGTAAATATCAGGTAAAATTGAAAATAAGGTGATGTTTATGTGTTCACCAAAGGTATTTACCACTGTAATAGAGGAGACAAATAGAGGAGAGTCAGGGAAGGATTTGTTATGCAGAGGGAGGTTATCCAAATGCTCCAGTTTGTGCATGAAATTGTGTTGATTGTGTTAAGACCCAATATAGTGCAGAGGAGCCCCTTGGAAGAGATTTTAGTCACTTAAAAGAGTTTGGCCTATTTGGCCTTTCTATAGAGGAGAGACCAAATGGATGCAGAATGTCTATTTCCTAGATTTCAACATGCATCTGAATGGACAACCTATACAGAAAGGGTTCTACAGAACTTTTTTTTCAGAATAATGTTTGTAAGTTAATAAAATAAAATACGTAGTATTACTAAGTAAGCAAGTTATAGTGAAATACAACTTTCAAAATATGTAAAAGAAAAAAGCATATTCATGGACACTAGTTTAAGAACCTTTTCTTATCAAGCATTTGTTTGTCCAATATGTGAACACCCATGGAAAGGTATTAAGTATAATCAGGCTTCAATATAGCACTGATAAAGACCCACAAAGAAGTAAAGGATGTCCCCAAGAAATTATATGAGAGAAAGAGAATGGACAGAAAGAGAAGGGAAGCTGGTCATGTGTCAGGATCAAGGGATGACAGGTGGATGCCTAGAATGTTCCACTTATACCCTCATGATGTAGGCAGAAAGTGAAGGAGGCCTTCAGAATGATGGGTTGGATTTACTCCAATGGTGAACTTTTGGAAGAATTGTTGCTTAAGATAGGTAGTCATGAATGGGCTGTGATCTGCATTGTTGAGGGAACTCTTGGGCTCAATTAAATCACAGATCCCTTTGAGTATTTGAATGCAATAAGTCCAATTTCATGGAATAGATTGCTTCTGTTTTTCAATCATTTCCCTGCTCCTAATAATGGAGCTGCCTAAAAATAACAACCATGATAATTCTATCTACCTTCCTATGCTTGTTTTAGTACTTTCACATCCTAGGTTTGGATATGAACAAATAGCCAGCAGAAGCAAACTGGATATTTGTGTCTAACAGAGACTGATGCTTTATATAAGTAAGTAAAGAAGAATTGCAAAGATGAAAATGGCAAATATTGGGGGAGGGGATGTATATAGAAAGACACACTAATACACTGTTCATGAATCTGTGAATTTGACCTAATATTCTGAAAAACAATTTTGAATTATACTAAAATAGTTATTAACATGAATATATCTTTTGACTCAGTGAAACCTTTGCTAGACATAGACTCCAAGGAAATCCAAGACAGATTGAAAGATCACACTCATACACAGACACAATATTATAGTAACATTTTTTATATTAGTAAAGAAACGGCAAAAATATGTTCCATTAATTAGGGAATTGTTGAATATGTTATGGAGTATAATGGCATACTATTATGTCACAAGAAATGAAGAATAGGAAGAATTCAGAGAAAGTTGGTAAGATTTGTATGAACTGATACAAAGCAAAATAAGTAGAATGATAAAAATTTATGTTTTGTTTATAATAATGTAAATAAAAACACCATGAATACATCAGAACTCTGATCAATGCAATGACTAGTAATGACTTCAGAGGAATGACAGTAAAACTTCTTTCCTGGCTCTTAGCAGACAGGTGGATAATTTTGGAATGAGACATATATTTTCAGATATGGACAATATGTTGACTTGTTTTACTCACCTACATTCCACTGTCAGCAAATTAAACTATGAAATTTGAATTTTGTAAAAAGAATTTTCTTGTTGGTGTTATTTCTCTCATGTACAGAAAAAAAAAAGATTTTCATTCTTAATGTGTTTGTTAACACTTTGAGTAAGTAAGTTCCATCTTGTCTGAAGGCAGTGCAAAAGAGTAGCAGAATTTTTGATTGTGAGCCCAAAGGCCATTGTTAGTGCTCATTTGCGCTTCTCAGTGATTATAATAATGTAAATCATAGGACTCTGGACAGATTTAATTTTAAACTCACAGCTCGGGCAAATTTCTGGTTATGACATTGTGCTTAAAGTGACTGATACATTTACATGATTTAATTGCAAAGGGTATGCTATAAGAAAAGCTATACCTGAGACAATCGTCTCAGAGGAAAATAAAATTATTATGCATGGAATTACATGAAGATGAATTCAGCAAAGGATGAACTCCTCTGATTCACATGTAGTTAAAAACTCTGAGGATTTATGAGGAAGGGAACAGGTTAACATGGTTACTATTTCCTAAAGGACACCTAGAAATGAGAGAACAATGAAATTGTTTTTTGCAACTTCCTTCGAAATGTGTAGTGTCTTCAGGCTAGGATGGAGGTAAATTAACACTGTTATGGAGGAGGAAACTTACATTATATCTCTGCCTTACCCATAATTTAACACACACACACACACACACACACACACACACACACACACACACACACACTCACACATACTCTATTTCTGTGATTCTAAAATGAACCAAAAAATACATATACCAATACACGTACACACAAACACACATTCTGTGATTCTAAAATAAACCAAAAAAATGTATATACCAACATACACACACACACACACACGCACGCACGCACGCACGCACGCACGCACGCACAGCCACCCTTTCCCTAAAAGCAACAACAGTAACAACACTGCAATGTTTTGGTTCCTAGGACCAGAAAACTCATGCCTTTGGTATGATAAAAAGGAAAAAAAACACAAGCAATTACAATATGCAAAAAAATACAGTGGCTGAAGGGCAAAAAGAAAATTTTCATCCACTCATTCTGTTTACTAAAGCTGACAATTTGTAATAGGCATTGGCACAAGTGTTGGGCAATTATAGTTTTGCTTCCACTGAGTTGTGGAACTGTTCTCCCTGTAGGAAGCCTTGGAGCTAGGTGGTTGGGGGAAAGAAAAGACAAAGGAGCTGATCTGGAATCTGTTAGCTATAATGAACAGGTACTAAGAAGCAGACACAAGATGTGATACCACGGAACACAAATTACAATCTAAATGGGATATTAATATTTACATAAGCAGTTCCTCAGGCACTCCAAGCTGAATTCATTGGGAAAAAAAGTCTTCCAGATGCCATTCATACCATCAGGGATAATTGTAGGACTGGAAGCATCTATGCCATTGCTAGAAAACCAGAGGGCTGGGGTTTTAATTTTCAGTTTGACTTACATGCTGTTGTCATATCATGGGGGCTATGGTTGCAATTTTACAGCATGGGGTTGGTATATGTATATTTTTTTTGGTTTATTTTAGAACTACAGAAAGAGTAAGCTTGCAAATCTTTTAATAAGGCAATTACATTCAGACAAAGATTAGATCTCAGTGGCACAATAGATTTTTGCTATACTATTCAGTATCTTTTTGATATTCCACTGTCACTAGACAAAGCTGTGAATAGTAATGTGACAAGTCTATTCAATAGACAACAATGAGGGTTTCCTTAATTGTGTTCACTTGTGTGCCACACAAACCCTCACTTAATTTTTTTGCCTGTTTTGAAAAAGCAGAAAGAAAATACCATTTAGAGTCACAAAAAGCACTGTTGAGTCTATCTGTAAAATCTGCATTTTGTATTTATGAAATGAAAATGTTGAGATAGTCAATCATTTAATTTTTTTATCTAGTAAAAATATCTTATAATCTCATGATTCAAAATGTCAGTCTTAATATAGAAATAAATTGCTTGGTATAAAATAAGGCAAAAATGTTCCCCAAAGAATTGTTTTTAAAAGATATACCAGGGAGAATGAGACATGATATGTGAATTTGAAAATTTGTACTTGGTTTCTAATGGTTGATCAAGAAAGAAAATTAAGAGTATAGTTTATTTCTTCTTATGTCCTCTATAGTTTATACTATTCAACTAAGTTTCAAATAACAACAGAAACCATGATAACAATAATAGTTAGCATTTATATATACCTCTCTCTTTAAGGTTTGCAAAGTGCTTTACAAATATAATCTCTTTCCAGCCTCACAACAACCCTGGGAGGCAAGCCCTATTGTTATGCACAATTTACAGATGAAGAAACTGAGGCAGACAGAGGTTAAGTGATCTGCCAAGGGTCACACAACTAGCAAGTGTGTGCAGCTGGATTTGAACGCAAGTCTTCTTCTCTCTTGATCTAGTGATCTATTCCTTGGGTGTTAGATAAGTGGCTGCATTTACAAAGCTCCATTCTAGCTGGCAGTGGAACGAAGGAGAGTTTTCAAAATTATTTTAAAGGTTTTCACAGGTCTCCAAAAAAAGATGTAAATGTGATCTAATTAAATGCCATGAATATTTATTGCAAATTTACTGTTTTTGAGGGACTATGCTAAGTATTGGCAGTATTAAGACAAAGACGAAATGATTCCTGCCCTTAATATTCATTGAGTATGGTGGGATGAGTTATGGTATGTACACAAATGAGGATAGTATTGTGTATGGAATGATGTGGACAAAGAAAAGATCAGAATATTTGACGAGGGAGTAAATGTTAAAAACTGCTTTTTAGTTTGTGGGGTGGTGGTAATCAGGCTTCATTTAGGAGGTAACATCTGAGAAACCTTAAAGATGAGGAATTTGAAGGCCTAAAGGACTACATGGAAGTGGGTGATGACAAGTCAAGTTCTAGAACAGCTTTTAACTACAGTTTGGCTAGAACATAGATTTAAGAAGTTAAGTGATACACACACACATATGTATATGTGTGTGTATATATATATGTATGTATATACATATAAATACACATATTATATATATATATATATATGTATACACACACACATATACATATATAAGCCAGGAAAAATAGATTGGAACCAGTCTGTGAAGGGTCTTAAATGCCAACATGTATTTTATCTCAGTGGCAAAAGGGAATCACATAAGGTTTTGATTAGGGTGTTTGTTTGGATTTGTGCCTTATGAATATTACTTTTGAGGATATGTAAAGGAACGATTATAGAAAGGAGAGTTGGGAGGTAAGAAAACCAAACAGAAGACTATTAATATAATCCATTAAAGTAGTAATGAAGACTTGGCTTGTGTGGCAGGTATGAATAGATAGAAGCAGTTGTATGAGAATTATTGTGGATGAAGAGTTGGCAGTCCTTAGCAAATGGCCTGACATAGGTGGTAAAAATCATTCTAAAATTAATTTCAAGGGTGTATTAATGAGTGATTGCCAAGGTGCTATGATTCTAATCTGAATCTAGAAAATAATTCCTATGAAATGCATTGGGATAGAGCCATAATAACAAACCAAAGAATTCCAACTGATAGAATTACCAGACCCTGGCAATTTGACATAAATAGTGAGAAGAATTTATTGATAGGCCTGTTTTTCATAGAAGCATTAAAAAAGAACTATTTTGCATAAATATAAGAAAACATTGCTAAAACAAATCAGGAAAGTAGAAATGAAGTCAGATAACTCAGAAACAGGATTTTTTTTAACCTATACATTGGACCTAATAAAATGGGAGGTATTTTTGTGATAACACAAAAGACAATAGCTCCAATTTAGCAACATAGATCCTTTTATGAACTTGGCCAAAGGAGCTTGTGACATTATACTTCCAGTTTATCTGGGATCTCATTGATGTGGCTAGCTTCCAGCTATGCAGATCTCAAATTGTCCAAACTCTCCATTCTCTATGACTTTTGTCTCTGTATCCTTGCACAGGTGTGAACCTGTGTATCCAAAGAGGGGCCTTGAGACCTGCCTCAGATCCTCTTCACTTCATGCTCCTGGCATGTAACCAGCCCAACTTAATCTTTGATATTATATTGTTTAAATTTATTTTTTTCTTAATAGAATTTTATTTTTTCCCAAATTACATGTAAAGATAGTTTTCAACATTCATTTTTTGTAAGATTGGTTCCATGGGTTCTGATCACAGTACATTCAACACAACTCTGTGTGATTCTGGCCCAAATTTTCTAAAATTCTATTAAAGGATGCATTCAACCTTAGGGAGCCTCCTTTTAATTCTTCTAATGTTTTAGCTTTAGAGAGTAATTTACTTTAGAAAGCATTCATTTTAGCTGTAGTGGTACAGCCTTCATTTAGGCTGCATATTTTTTGTCCCTAAGTCTTAGTGTTTGATTGTTTTATTTTTTTCCCGACATATGAGTCCTTGACAATATTTTGACTGGTCATTATTGCTGCAGCCTACTTATCCCCTCCATATATCTTTTAATTGTCCTTTGAGTCACCCACAATTTTTTATTCTTCTGAGGTTATGTTGTTCTATGATTTACTACAATTCATTGGTAGAAGTAAGCAGCTTGAGATCATTAAAATTGTTAAGATTTTCATTTTTTTATGAAGTGACACAATTCAGCATCTTTCCTCTTTCTCCATAGTGTTTCACAAATAAGCTTGTATTCTAAACTTATGTTTGTCTTCTCTGGAATAGCTAGAAAAGAGAGTGAGGGTTCGCTGGCTGAAGTAGGTTCATAACTCAGTCTCTTCTTTGTGATGACTGTTTTGCATCAGTTAAACATCTCTAATGAATAATTACAGAGTCAACACCCTTACTTTTATCCATATTCTTCTTGTCCCTCTGTTTCCCTGACCCCTTCTTTGGAGTCAGTGACTTAACAAGGAGATTGAATTGGAGCTGCTGTAATATTATGCAGGGTCTTCTCATCTTTATCTTCTAATTTTCCATTAATTTTGACCTTTGCTTTAACACATTAATGATCTAATTGCACATAGCAGCCGAATCTGGAATGACTGAATCATCAAATAATTGTTTCCTAAGAGTCACTTTTTCCCATGTGAGTGTATGATGTTTTGCAATATTCACAATGCATGGTGCCTTCAAACTGTTCGTTTGAAGAAAATATTCATGTTGTAGAGACATGAGTATGAGACTTGTGAGTTGTGTCTTTAAGGCTCCTCTCTCTCCCCATTTCTTGCTCTCTAGCCATATTTTGTATTATACTTTTTGTCCTTTTTTAATTTCATCACAATAAAGTGATTCATTTTCAGAAATGGAAAGTAACTGTTGAGGACCAATATCTGTTTCATTAACCACCATAGTCAAACAGGTAATATTTGTTACCTGTTGGATAACCTGGTTGTAAACGTCTCCATACTTAGAGAGGCTGATTCTTTATCAGCAGTCAGAGCATTACCGGGTCCATGCTTAAAGCCTTCAACTGGGTAGAATCTGACAGAACCTGTGTTCCACTGGCATAGCAAACCAAAAAATATGAAGACCAAAAATAATTGTTTAAAAAATCCTATTAAGCCAGCTTGTCTTCCATGTTAACAAAATGACATGAAAAGAAACAATCTCTCTCTTCGTGCACATTTTCCCATCATTTTCTCAAAGTTAATGTTTCATGGACATTAAAATCCTATACAAAGTGTCTGACATTTCCTATAGAAAAATTTTAAATGTAATTTTTCAGTATAACATTCTGGCTCTATAGAACCTAATGAATGAACAAATTCTTTGTTGACTTTGGCTCAAATTGCAAAGCTATTTGACTAGGAAAATAACCAAATGTTGGCAGAAAGAAAGTGAAAAATCAATAGTGATTGATCATTTTAACTCAGAATTTCAGGGTACTCAGGCAGGATTTATACTAAATTAAACCTGAGTAGAAGCACTTTTTGAAACTACTCAATTTGTAAATTCTCCCAAGTATTTCATCCTACATAGTTTCCTTGCAATTAGAATTGTTATTTTAAGTGACAATATCAAATCAATTGATGAAACTTATATGCTTCATTTGAGAGATAGATCTCATCTCTCTCTCTCTCTCTCTCTCTCTCTCTCTCTCTCTCTCTCTCTCTCCTCATATGCTGTCTTTCCCTTGATTGCTTTGTGAGAGTCTGCTCACCTCCTGTGAATCCATTCTTTTCTAATACTGTGTGTCCTTTTCAGATGTTTCTTCGAAGCATTGTTTTGATTTCAAGGACTGCTAGAAAACCCTTCAGGACTCCAGTACCCCTGTGGTGTTGTGATATTGAATGAATTAGGGGAAAAATCACCCAGCTGATCTCAGTCAAATCAGGGAGGAGCATCATTAAATTGAAAGCCAGGAGGGACAAGACTGGAAAGGCATAGCACCACACATCTTGTGTACTGCACCTGCCTCTTGGGGTCATGCTAAAAGTGGCAGCATTTTCAGAAAGAGAAAGCTGGCAGGTGTGGAAGGTGATTAAAGGGATGATTAAAAACTGGCACACTCTCTCCGTGATGGTCTGTCTATGTTTATTCTATTGCATTTGGAACCTGACAGGTATTATAGAATTGGCAACACCAGATGAACCTTGGCAGTGTTATCACTGTTGAACATAAGGATTGCCCTTTTCTCTTACTAGATTGGGTTCAAATATTAAGCTAGCATTGTTACAACAAAACAAAACAAAAACCTCAGATAACATCAGAGATTCTATTTTCAAAGAAGCACAACTGCAGAGAGATAGAGACAGAGTGACAGAGAACAAGAGAGACAGAGATAGACTAAGACAGAGAGGCAGAGAGATAACTGATTGCTGTTCTCTTCCTTCTCAAAATATCTAGAATTTATCTCTTTATATGTTGCAGCATGTAGCATGGCAGTAGTATGTAAGCTCTTTGAGGGCAGGGATAGTTTTGGATTGGACTTTCTCTCTTTGTATCTCCAAGGCCTTTGATACTTACTAGCTACAATAAATGCCCTTGGGTAAATCACAACTCTTAGGTGCCTCAGATAATATCCAGTGATTCACGCCTGAAATTCTAGACTGGTATGAATTGATATTAGTGGAGGGAATTCTCATATTGCAAATTCTCCTTACATGAAAGATCAGAGCAGAGCACCATATATTTAGAGCTGAAAGGAAATTTAGAGGCCATCAAGACCATACCCCTCACAAGAAAACTGAGGTTCAGGGAGATTAAGTGACTTGTCTAGGGTCAACCCAATCTTTTGAGTATTTAGATACTCCCAATTTGTATCACAAAGTATTGTACATATTAGGAACTTCTTAATAAAGGCTTAGTGGATTGATTTGAATGCATATGTTCAAACCAATTCGATGTGGCAAACATGAATTAAGGGTCTGGTAGATGTATGGCATTGTGTCAGTCACAATGAATATGCAAGGAAGGACAAAATAAAGTAAGTAGTCTTGTCTCTCAAGGAACTCACATTCTAATGAGGGAATACAGTGGTATACAAAGTATATGTGAAAAGGAAATACAAAGTAATTTCACGTATATGGAGTGCACTAGCAACTGGGGGAAAGAAGAGAGATTCTATTTAAGAGGTTCTGAGCCTGGAAGGAAGCAAGGAATTTTAAAATAAGGAGATAAAGAGGGAAAGCATTCTAGGCAAGGCCAATAAATAGTCTGTACAAAGACACAAAGTAAACCACTAGACCTGGAGTCAAACGTGAGTTCAAATTTGTCCTCAGACACTAGCTGTGTGACCCTGGGCAAGTCACATAACCCTATTTACCTCAGTTTCCTCATCTGTAAAATGAGTTAGAGAAGGAAATGGCAAACCACTCCAGTATCTTTGCCAAGAAAACCCTGAATGTGGTCACAAAGAGTAGTGCATGACCAAAACAACTGAACAAAATTCCTGTACATGAAACAGCAGTTAGACCAGCTTGTCTAAAATGGAGTGCATAGTGGAGAGTAGAGGTGGGAAGGGTAAAATAAGGTTCAGATGCAAAACAATTCTTCCTTTAGGCAATAGAAAACCATTGAAGTTTCTCAAACAGATCAGGAACACAGTCAGGCTTGTCTTTTAGGAAGACGTTTTTTTGGCAGGTCTAGCTAGAAGATGGATTGAAGAAGAAATCAGAGCAAGGAGACTAAATAGGAAGTTACTTCAATAATATAGGTGGAAGGTTAATGGTCATATGAGTGGAGAGAAGACAACAGGAGGGATGTGGAGTTATAATTGACAAGAATTGACAACTAACTAGTTAAGGGATGACTTTGAGGTTGAGAACATGAGTTGGGATGTCTCATTTAAGCATGGCTTAAATACTACAAATACTTTTGACATACATTTCTTTCTCCCATCTTTTCTCTAAGCTGGATAAGTATCTATGCTCTGTTTTCTATATTCTTCTTTCCTCTCACCCTAGCCAAAAATTGCATAACTTGATTACGTCTCTCAGCTCATTTTTAGTGTAGATATCAAATTTATCAGTCTTCAGATCCTGGTGTATTGTGTCAAGAGGCAAAAAAAAGCTAAAGACTTGCCGTTCTACTCCACTCTCTCACATACACATGCATGTGCATGCACACACACACACACAAAAATCCACTGGAATTAATAGGAGTATTGCCACAGTGTTCAGTAACACCAAAAAAAGTTATATCAATTCTGCACTTGTAATCATAATACAAGTCAAATGTATTTAATTCTGAGAAAACTATGAAAGTTTGAATTATGAAACAAGCAATATAAGGAGAGATTATTCATTTTACAAAAGACAAGAACATGAGGTCCTTGAGGTCAGGTACATCTATGTTTGCTTCAGAGACTAACATTAAATAAATATAGACTCAGACTCATAGAAACTTAAAACTCATGCTGGAAGTCAACTAGTCTAATGTCTTTCTTACTGCATGAATCCCATCCATAATATCCTTAAAAGGAACTCATTACTTTGGTAAGGTAGCTTGTTTCAATTTTGACAGCTGTAATAATCACAAAGCTCTCCTTTTTACTAAGTTAAAATCCATCTTTCTATAACTGTCGCCCATTGATCCTAGTCCTATCATCTGGAGCTACATAGAATACAGCTACCTCCTTTTCCATAAAGCATATTTTAAACTTTTTAATAGAATTTTTCATTTCCTCTTTAAGTATTCTCTTCTTCCACCTAAACATGCCTATTTTCTTTAACCTGTTTTGTACCATGACGTGGTTTTTCAGAGCCGTAGCTAAGAATTTTTTGTTCCATAATTGGCTCATAGAATGTATATTTAGATACGTGGGATATGTGTGTGTGTGTGTGTGTGTGTGTGTGTGTGTGTGTGTGTGTGTGTGTGATAGGGGAGAGGCTCCTTAGTCCTTTCCTGAACAAATTGACTCCATGATTACCCACAAAATTCCAGAATTACAAGATTTTTGAGATTGAAAGGACTTCAGTGGCCATTTTGTTCAATTCATACCCCAAAAGAATCTCCATTACAACATAACTGACAAGTAGTCACCTAGATTCTACCTGAAGACCTCCAGGGAAGGGGAGCCTATAACCTCTGAGAGCAATTCATTCCACTTTGAAGCAGCTCTCATTGAAATATTTTCCCTTGACATAAAGTTCAATTTGTCTCCTTGCAACTTCTCTCCATTGTTCCTAATTTTGCTCTTTGGGTCAAGCAGAGCAAATTTAATTCTTCTTCCTCATGACAACCCCTCAAGTTCTTGAAAATAGCTTTAATAAACCCCTTCTCTTCCTTCTCATCCCTAGTAGGCAAGAAAGTTTGAGAAGTAAGGGAAGATAAAATTTTGAGGGTAAGAAAAAGTCCCCAGGAAGGAGGAGGTATCGCTGTGAAAGTGTGGACCTCTGCCAGAGGCTCAGACTCTGTCTTCTTTCCCTAACCTTCTCCATCTGAAAGTGTTCTCCCCTCCCCCAGCTCTCTCTTTTCCATATGCAGATTGCACAGAGAGGTGGCTGAAAACTCCTAGGCTTATAGAGAGATTTCTTCCTTCTTGGGACAACCTGTCTCCTGTTCAATACAGGTTGCTTGGCTCATGCAGTAGATAATAAACTCCTTCCTCCTGACCCTTAGGTTCTGAGAATTTTGAGAAGCCTGGAAGGTCAATATTTTAAAGGAAAGAAAAGCATCTCAGCATGGGGGTGGGCATAGGTCTCCACAGGTCCTTTTCTGGTCTTGCCCCATCTAAAGGATTCCCTCTCTCTTTGAGTCATTTATAGTGGAGGGTGGAGGCACTGTTTCTAACCTGCTGTTTAGTTCATTCCTCTGGCATAACATACTGCCAGGTGGACTTTTAGGTCCTGTAGATGTCAGCACTGATAGGACTAGTTGTCTGTAGTGGAACCTGGATCACAGCTGGGCCAGATCTACAGGTTATCTGCCAATCTAACCTTCCACATCCTTCCATAAACACAAGAAATGGATTTGGAGAGTTGTGCGTTTGAGATGAACTCCCATCCTATTCTTACCAACATTCTATCCTGTCACCAGTTCAGCACTGATGAAGTACCTTTCTTTCCTATCAAGTGAGAGCTTGTTGGATTGGGCTTCTGTTCCAGCCTATTGACAACTTGTTGAATCCTGAATCTGTTTTCTAGCCTATTAGCTATTCCTCCCAACTTTGTGTCACCCACAAATTTCTATGCCTTTAGTAAATCCATTGATAAAAATGTTGAACAGGACAGGGCCTAGTCAACTTTTCTATGTTTGGGTTGACATCTATCCATTAATCAAAAGCCTTTGGGCATATTTATTCAGACAGCTATTAATCTACCTAACTCTAGTCTCATTAAGCCTACGTTTTCTATTTTGTTCATATAATTATTCATTTGACTTCATTGCAATTTGCTTCAACACACACTTATTTAGCACCTATTATGTGTAAAGTACTGTGTTAGAAGATGGGATGCAAAGTCAAATTGAGACCATTTGTCCAGTGTATTCCCTTAATTTACCAGTCTAGTGACTATATTGAAAAAGGAAATGAGGATCATTTGGCACCACTTTCCTAGTGAGGTCATTCTGGCTCCTTAGTTATCTATTCTGTTGTCTACTTGTTCACAAACTCATATGCCTAATAATTTATTCAAGATTTTTTTTCTACATCAGAGACTTGAACTCATTTATAATGGCTTGAGATGATCTCTTATACTAGTATCTCTTCTCTTTGGGATTCAACTCCTTTTTAAAAAGGTGATTTTGTGGCTGCTGCCCAATAAGCTGTTTCTCTGCTCTGCCCCAGAGTCTGCATGCAATTATGCACATAAAAGCCTATGATGTTTACTCTAGTCCACTATTTCAGAAACACTGAGAGGAAATCCAAATATTTCCACCCAGAGAAGTGACATCGTTTCCTCAGAACCATGTAGTTTATTTGTGAAGGTTGTGGTTTTGCATTTGCTCTCCTTATCTTGCTCCTGGTCCTCTACACAGATTTTTTTTTGGTGCTCTTTGTTGTGTTAATTCCATCAGAAATTATATTTGTAGTTTAATCAATGGGATTGTATTCGATACACTTGCTTTCTTGGCTCTGGCTTCCCCGTTCTGGGCTATGCTGACAAATCCAAGTGTTATGCCCAAAGGAAATGCCACCAAAGAATTCACTGCAAGTTTACAGATGAAGCAGAAACCAGAGCAAGTGGGATCCAAGTGTCTAAAGTGCTGTAGCATCAAATGTAACTTGATGCCATGTTTATAGGAGATGGATTCAAAACATGGATCTCTGTTGTTCCTGGGTGGGAAAGAATAATGAGAAGGTGTTTGTACTGTTTACAATGTATATAGCACTCATTTCCCTGCATGTCTTCATGCAGAGATTTCATTTCCTGTTTTGCTTTGAAGAAGACTGAAAGGAATACAGTCCCTTTGTCCTATCCATTACAATGATCCTCCTTATCCTATTGTGTTTTAAAGATTTCTTCTTTCGTATCTTTATATTAGTAATGGTGGGGACCCCAGGTCCACTTTATCTGCACTGATGAAGTTGCAATAGTACAATAGAAAAAGAAGAAAGAAGATGGCCAATGGAAAAACATGAAAGCAGTCTCTGGTCATCCATTCTCTATAATATGGCTTTACCCATTGTTATGGCCACAGCAGGGGAAAGCAGTACTAGTAAGTGATCTAAAAAATTCTTGACTGAAGTATCCACTAAAACAGGAACCATACAAATCAGTACCCTTCAATAAAGTATATATTAATACTTAAATGGAAAAAGGGAAATAAGAACTTGTTTTTTAATGTCAGATAAAATAATTGAGCATAGCAGAGGAAAAAATGCCCCTATCTTTTGCAGAGTGTTGTTTTTCAAGATCGTCTGATGGATTTTTGGTTGAAGCTTCCCTTTCTTTTTTTCCCTTTGAAATGAGCTTTGATGGCCTTTGGTCTCCTCTCTGCTTTCTGTTTGACATGACTGGCATGAAAGGTGTGCTATTTCCTAATTGTGCCTCTGTCTACTGTGTGTTTTGTGATGTTGGTGTGCTAGATTGTAGTGATCTCAGCAGAGTGACAGAAGGAAGTGTGAAGAGAACCATTTGCCTCCCAACGCCTCCAGGGATCAGTGGTGTAGGACTACTCCTGAGGGTGGCAGCAGGTCTTCTAAGACCACACTGATGGTAAACACAATCCTTGAAGTTGGCAAGTTTGAGGATCAGAGGATAGAGATAATCAAAAAGGCACCTGATGCAGTGACTTCATAGGAAAATGGAATCATCTTAAAGCTAAGTGTCCCTGGCATCTTTTCTTTGCTCTTTATAAAGCAAATTCCATTCTGTTTTGGTGCCCTTTTGATAGGAAAGGGTAAGGGAGGTGTGGAGTGAATGGAGAGTTTCCTCAAAATTGAGAAAACCATGCCTTTCGTTAGTCTATAGAATGCCATTGATGGACATTTTTTTTCTCAGTTCAAAATGTCTTGTACTACAAGAAGAATGAAAACGTGAGAGCTAAACAGCTACTTCCTTTTGAGATACCAATTAAACAATGTTAGTAATATGATATTTGGAAATGGCAAAGTCATCAATATCAGAAAACTGGCCATGGCAGCAGGCTGGCTTAGACACACTCCCCATAATGATTAATTTTCAGGGATTAGCGTTATTTCCCTCTTCTGAGCTTCACAAGCCCCTGAAAAAAAATTTATCCTCTGATATTTATACATATAAACACACATACATAGACACGCAAATTTTAGTAAGTGAGATTTTCACAGTTGAGAAGTAGGAATGCTGCTGTTATAGATGATATGAGGGGAGCATGTGGCGCTATAGCTTGTAGTTTTGCAAAGGTAAGAGAAAGAAGGACATGTATTCTATACACAGAACAGGAAAGTAAACCATAACTTGTGTACCTGCGATGAATGCTTTGTGTTTGAGCATGATATCTATTTTAGTTTTACTTTGAAAGAAACAATGAATGTAATTATGAGGGAGATGGGAGGATTGAAGGGAGTTATCCTTCAAACATAGATTTATAGGACATTTTTAATACTGGCTATCTGGATTCTTATAGATTAATTTCTAAAATCATTTTTAACCTCTGAAGGTATGTATAAGGTGAATTAAACATTAATCCAAATCTGGGAATGGAGAAAGGTAATAATTTGTGCCACTTTCTAATAAAGTAATGTGAATATACCACATCTTTGTGATTCTGTCAATGCCTTTATGTAGAAAATATTTGCAATATTTTTTTTTGCCAAAACTGAATTTATAATGTACCTACCAACAACTATGTATTTTAATACTTCAGAAAGTGTCATATAGTGGATAACATATGGACTTGAAGTCAGGAGAATTGGGTTCAAAACCAACTTCTGATATGTACTACAAGGGTGAGCAGAGGCGGTCACATTTTACCTCAATGTCCTCATTTGTAAGGAGAGGATAACAATATGAACCTCTCTGTGGGTATGCAGAATGCTCCTACAAGGACCCCAACCTCAGTTTCTGCAGACCTGTCTTCTACTAGGCAGAGCTGGGCAGGACGTATGGTCCACTAAAACTTTTTCTGGGCAGTCTTCTCATTTCGTTCCCGCTCAGCTGCTGCCTCTTGCTCAGGCAAGGTTTCAGAAGATACCACCAAGATGCCATCTCAAATGGAACATGCCATGGAAACTATGATGTTTACATTTCATAAGTTTGCTGGAGACAAAGGCTACTTAACAAAAGAAGATCTAAGAGTTCTCATGGAAAAAGAGTTCCCTGGATTCTTGGAAAACCAGAAAGACCCTTTAGCTGTAGACAAGATTATGAAAGACCTAGACCAGTGCTGAGATGGAAAAGTGGGCTTCCAGAGCTTCTTTTCACTAATTGCCAGGCTGACCATCGCAGGCAATGACTATTTTGTTGTACACATGAAGCAGAATGAGAAAAAATGAACCCAAGCCAAAGAACTCCTCCCAGTCCTGATCCATTGCAGTATCCTGAGTGGTCACTTTCGAGATATCCCCATATAGCTACCCCTAGGATGAGGCAGTTGCATGAGCAGACCTTAGAATGTACAAATGAATTCCAGGCTTACAATTGACAGCTAGGGAAAGAAAATACAAATATATGCCAGATAATCTTTTGATTTTTTTATATTACATGCACCCTCTATCTCACAATAAAAAGAAAAAAAAACCTCCTTTTTTAAATGTCAAAAAAACCCTTTTCTGGATTTCCGTGTCAAGATTTGATCTGTGCATTTCTAGATCTGTATGGAGGAGTTTGTAGAGGAGAATTTAATTCATCTGCTTCCTACCTCTCTGTTGTCTTGACTCCACCTTTGAGTGATCAAAACTTTCAGAACAGCGTCAGGAAGGCTAAACCCAGAACTGGTTAAATATGATGAAAACTGTTAGAATCAACAAAAAGGGTTTTGTTTTGTAAACCTATTTGGAAAATGAAGATGACTAAGGAAGAATAGAAAAAAAAACTACTGAGACAAGACAATATAATGTCAAAAATGACAGAAATAAAAAAGAACTATTTAACTACTATTTTGCTTCAGTCTCCTCCAAGAATGTAAAAAATCTCGAAAATGGAAAGGATAGTATGACCGTCATAAAGAAGGAATTAAAACTTATTTGGTTTTGCACATTTTATCTGGGCATTATTTTCCTCCTTAGTTCATAAATTTCTCTCTTGTTCAGGCTGCTGAATCTTTTGAAATAAGTTAATCTCTGGGGGTTGAGATGTATGGATTCACCACAATATTAATTTAAATAATAAATTTCATTTATTTCACTATTTTAACAGAGCCATGATCGTATCGATGTTCATATTTTTCTCTGTTGGTTCAGATTACAACCCATGCATACCTTATCATTCTACATGGTATTATTTGAATCTCTTCATAAATCCTACGTTAGAAATCTTTTTCTGGTTCTTAAATATTTGGTGGGAAAAAATCAGTCTGTCCATGACGCTAAATACAGCATCTATGACCTCCCTTTTCCAGTCATATATGTAATTTATCTCTTTTAAAAATAAAATTTAATATCTTCTTTTTATATCATCTTAATTTCCAAACTCTTTGTGGAATATCGCTTCTTCTTTATCCTCTGCACCTGAGGTTGACATATACATTGCAATTATCTTCATGATAGAGTCTTGCTTATGCTCATTTTGAAAAATTCAATGTGAGATGGCTGTTACATGAAATGATGCTTCTTATTCTCCTCAGATGTTTATTGAAACCAATTTTTCCAACTCCCTTATTCATCTTTTTCATATTTAATTTATTTATTTTAAGTTTTCAACATGCATTTCCATAGGTTTTAAATTTTCTCCCCCTCTTTCTCCCTTCCCTCCCTTAGACGGCATGCAATCTGATATGTGCTCTATGTATATATTCCTATTAAACACATTTTCACATTAGTAATGTTGCATAAAAAAATTATAACAAATGGGAGAAACCACGAGAAAGAAAACAAAACAAAACAAATCAAAAGAGAAAAGAGTTTACTTCACTCTGCATTCCAACTCCATAGTTCTTTCTCTGGATGTGGATGGTATTTTTCCATCATGAGTCTTTTTAGGTCCTTGAATTTCTGGGAAGTCAATTGAAATCAATCCTTGCACAGTATGTCTGTTACTATGTACAATGTCCTCCTGGTTTTGCTCACTTCACTCAGAATCAGTCCATATAAGTCTTTCCAGGTTTTCCTGAAGTCAGCCCGTTCATCATTTTTATAGCATAATAGTATTCCATTACATTCGTATACCACAACTTGTTCGGTCATTCCCCAATTGATGGGCATCCCCTCAATTTCTAGGTCTTGGCCACCACAAAAGGAGCTGCTATAAATATTTTTGTACACGTAGGTCCTTTTCCCATTTTTATGATCTCTTTGGGATACAACCCTAGAAGCAATATGCTGGGTCAAAGAGTATGTACATTTTTATAGACCTTTGGGCATAGTTCTAAATTGCTCTACAGAATGTTGGATCAGCTCACAGCTCCACCAACAATGAATTAGGGTTCCAACTTTCCCACATCTTCTCCAGCATTTATCATTTTCCTGTTTTGTCATGTTATCCAATTTTTTAGGCATGATGTGATACTTCAGAGTTGTTTTGATTTGCATTTTCTCTAATCAATAGTGATTTGGAGGATTTTTTTTTCATATGACTACAGATAGCTTTAATTTCTTCCTCTGGAAACTTCCTGTTCATATTCTTTGACCATTTATCAATTAAGGAATGACTTGTATTCTTGTAAATTTGACTCAGTTCTCTATATATTTTAGAAATGACACCTTTATCAGAGACACTAGTAAAAATTCTTTCCCAGTTTTCTGCTTCCCTCCTAATCTTGGTTCTTATGCATCTTTCTAGGAGAACTTTTGAGCCATCCTTCCACTTAGCTATAACTTCCTTATTTCCTATGGTTTTATTAATCTATCTATCTATCTATCTATCTATCTATCTATCTATCTATCTATCTATCTATCTATCTAGTTATCCTATTTCACCAAATCTAGTAGTGCAGCAACCACTCAAGAGCTATAACTAATTAGTACAGGAACTTTGGTCTTTGTATCTGACCTAGGCTGGTTCACCACTCTTTAGGCAGCCTGTCTCATCTCCCCTAAACTGCCTTCCTGGATACTTACCATATTGGTGTCAGATGGTACAGATACATTTCAGCACTATCATATGTCACAATTCCCTAAGCTCAAGTCGTCCACTTGCCTCAGCCTCCCCAGTAGTAAGGATGATAAGTGTGCACTGTCATGTTTGGCTTATACTTTTATTTAAAACAAAATGGCAATATGTATGAAGTTTAGTTATCAACCTTATCAACTTGTGATTCATTAGATAAAGGTTGTGCATTGGCAAAAGTATGTATAGTTTAAAAAGTGTGTGATTCTCTTTAATCACCGTTGTCTTTACTGCCATTCTATCATTGTTCCTATAGAAGTAAAAGGAACCCACGAATGCCTTTTTGTGCTTTGTTGTCTTCATGGGATTCAATTGTAGTAGCCAACTTTCTCATAGAGAGATTTTTTTCTACTTACCTATGATAGATCTTGGACAGGAGACAGAGTCAATCACCAGTACAGTACTTGAAAACTTTTGAGATTGATAGAAGCTGTCAATATTTGTGTTTCACTGGGATAGCATTGTAGAATCTGGAGAAACCTCTATGCTGTGGTGATATGTCAGAGGATGATCATTTGGAACTTTTCTAGACCATATAAATGATTACACTTCTTTTCAATTCTGCAAATATTTTAAGTACCAGTTATATATATATAAGGTACTATGCTAGATTCTGGGGATATGAAGATAAAAACAAGATAGTCCCTGACCTCGAGGAGCTTACATTCTACTGGGGTTATGCACAATATACATATGAGTAAATATAAGACATTTAAAAAATAAATACAAGTAATTTCAAGGGGAGGGTCACATACCTGCGGGACTGAAAAAAGGTCTTACAGTCATCAGTCCCAGGAACATAGCCATTGCCTAAGGTGAGATATTTTTACCTGTCAATTATTCATTCAAATCAGAATCAAGTGTAATATTCCATATTATGTTGAGAGGTTGCATGGGGTAGTAGAAAGATTATTGAATTGGTAGTCAGAGGTGCTGTATTGCAACGTTGACTCTGCTAATTACTAGCTGCAACACCTTGGAAGAGATACTTGACCTTTCTGGGCCTCAGTTAACAGAATCTTTAAAATGAAATTTTGGATTAGATGATTTATGAGGCCCCTTCCCGTACTTAATCATATACTTTAAATATTAGTAATACAATAGAACCCTCCACGAACATCAGGTTTTTCAAAGTATCTTCTAAAATTAAATTTCATTCAATTCAACAAGCATTTAATAATGTCTACTATATGCAAGGAATTGTGCTGTATACAAAGATCTCCAATGATTGTGATTCAGGACACTGGCCTCTTTACTGTTGCTTGAACAAGTCCCCCGTACTTGGAGTTCTTTCCCTCCTTATCTCTGTCTCCTGGCTCCCTGACTTCCTTAAAGTCCCAGACAAAATTTCACCTTCTACAGGAAACCTTTCCTGATCCTTCTTAATTCTAGTTTCTTCTCTTTGTTGATTATTTCCAATTTATCCAGTTTATATCTTATTTGTAAGAGTTATATACATGTTTTCTCCCCTATTAGGTTATGCGCTCCTTCAGAGTAGTGGCTGTTTTTTGCTCTCTTTATATCCCCAGTGCTTAGCATTCGCACACAGTAGGTGTTTAGCAAATGCTTATTGACTGACTGAAACATCCCCTGCCTTCAGGGAGTCTACATTCTACTTAGGGCTTATGCATATACAAATAAGTGAAGATCATTTCAAAACAGAGTAAATTAAAAGCAATTAAATGGGACCCAGGGGTGAATGCTAACAAACGTGGGATCTGAAGTAGCCTCTTATTGGGGGTGGTTTTGAAGAAAGTTAAAAATTCTAAGAGGCAGAGGTAAGGCTCAAGAGCATTCCAGATATGTCTCTGGAGAGGCACCAGTTTGGGTAATTAGATATTATGTACAGTAAATGGCAAGTGGACCAGTTTAGCTAGAATGGAGAGCATATTAAATGGAGTAAGATAAAACAATTTCATAAAGGTAGCTTATATACAACCAAGTGCCATTTTGTATTTCTTTTTATGTTCATAGGATGCAGTTGCCAGAAAAGCCATCAGGTCATATTCAGATTATAGCTCTCTCTGAAGCTCTTGCAGCTAAGAGAAATGAAGGGCTTTAAGTTACAAATGAAAGACTTAAATTTGAGCTGGGAGTAAGTTGTAAACTGTAGTTTCTTGAAAAGGGGAATGGCATGGTTAGATCTTTGCTTTAGGAAGTTATTTTGGCAGATATATGGAGAATGGATTGTAGAGGGGAGAGGCTGGAAGCAATGAGACCAATGAGGAGGTTTCTATAGCAGTCCAAGGGAGAAGTAATTAGGGTATGAATTAGGATGGTGGTCCTGTTAGAGGATAAAAGAGGAAGAATCAATAAAACTTAACTACTCATTAGATATGGGGGGAGGGGTGAGAAAAAGAGAAAAAGTCCTAGATGATTCTGAGATTGAGAACCTGGATAAATTAGGAAAGTTAAGCCAAAGGTGGGTTTAAGAAAAAGGTAATGGGTTCCTTTTGGATGTGTTAATTTTATATCTCTAAGGTACATCCATGTAGAAATGTCGAGAACATAATGATGATAAAGGAATGGCTCTCAAGGGAAAGATGAAGACTGTATGTATAGTTTTGGGAGTCATTTGCATAGAGATGAATCTGCATAAGTAACTGAATTCATTCAAGCTAATGAAATCACTCAAGAGTGTCAAGGTGTGTGTGTGTGTGTGTGTGTGTGTGTGTGTAGACAAAAAAAGGGCTTAAGAGCCCTAAAGTAAATCCATGCTTAGGAAGTTGACATGGATGATGATTCTCTTCCTGCCTTTCTGAGTATTCCTTGTCAGTCTTCTTTGCTGCTTCATCGTCCATATCACATCATCTACTTGTGGGTGTTCATTAAGGGTCTGTCCTAGACCCTCTTCTCTCTCTACACAGTCTCTCTTGGTGGCCTTATTTCCTCCCAGAGCTTTAAGAATCACCTCTCCACAGATGACTCTCATTTCTATATATCCTGTTCCAGTTTCCTCTTAGCTTCAGCAGTTACCTTTTCCTGCCTTTTCTCCCTTTCGTTTGTCCGTTAAATGTCTATCCACCCTTTAAAGCCCAAATCAAATGCTGCTTTCCCCATGAAGCCTTCCCTGTTCAGCCCTGTCAGAATAATTTTCCTATTGCAACTCCCATAGCAATGACTTCCATCTCTCTAAAACACTGATTTGTATTCTTGCTTCCTGTCTTATCTCCCTAATAGACTGGAAGCCTATGAAGACAAGGACCATATTTTATCTAAATTTTTTGTGTATCTTCTGACTGCTAGCACAATACTTAGAATTTAATAAATGTTTACTGACCGATGAAAGTAAAACCAAATGGAAGACAATGCTAAGCCAACTCAGGTTATTAAATTAGCAGACTTTTCCAAATTTTATTTTGTTTCTTTGATGCAACTCCTTGCATACGGTCAAACAGAGGATAAGTATGAAGAAAGCCAAGGATTTATATTTTGTTCCTGGAGAAAGATATGCTAATGGTGTATAATTCACTAAGATCTTCTGGCTTGTGAAAACTCACATTAATTGTGATAAGTGAAAGAAGGAGAGTGTAAAACTGAGTGTGAAAATGAATTTGAATGTGAGCAGGGGCAACTAAATACATCTTGAGAAATATATTCCAAGCTATAATTATCATGTGATGGACTCCGATGTATTAGTTCTGGTCTAGGAAAGAGATGTGAGAGTACTGAGAATTATATTTCAAATTCAGAGCCTTGGTAAACCCACAGTCACCTCCACATATTAGAATAGTCTTTTAGTAGATGGGTGAATATATATGGATGAACATTGTGTGTGTGTGTGTGTGTGTGTAATATATTTTATATTTATATTGTGTTCGCTAGATTATACACATATATGTCTCTATATATGTGTGTATCTATACATAAATATGCATCTCTCTGTGGTTCAGTGTATGTATATGTATGTATATATATGTGTATATGTGTGAATACATATATATATACACACACATACATATATATATATATACAAACACATATGTACATATGTGTGTATACATACACACATACAACCAGGGAGAGTTGAATAGATCCATAGCAGGGATTAAGTTGAAAGGAAAAAAAGAAAGGGGCTAATTTTATGTTTCTTTCATGTTTGGGATTTCTTTTGTGCATTGTAGAAGCTATTTAAAGTTGTAAAGCAAATTTGGAGAATATATAAACAGCAGGAATTTAAATTTTCAAAAGATGAAAAGGTTAAGATGGGCCAAATAAACAAAACAAACATCCAAAATGCATATTTTTCATTTAAACCATACAGTTGTCCATTACCATTGTTACAAGAAAAATTCCTTTTGTGGCTTGTCAATCAACCAATAAATCAACAGGTATTTATTAGGTACCTGCATTATGCCAAGCATTGTTCCAGGCCCTGGAGATACAAATTCCAAGAATGAAAGAACTCCTTCATGGATTGAGTTTACATTCTAATGGGTGAGAAAACAAATACATATCAAAATATATGCACATATGCACACGAGATAATTTGCAAAGGAATGTCAGTATGGGAAATCAGGAAAGGCCTCACGTGCCTTGAGCTATATCTTCATGGAAGAGAGGGGCCATATGAAGAAAAGATAAGGAAGAAATGCATCCTAGGCACATAGAACAGATATTCAAAGGAACTGAGATAGGAAATGGAGCTGGACTAGGAACAGAGAGAAAACAAGATTGCATTGTACAGGAAGGACAGCAATAATGTCTGATAAGGCTGAGAATATAGGTTGGGGCAAGTTTTCATAGGGATTTAAATGCTAAACAAAGGAGTTTATAATTTATCCTCATGACAATAAGAAGATCCTAAAGTTGGTTGAGTAGGGAAGTCACATGGTTAGATTTGTGCTAGGGAAAATTACTTTGGCAACCGTGTGTCAGAGAGCTTCCTTCTCTGATACTGTAAGAAAAATCTGTTAGGTCGTCTAAGAATGATAAGAGGGGTAGAAAGCAATAGGATTGACTGAATATATTGACTCAATAGAACTGAAAATCTAGAGACCTCTAAGAATGAAATAGTAGCATTGTTTTGAAGGAATAGCATCAGAAAAGTCAGAGCGAGAAGTAAGATGTAACTACCAAGTGACAAAGTATCAAGGGCATGAATTAATTAATCTCTTGGGATACCTTCCAGTTCTGTGATTTATGCAAATATTATTGAGTGATTGTCTTTTACTGGATGTCATGCATTATTACTAATTCATTTGACAATTCAGTGGGCCACAAGACATACTGATTCTTCAAAAACGAAGTCAACAAGTTTTAGATTAATTTTTAAATGAAAAACTTTCACTTACTTAAGAAAGTCTACATACCAAAGTGGGAGCAATGGGTAGAAGTTATAAAGAGGCTAAAAAAATTCCTAACAATTAGAACTATCCAAAAATGAAATAGGCCAGTAGGGGAGGCAGCAGATTTCCTCTCCTTAGAGGTTCTCAAAGCAGAGACTGGATGATTATTTTTAGGTATGTTATAATGGGGATTATCTTGGGTTTAGGTTCGATTCTATGTCTGCTGAGTTCTCTTTGAATTCTATGATTTTGTGATAATGTGCTTCTGTGTGTCATGACTCTGGAATTTCTCTTCTGTCTTTCAGTCCTCATAGTCACTCTCTTCCCAGAACCCTCACAGGTTGCAGGGATGGATGTGTGGACTGTGTCTTTAGTTGTTGCATATGGCGTACTTATTGGCTTGCCTAGGAAGAGGGATGTATTTCAACCTTTATAAAATACAAGTTTTAAGTAATAATTGAACTGTCATAGATATGTATATTTTCTGTTATAGATGCTATCTTTCTTACTTAATTCAACAAGAGAAATCATTTCCAGATAGCAAAACATTTAAATATCAAAATATTTCTTGCTTTTTTATTTTCTAATATTTGACTCTGCAGTTATCAGAGTAAGAAATGCTAAATTTGGCCAAAAGGAGAAAGGAAGAAACTAGTTCCTAGTTTAATGAATAATATAAAAAATAAGGTCAATTTAAAAAAAAAAACATGCACATGGGCATTTTCCCCTTAATTTTTCTAGTTTAGTGCAAACTAAAAATCCCGTATGGCTTTATTATTGTTGAACCACAACAAGACAATGATTAAGCTCTTATTTATTCTTATTTTGCAATGCTACTTTAGCAATTGATAAGCAAATATTTACATTAAAATTAGAATACAACCCCACTGGAATCCCTTGTCCTTTAGTTGAAGTGATCCTGTGACTTGTTCCTTTAACTAACAAGTGTTAGTAATGTATTCACTATTTTGGTATAAAATACAAATAAATTTATAAAATGAAAATAAAACTATTACTAAGGGAGGCTTGGTTAGAGACTCAACTAAGTGAAGTCATCTTGAGAGCATTTAAAGATAGAAAGGACAGCAGATAGAAAAAAATGGAAAAGATCTGCAAAAATTTTTGTAAAAATTTTTTTCTCACCACAAACCACAGTAGAACTGTCACACTTACACCCTAACATCATATTCTTGGATGTTTTACTTATAAAAGAGGTAGAAATGGCACTAAAGATGGGAAAAGGAGTTGGATTAGACCAAGTATAGGCAGAGGAGATCCATATTAGAGGTCATGTAGTTTTGAGGGCTTTTAGGCATTATTTAACAAGATATATGAATGAAACAAAGATTGCAAAGGTGTGGGAAAAAAGTCTCAAACCTTAATACCAGAAAAAAGTGACAGAGAACAACAGTATAGTGGACAGTACTATTTGAGTCAAAGGACTTCGGTGCAAATCCTGCGCGTACTATTTATCTGTGTGACATCTGGCAAACCATTTATACTCTCTCGTTCTATTTCCTAATCAGTGAAATAAAGGGTTTGGACCACATAACCTCCCAAAAGAGCCTTAAGTAATCTTATGTTTTATAATCTTTAATTTATTCATCACAGCCATTGTTTACAATGTATCTATATGTCGGATAAGTATAGAATATAGTATATTTTAGGATATATTCATAGTTGTTAGACTAAATGCTATCATTCTTCTTGAGCACTAGATTGGATTCAGGTTTTTAGATAGAGTGGTAGGTCTCCATAGCCTTGAAGGCATATGTGATTTAGTCATCTTACATAGTCAACTTGACAAGGATCTGTTTGATGGAATACCATCTAAGACATATCATTAGCCTTCATAGATAAGTCTTAGAGATGAGTCAGAAAGGTAAATCCAAAAACCTAGTTTCCAATCTCATTTTTGATGCTTACTAGTTGTGTGATCTAAGACAAATCACTCAACTCCCTGGTCTTAGTTTCCTCATCTGCAAAATAAGGCAAATTGGACTAGATGTCTTCTGAGTTCCTTTCCAATTCTATCTAGCCCTATGCTCTTATTGATCCTCTATGTTCACATAGTGAATGTCAGAGGTGGGATGTGATCTCAGGTCTTTCTGGAACCAAGTCCAGCACACTAGCCACTTGGAAGAACATGTACTGGAGACTTCTACCCTATCCAAATATTTATCTCAGTTTAACATGACAAATTCTTTAAATTCTTTACTTAAACTCATCTGTCTATTCTCTTGCATCTTCGGTGTTTTATTATTTTAAAAAATATTTATGGTTTTCATTTGTTCTACCACTTTTTGCTATGCTCCTCCCCCTGAATTCTTCCATAAAAGAAAGAAAAGTAGTTAAGCAAAGTGATGACAAGGCATTTTTTTATTATTCTATTTTTCAACTAACAAGCATTGATTTTCTTTCCTTATTCAAATAAAAAAAAAACCAACAAATCCTTTGCAACAAGTACACATAGTCAAGCAAAACAAATACCCACATTGTCCATGACTAAAAACACATGTCTCATTCTGCATCTTTAATTCATCACTTCTCTGTCAGGAGATGAGTAGCATGCTTGATCATTAGTACTTTGGAATCATGGTTGGTCATTGCATTGGTCAGAGATCTTATGTCTATCAATGTTGTTTGTCTGTACAATGTTGTAGTTACTATACATACACACACACATATACATCTATCTATCTATCTATCTGCTGGTTCCAAAGTACAAACATATCCTGCCTCTTGAAAGAAAGCATGGAATATGTTTTATTATTTTTTTTCGTGGGACCAAGGTTGGTCATGGAAATTAATTTATGTTTAATTTCCTTATAACTTTTTTCATTTATGCTGTTTTATTTACCATCTATCTTAATCTCTTGGTTCTACTTTTACTTTGCTCTTCATTAGTTCATACAAAGTCTTCTCATGTTTCTCTGAATTCCTTATGTTGTTTCTTGCAATGCACTAATATCCTATTACATTCCTTACAAACAACATGACATGCCTTGTCTCCAGGGCTGGAATCTACTTGCTTTTCACCTCCTTATGTGGCTCCTCCTTCTAATGAATTTTCAGGTCACAACTCATCAGCACTTTTTTATCTTATGTGATTTTTAGCTACATTGTCCCAAAAGTCATCCACAATGGCATTTTGGAATGGTAGATAGAACACTAGACATGGAGTTTAGAAAATATGAGTTCAAATCCCACCTCAAATACTTTACCCTATAACATTATTTTCCTTCCACTCTGTAGAGTAGGCAGTTAGGTGGCACAGAGTCAAGAAAACCTGAGTTAAAATCCAGCCTTAGACACTTACTAGCTGTGTGATTCAGGAGAAGTCACTTAACCTCTGTTTGCTTCAGTTTTCTCACCTGTAAAATGGGGATAATAATGGCCCTTACCTCCCAGAATTGTTGTGGGGTATCAAATGAACTAATAATTGTAAAGAGCTTAGCATAGTGCCTGGCATATAGTAAGTGCTATGTAAATGTTAGCTAGTATTATAGCTATTATTATCATATAGTCTTGTATGTAGGTGGGCATCGGGACTACACCTATGGTTTTTTTTTGTTTTGTTTCGTTTTTTTTTTTTTGGAAAGAGAAGTCATGAATGTGGGAGTTTCCACTACCTTTATAGTTTGGCACTTTCTCTTCAATTTATAATCTTCAATTTATAAGAGAGTTGCCTAAGGCATTGAGAGATTAAGTGACTTCCCTAGGATTATATAGTCAGTATGTGTCAGAAGAAAGATTTGAACCAAAGTCTTCTTGGCTCCAAGGCTGATTTAGTCACTATGCTACACTGCTATTCATCCATATGTCTTCTATCTATCTGTTTTATTTACAGGTTGCCTTCCTTCTCTAGAATCTGAGCTCCTCGAGGATAGGGATTAATTTTGCCTTTGTTTGTATCCCCAGAATTTAGCACAGCCCTTACCACATAATAAGCACATAATGAATGTGACATTCTGGGCAAATCACTATTCCCCCAGGCTCAATATCTTCATCTGTAAAATAGGGATAAAATAACGTATTATTTGCATGTTTATTTGTTTCTTTTGGTGTTCACAACTATCCTGAGAGATATACAGTTAGAGTTGTGAGGAGCAAAAGAAATAATATAGGTAAAGTGCTTTGCAGATGTGGAAGCATGATGTCAATGTTAGCTGTTATTAATTTGGAAGATTTCCCTAATGCACTGGAGATCTTCCTCTAGATCTTTTGCAATTTTGTAACTACCAGTGTAATACTTGAGTGCTGTCTCCTATCCCTTGCTACAGTTATAGGACAGGCCCATTTTTTCCTGATCATACATTTTCTAGATATATTTTCCACATCATTTATTGTATGAAAACCATTATTGATAAAGTGCCTTAACCTATTCACCTCTAGCTTATGTCTCTCCATTGTTCTTTGTGATTTTATTGTCTTGGAGCTTTTGACATCTAGAATTTTGCAGCTACATAGTTTTTGTGGAGGAATTTTGGTACCCCCAAATGGGTTTTTATTTCAGGGATCATTGAAAGCACTGTGTGATTTTTCTAACACCATCAAATCTTCTTTTTCCTTATCAATTTTTGGATCAAGATTGACAATGGTCCATCCGCAATGCCTGTCCAAGATGTATGTATTGACAGATTAACTTAATGGACTGCCCATCCAGCTCCATGCCTTAGTTGGGACAATAGGTATTCTTTATTCATTTGTTTTTCCTGTGGGTATTATTAGGCTATAGTTGTGGCTCTCATTGAAGAGGTTCTGAAGTATTCAAGGAGCTTAAAGCAGTCAGTACAATGTCTGACTAAGCAAATGATGATCTAAGGAAATGGAAATCAGGTAGCATTATTTCTCCCTGACACTCATGTTACGTTTTGGCCAAGAGGATTTAATGCACCATCAGAAAGAATCTTGCCAACCTGAAGACTTAATTCATTCCAAATTTTTGATCAGTCTAATGACTGGTGGAAATTCTACATTTTCTTTCCTTTTAAAATTTGATTTGAAAATTTTGAATTAAATAAATACCTCCAAAATAATATTTTCATATATATATGTGTGTGTATTCTATATATAATATACGTATGTAAACACATATGTACATATGTATGTAAACACATATATTAGAACAGAAAAATATTCTATGTAGATCTACAAATTTCTATTATGTACAGCTTTTGAAAAATATTTTCTATAAAAAGCCCAATGATTGTCAGTGCTATCAGGAAGGCCAATCTCTTAATGGAGTAGGATATATATTGTTAATCATTTATGGAGTAAGTTGTCTTTTTATGTGTGTCACTGAAGAACATTTATCAAGAGCTCACTATAAACTGTCTTCTGTAGTAGGCACTATGGACCTCACAAGGACTAGAAGCCAGTCTATGCTACCACAAAAGTTATAGGCGAATTAATAAAAGAGGATAAATATGCATAAAACAGACATAAACACACACAAAGTTATACAAAAATATAAATTAATACAGCTAAGGAGCCAAGTACTAAATACTGAGGGGAAGAAAGAAAAACAGAGCAATGGGAACTGGGTGGAATTAGTGAGAGGTGGATTATCAAATCACTCAACTAGAATGTGACTTCAGCTTGGCACATATAAATATAGTGGCAAAATATCGTTGCTGATTTTCAGTATTCGCTATTTTAATATCTTTGGTCATGAGAGGTTAATTCAACTACATGACCTAATCAAACATGACTGAAGGTATTGACTGAGATCATTCCTAAGAGATATGAGAGTATGCTCTGGGTCACTGCTATTCTATCTATAGGAGTTTCTGTGGTGGAGTTATCTTAGAGTTTGACCTTTCTAGTTCTAAGGCCACTTGAATGAGATTTCTATCAGGATAGTTGGGACAAATATGCAGGTCACACATACACACATCTCTTTTCACTTGTTAGATTGGTGTGTCCAATAGCTAAATCTTATTAATGGTTCTTTTGATGTTTGGTAAAATTTAGGAGGAATATTTTACCTTATTATTTTGAATATCTAGCTGTAAAGAATATATCTCTCTATACTTTGTAATATCAAGTGATTGGGAAAGTTGTTTAGATAGCTGCTTAGAAGCATCTAGGTGGAATACTGGATAGAGTGCTGGGTATAGAGCCAGGAAACCTGAGTTCAGAATCCAGAATCAGACACTTCTTACATGTGTGATCCTAGGCAAGTAAGTTAACTTCTCTCTCCCTCAGTTTTCTTGAATGTAAAATGGGGATCATATCATTATCAAATAAGATAATATTTGTAAAGCACTTAGTGCCTGACGTAAATGCTTAATAAATGCTTGTTTCTTTTCTTTCTTCTTTGTTTTATTATGCTATTTGCATTTACTTGTTCATACAAAGATGAAATTGCTGCACACATTATGAATTATGGGGTAAATTGAGAAAACTGAGAAATTTTAAAAGAAAGCTTGTCTGTAAAATTAATTGTACTTGATGATTATTGGTCCCAGCAATGGAATATGAGCAATTTAAAGAACTGCTTCCAACAAAGGCCAGTTTTACATAAAACAGTTCAATCTGATTAAGTTTTTGATGCACTAGTAAGTGTGCTGAAACTCCTGTCTGGTATAAAGCTCACTTCATATATGTGTTTCATGTACTTTAGATGTAAATAATGCTGGGTTTTTTGTCTTTTTTTGGTCAAGATACCAATTGAAGTCTGTAAGAGATATATGAGCATTTTAGACTTTAGAGGGGGAAAATGTCTTTATTTCCTCCCCCCGACTCCATCCTTGATTCCACTTATGTGATCATTCTCCTGAATAACTCTAAACAATTAACTCTTAAAAATTCATTTAAATTTTGCAATTAGTTGGTTTGGCATTAGCAGGCAGGGATAATCTATTACCTTCAAGGCTGTGTGGATCTGTCCTTAACAATCCACAATTATATTTGATAGCTGGGAAGCTGCTTTGAATACCATTTGAAAATTCTGTTACCTGACTTGATCTTTTGAAAATCTAGTGACTCCAATTTATTGAGCCCACTTAAAGTGACAAAAGATAGATGTTTTCAAATTCTCTAAAACTACCCTTCTATCACGGTACACATTTAAACAGCTAAAAGTGGAGGAAAAAAAAACAACCCAGCA
The DNA here is from genome assembly GCA_028646595.1 of Phalanger gymnotis. Lineage (NCBI taxonomy): Eukaryota > Metazoa > Chordata > Mammalia > Diprotodontia > Phalangeridae > Phalanger > Phalanger gymnotis. The sequence goes on along the minus strand of CM053624.1, from coordinate 234,068,528 downwards.
CTACAAAACTTATAGCTAAGAGGTGTTAACTTATTCAACCTGTTTCTGTCATATGATTGCAATAGAAATTAAAAGCTATGCAAAATAAAACATTGTTAAATAGTATATATTAATAAACCTCCTTCTGACATGGTCAGAACTGTTCTTTAGGACATCATTTTTGGAGCAAAGTGGAGGATGGTTGTGTGAGGCTAGAAGCTGGCCATGTTATTTTTACCCTATGTAATATATATAGCGAATAAGAAAATGACCAAAGTGTCCCAAAGCAAACCATTTGGAGGGCAATCAATTAACCTGCCTAAAGTCTTTGTGTTCTCTAATGCATCCTCCACATAGCTTGCCAAAGTGATATTTCTAAAGTGCAATTCTGACCATGCATGTCCCGTATTCAGCAAGTTTCAGTGGTTCCCTATTGCTTCCAGTGTTGAATGCCAACTCCTTTGTTTGACATTTAAATCTCTTCACTACTTGATTCCAGCTTTCCAGGGTTATTAAATATCATTCCCCTTTAAACATTCTATGGTTTAGCCAAACAGGCCTTCCTTTTGTTCCTCACCAATCCAGCTCTCATATCTGGGTTTTCATATAATGTACCACCCATTCCTGGAATACATTGTCTCCTCACCTATGCCTCTTATAATCCCTAGCGTCCCTCCAAGCCCCATTTAAGTATGATCTTCTAAAAATGAGGTCTCTTCTAGTCTCTCCAGCCCAAGATTACCTTATATTTGCTTTGCACATATTTTGTATATGCCTTTCTTTGTTTATTTTGCTTTCTTCCAGTAGAATTAGACTCCTTGTGGGCAGAGACTTTCGTTTGTCTTTGTATAGTCGTAGCATCTGCATAATAAATTTCGTCAATTACATGATACATACTTTATACTCAAAATGTCAATTAAGCTAAAATAACAGTTCCTTTGACATTTGGTATGAAATATTATAATATCTCTTATTGCTGGGCCTGGACTTTAGAAGACCTCAGTTCAAATTTGACTCAGAAACTTACTAGTTGTGTGACCTTAGGTGTCATTGAACCTCTCTATCTGCCTAGGTTCCTTCAACTGTATATGAGAATGATAGCAGCAGCTACCTCTTAGGTTTTTGTGAAGGTAAAATATGATAATATTTGTAAATATCTTAGTATGGTGCCTTGCACATCTTAGATGCCTAATAAATGTTTATTCTTTTTCCTCTCTCCACTTTTTAGTTCTACTTCCTCTCTTTTTTTCATAACAAAAACCCACCAATTTTACATATGAAAATAATTAAACAACAATTCAATTCTATCCTAGAGACAATAGGGAACCACTGAATCTTCTTAAGGAAGGATGAGATATATTCTAAACTGTGCTTTGGGAGTGAATTTTTACAGTAAAGTAGAAGATGGAGGGGAGAGGTGAGAAACTTTGGGAGAAAAGATTAGGTATTAAAGCATTTAAAATAATACATACAAGACATGATGCAAGCTTGAACTATGGTGGTGAGGGTGTGACTGAGAAGATCCCTATACTTTTGGAGTAAAGGATACATCACTCTGACATTGTTTTTTGAATGGATGCTTGATTATAAAGATTGGCCCAGAGAGGAGCAGCAATATGGAAATGTACTTTGCAGTAGGTGTCTAAGGCCATATTATATAACCCTGAGATATAGTTTCATGTCCTCATTGAAGAGTCATGACATTCATGGCTACAATTCACAGAAGTGAGGCAAATATGACCTGTGATGAAGAATTACTGTGCATCTGCAAAAAGGGGGATCAACTTCAATTGGTTCAGCAAAACTTTTTTTAATTAAATTTTGTTTTTCGATCAGTAAAAATTTTCCTCTCCTTCCTCCTCCAATTGAAAACAACAATAAAAACCTCTTTCACAAATTTGTATAGTCAAGCAAAATGAATCTCTGCATTGGCCATGTTGGAAAGAAATATTTTCATACATGGCCAATGCAGAGATTTGTTTTGCTTAACTTCAAAAGCGTGTGCGTGCACACACACGTTATGCTTTATGTATCTTCTATCCCTCTCTCTACATACATCTATCTAATCTGTTCATCTAAATATCTCATTCTGCCTACTGAATCTTTCACTTCTCTAACACTGAAACGTCATTTCTCTGGAGCTATAGTTGGTTCATATGCTGATTAGAGCTTCTAAGGCTTCTAAAGTTACTTGTTTTTACAATATTATTATCATTGCATAAATTGTTCTCCTGGTTCTGTTCACTTTATTCTCCATCGGTTTGTATAAGTCTTCCCAGTTTTGTCTGAAACCATGATCTTTATCATTTCTTACAGCACAATGGTATTCTGCTACATTTATATACCATAACTTGTTAAGCCATTCCTCAGTTGATGGATATCATCTATTTTTTCTACCTCAAAAAGAGGTATAAATATTTTTGTACATCATTAGGGTTGGCTTTTTCTTAGGACTAATCTCTTCCTTAATATACCCTCCCTCTAATTGTCCCTTCTCTCTATTTCTCTTTTGTTTGCTATTTCCCTATTGAGTGAAATGTATTTTTGAATCTAATTCTCTCTCTCTCTCTCTCTCTCTCTCTCTCTCTCTCTCTCTCTCTCTCTCTCTTTCTCTCTCCTCTTCTTTCCTTTGAACTGTTCAAGAAAGAGTGCTAAAGCTAGTAAGAAATTGAATTTACTGGCCTATGATGGCAACAGATCTTAGTAAGAAACATGAAAATATGTTCAAAGAAAAGCATGCAAACATGTTATACATTTAAAACTATATAAAGAAAATATTTGGAAAATATAAACACCTAACAAAAGTTTGGAACTTGTCTTCATTGACTTTTTTATTTCTGGAAGGAGATAATAATAATGTGTTATATCTTAGTGGTAATTGATCATTTTTACTAGGTATGTATAAGCATGCTCCACCGAGAGATAAGAAGCTTCCACAGTTGCTGAAATGTTGTGGATGAATACCTTGCCAGGATCCTTTCTGCACAAGACAAGTTTGAGAACAAACTACTCAAGGGAATTCTAGCACTAGCAGATATCAAGAAGTCTCAAACTATGTCTTACCATCCACAAAGAGACTCACAACCTGAGTATTTCTATTGCCCGCTGTTAAACACACCAAGCGACACTGACACTAGATCAAAAATCTCATTAGAGTCTACATATGTATAATTCCACTGGAAGTGATGCCACTTGCTTTACACCATGCTTATGATGCTTCAATGAGAGCCATGTCTATCTATGTACTTGTGTTATGGAAGCTCAGAAGATTGAGAAAATGGACTCATGGCCAGAATATCTCTCAGCTAAGAGGCAGACTAAAGAAAGCCAGTAACAGATGAGCTCTAACTGAAGCAAACAATGACACTAAGACTGAGTTCATCATCAGTACCTTCAATAAGGAGAACTAATTCTGCAAAGAAACCTTGATGTTAAGGTACAAACATATTAGGAGAAAGTTGCTCCATATGTAGTGAATGAGGGACTAGGAAACTTGTCTGTTTACAAAACCACCTCAGAGATGACTGGAGAGCCTGTAAAGATGATTCACCACTACCACCATAGGAAAGTTAGCTAGAAAGTGACATTTCCAGTGAAGAAGATGTGGTGGAGTCTAACACCCTTGCCTTAGATGAAGGTGAATCCTAGTTCAGACAAAGGGAGAAGACTAAGTAAAGAGGCAGCATTTTCTTGGCTAGAAATTCAGCCTTAGAGACTCATAGGTTGCAGAGATAATTTGTGGAGCCTAGACACTCTGATAGCTGCCCTGGACCTTCAACAAGTTCAGTTGTAGGAATGCAGGTTTACATATCAAACACAGACTATGATCAGCCCATATCATCAACCAGTTCAGGTTTAGGGTCAGAAAAGTTGGCAGGTCTCAGGAGATCTAGGTCTATTTGCTCTGTGTTCAAACGAATTCAGATGTTATAGATTAAGCTAGCTAAGTGATTACACATGGGGCCAAATGACAGACATGTTTTCCCATGCAATATGTGCCTCAAATGCAATTATACATTATTTTTTATGTACTAGTGTTTTCCGTGTGTCTGTGTGTGTGTGTGTGTGCGTGTGTGTGTGTGTGAGAGAGAGAGAGAGACAGAGAGAGAGAGAGAGAGAGAGAGAGAGAGAGAAAGAGAGACAGACAGAGAGAGAGAGAGAGACAGAGGCAGAGACAGAAAGAGATAGAGACAAAGACAGAGACAGACAAAGAGATAGAGACAGACAGGGAGGAGAGAGAAACATATATAGAAATGTTTCTATGTGTGTAATGCATATTCTATATTATACATAAAGAACATTGAAACATTATTGAATTGAAAGGTTACAGCCAAGAAAAATGCACTTTAGGCTAGCAGATCTCTCTCTCTCTCTCTCTCTCTCTCTCTCTCTCTCTCTCTCTCTCTCTCTCTCACACACACACACACACACACACACACACATACACACACACATACACACGGAAAACACTAGTACATAAAAATAATGTATAATTGCATTTGAGGCACATATTGCATGGGAAAACATGTCTGTCATTTGGCCCCATGTGTAATTGCTTAGCTAGCTTAATCTATGACATCTGAATTCGTTTGGTCACAGAGCAAATAGACCTCTCTCTCTTTGTCTCTCTGTCTCTCTCTGTTTCTCTGTCTCTGTCTCTGTTTTTTCTCTGCCTCTCTATCCCTCTCTTTCTGTCTCTACCTCTTTCTCCTCCTCTCACTTTCTCGCTTTCTTTACTGTAATCTCTCAATTCAATGCAATTTCAGTTTTCTTTATATATAATATATATTACACACACCTCTCTTTTGTTTTTTAATTCACTTTTAGTTTTCAATATTCATTTCCACAATATTTTGAGTTACAAATTTGCTCCCCATCTCTACCCTCCCCCCACGTCAAGATGGCATGCATTCTGATTGCTCCTTTCCCCAGTCTACCCTCTCCCTTCTATCACCACACTCCCCCCATTTATCCCTTTTCCCCTTACTTTCTTGTAGGGCAAGATAGATTTCTATACTCCACTGCCTATATATCTTCTTTCCCAGTTGCATGTAAAAACAATTTTTTTAACATTTGTTTTTAGAACCTTGAGTTCCAAATTCTCTTCCTTCTTCCCTTCCCACCCACCCTCTTTGGGAAGGCAAGCAATTCAATATAGGCTATACGTGTATTGTTATGTAAAACATTTCCATAATATTCATGTTGTAGAAGACAACCTCCATCCTATTTCCCCCATTCTATCCTGTCCCCCTTTATTCAATTTTCTCCTTTGACCCTGTCCCTTTTCAAAAGTGTTTGCTTTTGACTACCTCCTCCCCAAATCTGCCTTCACTTCTATCATTCCCCCCTCATCCCCTTCCCCCCTACTTTCCTGTAGGGTAAGATACCCAATTGAGTGTGTATGTTATTCCCTCCTTAAGCCAAATCTGATGAGAGCAAGGTTCCCTCATTCCCTTTCACCTACCCCCTCTTCCCTTCCATTACAACAGCTTTTTCTTGCCACTTTTATGTGAGATAATTTACCCCATTCTATCTCTCTCTTTCTCCTTCTCTCAATATATTCCTCTCTCACCCCTTAATTTTATTTTTAGATATCATCTTTTCATATTCAACTCACCTTGTGCCCTCTGTCTATATGTATGTATATTCCTTTCAACTAACCTAATACTGAGAAAGGTCTCATGAGTTTCAAATATCATCTTTCCATGTAGGAATGTAAATCAAACAGTTCACCCTTAGGAAGTCCCTCATCATTTCTCTTTCCTGTTTGCCTTTTCATGCTTTTCTTAATTTTTGTATTTGAAAGTCAAATTTTCTATTCAGCTCTGGTTTTTTCATCAAGAGTGCTTGAAAGTTCTCTATTTCATTGAAAATCCATATTTTGCCCTGGAGTATTATACTCAGTTTTGCTGGGTGGGTGATTCTTGGTTTTAATCCTAGCTCCATTGACCTCCAGAATATCATATTTCAAGGCCTTTGATTGACTAATGTAGAAGGTGCTAGATCTTGTGTTATCCTAATTGTGTTTCCACAATACTCAAATTGTTTCTTTCTGGCTGCTTGCAGTATTTTTCTCCTTGACCTGGAAACTCTGAAATTTGGCTATAATATTCCTAGGAGTTTTCTTTTTGGGATCTTTTTCAATAGGTGATGGGTGTATTCTTTCAATTTATATTTTGCCTTAGGGTTATAGAATATCAGAGTAATTTTCCTTGATAATTTCTTGAAAGATGATGTCTAAGCTCTTTTTTTGATCATGGCTTTGACATAGTCCAATAATTTTTAAATTATCTCTCCTTTTCTATTTTCCAGATCAGTGGTTTTTCCAATGAGATATTTCACACTGTCTTACATTTTTTCATTCTTTTGGTTCTGTTTTGTAATTTCTTGATTTCTCATAAAGTCACTAGCTTCAACTTGCTCCATTCTAATTTTTAAGGCAGTATTTTCTTCAGTGGTCTTTTGGATCTCCTTTCCATTTTACTGATTCTGCCTTTTAAGGCATTCTTTTCCTCATTGGCTTTCTGGAGCTCTTTTTCCATTTGGGATAGTCTATTGTTTAAGGTGTTATTTTCTTCAGTATTTTGGGGTCTCCTCTAGCAAGTCTTTGACTTATTTTTCATGATTTTCTTGCAACACTCTCATTTCTCTTCCCAATTTTTCCTCTACTTCTCTTACTTGATTTTCCAAATCCTTTTTGAGCTCTTCCATGGCTTGAGACCAATTCATATTTTTCTTGGAGGCTTTTAATGTAGGATCTTCGACTTTGTTGACTTCTTCTGAATATATGTTTTGATCTTCTTTGTCACCAAAGAAAGATTCTATAGTCTGATTATTTTCCCATTGCCAATTCCTTGACTTTAGAACTTTTGTCAGGGTGTGACTGCTTTCAGAATGGAGAGCACTGTTTCCCAAGCTTCAGGGGTTTTGTGTTGCTGTTTTCAGAGCTACTGCTATTCTGAGGTGATATGATACTCCACTCCTGGCCTGTGCTCTGGTCTGTGAGTGCATACACTCCTTTTTGCCATGTAACTACCAGGAGGACTTCCTCTCCACAGCCACCACAAACTCTGCCATACCAACATTCCTCCTCCCCCAAGGACTGTCAGCCAGGACAATGACCTAGATTCATGCAGGGCAAAGCAAGAGAACTCTGCCTCAGTGCCAGCAAAGAGATCCCTGCACACCCACTCTGATCATCTGCTTGATTCCCCCCACTGTCTGTGGGTGTGGATCCTGGAAGCAACCACAGTTGCTGCTGCTGTCACTTTCATTGGCCCCAGAGCTGGGGCCAGAGCAGGTACTTCTCTCACCCAGGTTCAACAGTTTTTCCACCTACCTGCTCCATTGTCTTTGGCATTTGTGGGCTGAGAAGTCTGGTAACTGCCACAACTGCCAGTGATACAGTGCCCTGAGGCCTGCTCTGTCTGCTCTACTCCGGCCTGGTCTCTTCTGGTTCAGCCTATGCTTGGCTGCGCTCTGCTCCCAGCATGGTGCAATAGACCTTTCCCAGCAATGATCTAGGCTGCCTTGGGTTAGAAACTTATTTCTCTTTGTCATTTTGTGAGTTCTGTAGCTCTGGAATTTGTTTAGAGTAATTTTTTGCAGGTGTTTGGAGTGATTTGGGGGAGAGTTCTTGTTTTCATGTCACCATCTTGGCTCTGCCCCTTCTCCCCCTGTCAAAAAGTTCTTGACCGTCCAAGTCCTGGATTATTATGTCTTAATGACAGTGATTTAGGAAGAGATTTGGAAAGAGTTTTTGCATTTAAAGAAATAAAAGGCTCTCAGTGGGATCAGAGGTAAAGTAGAGGTTGAGGAGGGCCCTTGATTCTCCCCTCACTATACATTGGCCTGGAGCCAAGAGATTGAAGATTTTGTTCATGGAATGTCAAGGAGGCCAGTGTCACTAGGTCAAAGAGAACATAGTGGGTAGTAAAATGCAAGAAGATAGGTAGGAAAAGGCTAGGTTAAGAAGTGTTTAGAATGTTAAAAAGGATTTTATATTTGATTCTGAAGATGATAAGGAGCCACTAGAGTTTATTGCATGGAGGAGGCAGGCTTCACCTTTTTGGATCTGTATGTTAGGAAAATCTCTTTGCTGGCTATCCCAAGGATCAACCAGAGTGGGGAGAGAAAAGGCAGGCAGAGCAACCAGCAAGCTATTGCTATAGTCTAGGCATGAGTTGATGAGGACCTGCACCAGGGCGGTAACAGTATTCAAGAGATGTTGTGAAGGTGAAATCAAGAGGCCTTGGCAACAGATTGAATATGGGAAGTGAGAGATAGTAAGGAGTCAAGCATGACACCGAGGTTGTTAGCCTGAGGGACTGGAAGGATGATTTTGCCCTCTACAGACATAGGGAAAAATAAGGGTATGTGTTGGTAAGCAAAATGGGCTCTTAGCACTTAGTTCAACCAAGTGCCCTTGAAGACTTTGGCTTTTGTTTCCTTTGAGTAATTCAGTGTATTTCATTGAGCCTTACCAGGTGCTAAGCCCCAGGCCCAAACCCCTATTAAGTGTAAAACCTATGTGGGTGTGGATTGGTAACTAAGGTGGGGCCCAAGGTGGGGCTAACTCAGAGGAGGGCCTAGTTTACACATAAGTTTGAGTGACATGTCTGGGACAGCAGAGGCTTTTAGACCACTTGGGTTTAAGTTGCCCCTTTGTGACGATTCTAGGTCACATGGGTGAGTCGCATGTATGACTTACCCCTGACCCTGGAAAAAAAAAATGTAAAACCAGGGATTGGCTTTCTCTTCTTTAGATCTCTTACCCACAGCAGCGGTGGTGCGAGTGACTCTGGGCCAGCTTACATTATGAGCTCCCAGGCTGAACCTAGATGTTGGTAACTATGAATCTGTATTTGGTCTGTCTGTCCATGTTTGTAATTTGTTTAGGGCTCTCACTCATGCTGGTGTGCTGATGTTGAGATTCCGGGCAGCTGTAGCTAAGAGCCCTCCAGCTTGTAACCCAGATGCTTAAACTTTGTTATACTATGGTAACTATGTATTGGGATTTGAATCAGACAAGGTTTGCCTGTTGATGTTTGTAATTTGTTTGTATTTTCTTCTGAAGTTTAGGGTGCTGGCTTTTTCCCCTGAACTAAGTGAATGCTGCCTGTATGCTGGATTAAAGTAAACTTGTCAACCCCTTAACATTGCTTTCCTTACTAAAGCAGATCAAAAGGACCTGTGATTTTGCAGTGTGTTGGCAGCTTTCTGGGTGCTGGTTGTTGGTGGATCTTACACCCCCACAGAAGCTGCTAGCCGGATTGTTGAAACAGGGTAATATCGGGGGAAAGACCACAAGTTTGATTTTGGATATATTGAGTTTAAGACATCTACTGAACATCCAATCTGTGATATTTGAAAGGCAGTTAGCTATGCAAGATCAAAGGTCAGCAGAGATGTTAAGGCAGGATAGGTGGATTTGAGAATTGTCAGCATATAGATGGTACTTAAATCAATGGGAGCTGAGATCACCAAGTAAAGTACAGTATAGAAGGAGAAAAGAAGAAGGCTTAGGACAGAATTGTAAGGGACAGCTATGATTAGAAGGCGTAATATAAATGATGATCCAGCAAAGGAGACAGAGAAGGTATGGTCATCTAAGAAGAGAACTAGGAGAAAATGGTGTCCCCAAAACCTAGAGATAAGAGATTATCGAGGAGAAGAGGGTTATCAACAGTATTAAAAAGTGCAGAGGAATGAAAAAGAATGAGGATTGAGAAAAAGCCATTGGATTTGGCAATGAAGAGGTTATTGGTAATTTTGGAGAGATCAGTTTCAGTGGAATGATAAAGTTGGAAGCTAGATTGTAAGAAGTGAACAAGAGGAGAGAAGTGGAAGCACTTACTGTAGCTGACCTTTTTAGCCACACAGGGCAGAAGAGATATAAAATGATAGTGGGGTTGAAGGATGGAAGGATCAGGTAAGGGGTGGGGTACAGGCTTGCTTGGGATATGACTACTAGGTAGGACACCCTGAGGTTTCTCTGCTACTGAAGGACCAGTTGTTAGGGAGAAGAAATTGTATCTTGGATCTCTTGGTTCCTCTGGATAAGGCTACTACCAGGAATAAGACCAGGAAAAAGAAGATTTGGGTTTAGAAGAATGTGTCCTAGACAATGCTGTCAAGGTCCAGGGGCAAAGTCCTGATGACCCCTCTTGTAGTTGCCTTCCTGTAAGGGTATTCTGAGAAGGCACAATACATTTACATTAAAGTGTAATTCGGTTCTTTCATGGAAGGTTTTTCTTCAAATGAGGTAACTGGCTTTTATTTTAGCTGTCCCTACTAAAACAGTAACAGCTATTAATCAGTGCATTTTTGACATTATCTGGCACCATAGAATAAATTGCAAAAAGAAAAGCTGAATTTCATATCCCTGAGAAGTAGGTGTATTAGATGCCATAGATTTTGGTTGATTCATTTAAATTAAAATGGTTGAAGCCACGCTAACAGAATTCAAAAGAAACTTGGCAGGGAGCTCCCAATGCAGTATTTGAGAAGACTGGATCTTAGAAGATTTTATTAAAAAGTAGTTATTCCCACCTACTTCCCTTCCTCATGCCACTTAATAGTTGCCTCCAAAAACACTTGATGACAATGATACCAGAAGTTGCTGTCTTCAGGGAATTCAGATGAGTTCATAGACTAAGAGCTTTGAAGGGACCTCAGAGAGCATCAAGTCCAACTCACTAATTTTATAGATCAGGAAACTGAGGCCCAGAGAGGTTAAGTTACTTGCCTAAAGGTTCCCAAAGCTAGCAAGCGTCTGAGGCAAGATTTGAACCCAGTTCTCTCACTTGGTTTCAGGTAAACGATTGAGGCAAAAGACAATTTCTACCCTCAAGGATCTCAAAAATTAATGGGGAAGACAATATACAAACAAATATATACAGGATGACTAGGAAATAATTAACAGAAGGAAGGCACTGGAATTAAGAGGGGCTGGGGAAGGTTTCTTATAGAAGCTATTTTAGTTGGGACTTGAAGGAAGCCAATGAGCAGAGAGTCAGAGAAAATTCTTGGAGCCAAGAGATAGACTATGTGATTCATGGAATGTCAAGGAAGTTATTTAAAGTTTTGAGTTCCAAATTCTTTCCTTCCCTTCCCATCCCCCTCCCTGAGATAGTAAACAATCACATCTATGTTATACATGTGCAATTATGTATATTTCCATATTAGTCATTTTGTAAAAGAAGATGTGAATAAAAGGAAAAAATGAAAAAGTAAAAAATAGCATATTTCAGTCTGTATTCAAACAAGATCAGTTCTTTCTCTGGAGGTAGAGAGTATGCTTAATCATTAGTGCTTTGGGATTGTCTTAGATCATTGCACTGCTGAGACTACCTAGGTCATTCACAATTCTTCATCATACAATATTGCTGTTACTATGTACAATGTTCTCCTGGTTCTGCTCACTTCACTCAGCATCAGATCATGAAGGTCTTTCCGAGTTTTTCTGAAATCATCCTTATTATTTCTTATAGCACAATAACATCCCATTGCAACAATATATCGCAGCAGCTTGTTTAGCCATTCCCCAATTGATGGGCATCTCTTTGATTTCTTATTCTTAGTCACAACAAAGAGTTGTTATAAATATTTTTGCACATATAGGTCCTTTTCCCCTTTTTATGGATGTCTTTGGGATATAGCAGTGGTATTGCTAGATCAAAGGGAGTGCACAGTATGATAGCCCTTTGGGCATAGTTCCAGTAGTTCCAGAATGGTTGGATCAGTTCACAAATTCCACCAACAATGCATTAGTGTCCCAGTTTTCCCATATCCTCTCCAACAGCCAACATTTTCTTTTTTTTGTCATATTAGACATCTGATAAATATGAAGTGGTACCTCAGAGTTTTACTTTGCATTTCTCTAATCAATAGTGATTAGAGCATTTTTTATATGACTGTAATGACTTTGTTTCCTTTGTCTGAAAACTGCCTGTTCATATCCCTTGACCATTTATTAATTAGGGAATGACTTGTATTTTTATAAATTTGACTTAGTTTCCTATGTATTTGAGAAATAAGGCCTTTATCAGAGACACTTTTTTCTTTCTTTAAAGAATTAATTAATTTATTTTTAGTTTTCAGCATTTCAGATTTTGGTTCCAAATTTCATCCTCCTTCTCCCCTGACCCCTCCCCAAGATGGCGTAAAATCTTATATAGGCTATACATGTACAATCACACTAAAAGTATTTATACATTATTCATTTTGTAAAAGAAGAATCAGAACAAAATGAAAAACCATGAGAAAGAAAAAAACCAAACAAACAAAAAAGAGAAATTAGTATGCTTCCATCTGTATTCAGACACCATGATTCTTTCTCTGGATGCGGACAGAATTTTCCACCATAAATACCCTGGAACTGTCTTAGATCATTGCATTATTGAGAAGAGCCAAGTCCATCAAAGCTGGTCATTGCACAATGTTGCTGTTGCTGTGTACAATGTTTTCTGATTCTGCTCACCTCGCTAAACATCAGTTCATATAAGTCTTTCCAGGTTTTTCTGAAATCTGCCAGCTCATCATTTCTTATGGAACAATAGTATCCCATTACATTCATGCACCACAACTTGTTCAGCCATTCCCCAAATTGCTGGACATCCCCTCAATTTCCAATTCTTCACCACCACAAAAAGAGCTGCTATAACTATTTTTGTACATGTGGGTCCTTTCCCTTTTTTATGATCTCTTTGGGGATACAGACCTAGAAGTGGTATTGCTGGGCCAAAGCTTATGCACAGTTTGATAGCCCTTTGGCCATAGTTCCAAATTGTTCTCCAGAATGGTTGGATCAGTTCACAGCTCCACCAACAATGCATTAGTATTCCAACTTTCCCACATATTTTCCAACATTTATCATTTTCTTGTTTTGTCCTGTTAGTCAATCTGATAGGCATGATGTGGTACCTCAGAGTTGTTTTGATTTGCATTTCTCTAATCAATATTGATTTAGAGCATTTTTCCATATGACCATAGATAGCTTTAATTTCTTTAACTGCAAACTGCGTGTTCAAACCATTTGACCATTTATTAATTGGGGAATGACTTGTATTCTTATAAATTTGACACGGTTTTTTATATATTTTAGAAATGAAACATTTATCAGAGACACTGAATGTAAAAATTGTTTCCTAGCTTTCTGCTTCCCTTCTTGTCTTGGTTGCATTGACTTTGTACGAAACCTTTTTAATTTAATGTAATTAAAACTGTCCACTCTGCATTTCATAATGTTTTCTCTTGCTTGTTTGGTCATAAATTCGTCCCTTCTCCATAAATCTGGCAGGTAAACTATTCTTTGCTTTCCTAATTTGCTTATAGTTTCACTCTTTATGTCCTAGGTACATGGTATATGATATAAGATGTTGGTCTATGCCTAGTTTCTGCCATACTATTTTCCAGTTTTCCCAGCAGTTTTTGTCAAATAGCTGGAGCTGGAGTCCTTGGGTTTATCAAACAATTTATCAAACATTATAATAGTCATTGACTAACCTGTTCCACTGACCCACCACTCTATTTCTTTTTTTTTTTTGACATGTTTGGTTGTCAGCATTGATTTTCACAGGCGTTCGAATTACAAATTTTCTCCCCATTTCCCCCCCCCCCACTCCAAGATGGCGTACACTCTGGTTGCCCTGTTCCCCAGTCTGCCCTCCCCTCCTTCCCCCCATTCCCCTCCCATCCCCCTTTCCCTTCCTTTCTTGTTGGGCAAGATAAATCTCTATGCCCCATTGCCTATGCATCTTATTTTCTAGTTGCATGAAAAAAAAAAACTT
>CM053624.1:234008792-234038194 GCA_028646595.1 Phalanger gymnotis | reverse complement strand
CTTCCTTCCTTCCTTCCTTCCTTCCTTCCTTCCTTCCTTCCTTCCTTCCTTCCTTCCTTCCTTCCTTCCTTCCTTCCTTCCTTCCTTCCTTCCTTCCTTCCTTCCTTCCTTCCTTCCTTCCCAAAACCTTAAACCCAGTTCACTCTGAATCTCATAGATTGGACCACAATAGGTCCCTGCCCAAGCTCCACTTAATGGCTCTATTTTGGGCCCCCCTGGCTTAGAGTGAATGTAAATGGTAGCTATTTCTCTTTAGAACAGCAAACCTGAGGGTCTTCCCCAACCCCCCAGCTTGATTCTTTTTCTTTTTCTAATTAAAGGGACCATCTCTTCACTCACTCTTAAAGAGGCTTATTCACCGAATAAGTGAGTACATGAAAAAGCCTTAGTCCAAAAGGGCAAGTGTCTCCCATTGCATCCTAGGCCATCTCCAGTCATCCTGATGAATATCAGGTCACTGGATCCACATGGCTGTGGAGGAGAAAGTGAGGCTGGTGACCTTGCCCAGCCCTCCTTTGCTCAAATCAAAGTCAACTGCAAGTCAGATCATCATTTCCCTGATGCCATGGTCCTCTTTGAAAAGAAAGGACAATGACCATTTGCACTTCATTCTGACCAAACCTCCTCCCCTGGAGGTCAGGTCATTCCTGAGGTCTTCTCAACTTGTCTTAGGAGAACAATTGCTTTACCCTGACTTTGTTTATTTCCACTGCTCTGCAACATTCCCTCTGAGGCAATGTTCTGTCTTTTTTTGTGGAGTAAATTTGGAGAGTCAAAAGTTTTCTGACCTACTCCACCATCTTCCAAGAATCTTTTTCTCAACTGCTTTTAAAATAAAATATCTGGCTGGGGTTGGTACGTAATATAAAGAATATTATTGCTAAACAATTGTCACTGTATTTCTGGAACCCCGAGGAGATAAATTCTCAAACAAACTAACCTAAAATGATGAAGGGAAATCTCTATTTTCAAAAGGACAATAAGAGTGGAAAACACGGGGAAATCTCATAGAGTAGACTGTGCTGTGTTTTACAATAAATGTTGTCATGTTATGTTCACTTAGAGTACCCTAGAAATAGTCATGAACACTTATTATCCCTGCAGCAATTCTACTTTTTGTAAAATCGCCAGCGGTTTTACTCACTGTTTACACTCTCCCCTTTTCTCCAAGCTAACTCTTATTTATTGCTATTTCACTAAACCCGGAGAACACATGTATATCCTAGCAAATATGGACTCAGAGAATTTTAATTGATCATAGATTTAGATGCTGGAAGGACTAGTAGAAATCCTATACTCTAAGCCTTCTATTTTACAGAAGAAGAAATTGAGGGCTAGAGCATTTAAGTATTATACTTAGAATTAAAGGATTATAGATTCAGAAGTGGATTTCTTTTACCCTAAATGTTGTTTACAGTTAGGTATTGACTACATAGGGTTATTCAATTTAAAATTTGATTTAGGACAGGTGGATAATTCCATTTATATTGTGGTATGAAAAGTCTTTTTTGTTTCAGGCTATATGCTGTGTTTGCATAGATATTTTTGCACGTGTTTCTTCATAATCAAAAAAAAGTAAAAGCATGGTAATAAAAAGAGTCTTAATGAAATTAGAACCCCCTCCCACCTAAAAGAAATGATAGAATACTCAATATTAAACCCAGAAATAAGTAACAAATATTGATGCCTTCAGACACCTTTCATTCTTAGTGATATACAAACGTAAAATGTCTCTGTTCACATCCCATGACATTACTCAGATGCTTCTGTTTTAGAAATTGTACTAGAAATTTTACAAGAACAGTCTTTTATTTGCTGAAATATTGCTAATAATGCTACCAAATTTACTATTATTTTTATTCTATTACCATTAGTTACATACTTTTATTCTAGACCAAAGAATATGTCTTCGTGCTTCAGCTTCCCTTTAGCCATGACTTCGGCATCAGTATTGCAAGATGCTTATTTAAATATTCATTCCCATAATCACATATGTATTCATGCTCCTTTAACATTTTAAAAAATTCACATTTTGCTACTACCAAAAATATAGTATTCCAGTATGGTGGCTTTTGCATAGAATTGTTACTTTCTTTTCCTATATCATAAGGCTTACACATATTAAAGCATTATTATTTTAACTTTTGCCATTCTGTTTACCTCCTAACTTTGAAAATGAGCTTCTTTTTAAAGATCAAGGATAAAATTTTGTATTGGCTCTGACCACATATATCACTTCCACTTAAAAAAGGCAGTGATAAACATACTTGAATGGCTTGGAAACTCACCTGATTTATATCCAATCAAAAACTTATCAGAATCAGGGCTAGATTTGGAAAAACAGACCTTTCTTCAAAGGTATACTTAATATCCAATGTCATTTATGGTATAATGATGAAGAATAAAAGAAGACATGTCAACATCTTGTGAATTCAATGCAAAGTCATGTAAAATAAGTGATTACAGTAAAGGAGAACATATTGGATACCAGGAGGTTTTTTTTTTGGGAAATAGAAAATATTTGTAACATTCATTGTATGTCAATAAATTTAATTATTTTACTTCGTCACATGTAATAGTATGAGTGCAATGTCTATACTCTTACCTATGTACTAGTGACTTTTAGATTGGGGACATAGAAATTGGTGGAATATACAAGTTAATCCATTTAATCCCAGAAACATTTATTGTCTATAGTACCATGAGCTAGGTGGTAGGGATACTTTGGAGATTTTTGAGCAATTTCCCCATAAGCACAAGATACTACCTATATCCAGTAATTTTCCTGCCTACTATAGCATGCTGCTTTTAATCATAGTAAGAAATTTGATTTATTTCATTTCCTACTGCAGGTCTACTTTTTTGTCCTCATTTGGAAGTTTTGAGTATTAAGTGTAAGGCACTGTACTAGGCTTAGAGATACAATGAAAAAATGAAAAACCGTTTCTGCCTTGAAGGATCTTACATTTTTTGGTTAGTACATAGCACATAAACATTATATATATATATATATATATATATATATATACACACACACATATATATATAATATTCATACACACATACATACACATATATGTATATATATGCACACACACATATATACATATATATACACATACATATATACATATATATTATACATGATAATTTGAGGACAGAGAAAGCACTTACACATTGGAAAGATTATTTAGTGTCTTGTTTTTAACCTAGGAGTTAAAGATGCTATACATTGCAAAAGGGAAATCCTTACTGCTATGGCTCATGAAGCTGGTGTGTGGATTAGCAGAGGACCAGAATTTTTGGGACTCTCAATCTGGTAACTTTCCCAATAGCATTAATATTCACTTAAAACATCCACCCCATAACTTTAGGCAGTAGAAAGTTCTGCATCACTTAGTATTCCTTACACTGTGGAGGGCTGACTATAAAGGCTTACATATCCAGCTGAGATCGTATCCTCCTTGAAAGAAATGAAGCAGCAACATGAACCTAGTTTTCTTTATCTGCGCAGTTTAATTCTAAGGCCCATTCCTCCAGTCTTCTTACTCTGACTATTTAATGCACTTATCATTTCTCTGCCTGGCATTCCCCTATAGGAGAGATCTAATTTAACAAATGTACACCAAGAATTATAGCTGACACTAATTCAATGAGTAGAAGGTTAAATCCAATCATAATTCCTGAGGTAATGGAGATGACTCTGTAGTCAGTACGAATTGTAATAACATTTTAAAGTGGATTGGTAAAAGAGCCTAAATATTCTCTCCCCTTTCTCTCCCTTCTCCACACTGTCCCCAAATCAACAAGGCATCATAGACAAGCAAATAGAAAAAAATTTGCAATTTCTCAAGATGATAGGTTCAAGTGAAGAAAGATCTTAGCCAAATAAAGGTGAGAATGAATACATTAATCTACATAGAACCTCCCTCATGCTTAAAGTAGTGAGTTATTTCTAAATCAATGGATTATAGATCATGCTAAAAACAGAGTGGCTTCCTGTAAAGCTTTTAAAAGTATAAACATAATTCACAAAGAGAATGAAGTAAAAGAAGGAAGGGAGTTGTAAAATCTTAAAAAAAATTAATGTCTGCAAATGAAAGCAACAGAATGGTAGTTCCCCTGAGAGGCCATGGTGGCCAGTTGCTGAAGGCAACTAGCAGGAGACATACAGCTGGGGCCCTTGCCAGACTGGCCTACGACAACTCTGCTCAGTAGGATGTCAGGATTAGCGATAAGGCTGATGAGATAATGGAATTTGTGCATGCCTGGTCTGATTGCTAGCCTGACCTGAGCACCAGGATCAGTGTGACAGCTGCTTTTTTCACTCTTCTAAGCAGCAAGTGGCAGGCCAGTCTGCCAATTGCCTATGTAGATTTAGCATTGACGTATCGACAATTAAGGAGAAAGGGATTCATGTTCTGTGTCACACTTGTTAGATACTTTATATATAATATTTATTCAAAGATTTTCAGGGTTTAAAGCTCCCAATGTGAACTTTTGTATCACCGAGCAGGGTTGTTCTTTAAAAAAATGCAAGTGATAGGCAAATTACCATAATTCTTTGGTTTAGTGTGACTGAGTATAGATATCAATCATTATATATGCAGTTCACATATGTATCCCCAAGGAACACTGCCAAGTTTTAGTATTGCTATTGTAGAATATATTATAAAATTGGGCTGGATTTCTTATTCTAAATGAAGATGTTGGGGGAAAAATGGTATCAATTGGAAAAGATCATATCTGCTTTCCGTGGGTTAAAGATTTTAAATAGGTGGCTTTCAAAGTAAAGTATTCTAAAGCCACAAGACACACGGTCTTAAAAGTATTTAGAAATAAGAGCAAACCTATATTTTTGGAGAATGTTGAACACATGGACATTTTTTAATCTCTTTTAATTTTTTATGAGGAAGTGCCATTTATGTGGATGGCCATTTTATTCAAAGGGTAAAGTTAAATTGTAGCCTACTTTATAATAATATCCTAAATGTAGCAGTTGATTTTAAGCATGACTAGGAAGGAATTATATTCAGAGAGAGATAGCAGCCCAGGGCAACGCTGCTTTAGAATATAAACTCATGAAGAAGGGTGATAGAAGATTATAAGCAGTATTGCATCATAAAATAGAAGAAAGTAATTAGAACAAAATCAAGTCAATAGAAATCTTCAAATGATACTAAATTTAGCCTCATTATTCTGAGATCATTCAGAATGAATTAGTAAGGGGACAACAAATACAGAAAAGATGGAACAAATTTGTCAGTGTTTCTACAACAACCTATTTTGCTCATCAGTGACAGAAGATCCACTACATTTGTGCCCTGAGACTTCATTCCTCTTGACATACACCATGAGGACATTGAAATGGCATGTAAAAGATAAAGTCAGAAGGATTGGCAGACTCAACCCAAGTATGCACAGAAGAAATTTGTGTTGAAGGTAACACAATTTTGAAGGATGGAGGGATTGTTGTATAAAATATCTAAGGGAAAGGAAGATACCATAAGAATTGAAAAAATTGTGGACTTTATTTTTAACCATTTGAATCAAGAGGCTACTAGTAACTACCTATTAAATAGTCATACACATCATATTAGCTCATTTATCACATCCAGAACTTAGGATAGTTCCTGGCATGTAAGTGGGCACTTATTTAATGTTTGTTGACTTGACACATTTTGTTAGGTTCTATACTCAAAGAATCTGATTTTATTTCCTAAAGGAGAGCATTTATTGAGTAATAAGTCATTCAGGATAATATTTTTACTCAACAAATAGAATAAATTGAAACAAAGTTATCCTAAAAACTTTACTTAAAATATGATCTTAAAAATGAGATGTAAAATAAAAAAATTTGAGCAGTGGTAACCAGTGAGACATAATTTACCGGTTATTATGGACACAAAATTTCTCACTCAATCATTATAATTAACTGATGAAGCCAATTGTTCTCATTCAATGTACAGCATTATTAATGAGATAAGGTGCTGTTTGGGACATTGAACTTCAGTTTTTAAGGCAGCAGAGGATACTCAACAGGGACCTAGCCCTTTCCATATGTGTAATCTGCTCTTCCTGGTGTCAACCCATGTGGATGCTTGGGTGGGGAGCTTCTGGAGGTGAGGAGGTGAGGATTGATATATAATGTAAGGAACCTTGCCCAATTTCACAGCATGTACTATCTTCTTCATGAAATCTTTCCTGATCCCTCCCCCACCAGCTGCTAGTATTTTACCTTTAGAACCAACTTTTAGTTTACTCTTTTTCTTTCTTTCTCTTGCTTCTTTCTTTTTTCCCTTTCTTTGATATTGCTCCTTTCTTCCTTCCTTCTATTCTTTTCTTCCTTCCTTCCTTCCTTCCTTCCTTCCTTCCTTCCTTCCTTCCTTCCTTCCTTCCTTCCTTCCTTCCTTCCTCCCTCCCTTCCTCCCTCCCTTCCTTCCATCTATCTCTGTGTAGTTTTTAATTTCAACATTAATGATGTGACTATTTTTTGTTTGCTTACTTCATGATGAAGAAAATCTTTTTTAAAAATTGGATGCTGAGCTGGAACTGAATGCGCATACAAAAGGTTCCAATAAATAAATTCATCTTTCACATGAACAGCTAATAATAGGTAAGACTGTAAAGCACTGAATAGATTTGTAAAAGTCCTAGAGCATGGAAGACCTATCTGATTTCTTTAACCAACCAAGACATTCACTCTCTGGTGGTATGCAGAGTGCTACCTTTAGGAAGATAGTAATCCAATTTCAGCTTCTAACCCATGCAAGGCCACTTTAAATTTTTTGGCAATGATTTTCATTTCATTATTGCCAATGTCTAAGCTCAGCAGTTATCCCATTGCAGTCATATTTTACAAGAGTTCCTTTTTAAAAGGTTAGTCAATGCCAGTAATCACTGTATCTAGGAGTGACTCAAATGATATCATTGCCTCTTGTTCTTTTTTGTATCAAAGTGATGCTGGTACTCAAATTCATCATCAATAAGTGGCTATTTTTTCTTATTAACTGGGAGAATAAAAATGTCCTTTTATATACTTTTTCCACATTGTCATTGAAATTAGACTGAAAATATTCTGGGTCATTTCATTGTATCATCAAAATCATAGACAAGCTTTTCACCTGTAATTACAGTGAGTTGAGATCTGGAGCCTTTATTAACTTTTACCAATGCCTAGAGAAGAGAGAGCACCATGTGAAGAAGGACAAAGATGAACTTAAATGAATTTAGATAAGGGATAAAGAGTCCAGCTTTTATTTTCTTGTTAGTAAGGTGTGTGATTTCAGTAATGTAAAACATGCAAAATGATGGAATAATTTTGTTCCAGAATGATATTACTTCTGCTCTGCATGTGCAACCTATGTTTGATGGTGTCTTAAAGTGTTTAACTGTGACCCTGAATTTTGGGAAATTTTCTCTAATAGTGCCTGTTTTTTTCCACTATGAAGGTATATAGAATCTAAAGAATAGCAAGAAAAAAGATATGGTTCTCTTTTGCTTACTTGAAATACATGCACACATGCTCTATGATGATATTCAAACAGTGTACCTATATTATCTCACTATTTATTTGCATTTCATTTGCACTTCTTAGATAATTTAGACATTGTAGATACCTCCTCAAAAATATAGATGTCACTGATGACAAATTTTAAGAATTGCAAGGAGATAAAAACAGAGCATCAATGCTTAATGGTCTCTGAGAAGACTGAAAACATTAAAATGGACTGGTTTTCATTGTCAAAATACTACATCACAAAGTCTATCTGTTCATAGTGTCAATAACCAATAATGCCATCATTAATTATTGAAGCATTTTTTTCCATTTAATAAAGATGTGATCTTTTTCTATACAACATTGTGCAAGGTCATCTATTTTGAGGTAGAAGTGATCTTAGAGGCCATCATGCCTGACCTTCACATTTTAGACATGAGAAAACTAAGGCAGAAAGAGATTACATGACTTTCTGAGGCTCACACAGATGTCGCGTATATGAGGCTGGATCTGAACATATGTCTTCTTGATTCCATCATAAGTTGATGAGAACATAGAATTTTTTTTGAGTACTTTGGCATTTCAAATTAAATTATTCTTGAACAGCAAACTAGAGAGGAAGTAGAGCCTTGAGATGACCAGGAGCTGTCTATAGATCAGATCTGTCTCCAAGCTCTACTTCCCTGAATGAAAAAAGAGATGTGATCAAAAGAGAAAGGAAAGTGCTATCTTGGAGGTGGGCTTATATGAATCAGTTTCATTTTGAAGAGGTTAGTGAGAAAAGTTTACAGATCCTGTAGAACCAGCACCTGGAATGCATGAGAAGAGCTCATTGTTATAACCAGATGACTTCATTGTTATTGTTTAGTTGGTCAGTCATATTTGACTACTCAGACTACAGCATGCTAATACTATCCATGGGGTATTCTTGGCAAAGATACTGGAGTGATTTGCCATTTCCTTCAGCAGTAGATTAAGATAAATAGAAATTAAATGACTTGCCCAGAGTCACACAGCTAGTAAGTGAGTGAGGCTGAATTTGAACTGACTCCAGGCCCAGCACCCTATCCATTGAGCCATCTAGCTCCCCTTAGATGAATTTTTTAGCTTAATAGCTAACAAGGCTTATATTTGCAATTCACCCACTTTCAAGATAAGCAGATACTAGGAAGTGCAGCCATCAACAGGGATAAATTTGCTGAACAGAGAGATGCTCACAGATTTTTGCCCAAGTGAAGTTGTTCTATTATTACTTTACCACTATATCTGAATTAATTAATGAGGATGTTGGGGAATGCAAGACAAATTAAAATGTCTTTGATGGCCATGTTTGGGACAAGAGGAAGATGAAAGAAGGGATGAAATGGAAGAAATGATGATGTGGCAAATGATGAGGATGAACTGCTCCCTTCTCTACCTAAGGATAATCCTCAGCTTAGGGATTTTGAAAAAGTAGAAACTCACAACAAGTAAAAAGATTATAAGAGAATCCACCAATGTCTTCAGTGACTTCCAACCAACAGATCTAGATGAATTACTTTGCCCAGAACTAGAAACTGCTGTGGTTTCTAAGGCACTGTGCTTGACCCTTGAAAAATCACATAGAACTGGAAAATCTCTATAAAACTTGAAATTGATATTGTCTTTATTTTGAATATATCAAACAGAGTGGAATCTTCAAACTCTTGGTCACTCAGTTTGACTAGTTACTGGCAAAATTCTAGAATATGTCATTAAAGTGATAATTTGTGAGAACGTAGGAGGGAATAATAATGAATCAGAGCCAAAATTACTTCATCAAGAACAAGTCATAATGGACTAACCTCATTTTAGTGTGTATGTAATTGGTCTAGACTGATAGATGAGGGAAATACCCTGGATTTGCAGATTTCAGGAAAGCATGTGACAAATCTATTAATGCTATTCTTTTAGAAAAGATGGGCTAGATAAGCAGACAACAGGAGTGGTTTAAAACTGATTGAATGATCAGACCCAAGGAACGATCATCAATGGGTTGAAATTAACTTGGAACTAGTGCTTTGGGGGAGTACCTAAGGGTTCTTTCTTTCTCCTGTGCCAGTTAGATATTGATCAATGACTTGGATGCAGTTGTGGATAGAATGCTTATCTACGTAGACTGAATTGCCAGATGTCATGAAGTTGGAAAAAATTGCTAACTTATTGGGTGAGAGAGTTAGCATGCAAGGAGACAGACTTGAATGATGGGCCAATTCAATTCAATAAATAATTATCTGACTAAGATAAAATGTAATAGGGATTAATGTAAAGTAGAAAGTCTTTTTCAGTGGAACAAATGCAGGATGAAGACATAGGTAGATAATAGTGCCTTTGGCAAAAAACAAAACAAAAAATTAGAGTTTTTAATGGGTCACAAGCTCAATATAAATTAGAAGTTTTCTGTACCAATGAGGAAAAGCAATTTGACATTAGGCTACATTAGGAGAAATATTAGGTATAGAACAAGGGAGATGAAAGCCTTATACAACATGACTCTATCCTTCCTTTTTTTTCTATCCCCAGCTGACATAACTTCCCCTACCACACTCTGATTCCAGTAGAGTTAGGAAGGGGAAAAATGACCCAAGCTGAAAATATTTTCACTAAAGTAAGAAATTACAGACTCGAAATATTTATGCTGAAGTGAGCATATTGTGTCTCTAAATAGATAGAATTAGATCTAAACACTTAAAAATCATTTTATTATTACAAATGAAACATCCTGGCATAGTGGATAGAGTGCAAAACTCCTTCAGTCAGGAAAGGGTGGTTAAAATCCATACTACATCCTCTATTAGCTGTGTGACTCTGGGAAAGTCACTTAATTTCTATGCATCTCAGGTAAATCTGTACTTGTCTCCTGCTACCTTTTCAAGGTCAGTAAACTTTTATGGTGGGAGGGGTTCTCCATACAATACTCATCAATCATTTTGTAAAATATGTTCCTTTTTTTCTGCCAAAATTTTAAACCAAAGAGATCTATTCTTTTCCCTCCCGCTTTTTAAAACTTTTGTTATTTTTAAAATTTAAATACTAAAACTTAAATACCTAATAAGGAAAGAAAAAAAAACCATTATAAACTTAAATACAAAATAAGAAAAGAAAAACAGAAGTATTCATATGTAGACATATACATTCATACACATCTATGAAAGACTGTACTATACTAGTTTGTCCTCTATTTCTCTGAGGGTACATAACCTCTTCCTTCATAAGTCTGTGTCTTTCCATATTTCTCTAAGTTCACCAACTTGTCATTTCCTACACCGCAGCAATATTCCAACCTTATACTGTCTTGTTATTTTAAACAGTCTAAAACAATATCGATTAATAAGTTTGACATGTAGAGTAGTTTCCCTATTTTTCTCTTTTGATTGAATCTATTTTATCTTTAACTTTGCTGAGATCATGATTACTAACCCTACTTTTTTCTGTAATAAATTCTACTCCTGATCTTTATGTTTGTGTGTATCTTTTTTTTCCTCTTCCTCCTTACTCCTCTACTTCTGCCCACTAACTTGCCCTCCTTTACTTAAACTTCCGCCTCTCCAAGGATCCCTCCCTTATCCTCCCATTCCCATAAATCTGAACACCTTCTATATTCCCCCTCTTTATCCTATTCCCTTCTCTCCCTCTCCCATTCCCATTAATCTAAACATTCTTCTATACCCCCCTTATCCTGTTCCCTCAACATCTCCTCTAAAAATTCCTCTCTTATCTTCTCCCTGCCTCACCATCCCCATAGCCTTTTCTTTCTGAATTTAGAAGACTTTTATAATCTTCTAAATACATATGTATTATTTTCTCTTTAGCCCATTACTGATGAAAGTAGGATTCCAGAACTACCAGTCTTCCTCCCCAATTTGTTCTTCCTCTTGCACCTCATTTGTATAAGACAATTACTATTTTTACCTTTTCCTAAATGGTTTTATTTTTTAGAATCCTATCATACTCAGTTCTACCCCAATCTTTCTTTTGAACTACTGAATTATGAATAATAATCTTAGGCACACATTTTACATTTCCTCATATAAAAAACAAACAGTCTGTCTTTGTTGAGTCTCTTGTAATTAGTCTTTGATATGCACCTTATATTTCTCTTGGATCTTATATGTCAAATCTTCTGTTAAGTTCAGGTTTTTTTTTTCTCAAAGTCTCTCAATTCATTAAATGATCATTCCTTCTCGTTCAGGATTATGCTCAACATGGCTGGATATGATATTTTCAGACGCAACTCCAGTTCTTTTGCACTTCCATATACAGTCTCCCAAGACCTGCAGACTTGTAGTGTCACCGCCCTGTGTCTTGTGTGATTCTAATTGTAGCCCAGTCATATTTACATTATTTTTCTTGTTGCTCTTAGTATTTTCAACTTGAGCTGGGGGCTTTAGAATTTGACTATGATATTCCTGTAGGTTTTCCTTGTAAGATATCTTTCAGGTGTCAATTGGTGGATTTTTTTCTATTTCTACTTTCCCCTCTTGTTCAAACACTTGAGGAAAATTTTCTTTTCTTTTTCTAAAAAATTATTAATGATTTTATTTTCCCCCAGTTACATATAAAAATTTTTAATATTCATTTTTAAAACTTCAAGTCCCAAATTCTTTCCCTTCCTCCCTCTCCTCTCCCCCTTCCACCATTGAGAAGACAAGCAATTTGATAGAGGTTGTAAATGTATATCATTCAAAACATTTTCATAATAGTCATATTGTGAAAGAAAATATAGACCAAAGGAAAAACATCCTTAAAAAATAAAGTAAAAAAAAGTATGCCGTAATCTGTATCCAGACAGCATCAGTTCTTTCTCTGGGGATGGATAGAATTTTTCATCATTTGTACTTCAGAGTTGTCTTAGATCATTGTACTGCTGAGAATAGCTAGTCATTCATAGCTGATCATCTTACAATATTGTTGTTACTTTGTACATGTCACTTTGCATCAGCCCATGTAAGTCTTTCCAGGTTTTTCTGAGAGCATCCTGCTCATCATTTCTTTTAGCACAATAGTATTCCATCATAGTCATATACCATAGTTTGTTCAGCCATTCTCAATTGATAGGCATCCCAGCAATTTCCTATTCTTTGCCAACAGAAAAGAACTGCCATATATACTTTTGTACACATAGGTCCTTCTCTTTTTTGTTGTCTTGTGATACAGATGTAGTAGTTACATTCCTAGGTCAAAGAGTATGCATAGATGTACAGCCCTTTGGGCATAGTTCCAAACTGGTCTATAGAATGGTCGAATCAGTTCACAACTCCATCAGCAGTACATTAATGTCTCATTTTTCCCATACCCCCTCCAACATTTGTCATTTATATTTTCTGTCCTATTAGCTAATCCGATAGATATGAGGTAGTACCTCAGAATTGTTTTAATTTGCTTTTCTCCAAGCAACAGTAAGTGCATTTTTTTTCACAGATAGCTTTGATTACTTCATATGAAAACTTTTCATATCTTTGGATCATTTGTCAATTGGGAAAGGGCTCTTATTTTTTATAAATTTGATTCAGTTCTATATAGAGAACTTGATATTTGATAAATTTGGTGTTTGATAAATGAGGCGTTTATCAGAGAAATTTGCTTCAATTTTTTTTTCACAGTTGCTATTTCCCTTCATCCTATTCCCCTTTCACTCTATTTCCCTTCATCCTATTCCTCCTCACCTTATTTATTCTATTCTCTTTCCTTTCACCCTTCCCTTCCTCAAAAGTGTTTTTCTTCTAACTACTCTCTCCCCAAGTCTGTCTTACCTTCTATTACCTCCTTCCCTTCTCTTATTCTCTTGAACTCCTACTTTCCTATAAGGCAAGATAGATTTCTATACCCAATTGAATGTGTATGTTATTCCCTCTTTGAGCTAATTCTGATGAGTAAGGTTCACTACCTGCCCCTCTCTGTCTGCCCCATCTTCTCCTCCACTGTAAAGGCTTTTTCCTGACTCCAATTTACCCCATTCTACCTCTCCCTTTCCCTTTCTCCCAGTGCATTCCTCTCTTACCACTCAAATAAATATTTTTTAGATATCATCCCTTCATATTCAACTCACACCTGTGCCCTCTGTCTATGTATACTCCTTCTAACTGCCCCAATAATGGAAAGGTCTTATGAATTACAAGTATCATCTTCCCTTGTAGGAATGTCAACAATTTACGCTTTTAAAGTCCCTTATGATTTCTTTTTTCTGTTTACCTTTTTAAGCTTCTCTTGAGTCTCACATTTGAAAGTCAAATTTCCTATTCAGCCATCTTATTTTCATCAAGAATTCTTGAAAGTCCTCTATTTCATTGAATATTCATTTTTATCCCTGAAGAACTATATTCAGTTTTGCCGGATAGGTGATTCCTACTCCTTGCTCCTTTGTCCTCTGGATTATCATATTCCAAGCCCTCTGATCCTTTAATGTAGAAGCTGCTAATTCTTGTGTTATCTTGACTGTGGCTCATTGATACTTGAATTGTTTCTTCTTGGCTGTTTGCAATATTTTCTCCTTGACCTAGGAGCTCTGGAATTTGGCTATGATATTCCTGGGAAGTTTCATTTTGGAATCTCTTTTAGGAGGTGATTGGTGCACTCTTTCAATTTCTATTTCACCCTCTGGTGCTAGAATATCAGGGCAGTTTTCCCTGATAAATTATTTTTTTGATAATTTCTTGAAAGGTGATTTGTAGCCTTTTTTAAAAAATCATGACTTTCTGATAATCGAATAACTTTAAAATCATCTCTCCTGGATCCATTTTTGAGGCCAGTTGTTTTTTCACATTGTCTTCTATTTTTTCATTCTTTTGTTTTTGTTTTATTGTTTTTTGATTTCTCATAAAGTCATTAGCTTTCTTTTGCTCACTTTTAAGTTTTAAGGAGTTGTTTTCTTCAGTGAGTTTTTGTATCTCCTTTTCCCTTTTGACCAATTCTACTTTTAAAGGAATTTTTTCAGGGGTGAGCCAAGATGGTGCCTGGAAAGCAGGGACTTCCTTAAGCTCTCCCCCAGGTCTCTCCAAACACCTGTAAAAAATGGCTCTGAACAAATTCTAGAGCTGTAGAACCCAAAAAATAACAGAGAGAAGCAGAGCTCCAGACCAGGAAAGCCTGGATGGTCACTGGTCACTGGATGGTAGCACAGAGCTGGGAATGGAGTGGAGCAGAACCCAGGGTGGGCCACACCAGGACGAACCAGACTGGTAGCCAGGCAGAACAGGCAGTAGGGCTTGGAATCTTTGAGCTGTGGCAGTTACCAGACTTCTCAATGAACAAACGCCAAAGACGACAGAGAAGGTTAGTGGGAAATACTGCTGGAACAGGGTGAAAAGAGTGCATAGTCAGCCCTAGCCCCAGGGGCATGGAAGTGGAGCAGCTCTAGGTATGCTTGCAGAGCTCCAGCTGCAGTTACTTCTGGTCTTAGGCCCACCCTGTGGGAAGAATTAAGTGGCGGATCAGATGGGAGTGCCGAGCCACATTGGATCTGAGTCTAGGTCTGGGTTGGCGATTCTTGGGGGAGGAGGAGTGCTGGTGTGGCAGAACTTGCTGTGTAGAAATAGGTCTGAAAATAACAGCACAGAACCTAAAGCTTGGGACAAAGTACTCTCTATTCTACAAGCAGTCATACCTTGACAAAAAGCTCAAGGGTCAAGTAGTTGGCTGGGAACATGACCAGGCAGTGAAAACACACCCAGATTCAGACTCAGACTTTGGAATCGTTTTTGGTGACAAAGAAGAGCAAAACACACAGCCAAAAGAAGTCAGCAAAGTCAAAGAGCCTCCAAGAAAAATGTGAATTGGTCTTAGGCCATGGAAGAGCTCAAAAAGGATTTGGAAAAGCAAGTAAGAGAAAAATTGGGAAGAGAAATGAGACTGATGAGAGAAAACCATGAAAAACAAGTCAATGACTTCCTAAAGGAGACCCCCAAAATACTGAAGAAAATAACACCTTAAAAAACAGACTGACCAATGGCAAAAAGCCAATGAGGAGAAGAATGCCTTGAAAGGCAGAATTAGCCAAATGGAAAAGGAAGTCCAAGACACCACTGAAGAAAATGCTACCTTAAAATTAGATTAGA
This sequence comes from Phalanger gymnotis, assembly GCA_028646595.1. Lineage (NCBI taxonomy): Eukaryota > Metazoa > Chordata > Mammalia > Diprotodontia > Phalangeridae > Phalanger > Phalanger gymnotis. The sequence continues at coordinate 234,022,624 of CM053624.1, read as the reverse complement.
GCAAGTGGAAGCAAGTGACTTTATGGGAAATCAAGATGTTATAAAATAGAACCAAAGGAATGAAAAAATGGACGACAATGTGAAATATCTCATTGGAAAAACCACTGACCTGGAGAATAGATCCAGGAGAGATAATTTAAAAATGATTGGACTACCTTAAAGCCATGATCAAAAAAAGAGTCTAGACACCATCTTTCAAGAAATTATCAAAGAAAATTGCTCTGATATTCTAGAGCCAGTGGCTAAAATAGAAATGGAAAGAATCCACTGATTGCCTCTTGAGAAGATCCCAAAAAGATAACTCCTAGGAATATTGCCACCAGATTCCAGAATTCCCAGGTCAAGGAGAAAATATTGGAAGCAGCCAGAAAGAAACAATTTGAGTATTGTGGAAACACAATCAGGATAACACAAGATCTAGCAGCTTCCACATTAAGGGGTCAAAGGGCTTGGAATATGATATTCTGGAGGTCAATGAAGCTAGGAGTAAAACGAAGAATCACCTACCCAGCAAAACTGAGTATCGTGCTCCAAGGCAAAATATGGACTTTCAACAAAATAGAGGATTTTCAAGCTTTCTCAGTGAAAAGACCAGAGCTGAATAGCAAATTTCACTTTCAAACACGAGAATCAAGAGACGCATGAAAAAATAAACAAGAAAGAGAAATCATAAGGGACTTACTAATGTGGAACTGTTTTGCTTACATTCCTACATGGAAGGATGATGTGTGTAATTCATGAGACCTTTCTTAGTATTAGGGTAGTTGAAGGGAATATACATATACATAGAGAGAGGGCACAGGGTGAGTTGAATATGAAGAGATGATATCTAAAAAAAATCAAATTAAGGGTTGAGAGAGGAATACATTGAGACAGGGACAAAGGGAGAGATGGAATGGGGTAAATTATCTCACTTAAAAGTAGCAAGAAAAAGCAGTTCATTGGAAAGGAAGAGGGGGCAGGTAAGAGGGAATGAGTGAATCTTTCTCTCATTGGATTTGACTTGAGGAGGGAATAACATACACACTCAGTTGGGTATCTTACCCCACATGGAAGTAGGGGGAAGGGGAGAAAAAAGGAGCGATTATAGAAGGGAAGGCAGATGGGGGAAGAAGTAATCAAAAGCAAACACTTTTGAAAAGGAACAGGGTCAAGGGAGAAAAATGAATAAAGGGGGACTGGATAGGAGAGAGGGAAATATAGTTAGTCTTTCACAACATGACTATTTATGGGAGTGTTTTGCATAATGATACAGGTGTGGCCTATGTTGAATTGCTTGCCTTCTTAGGGAGGGTTGGTGGGGAGGGAAGAGGAAACACAATTTGGAACTCAAAGTTTTAAAAGCATATGCTCAAAAAAAAGTTGTTTTTTGCATGCAACTGGGAAATAAGATATACCGCCAGTGGGGCATAGAAATCTATCTTGCCCTACAAGAAAGTAAGGGGAAAAGGGACGGGGGTGGAGTGGGGTGATCGAAGGGAGGGCTGACTAGGGAATGGGACAATCAGAATATATGCCATCTTGGAGTGGGGGGAGGGTAGAAATGGGGAGAAAATTTATAATTCAAAATCTTATGTAAATCAATGCTGAAAACTAAAAATATCAAATAAAAAAATCATTAAATCTAAAAAAAAATAAAATGAGGAATTTTTTCTTCAGTGAATTTTTGTGCTTCTTTTTCCATTTGGCTAATTCTGCTTTTTTTTTGGGCTATTCTCCTCATTGACTTTATGGACTTTTTTTAACCATTTGGCCTCTTCTGTTTCTTAAGGTGTTATTTTCTTCAGTATTTTTTGTCTCCTTTACCAAGCTATTGACTCTTTTCCCATGATTTTCTTGCATCACTCTCACTTCTTTCCCCAATCATTCCTCTACCTCTCTTACTTGATTTTCAAAATCCTTTTTTTTTAGCTGTTCAATGGCCTGAGTTCAAATCATAGTTTTCCTGGAGACTTTAGATTTTGGAGCTTTGACTTTGTTGTCTTCTTCTGAATATGTGCTTTGAGCTTCCTTGCTACCATAGTAACTTTCTTGGGTCAGATTTTTTTCTAATGTTTGATCATTTTCCCAGCCTATTTCTTGACTTTCAAGGGTTTCTTAAAGTAGTTTCGTTTCCAGGTTGGTAAGCTCACCGTTTCTAGCTTCAGTGGTTTTGTGCAGCTGATTTTAGAGATACTTCTGGGAAGGTGTAAGTTTTCATTTTTCCAAAGTGGTATGATCTAAGGAGAGGTGTTTACTGCTCTCCTGGCCTGTGCTGTGGTCTGTGAGTGACCACAGCACTCTTTTTTACCCTGGAAATGTGATGAAGGTCTCTGCTCCACCGTGGCTACAAACTCCTCCTTACCCTGGGACTGCCAACCAGGACTGCAACCTGGATCCAAGTATGAGCAAAAAGATCTCAGTAATCCCTTTCTGACAAGTTGTCTACCCCCTTACTACTGGTGGGCTGAGAGCTCTGGAATCAGCTGATGCTGCTCCTGATTTGGTGGCTACAAAGCCTGCCCCTGGTTTGCTTGGGCCAGGGCTGTCCCGAAACAATCTACATTGTGATTGTGCTTGGCTCTCACCTATGTGACAGAACTTTTCTTCTGACCTTATAATTTGTATTTGGCATCTGTGGGCTGAGAGGTCTGGAAACCACCACTACTGCCATTGATTTATTCACCCAAGGCCTGCTTTTGGTTTGCTGGAGCCAGGTCTACATTGGTGTGGCCTGCTCTGGACTGTGCTTCTCTCTCATCCTGGTGTAACAGGCCTTTCCTACCCAACTTCTAAGTTGTCTTTTGCTGGAAAATTGTTTCACTCCCTCTTTTCGTGGGTTCTGCTATTTTAGAATTGGTTTAAAGTGATTGTTTAAAGACATTTGGATGGGTTTGGGGGAGAGCTTAGGTAATGTCCCTGCGTTTACTCCACCATCTTGGCTCTGCCCAGAAAAATTTTCTTTAATTATTATTTTTTTACTATTGTGTCAAGATTCCTTTTTTGATCATAGCTTTCATGTAGTTTGATTATTCTTCTGTTTTCTCTTATTGATCCGTTCTCCAGATCAGTTGTTTTTCTTATGAGATATTTCATATTCTCTCTTTTTTGTTTTATTATTTCTTGGTCTCTTATAACTTCACTGGCTTCCCCTTGCCCAAATCTAATTTGTAAAGAGTTCTTTTCTTCCTTAAGATTCTGAATCTCCTCTAATTATTTGATTTTCTTTTCATAATCTTATTGTTTTTCTTGGATTGTTCTTACTTAAATTTTTTTCCTCAATCTCTTCCATTTGATTTTTAAAGTCTTTATCAAGTTCTTCTATGAATTCTTTTCGAACAGGTGACTATTTCATGTTACTTTTTGGAATAGGAGAGGCTTTTTTTTCCTTCAGTATCCTCCTCTGAAGATGAACCCTGGTCTTCTCTATTCCTATAGTAATTTTCTATGTTTGAATTCTTTCTACTTTGCCTGTTCATTAAAAATATTGTAGCAACTTATTTTTTGGAATCACCTCAAAGCCTGGTGGATGAGGGATGGTGCCTCTGACCTCAGATCCTGCTTCAGTTTTCCTCTCTGTCATAGAACTGAATCCAAGGACCCTACCCTCCTGTGAGTGCCCCCATCAGTGGTGTCCCTACCCCACTTCTTCTGCACTCACCAGGCCTGTGCTGGTTCCTTTTTCCCCAGAGATGCATCTTGGCAGCAAAGTTGGGCCTGGTGTCTCTTAGCAGCAGAGGTTCCCTTAATCTTTCATGGCTCAGAAGTAAACTTCAAACACTGTCTGGGAAGTGAAAGTTCCTGTGGCTGGGGCTAAGTCTACCTCCCAAACCAAACAGCTCCAGGGCTCACAGCACTTTTTCAGGGGAACTAGCTTGAAGGTGTTTTTGCTTCACAGGGACCAAAGCTCGGTCCTGGGAATTTTTAAATTTAATTAATTAATTGATTGATTTTTAGTTTTCAATATTGACTTCTACAAGAGTTTGAGCTCTAAATTTTCTTCCTCTCCCTCCCCTCCCCTTTCCCCAAGACAGCATGCAATCTAATGTAGGTTATACATACACATTCGTATTAAACATATTTTCATATTAGTCATTGTTGTAAAGAAGAATTGGAACCAATGAGAGAAACTACAAGAAAGAAGAAACAAACAGAAAAGAAAGCAAATAGTATGCTTTGATCTGCATTCAGACTCAATAGTTCTTTTTCTGGCTGTGGATAGCATTTTCCATCATGAGTCTTTTGGAGCTGTCTTGGATTCTTGCATTGCTGAGGAGAGCTAAGTCTATCAAAGTTAGTCATCACATAATGTTGCTGTTACTTTGTACAATGTTCTCCCAGTTCTTTTTACTTCACTCAGCATCGGTTCATGTAAATCTTTCCAGGTATTTCTGAAGTTGACTTGCTCATCATTTCTTGTGGAACAATAGTATTCCATTACATTCATACACATAGCTTATTCAGTTATTCCTCAACCGATGGACATCCCCTCAATTTCTTTACCATCACGAAAAGAGCTGCTATAAATATTTTTGTACATGTGTGTCCTTTTCCTGTTTTTTTATGATCCTTTAGGATACAGACCTAGAAGTGGTATTGCTGGGCCAATGCTTATGCACAGTTTGATAGCCCTTTGGGCATAGTGCTAAATTGTTCTCCAGAATGATTAGATCAGTTCACAACTTCCCCAACAGTGCATTAGTGCTCCAATTTTTCTACGTCTTCTCCAACATTTATCATTTTCCGTTTTTGTCATGTTAGCCAATCCGATATGTGTGATGTGGTACCTCAGAGTTGTTTTGATTTGCATTTCTATAATCAGAGGTGATTTGGAGCATTTTTTCATATGACTACAAATAGCTTTAATTTCTTCCTCTGAAAATCATATCCTTTGATCATTGAACAACTGGGGAATGATTTGTATTCTTACAGGTTTGACTCAGTTCTCTATATATTTTAGAAATGAGACCTTTATCAGAGATGTTGGCTATAAAAATTGTTTCCCAGCTTTCTGCTCCTCTTCTAATCTTGGTTGCGGTCCTGAGATTTTTCTTTGGATCTTCTCCCAGTTTTCCCAGGAGAAGCACTGTTCTCCTCCAACTCTTGTTTATTTTTACTACTGTTTTTGTTGCCTTGAGGTGACATTTTTTTTTGTTTGTGGGGGAGATCTGGAGAGCTTTGAATTTATTGACTACTCTGCCATTTTCTGAGGATCATCAACCCCCCGCCCCCTTTTTCTTTAATAAGTAAGAGGAGTTCAGAATTTTTCCCCTTCAGGTTTAACAACGAGTTACCAGGAAGCTCTTTAAGTTTTTCTGGTTGACAATATAAAAGAAACACCATGGAATTAAGGTTGTTTTCTATGTACAAGAATTTGATATTATTCCTTCAGATATTACTCATGTTTAAGGTGAGGTACAGAGGCATTTTAGAATCTTCTCACAAAGTTTTTAGTAACATAAACAATAAAAGGGGAAGCATGTAACATCATTTGTTTATACCAACTCTAAGTTGTTCCTCTTTAAATGTGTCATCTGATATTGAACTAGTCGGCTGAGAGACTCCTAAGGGATTCTTCTGATTCTTTCTCTTGAGTCCCTTTATGTTTTCTTCCTTGTCTATCACAAGATCACTTGAAACAAGGATGCTGGTACAGCACTACCCAGATTATTAGCAATTGCTCTAGAGATAGTTTTTTTTTTAAACTAAGGTAGCTTGGGGCCATAGAATAGTTGATCAAACAGGTCAGTCTTCTTATCTATCAGATATTGGCTCCATCTGAGGGAGGTAAGGCCAGGGCATGGTACTGGCTGAAGATCTTTTCAGTGAGGGTCAATATCTGGGGATCTGGCACTGTCTAGTCAACTCAGAATAGGAAATAGATCACTAATATGTGCAACCTAATCCTTATTCAACAAAAATAGAAACACCTATGATTCCTCTGATTCTAGACAGCTGGGGATCTGCTACATTCCAAGGTGTGTCTTGGAAGGAATATGCATGCTGGGAAACATACCTATACATCCTGTGTTATTTAGCTCTGGTAATGAAATTGTTAGTGTTGTTTTAAAACAGTGGTTGTAAATAAATTTTATTATTATTTTTCAATGCAGTCATCAGGTTTAAGTTAGTTGTTAAAAAATCTGAATGCCATTCAGGAAAGTGAGGGATAGAGACTATTACAATTTTGGTTCCTTTTCCTTAACTTCTCCTTTGGCTGGTAAGAATATGGTCATTTTAGTCTAAGATAAAGCAGGAGGACATACAAGAATTTTATCCCCACACTAGGTTCAAATCCTAAGTTTATATTTACTAGCAGCTCGGTGTCACAATGATTAGAGCATTGGACTTGGAGTTAGGAAGACCTGAGTTCAAATCCTGCTTTAGGTATGTATACGTTATATGACTGAGCAAATCACTTAATGTCTCCTCAGCCTTAATTTCCGTATTTGTAAAATGGGGATAATAATAGCACCTACATCAAACTTTTGCAAAGATCAAATTAAATTGCATTTGCAAATTGCTCTGTAACTTTAAAGCATTATATAAATGCCAAATAGTATTGTTATTACTACTACCTATGCCTTTATGCAAATCACTCTGCCTCTAAAGCTACAGTTTCTTCACCTGTAAAATGAAACAAGAAGGTGGAACTACATGGTCTCTAAGAATTCTTCCTATATTTATGATGCTAGCATTGAAATCCATGCTTTTTATTAATGAGGGTATCATTGCACTTACTATTTTGGAATAGAAATTATTTTGGAAAAGTAATAGTTACATTCCAACAAATTAATTGGGAGAACCCAAATCAATGTTTAAACAAAAAGGTTTTTGAATGACTATGTAGGCTCATAGGATTATAGATTTAGAGCTGTAAGGGACTCCAGAAGTCAAATAGTACAGTCCCCTCATTTTAAATCTCAGATGAAAGATGTAAAATGAATTATTCAAGGTCATATTAGTAGTAGTAAAAATGTGATCAGGTTTTGAACCCAGATATGAATTGAGTCCTTTCATTTCTAAACTGTTTTATGTGTTATACATATACTCCTCTTCCACCTACCACTATTGCCTTCTACAGGTATTTGATTCAATATGTTTTAAAAATAAAATAAATGATACATTAAACTTTCAGTTATACTTTTAATCAAATTAGCATTTTGGTTATATTCTTAATGGGTCTGTGACTATAGACTCACCTTGGGAAATATTAATATTTTAACATTAAATTAATAAACATATATTTTAAATATATATAATATATATATTATTTATTTTGTTAATTATTTCCCAATTACATTTAAAACATACCATAAGCAGCTAAAATTTCTTTTGTTGCTGTTTTCTGCTCAGTTACCACTTTATTTCTTGATTTTGAAGTTTATGTTAAATTTGAACTTTGTTTCCAACATGGGGGAGGGGAGTGGGACTGTCTCAACCTTCAGACTAAGAAGGATGAATTGATCTTATGTAATTTACTTACTGATCTTATTTCTAATTAATTGCTTTTGTCCTGTAATTGTTTAAGTCATGGTTCTCTGTCTCTGAACTTAGTTCAGAATCAACTGGGCTGCAATGAATTAAGTCCAGAAGTTGGATTCTCCTGCTATTCAATGATCAATTCCTGTACCAAGGAACTTAATTGACCTTGAAGAATACATATGAATAAGGGACTTGGGCCTAACATCTTTATATCACCAAGTTATCCTTCAAGGATATCTGGTTTGCTGTCCAAAAAGTCTGGAACTCACAGTGACTTCACTGGTGGACTCGAACATGAACACTTCTTAGTCTCATGAGAGAAGAAAGAGTGGTTGTTGAAAGCCTCCATTGTCAAATTTCAAACCAATTATGTTGTTCTCTGCATCTCAACTTTGTAATGAATCATATTGTTCCTCATGCTTCAGTTATGTCGTGATGTCACCTACCTCGTTCTGTTCTTTGTTCTGTACTCCCTAAAATCCTATAAAACTCCTCCACCTCTCATTCAGGGTCTCAGCCTACTGAAGAAGATGAGAATTATTAGAAGATTTGCACTTGCCAATAAATTGCTCACACTAAAATTTTGTACCTCAATTTACCTTATTTTTAACTGTTATAAGAGTTTTGTGCACTGCTGTTTTCAGAGCTAGATCTCTGAGTTTGGAAGTTTTTGCTGTTTCCAAGGTGGTGTGATCTAGATAGAAGTGTGGTCACTGCTCTTCTGGTCTGCATTCTGGCCCTTACCCAGGAAGGGCCTCTGATCCCTTGATATTGTAGTCAATACTGCTCCTCAGGGCCCTGTTCCATTGGGATCAGAAATGATACTCTTCCTCAGAGTCCCTGATCCTTTGAGACCAGAAGTGAAACTGTTCCCCAGTGTCCCTGACCCCTTGTGACTAAAAATTACATTACGTCTCTGGCTTCTGCTCCCTCTTGATTGAAAGTGTTCTTCTAAATCCTTGAACTATGACCCATAAATGGATATAGGCAATGGAGTTGCTGTATGGCATCTTATCCTGTATCCAGTGCTATCACAGGGGTCCCTGTGTTGGTAAGCAAAAAGGCCTTTGTTTTCTTTGAGTCTCTCAGTGTGTTTCATTAAAAAGCCTTGCTGGGTGCTAAGCCCCAGGCCCAGAGCCCTGTTGGGTGTGGAGCCTATGTGGGTGTGGATTGATGACTGAGGTGGGGCACAAGGTGGGGCTGGCTGAGGGGAGGTGTTTACTCCAGAGCCATGCCCTATTAGGTGTTGACCTAATCTATGTGGATGTGAACCTCCCAGGGTCCTAAGGGGAGGGGCCAACTCAAGAACCAATAAGCTCTGGTCATTCAGGAGGCGCTTGATGACACCAGGAGCTCAATGGGAGGAGAGAGGACAGTTTGGGGATTGATTTTCTGTTGGAGCCAGAGACAGCTACAGCCGAAGCTGAAGATAAAGCAGAAGCTGAAGCAGGAGCTGACCCAGAAGCAGAGCTGACCCGGAAGCAGGGCCGACCCATGTGTGGACCAAGGAGTGCCAAGCAAGGACTTGAGGCCAGTGGGTAATCTTCTTACAAGAGAGGGGAAGCATGAATATGATTTGGTTTAATACCATCATGTTTTTCTGTGGCCTCCTGGTTACTCTTGTGAGGTGGACTTATTGGGCCTGGAAGCTTTTGATCAAAATATCAAAATGGGGAGGCTGGTTCATGGGTCTGTTACTCTGGAGCCTGAATAAATGCTTTAATTTTTCTACCTTTTACTTAGAGAATTCTTTATAATCTGCGATTCTGAACCGTTCAGACATATATATAATTCTCTTTGAAATCATAAATTCTGCCTTCATAATATAGTCCCCTGTAATTTCTTTCTGATCAGTTGCCAGGTACCTTTAACATCTCTTGCTTGAGAGCTCCTCAAGCTGCTGCCAATTCTATTACCACCACCATGGATGTTTCAGCCATGTGAGCCTACAATCCCATGTCACAAATTGCTCTTTCCAGCCTTCCAAGTTGTTTTGGGCTGGAAGTACATCTTACTTTGACCTTGCCATTTCAGAATTTGGGAGCTCGATGCTCTCTCTACTCTACTACATTCTACTCCACTCTACTCTACCATCTTAGCTCCACCCCTGCATGTTCCATTTATATTTTTAAAACTCGAGGTGAGTTTCTTTCCTCCTTTCTTTCTTCCAAAAAAAAGTAAGACCAAGAAGATGGGGCATTATTTCCAAATGATATGATCTTAATTGAACTGCAATGTATGACATTAGATACTGAAGGGCAATCTTTGTGGCTTTTAGCTAATTTTTTCCTGACATTTCTCTAGTCAAGAAGTAAATTTGTTTGTGGTATTTAACCTTTAAGTATTATATCAGTTTTAATTGGGGACGAGCAATAGTCAAAAGGATGCAAAGAGAAGATACTTTCAAAGAAAGCACCAAAAAACATCTAGACAACTTTGTGATCAGAAAATTCCTCTTTTTCCCCTAGCTACACAGACCAAACAGAACCAGCTCTGGAAAAATGTGAAATCATCCTGTTTCCCCTCACTGTTTTCTTGGGCCCTATTTTCCCTCCCCAGAAATCCAGACTCTTGGTGTGTCTCCTTGGTCGCTCAGAATTTCGCAATGCAACACACTACCTAGATTGGCAGCCACATATTCTAGAATTAACTATTGTCTTCTCACCTCTCATCAATCACCTTATTCCCAATTAATTGGTCCAAAGGAAGCATTTGATGATATTAAGTCACTCAAAAATTTGAAAGACTGAAAGTTGACTTAATGGACTAATCATTCTGGGGACCATGGTATTTTAAAAGAGGAACTTACTAACCCCAATGAAAAATTTTTATTTTTTCCCACTTAACAGTATTTTATTTTTTCCCATTACATGTAAAGATAGTTTTCAATATTCACTTTTTGTAAGATTTTGAGTTCCAAAAGAAATAAATTTGTAATAGTAGAATTCTATTGGGAATATTATCCAGTACAGGGCTGGCCTTTCATATATGTCACAAAAGTAATGAACTCCAGTTTATTAAGCACAAGGTATTTCTATAAAACAATTGAAATGATGATCATGTAATTAATCAAATTATTTTTTAAATTATAAACTTAGTGCGTTGTGATGGACAGCCTATATTATGTGTTTGTACCTATGCATTTTTAAGTCATGAAGAGGAACATCTCTGTGTTTGGATAAAATGACTACATTTCTCACCAGCCAAAATGAGAGGTGGGAAAAGGGAACATATAAGAATTGGTCAAGTCTTATACCCCTGCTTATGATTGGTACATTTGAAACACTGATGATTCAGTTGCTGATCAAAGTTGCTTTATGTAGAAAGGTGTGGGTTTTAGGGAAAATCGTGGTGGGTCTTGAGAATGTGCTTCTCTCAGGATAATTTTTCAACTGGGTTATGGTTTTTGCCTTTTATGTCTTTTATATAAATGATCATGCTAGTAGCTGCCTATTAACAGAGCATTAATTATGAGTTACTTTTCAAAACCCATGAATGAGTTTATATTGATCTATGCATATTCTCTTCCTTTTGCAAAGACGCTTGTGAGATACCTAGGGAATAGAGACATAGTTCATGGTTCTAGAATAACTGGCTCACACTGGAATGGTAATTAATTGATGACATTTGTCCTATATTTGTTCACATAATCATTCATACATTTCAATTGTTGCAGACAGTCTGTGACAAAACAGATGAATGTTCACCCACAAGGCACAGACTTTATAGCAGGAAAATGACCAGATGTTTGATATAGGGACTTCTTGGTGAGGAACTTCTGCCAATACAAATCAATGGCTTCTCTGCAACTTAAAGTCTTAGAGAAGTTCAGTGACTTGCCAAGTATCAAACAACCAGTATGTTAGAAGCAGGACTTGAACCTAGTCCTTTCTGACTCCTTGGCTGGTTTATATTCATTACACAATGTAATCATTCATGCATGTACGTATACATACATGTATATATGTATCCATAGTTATATATCTATGATTTTTAAGATTGAAAGCTTATTAATGGGAAAGCTGGGAGGTTTCCATGACAGATATTATGGATAAAGCAATTGATAAGCTGGTAAGATGGCTTTAATCAAATAAGAGAAAATTTAACAGGGAAGAATGTAACATCTTATATTTGGGTTCAAATAAATTAATTCCACAACTATAGTATCAGGGAGATTTAAGTAGCTAAGAGATTACATGAAACAAATTTTTGGCTTTTTTGTACACTTTTTTTTGCATACTGTAAGCTCAATATAAGTTAACAGTGTGACATTACATCCTGAAAAGCTAATGTGAGCTTAGACTTAATGAAAAGAATTTTAATGTCCCAAATGATTAAGAGCATACCCACTCTACTCATCCTTGGTTAAAATGTAACTGGAATATTGTGTTTTGATCTGAGTGACATTGTTTTGATAGAGCACTGACAAACTGGAGGGTGTCTAGATAGAGCAACCAGGTTGATGAAGGTGTGTGCATAGAACAATATATGTGTGTTTGTGTAAGTTTATGTGTATATGTACATTTATATCTATCTTCACCTAAGTGAAGGGCTATTATGGGGAATTAGGACTATACAGGTTCAGATTGATGCTAGAGAGTAGATCCAGAAGCAAGCAATCAATGTGTGGATGTTGTGGAGAGGCAGATTTTGACTGGATAACAAAGATACAACTGGGTGTCAGTGAGAGGAGTTTACCAGTGGAATGGATGGCTTTGGAGGTAGTGAGTTCTCCCTCTTTGGATATCTTCATGCCATTTCATGGGGATAGAGATTCTAGCTTCAAGCAAAGACTGATTTGGAGAATATGACTTTTGAGAGTCTTTTCTAGTCTGATCTTGGTTGCATGGAAAAGCAACTAGGAAATTCCTTTTTAAGAGTGCTGTTTATACTACAATCTAAATTTATCACATGATTTACACTTGTTCAGTGCTTTGCATTTTACAAAATTTTTTAATTCATATTGTATAATTTGAACTTTGTCATAAACCTGGCAAGTAGGTAGAACAAACAACCTGACCTCACTAGTATTAGGTAGGTACTAATCAAATTGAAAAATAAAAGATTAAAAAGAATCAGAGCTGAAGAAGATGTGTTATGCAACAGTTGACTACAAACTACAAAAAATTCAGTTGACTACAAAACACTACCAGGTAAAACTTGCTGTCTAATTGTGCTTCCAGTATGTAGTATTAAATGTACTCAAATTGAACTATGTGCCTTCTCAGTGATGAAAGTCATTGATGGTTGAGGGAGAGTATAAAGGAGACACATGTAGCAATATCAAAGAAAGGAAAGTATAGGCTTAAAATCTTTGGAATATAGTCTTTCTATGTTCAATTTTAATCTGAAGGTAAAACATAGAATGTGTTGGCAAATACATGACTCGCTAAGTTTGTAGGTACATTTGAATTGTTTGCTTATGTGCTTCTTGGCTGAAAAAAAGTGCTAATGGTAGGTGGTATTATACCTATTATACAATTGAGAACGCTAAGACTAAGAAAGATAACATGATTTTATGGAGTCATATTTTTCATAAATAGATGGATTGGGATTTGAATCCAAGCCTTCTCTTCAGTTGCCTATATCAGTTGCCTTTCTTTAGGTAAACTAATTTTATTAAATTATTCTTATTTTTTAATTAATTTAATACAATTCTATCTTTTTTACTAAAACTATATGTTCCTATGAGTGAATATAAATTGATTTTAGTTTTCACAAGTGTTTTTTGTAATTCATAAGAGGCACCCTGTAGTAATAGAGAGCTGGCCACAGAGCCAGGAAGATATGGTTCAAATCCACTTCTGTTTGACTCTGGGTAAGTCACTTAACCTCCCAACATGGTGGGACATACTCAAAAACTGTAAGTTGTAGAAGAAAATGCTGACCTATATTGGTAGTAGAAGAAATTCTAGGAACTCCTCAAAGAGAAAAAATAGATCTCATCTCCATCTCTATCAATGTGATAGTTCACAAAAGAGACCCAGCATTACCCAGTGCTTTTGTAAAATCTTACTTGCTATGAAGACAGTCTTAAAATAACAAATAATGATCCTTTACAATGGAATTATAAGTGGAAAGCCATTTCAAGACATTATTAATCATTCTTTCTCTCTCTTGACTTTTAGCTAGTATACGTGTGTGTATTTATATGTACACACACCTACATATACATCCATAAATATCCATACACACATACACACACATGCTAACACATACAGTATACATATTTCATCTCTAGTTATTTTTTTTTAATTTATTTTTGACATGTTTGGTTTTCAGCATTGATTTTCACAGGCGTTTGAATTACAAATTTTCTCCCCATTTCCTCCCCCCGCCCCACTCCAAGATGGCGTACATTCTGGTTG
>CM053624.1:233991648-234008292 GCA_028646595.1 Phalanger gymnotis | reverse complement strand
TCCCTCTGCCACTTTGTGGGTTCTGCAGCTCTAAAATTGGTTCAGAGCCATTGTTTTATAGGTTTTTAGAGGAACTTGGTGGGGAGCTCACGCCAGTCACTGCTTCCCAGCCGCCATCTTGGCTCCGCCCCCCTTCACTTGCAATCTTAGTTCTACCCAAGTCCTTTTGGGAACTGGAGATTTGTCTCTGGAATATAACCTTTGTGTCTGAGCCCCCACTAACTACTGTCAACCCTTTCTGACCCTGTGTGACTTCTTACTTGTACCTTTTTCTACCAAGCAATCAATTAATCAATCAACAAACATTCATTAAGTATTTACTACATGCCAGGCACTGTGCTATGCTTCAAGGCTACATAGACAAAAATTAAATAATCCCTCCCCTCAAAGAGCTTACTTGCTATTGGGTGAGAAACACACACACACATGTACAATATAGCTATTAAGTATATCCAAGGTAATATTTTTGAGGAATACGCTAGCATTAAGATATCCTGAAAGCTTTCCTGCTGAAAGTGAAATTTGAGGAAACTAGAGATTCTAACAGGCAAAGATAAGGAAGAAGGGCAGGTATGGATGACATCTAGGGCAAAATCATGGAGAAAGGAGAATTGTTGTGTTTGAGGAAGAGAGAGTAAGCTGGACTGCTTACCATCCAGTAATTCTGTTCTAATGGGAATCTGAGAGAATTTTTCCTAATATTCTTAAGAAAACTAACAGTTGATTAAATAGGAAGGATAAGGTTAGAAATAGGAGTATGAGGAATGTATACTAAAAGATAATGCCATTGTTAAAGAACTGCTTCTGTGATTTTTGTCCCCTATAAAGTTACTTTTTATTTAAATTCAGGAAGTGGCACGTAGAAAAATTTCTACTTAAAACTGATCATATGTCCAGTGCAGCTGAATTGTAGAATGCATGAAAAACAATTACGTGTAGTGAAACTAGAGTGGTAGATTGGGGCCAGTTTGTAAAGAGTTTTGAATGCCAAGTAGAAGACTTTATATTTGATCCTAGAGGTGATAGGGAACCACTAGCTTACTCAGTAGAAGAGTTAGCATGGTCAGATCTGTACTTAAGGAAAATAATTTTGTCTGTAAAGTGAGTCTACATGCTTGAAGGGAGGCAATGTAGATGCTTATTTGGTATTGTATCAGTAAGGCAAGATTCATGACCTCGAGAATGACCATGATCATGCCTATATTGTTCAGAATTGGAAAGTATGAAAAACTCTCTGGGTAGAAGGCAGAAAAAGTGTAACATTTATTTAGACACCAGAGGACCCAATGCCAAGACCAAGACCAATTCTATATAGCAGTGATTATATTCCAAAACCAGTGAGCCCACCTCAATGTAGCAACAAAGAAATTATAACACAGTATTATAGCAAGGAACCAAATCATCCTGTAACCTTCTCCCCCTCTAGGGCCTTCCTGTAAACTATCACTCACTAATCCTGTCTGCTTGCCTACTTCCTCTCTTGCAGTTCTGAAAACCCTTGCAGTTCAAAGAGCCCTTGCAGTCTCCTGAATTCTCTGGATTCTCAGTTCTCCAATCTCTCAAAGCTGTAGATTCTTGGTTCTTTGATCTCTGCAACTCTCTGGTCTGCACTCTCCACTCTGCAGTCTCTCTCGACTCTGGCTCTCTCAATGTCTGATCTCCAGTGCTTTCTTGATCTCTACTGCTTCAATGTCTTTTTGATGTCTGCTTCTCAATTCTGCTTCTCTCAGACTCTGGGCTCTCTTTATACAAGGTCCTAACCTGCATCTGATTAGCTAGAACTCAGGTCTCTGATTGTCTGAATTCATGCACATCTGATTGGAACTCAGTGAACATACAATTGGCTCTGGTCTTAGCACCTCTCCTTAGGGCCCTGAGGTCTCATGCCTAGTTAGTGAAAGAGTATGGGCCTAGGGCTTCTTACCTAGTAAGTAAAGGGTGTAAGTAAAGGCCCTATTGAAAGGGCAGGGAACATCTTTAATCACATTAACACCACAGGTATCTCCTCCAAGTCTCTTCTCTCTCCTCCAAGGGAAACTTTGATTCCTGCCAGGAGGGGAAGCAGGAGGTTTGGAGCAGAGGCTGGCTGCTCTCTGGGGGTAATGCTCTAGAATTATATCTGTCTTCTTCCTTAAATATTGTTAGTATAGAGGAAGCAGTTTTCAGGTTCAAGCTAAAGTCCTTGAAAAGATCATCTGCAATATGTTTCTCTACTTTCTCTTCTCTCACTTAACCTTTTATAATGAGTTTCAACCTCATTATTCCACTGAAACTCCTTTCTCTAAAGATATCAATGATCTTTTAATCACTAATTCAATGGACTTTTCTGAATCCTCACTCTTCTTGAGCCCTCACTGTTGATCCCTTTCATGTCTTTCATGTTTTCTCCTCTTTAGATTTTTGGAAAATTATTCTCTTCAGGTTCTGCTCCTCCCTGTCAGACCATTCCTCAGTCCTGTTTGCTGGATAATCATCCAGGTTGTACCTTCTAATCATAGGTGTCCCACAGGGTTTTGACCTGGACCCTCTTCTCTTCTATTCTTTATACTACTTCATTTGATATCATCAGTTTTCATTTTGGTGGGTTTTGATTTATTTGTAGAAACATAAAATACTTGCATTGGAAAAACTTTGAGATATTAACTTGCAGCCAGTGTGTTTGTGAAGGGTGAGTGGGGTGGAGGTTCTAACTTTATCCCACATGACTCCCATCTACTAAATTATGTAGCTACATTACATCAGTCACCACCCCACAAGCACATTCTGTTCTTTCTACAATCCATGCCTTCATGTATACTGTTACTTATGCCTGGCTGTCTACTGGCATCTTACCCATTCATAAAGGTGTAGCTCAAATAACATCTTCATGAAGCTTTGCCTGATTCTTTGTACTGGTAGTCAACCCCTTTTATTGAATGCCTAACACCTCATATTTACCGCAGGTTTTGTAATTTTTTCAAAATTTAATTTTAGACTCAAGGGACAGAACATAAATACTGAATAGAGAAAAGGAATTAAACATGTCATAACTTAAATATTGAAACTTGTGCAAAGTAATAAAGAAAACAACATGTTGTGTGCATAGCAAAATGTAAGAGATGATTCAAAATACATAACAATAGATTTTCATTTTAAGAAAGCTTATATGATAAATAATACATGTCGTGTTGAGAATTGTCTATCTTTTCTTTGCTTCCTTGTGAGTTTTCTCTTATTTTCTGCTATGCACTTTTTTACTTTGTTCTTTTTTACCTCTCCCCACCCCACCCCTGAAGGCTATAACAAAGTTTAGATACGTTTCTCTATAGTTATAGATATATGCACACACATAAACATATATACACACATATATAGACTTATACTTTCCCAAACATATTCTATTCCTGATCTTTGTTTTTGTATTTTTGCATCTCTTGTTTCCTATCCCTCCTGATTCCACTACTTTACTTCTACCTACTACCTTGTCCACTTATTATGTGTTTACCCCCCTCCAAGGATTCCACCCTTATCCTCTCATTCCCATAAGTCTAAAAACACTTCTATATACCCCTTTTACTTATTCTCTCATTCTCCCCTCTAAAAATCCCTCCCTTGTCCTCTTGCCCTTCCCTATATTCCTACCATTTTAAATTTACAAGACTTTTATACTCTTCTAAACATACATACATACAAACACACACATACACATGCACATATATACATATATATATATTTACATATATTTCCCACTTAAACCCATTCCCAATGAAAGCAGTTTACCAGAACTACCAGCATTCCTCCCTCATCTAATTCCTTTGTATCCTTTCTTCCTCCTGAACCTCATTTGTATAAAATAGTTACTCTTCTTAGCTGTTTCTAAATGGTTTTACTTTCTAAATTCATATCATAGTCAAGTTTACCCCCTCTTATTTATGAGCTTGCAAATTATTAATAAGAATGTTGGACATACATTTTACATTATATAAATGGTAAACAGTCTGTCTTTATGAATCCCTTATAGTCAGTCTTTGGTATGTACCTTATGTTTCTCGTGGTTCTTGTATGTTGAATCTTCTGTTAAGTTGAGGATTTTTTTAACAAAGGTTTGAAAGTCTGAGAGTTTATCAAATGTCCATTTTTTCTCATTTGAGATAATACTTAAATTTGCAGGGTAAATTTGGCTGGAGTCCCAGGTCTTTTGCTCTTTGGTATATTGTGTTCCAACACCTGGGGTCCTTTAATGTCTCCGCTACTAGGTCTTGTGTAATTCTAATTGTGTCACCATCATATTTAAACTGTTTTAATATTGATGCTATTAATATTTTATTCTTGAGCTGGGGTTTTGGGAATTTGACTATGACATTCCTATGAGATTTCCTCATGGTGGTGTTCAATGGATTTTTTCTGTTTCTATTTCCCTGCCTTATTCTAATGCTTTAGGACAATTTTCTTTAATTATTTCTTGTATTATCATGTCAAGATTCTTTTTTGATCATAACTTTCAGTTAGTTCAATTATTTTTAGATTTTCTCTTCTTGAACTATTCTCCAAATCTGTTGTTTTTCTTATAAGATGCTTCACTTTGTCTTCTATCATTATTCATGTTTTGTTTAAGTATTTCTTGATCTGTTATAATTTCACTGGCTTCATTTTGCCCAATTCTAATTTTCAAGGTGTCATTTTTCTCCTTAAGATTCTAGATCTCTTTTTCTAATTGAATGACTTTCCTTTCATAATCTTCTTGTTTTTCTTGGATTTTTTTTTAGTTTTTCCTCCATCTCTGTCATTTGATTTTTAAAGTCGTTTTAAAGATCGTCTATAAATTCTTTTTGGGCAGGTCACCATTTGACGTTACTCTTTGGGAGGATTTCTTTACTTCAATATCCTCCTTTGAAGATGAATCCCAGTCATCTCTATTCCCATAATAGGTTTCTATGTTTGGATTCTTTCTCTTTTGCCTGTGCATTTTTTGGGGTAATAGCTTGATTCTTGTAATTACCTCTAGCCCTGGGGTATGGGAAATGGTGCCTCTTGTCCCAGATCTTTAGTTCTTCCCTCTAGCCTGGAAGCAAAGCCAAACCTCCAACCTCCTGTAAGTGCCCACAGCTAGGGGCTTTCTGCCCCCACGCTTCTGCACTCACTGGGAGTTTGCTGATTTCTTCTTGTCTCTACCACTCTTTGCAGCACAGATGGGTCCGGCATTCCTCATCAGCAGAGGTTTCCTTGATTTTCCCGGGCTCAGATACCCGACTCCCCTCACTATACTGGGGTGAAAAGTTCCTGTGGCTGGGGCAGAGGTAGCCTCTCAAACCAACTAACCCCAGGGCTTGCTGTTAGTTGTTAAAATGGAAACTAGCCTAGAGGAGATTACTCCTGGCAGGGACCAAACCTATTCCTGGGATTTTCCTTCATATCTTCTCAAATTGTCCCAGGAAGATCCTGGTTGTGCCTCTATTCTTCTTTGCCTCAACCCACACTTCGTTCACCCTAAGGTGCTTTTTTAACTCTTTTGTGGGGGAAAATCTTGAGACCTTGGAATTATCTGACCTACTCTGCCATCTCCCCAGAGTCCTCTCTGTGTTGATGATTCTTAAATCTACCTGTCCTGTCCTAGCCTCTCTGCTGACTTCCAATTTCACATTTCCAATTGACTTTCAGAACTCTAAAACTGGATGTCCAGGAAACATCTTAAATTTAACATGTAAAAAACTGAACTCATTATCTTTTCCCCTAAACACCAGCTCTTGACTTGTTTATTTGTTGAGAGCAGCACCATCCTCCCAGTCCCTTAGATTCAAAATCTAGGTGTCATCTTCACTCCTCATTAGCTCTCACCTGTGCTCGCCCACCTCAGCCAATTTTTTACCTCAGCCTGTCAATTTTGCCTTTGCAACATCTCTCAAACATAACTCCTTCTTTCCTCTGATACAGCCATCATCCTGGTACAAGACCTCGTCGATTTCCCCTGGGACTATTGAAATAGCCTGTTGATGGTTTTGCCTGCTTCAAGTCTCCCCCCACTCCAATCCATCCTCCACTGGGCTGTCAAAGTGATTTTACTAAGCATTGGTCTGATCTTGTCACCATTACCTATAAACTCCAGTGGTTCTTTATTGTCTCCGGGATTAAATAAAAAAATCCTTTGCTCAGTGTTAAAAACCTTTCCTTACTTGGTTGCCCCTTACCTTTTTTGGAGGGGGACTAGCAGGGCAATTGGGGTTAAGTGACTTGCCCAAGGTCACTCTGCTAGTAAGTGTGCCAAGTATCTGAGGCCAGATTGAACTCAGATCCTCCTGACTCCAGGGCCGGTGTTCTACTCACAGTTCCACCTAGCTGCGCCCCTCATTACTTTTGTAGTGTTCTAACATCTTATTCCCCATCACATACTTATTTATCCAGTAACACTGGCATCCTTGCTTTTCTAAAAACAAGACACTTCATCTCTCAACTTTGGTAATTTTCTCGTGCTGTCCTCCATGCATGGAATGTTCTACCTACAAGTATAGAGAAAAGGATATATTCAAAAATGTTGCGAAGTCAGAACTGACAGGACTTGACAACAGTTTGGATATTGGGGGTTAGTATGAATGTCAGTGAGGATATCAATGTTGTGAGCCTGGGAGACTAAAAGGATGGTGGCACCCCTAATAGTAATAGTAAAGTTAGGAAGAGGGAAGAGTTTGGAGAAAAGATGATGCATTCTGCTATGGATATATTGACTTTGAGATGCCTGTGGGACCTATAATTCAGGATGTCCAAAAGGCAGCTGGTGAAGTCAGAATAGAGCTCAGGAGAGAAATTAGGACTGAATATGTAGATCTGGGGATTATAGGCATAGAAATGGTAATTGAACCTTTGGGAGCTAATGAAATTGTCAAGAGAGATAATAAAGAAGGAGAAGAGGAGAGATCCCATGTGAAAGTCTTGGTGGACACTGGTAAATCTGTCTGGTCTCTAGGACCTTCCTGTCTCCGGTCTAGCTTATCCTCCTGTTGGCACTGAACTCTATTTGCAATAAACATAAAATTGTTTATATGAATTGTGCCATTTTGTCTTCCTCCTTTCACCAGCAACCAGCCTGAGCTTGCTCTCATGGGGTCCTTCCTGCCCCACTTCTAGATTTTCACCTAGATGCTGCTGCCTAATACCTGGAGAGGTGTCTACCATCAGATCACATCCATAGTGTTGATGAACTTTCCGCCTGAATTTACTTCTCAATGATTAACAAACTCCCACCCTGTCATACACTCCCCAGTCCTGAGATTCTGAACTCTCCAGCTGTTATCATTCAAACTGTGTTCCCTCTCCCATTGTTTGCTCCATTAGTCACATCTCTCTCAAAATTCACCCCCACTGCCACTGAACAGCTCACTCTAAAGCTATCTCTTATTTTCATTATGCTCTTTGGAATTCTTGCTCTGTAAGTAATAAAGTTGCTTTCATTTTAAAAATCTTTTTCCTTTCCATCTTGCTCTTAATGAAATCTGGCTCCTTCCTGATGACATAGATTCCCTGGCCACCCTTTCTAGCCCTAGTTGCATTTGCACTCATATTCCCTGATTCACTGGTTAAGGTGGGGAAGTTGGAAGATTGTTTGGTCCCCATTGCCACTCTAGGCTCTCCCTCTACTGCTGTCACTCAGTAACCTCTCCTCTTGTGAGGTTCATTCAATTCATATTTACCATCCAGCCATTCTGGCAATGTTATTATTGACCTCTTGCATATTACTTTCTTCAGTGGATTTGGTTCCTGGCTCACACTCTTCCTTCTCCAACTCCTGCCCTGATATTAGGAGACTTCAATATATATATATATATTGATAACTCTTCAACACCTTAACCTTCTAGTTCCTCAATTTAATAATTTCCCATGACCTACTCTTTTACCCCACCTTAGCTATACAGAGATTGTCATACTTTTAATCTTATCCACAAGTATTTCATTTCCATATTCATAGACTCTGAAATTCCCATATCTGATCACAATTTGTTGTTATTCTACTTCTCCCTCTGCCTTGCACCCTATAGCTCTGTTTTTTGCCCTCACTGTGATCTCTGCTGTTTCCACCTCTCAGTTCTTCCAAAGACCCTCAACTCTGCAGTCACTACACTCTCCCTTCCCTCCTATTTAGGCCCCTTGGTGAACCACTTTAAACTTTGTACCATCTTCTTCTCTTCAATCCCTTGTTCCCTCTTCTATCACTGATTTTGTCCTGTGAAGCCTCCTTGGATAACTCCTACCATCTCTTACTTCTACTTCCAGTCAAGCACTACTGAATGAAGCTGGAGAGAAAATCATGAAAATGTACTAATTGGGTCCATCACATATTTCTGTTATATACTCTCAAGTGGCCCTCAATGCAACAAGACAATCCTTTCATATTTCATATTTCCCTAATTGAAAACTTCTCATCCTTCCTCAATTCTCCCATAGGCCCTGCCCCTCATCTGAGAATCTGCCTCATGTTAAATGGAAAAAAATTAAGAGCATTTGTGAAGAGCTCCTTCTCTCCTCCTTCTCACTTCAAATTACTCAGATGCGTTCCACCCCTATCTCTTCCTTCATCCCTGGCTCATTTTAAGAGGTTCAAAAAACCAATTTTTAGGTTTATTTATCATTTCAATGCCTTTTTGGCTTCCATTTTATTTTTTCTCTAATTTTAGTAGGGATATGATTTTTCCACCCAGGATTGCTTTAAGCTACATCCCAGAGATTTAGGTATGTTGAATCATCATTATCATTTCCCCCAAATCATTATTAAAGACATCTATGATTTGCTTCTTGACCTACTCATTACTTAGGACTTTATTGTTGTCTACATTTGGGTCTGTATATTTTGTTTGTGATTCCTGAACTAATGACTATTTTAATTGTGCTATGCATCCTGTACAGGATATATTTACTATTTCTGCCTTTTATACTTCTTTGCAATGTCTGTGTGCCAAAATGATCAATTGGTCATAGTCAATTATTGTAAAAGTTCCATAAGATGTGTGAATAAATTTCTATATTCTTTTGCAGTCCCTTAGGAGAAGCTATGAGTCTTTTACGTATATTTTCTCTAGTAACTCGTTCAGTCCCTCAGAGATGGACATTGAAATATTTGGATTACCATCTAATGTATTCTTAATAACTCAGTTAATGTTTCCTTTACGAATTTCAAAGCTAAGGAATCTCAATGCATATACATTTAGTACTGATATTGGTTTTGTTGTCTTGTTCTTTTCAGCATGATATATTTTCCTTTTTTATCCCTTTGTTTTGAATATTTGTTTTCACTTTGTCTGATAGCATGATTACATTTCCTCCTTTTTTGGATTCACTTGATACATAATAATTTTCTTCAACACCTCATTTTTATTATCTTTGTCATTGTTTTAAAAAATTTGATTCATATTTTTGGTTACATTTTAAGTTCAGAATGGTCTTCCTCCCTCCCACTACACCCCACATGAGACACAGAGTATTTATAACTTAGTCATTCATAGTTATTCTTCAAAAAATATTGCTGTTACTATATACAATGTTCTCTGGGGTCTGCTTATTTCATTCTTCATTATCTCATATAGGTCTTTCCATATTTTTCTAAAATCAATCTGAGCATTATTTATTACAGCTCAGTAGTATTTCTTCACAATCTTATGCCACAACTTGTTTAACCATTGGTTAACGAATGGACATCCACTTAATTTCCAGTTCTTTGTTACCCAAAAAGAGAACTGCTAAAATATTTTAGAACATATGTATTTTTTCCCCTTTTTTTCCTAGATCATCTTGGGAAAAAGATCTAATAGTGGTATTGCTGAACCGAAGGGTGTATATATATAAGTTTTATAACTCTTTGGGCACAGTTCCAGATTGTTCTCCAAAATGGTTAAGTAGTTCATAGTTCTAGCAGTGTATTAGTATCCCAATTTTTTCACATCCCCTCCAACATTTGTAATTTCTCCTTTCTATCATTTTATCCAATCTGATAAGTGTGAGATTATATCTTAAAGTTGTTTAATTTGGCTTTCTCCAATGAATAAAGATTTAGAGAATTTTTAAAAATACAACTATGTGTAATTTTGATTATTTCATTGAAAACCTATTCATAACCTTTGAGCATTTAACAATTAGGAAATGACTCATATTCTTATAAATTTCACAAAATCTCTATATATTTCAGATTTGAAACCTTTATCTGATAAATTGTCTATAAATTTCACCCCAATTTTCAGCTTTCATTATAATCTTGGCTAGATTGATTTTATTTGTACAAAAACTTTTGAATTTAATGTAATCAAAACTATTTTACTTTTCACAATGCTCTTGATCTCTTGTTTATTAACGAAATCTTCTCTTATCCATAAACTTAATAAGTATTGTGTTCCATGTTCTTCTATTTTACTTATGATATCACCCTTCATGTATCCATTTTGACTTTATCTTGGTAAATGGCATAAGATACTGGTTTATACCCAATTTCTGACAGACTTCTTTCCAGTTTTCCCAACAATTTTTTTTTTTACCAAAAAAGGAATTCTTATTCCAAAAGCTTAAATCTTTACATTTGTCAAACACAAAGTTACTATAATCGTTGACTTCTGGATGCTATATGTTTTCTTTACTCTACTGATCCATCTTTTTATGTCTTGCCAGGACCTGATAGTTTTGATAATTACTAGCTTGTAATATAGTTTAAGATTGGGTATTGTTACGTCTCCTTCCCTTACATTTTTTTCCATTAATTCTTTTGATTTTCTTGACCTTTTGTTCTTTCAAATGAATTTTATTTTTTTCTGGGTCCATAAAATATTTTTGGTAATTTAATTGGGATATCAAATAAATAGATTAATTTAGGTAGAAATGTAATTTTTATTATATTGTCTCTGCTTCTCCATAAACAATGAATATTTCTCCAATTATTTAAATCTGACTTTAGTTGTATAAAAATTGCTTTGTAATTATGCTCATGTAGTTCCTGCATTTCATTCGGTAGGTATACTCCCAGGTATTTTATGCTATCTATGGTAAATATAAATGGGATATCTCTTTCTCTTCTTGCAGAGTTTTGTTTGTGATATATAGCTATGCTGATGATTTGTGTGGGCTTGTTTTATATCCTTATACTTTGCTAAAATTATTAATGTTTCAATTAGCTTGTATATCATCATATAGTTTGCAAAAAGATGTAGTTTTATTACCCCAATATTTTCACATTAATCATGTTGTAAAGAAGAATTAGAATCAATGGGATGAATCATGAAAAAGAAGAAACAAAACAAAACAAACAAAAAAGAGAGAGCAAATAATATTTTTCGATCTATATT
Source organism: Phalanger gymnotis (assembly GCA_028646595.1). NCBI lineage: Eukaryota > Metazoa > Chordata > Mammalia > Diprotodontia > Phalangeridae > Phalanger > Phalanger gymnotis. Next base: position 233,997,001 of record CM053624.1, on the reverse strand, counting down.
CAGACTTTGTAGTTCTTTCTCTGGAGGTGTATAGCATTTTTCATCGTGAGCCTTTTGGAATTGTCTTAGAACCTTGCATGGCTGAGAAAAGCTAGGTCTATCAAAGTTAGTCATCGCACAATGTAGCTGTATCTGTGTACAATGTTCTCCTTACTACACCCAGCATCAGTTCATATAAATCTTTCCATGTTTTCCTGAAGCTTGCCTGCTCATCATTTCTTACAGCACAATAATAATCCATTACATTTATATACCACAACTTGTTCAACCATTCCCCAATTGGTGGACATCCTCTCAATTTCCAATTCTTTGCCACCACAAAAAAAAAAAAAAGCTGCTATAAATGTTTTTGTATGTGTGGGTCCCTTTCCCATTTTTATGATCTCTTTGGGATATAGTCCTAGAAGTGTTGTTGCTGAGTCAAAGGGTATGCATATTTTAATAGCTCTTTGGGCATAGTTCCAAATTGCTCTCCAAAATAGTTGGATCAGTTCACAACTCCACCAACAGTACATTAGTGCCCCAATTTGTCCACATCTTCTCCAGTGTTTATAATGTTCCTGTTTTGTCATCTTAGCCAATCTGATAGGTGTGATACGGTACCTAAGGGTTGACTTGATTTGCATTTCTCCAATCAATAGTGATTTAGAGCATGTTTTTCATATGACTATAGATAACTTTAATTCTTTTCCACTTCTGATATTAGGTTTTTTTTGGTTTTCTTCTCTCTCTTTTAAAATCATATTAACAAATGATTTATCTATTTTATTGTTTTTTCATAAACACAACTTCTAGTTTTATTTATTGATTCAATGGTTTTCTTATGTTCACTTTTATGCATATGACTTTTAATTTTTAGGATTTCCAATTTGGTTTTTAATTGGGCATTTAAAATTTGTTCTCTTTCACGTTTTTAAAATTTGTATACCTAATTAATTGATCTACTCTTTTTCTATATTATTGAGGTAAACATTTAGAATATAAAATTTCCCCTGATCACTGCTTTTGCTGCCTCTCATAGGTTTTGGTATGTAGTTTTGTTATTATCATCCACTTTAATAAAATTATTTATTGTTTCTATGACTTGTTTTTTAACTCATCCACTCTTTAATATTAAGTTTAGTCTCCAATTAATTTTTAATCTGTGTTTCTATGGTCCCTTATTAACTATAATTTTATTGCATTATGATCTGAAAAGGATGCATTTAATGTTTCTACTTTTCTGTACTTAACTATAAAGTTTTTATGTCTTCGTATGGTCAATTTTTTAAATGGTACTATATACCACTGGGAAAAAGATATATTTCTTTCTATTCCCATTCACTTCTCTCTAGATATCCATCTTATCTAAGATTCTATTCATTTCCTTGACTTTCTTCTTATTTATTTCTTTTTGATTATATTTATTTGGTTCAGAGAGGGAAAGGTTGAAGTCCTCCCCATCATAGTTTTGCTCTCCATTTCCATCTGTAATACGTTTAACATTTCCTGTAAAGATCTGGATGCTATAGCATTTGGTGAATATAGGTTTAGTATTGATATTACTTCATTATATATAGTACCTTTTATCATAATATGATTTCTGTGTTTATTTCCTTTAATTAAATCTATTTTAGATTTAACTTTAATATCATAATTACTGTCACTGCTTCTTTTGCATCAGCTGAAGCATGAAATTCTACAGCCCTTTAATTTTATTCTTTATGTATCTCTTATTTTTACCTGTGTTTCTTGTAAACAAGATATTGATAGGTCTTGATTATTAATTCATTGTGCTATCTATTTCTGTTTTATGGTTGACTTCATCCCATTCAAATTGAAAATTATATTTAGTAGTTGTATATTTCCCTCTATCCTATTTTTCCTCGCTGTTTATCTTTCTCTCCCTCTTTTTACTCAGTCATCTAATTTATTTCTGACCACTGCTTCCCTAATCTGTACCCCTTCTATGAATCTGTTTCTTATGCTCTTATCTAATCTGTCACTTGTTTTTATTTTATTGGATTATTAAATTCATTCACACTTAAAGTTAGGAGAGTTAGGTTTATATTTTTTCTCCATTTGTTCTTCCCCTATTGAAACAGTTCAATCTCTTCAGTTATTTTAGCTTCATATTTTTAAGATGACACTATACTCATTAGCTCTTTTCCACTCACTGTCAAATGCTGCTCTCCTCTTCCTGTTTCATTATCCTTTCCCTGGTTTCGGAATTTTCCTAATTCCTTTTTTCTGTAATCTAGTTAGTTAATTCTTTCCATATTTCCCACCCTGCAGTTAAACAGTTAAGTAGAATTTGCTTTCCTTTCCTCTCCTTGAATTTGTTTTGTTCATCAGTTTAAAAAAAACCTCATTTTCTGAACCTTTTCCTAGAAAGAATCTTCACTCATTTTCTTCACTATTTATCTTACTGTCTATCTTAGACTCTTATTCTTTGGTTCATGGTCTTCTTACTTATTTAGTCTTTCTTTATTCTCTGCATTCCTAGTAGAATTAAAACTTTGAGGTATATTTTCTAAACAGTTTCTATTATTGCTTCATAGAGTTTGTCTTCTGGCTCCTTTTTTTTTGGTTGTACCTCATTGTTTGAAAGAGAGCAATTCATGTGGATGATAGAAAGGATAAGTACTTCATTGTATCATTCTTCCTGTTGACCTGATTATGTAGTTCATCATTGACCTTTTTTTAAAATCTTTTTTTAATTGAGGGTTGAAGGCAGGGCAATTGGGGTTAATTGACTTGCCGAAGGTCACACAACTAGTGTGTCAAGTGTCTGAGGCTGGATTTGAACTCAGGTCCTCCTGATTCCAGGGCTGGTGATCTACTCACTGTGTCATCTAGCTTTCCCCATTATTGACCTCTGCTCTTCCTTTGGCCATTTATTTCTTCATTTACCTCAAAATCTCATCCCTGGATCCATCCCCTCCCATCTCTGGAGAGCAATTTGGAACTATGCCCAAAGGGCTATATAAATGTGCATACCCTTTGACACAGCAATACCATTCATTTCTAGGGCTGTATCCCAAAGAGATGATAACAATGGGAAAATGACCCAGATGTACAAAAATATTTATAAAAGCTCATTTTATGGTGGCCAAGAACTGGAAATTGAGGGGATGCCCATCAATTGAGGAATAGCTGAACAAGTTGTGGTATATGAATGTAATGGATTACTATTGTGCTATAAGAAATGATGAGCAGGCAGACTTCAGGAAAAAGTGGAAAACTTATATGAACTGGTGCTGAGTGAAGTGAGCAGAACCAGGAGAGCATTGTATACAGTAACAGCCACAGTGTGTGAGGATTGATTTTGATGGACTTAGCCCTTCTCAGCAATTCAAGGACCTAAAACTTTTCCAAAGGATTCACGATGGAAAATGCCATCCACATTCAGGGAAAGAAGTATGGAATCAGAATGCAGAGTGAAGTAGACTCTTTTGTTTTGTTTTTTTTCTCATGGTTTCTCCCATTCATTATAATTCTTTTATGCAACATGCCCAATATAAAAATTTGTTTAATAGGAATGTATTTGTGGGGCCATATCAGATTGCATGCCGTTTTGGGGAGGGAAGGGGGAAGGAGGAGGAAAAAATTTAAAACTTATGGAAGTGAAGGTTGAAAACTGAAAATAAATTAATTAAATAAAAATTTTAAAAGTATTTTAATAACTAATAAAAGGAAAATGGTAGAAAGTTAGAAATGTTGGAGGAAGGAGAAGAATGAGTAGAAGGAGGATGAGGATGAGGATGATTTTTTTATCTTTTAATTTTTAATGAACTATTTTTTAAATTATCTGCTGCTAACTAGTTATATGGTCTTGTGCCATTCACTTCTCTTAGACCTACATAAATTCTACAGTCTCTTCTAGCTCTAAAGGTCTGTAGAGTATGGATCAAATGATATCTTCCTTTAATGATAAATTTTTATAAATAAATTTTACCTTTATATCACCTATATCTCATACTGTATCCTTCCTTCTACTTTCTTCAAACCCACTAAAACAAAAGAAGTAAAGTTCAGAAAAAATAACATAGAAAAAGTCTGATGTTATGTGCAGTGTTTTATACTTGGGGACTCTTACCATTGACAAGAGGTGGGGAGAGGTATCCTCATACTTTCTTTTTGGTTCTAAGCTTGTTCATTGTATTTCATAGCATTAGGTTTTAATTGTTTTGTTACTGCTTTTCCATTTATATCATTATAGTTGTTGTACATATTATATTCCTGGTGCTGCTTATTTCATTTCACATGAGTTTTTCCATGGTTCTCTTTCTCTATACATCATATTTATAATTTCCTTTGAAATTTAAAGTGTTTTTATTACAAAATACGTATCAACAAAATTTTTATTTCCATATATTAAGAGCAAAGAGAACAGAAAATGAAGCCATTAATCTCTATTATGTTCAGATATGTTAAAGTATCTAAATATACCAGTATTATTCTGATTACCTGTCTTTCTGAATTTCTTTCTGTTCTCTTCTGTGTATTTTACAAAGTTTGATTTATATTCCTTCCTCCCTCTCCTTATTTTTGGCATTAGTATTGCTCCTTCTTAAAGAGGCGGCTACATGGGTTAGTGCATAGAGTGCTGGGCCTGGAGTCAGGAATACCTGAGTTCAAATTTGGTCTCAGACATGTACTAGTTGTGCAATCCTGGGCAAGTTGTTTAAACCTCTATTTGCCTTAATCCACTGGAGAAGGAAAAGGCAAGAAAACCTTATGGACAATATATCTATGGAGTCATGAAGAGTCAGATGTATGTGAATAAAAAATTCCCCCATAACTCCTTTCCTTCATAACTCTCTTAGCCTACTCCCTTGTAATAACAATGCTGCTTGCAGCTGCTGCTGAGGTGTAAGGCCAATAACACCAGCACACAGGAGGGCTATTAGCACAAGTTCTTTGATCTGCTTTTCTAAGGAAAGCAAATTTAAGGGGTTTACAATATCGCTTTAATTAAACATGCATATATCATTCACTTAATTCGGGGGAAAAGTCAGGACCCTGAATTTCAGAGAAAACATAAACAGAAATTACAAGCAGAAATTATATAAACAGAGCAAATAACACATATCAGCAGACAGAGCTTCCAACTATCTGTCCATAGCAATACATAAATAGTTACCAGAAAGACAAGCACCAATATCTGGGTTTTCAAAGCCAGGGGGCTCCTTCTATCCAAAGTCTCCTCTGGCCAAATCACAGGAACACTCTGTGCCAGTAAGGCGAAATGGGCTTAGTTTAACGGGTGTGCTTAAGGAGTTTGGCTTTTGTTTATGGTGAAAGTACTTTCACCTGTTAAACGCTAAGCCCCAGGCCCAAAGCCCTATCAGGTGTGAAACCCCTGTGGGCG
>CM053624.1:233969662-233983524 GCA_028646595.1 Phalanger gymnotis | reverse complement strand
TTTTTACTGGCATCACATTCCTGCTCGCACTCGGGTAAGCCCTGCTTCCGCAGCTTCCTGCCTCCGCAGCTTCTGGCTTCCGCAGCTTCTGCTTCCGCTGAAACTGTCTCTTGGCTCCCCTTTCCTCACAGCCAAGCTTCTGGTGTTCTCAAGCCCCGCCTCAAGGACCAGAGACCCTTGGTTCCTGAGCTGGCCCCTCCTAAGTCACCAATCCATACCCACACAGGTTTCATACCTGACAGGGCCCTGGGCCTGGGGCTTAGCACTTAACAGCTGAAAGTACTTCCACTCAAAAGAAACAAAAGCCATGCTAATGAGACAATTTTGCTTAACAACACAGGTACACAATAGTCCATGTGAGCATTTGGGGTGGATAATCAAAATTTGCACATCCTGCATTTCCTTTGAGCTCTCCCAATTCTGCTTTGCTCAAAGAGCACAGCACCTTCTCTGATGTGGGCATGCCATGCTGAGCAGTCCTACGCCAGTGTCTCCCATGTCACACGATCAATTCCTAAATTCTTAAAAGAGACCTTGAGAGTGTTCCTGTATTGCTTCTTCTTATCACCATGTGAACATTTGCTCTGTGTGAGTTCTCCAAAAAATAGTCTTTTTGGAAAGTACATGTGCTGCATTCAAACAACATGGCCAGCCCATTGGAGTTGCACTCTCTGAAGCAGAGTTTGAATGCTTGGCAATTTAGCTTGAGTAAGGACCTCAGTGTCTGGTACCTTATCCTGCCAGGTGATCTTCAGAATCTTCCTAAGACAATTCAAGTGGAAGCAACTCAGAAAGTAGGAGGGGAAGGGAACAAGAGAAGGAGGAGGTGATAAAAGGGAATGCAGACTGAGAGAGGGGTTGGTCAGAAGCAAAATGCTTTTCAGGAGGGGCAAGGTGAAAGGAGAGTAAGAACAGAGTAAACAGAGTGAGGGGAATAGGATGGAGGAAAATACAATTAGCAATAGTAACTGTGAAAAAAATTTTGAAGCAAGTTTTTCTTATAAAGACCTCATTTCTCAAACATACAGAGATCTGAGTCAAATTTGTAAAAATAAGAGCCATTCCCCAAATGATCAAAATCTATAAACAGTTTTTGGATGAAACTGTTGGAGTTTAGTCTTTGCCCACTTAGGGATGCCAAAAACTGTCAGTTTAAACTCTGGTCTGTGGTTTCATGATGTGTTGTGATGGAACCATCTCAAACAATTCAGAGTCAGACCACCTCCAATCCAAGTATAGGCATTTATTGAGATTGATGGCTCTCATGGAGCGGGCTAAGTTCCAGGAGGAACCAGCATCTTCAGAGAAAGCAAGATGGATTTTTATAGGGTAAAGATGAAATTACATAAAAGATATGAATATTAAAAAGGCAAGAGGGGTTCATTAAAGGATTAGGTAACAGGAGAGGAGTCCCAGCCACAGTAGGACTGCACATGGGATTACCAACAATGTATAAATAAAAACACATTTGGAAGGTTATGTATGATAATGATATTATAATAAGCCTCTCTACATCATAAATTCAATGTAGGTCAGTTCTTTACTATTACTACAGAGGGAAAGTTTCTTCTAGTGTTTTGGTGTCCACATCCTACTTGGGCACCCTTGTGGTGCTGCTTTCTGATTGACTGACTACGGTGGCCTTGTCTGAGACTAGATGATATGGTTGTGGTTGAATAGATGGCCACACCTGCTCTTTCTGTGGAAAATATGAGGAACAGGTCTGATGGCAGTGGCTAGCTAGAGGCAGTGGCTGGGATCCCATCACATGGACATGCCTGCTGTTCTGTGAGATATGAGTTCATGGACACACCTGTTGTTCTGGGGAGCAGAGAGGAATATATGAAGAAGTTAGGATATTGAGCGGGGGGTATGGCTAGGTAGGTGCAGTGGGCCTGCTGTTTAGTGGAGCATATAAGGAAGTTCAAATATTGGGCCTGGAGGCAGCTTTATTAGTGTTCCATTAAAATAATCAAAGCTATCTACCAATTGCATGAAAAAAATGCTTTAACTCACTATTGCTTGGAGAAATGCAAATTAGAACAATTCTGAAGTGCTACCTCACACCTATTAGATTGGCTAATAGGACAGAAAAGGAAAATGACCAGTGTTGGTGGGGATGTGGAAAAAGTGAGACATTAATGCAATGTTGGTGGAGTTGTGAACTGAGTCAACCATTCTGTAGAGCAATTAGGAATTATGCCCGAGGGGCTATAAAACTATGCATATCCTTTAACCTAGCAATACCACTACTAGGTCTGTATGCCAAAAGAGAAAAAAAAAACAAAAAGGAAAAGACTTATATGTACAAAATATTTCTAGCAGCTCTTTTCTGGTGGCGAAAAAATTAGATATCGAAGGGATGCCCATCAATTGGGGAATGGCTGAACTGGTTGTGGTATGTGATTGTGATTGAATACTACTGTGCTGTAAGAAATGATGAACAGGATGGTCTTCAGCAAAACCTGAAAAAACTTGCCTGAGCTGATGCAAAGTCAAATGTACTGTGTAAAAACTAACGGCAATATTGTAAGATGATCAGCTGTGAAGGACTTATCTATTCTCATCAATACAACGATCCAAGACAATTCTGAAGGACTTAGGATGAAGTTTGCTATCAGTCCCCAGAGAAAGAACTGTTAGTATCTGAATACAGTTTGAAACAGCCTTTTTTGACTTTCTTTTTCTTGATTTTTTTGTCCTTTTTCTTTCACAACATGACTATTGAGGAAATGTTTTGCATGATTACACATGTATAATCTATATTGATTGCTTGCTTTCTCAATGGGGCGGGGGAAGAGTGGGGAAGGGAGAGAATTGGAACTCAAAGGTTTAAAAATGAATGTTGAAATGTTTTTACATGAAACTGGGGAAAACATAAAATACTAAATAAAAAGCATGGGAGCAAGCACATGTGGGCACACGCACGTGCTTGCATGTGTGCATGCACGCACACACACACACACACACACAGCATGGAATTTCCCAAGAATCTATTTGTGCAAAAAATATTTATAGCAGCTCTTTTTGTGGTGGCTAAAAATTGCAAATCAAAGGGATGCCCATCAATTGGGGAATGGCTAAATAAGCCATGGTATATGATTGTAAGGGAATATTGTTGTGCTATAAGAAACGACAAGCAGGATGAGTTCAGAAAAATCTGGAAAGACTTACATGAGCTGATGCATAGTGAAGTGAATAGAAGCAGGAGAACATTGTATATAGTAACAGCAATATTGGTTGATGAAGAATTGTAAAGGACTTAGCTATTCTCAGCAATACAATGATGCAAGACAATCCCAAAGGACTAATGATGAAGCATACTATCTGCCTCCAAAGAAAGAAATAACATTGATTGAATACACACTGAAGGATTCTATTTTTCACTTTCTTTTTTTCTTTTATTCAAATCTTCTTGTAGAACATGACTAATATGGCAATGTTTTACATAATTGCACATATATAACCTATATCTGATTGCTTACTTCTCAGGGGGCGGGGAGTGAGAGAGCAAGGAATAGAATTTGGAACTCAAAACTTTAAATAAAAATGTTAAAAAATTGGGTAAAAATATGGCATTTCCCATCCCTCCTCTTGAGTAATCTCTGGCTGATCCTTTCTTTGTGTTTTAAATTTTCTATGGGCCCGTTTTGGTAAGCGAATTCTGCATTATTATCATAATATTTTAGGGGTGTGAGTCATATGTAAAGTTTGATTGAGTTTTCCAGAAAAGGCAACTGACTTTTCTGCATAAGGAGAAATAGCTATTAAGGTGATCTCATTGGGTGGTGGGTGGACAGCTGGGTGGCACAGTGAGTTGAGTGCCTAGTCTGGAATCAGGAAGATTTATCTTCCTGAGTGCAAATTTGCCTTCAGACACTTACTAGCTGTGTGACCCTGGGCAAGTCACTTGTTTGCCTCAGTTTCTTCTTCTGTAAAATGAGCTAAAGAAAGAAATGGAAAACCAGTGTTTATGCCAAGGAAACTATCAATGGGAGTCACACAAAGTTGGACACAACTGAAAACTACTGAATAAACATCAACATTGAGTGGTGTGTGTGTGTGTGTGTGTGTGTGTGTGTGTTTGTGTGTGTACGTCCTACATCACTATGATAAGAAAATACTAATAGAAATACAGTCCCATTCCTTATGGCATTTTCATGGGGCAATATATCATTTCCAAAATAATTCAGGGTTTGCATTGACCAATTCTGAACTCAGAGAATTTTTACACCTTTTCAATTCCTTTTTCTTGTCTTATCTTTCTTTATAATTCTCTTCCTAATCTATGTCTTGACTTCTATTCTGATTTCCCATCTCAGTGTTCACCAAGCATTTGAGTACCTATTATGTGTCCCTGCCCTTTGATATGCAGTAAAAATTAGCTTTTATGGACTAAGAAATAAGAATGAGGCATAAGATCATAGATTTAAAGTGGGGGGCAGCTCGGTGGTGCAGTGAGTACAGTACTGGCCCTGGAGTCAAGAGGACATGAGTTCAAATCTGGCCTCACTCACTTGATACATGTACTAGCTGTGTGACCTTAGGCAAGTCACTTAACCCCAATTGCCCTGCCAAAAAAACAAAAAAACAAAACATGAATTTAAAGTGGGAAGGCATGTTAGAGGCCACTGAGTCTAACTTTTTCATGTTAAACATGAGGAAACTGAGATATTGAGAAGTTAAATGATTTACCTAGGGTCACAAAGCTAGTAAGCGTTTGAGGAAGCATTTGGACTCAGGTCTCTCTGACTCTTAATTTCAGTGCCCTGTTTATTATGCCATAAGATTATTTAAATGCTCTTCCAAAGTTTAGTGATTATGTTTTTGATAATGTTATTCATAAAAGTGTTTGAAAAATACGTGCAGATGAATAGAGGGTAGGAGGAAGGACAGGTTCAGTTATGAATCTTTTTTTATATTGTTTCTTTTGCTTGTGGGCAATTGGGATCTTTAAGAAATCAGAGAAAGTATGGTTGGCAGGTGTAGCCGTTATTGCCAGGAAATCTATTTACTTAACCTGTATCCTCTTGAACTACTGAATTCATGATCCCATTCTTCTGGCATCTTAAATCCAGTTAGAATATATTCACATCTATTCCTGGTAATACACTGAACTTATTAACACCCATTCATTATGCTCCTATGGCTCTCCAGCTCCTTTCAACCATGAGAAAGAAGAAACAAAACAAAAAAAGAGAGCAAATAGTATGCTTCGATCTGCATTCAGACCCCATAGGTCTTTTTCAGGATGTGGATACTATTTTCCATCATGAGTCTTTTGGTGTCATCTTAGATACTTACATTGTTGAGACGAGCTCAGTCCATCAAAGTTAGTCATCACGAAATGTTGCTGTACAATGTTCTTTTCGTTCTGCTTACTTCACTTAGCATCAGTCCATGTAAGTCTTTCCAGGTTTTTCTGAAGCCTACCTGCTCATTTCTTTTAGCACAAGAGTATTCGATTACATTCATATACCACATATGTTATACTTTAGACAAGCAAACAAGGTGAGATGGAGACTCAGTTTCAAAGACAATTATCTTCCTGTGTTCTATTCTGCATATAGAAATGTTTGTGTGTATATAAATTCAGAATAAGAAAAGTTAAATTACTTTTTTTGTTTTAATGTAGAAAGTCCAATGTATAGAGCCAGGAAGACCTGGATCTAAATACCACCTTAGATGCTTACTTGTGGTGTGACTTTAAGACTCTTGGAGTTTCCTCATAAGTAAAATGGATATTGTTTTATCAAATAACAAATGTGTGCTGTTTTACAAGCCACAAAGGGTCATATAGGCATGAGCTCTTATTAATATTTTTATCATATAACTCACTGGCTTGTTGTGAGGAAAGCATTACAAAATTTAAGACATTGTACACATGTGAATTATTAGTATTAGAAATGACATAAATATAAGTTTATTGAAATTATTTAATTATACCAAGTATTAGCATTAATTATCTTACAAGTAAAATTAATAAATGCTGGTATACACACAAACACACACACACACACACCACTCAATGTTGATGTTTATCCAGTAGTTTTCAGTTGTGTCCAACTTTGTGTGACTCCCATTGATAGTTTCCTTGGCAAAGATACTGGTTTTCCATTTCTTTCTTTAGCTCATTTTACAGAAGAAGAAACTGAGGCAAACAAGTGACTTGCCCAGAGTCACACAGCTAGTAAAAGGAATAAATGCTGGTTATTTGAATGAAATGTCATAACAACACATCAAATGTCACATCCTAGAATCCTTATATTTTTAGAACTAGATGGGATCTTAGAGATTTTTTCAAATTCCAAAAATCCATTTTACAGATGAAGAAACTGAAACCTAGATCTGTGAGAGTACTTTTCCAAGATCACACAGAAGAGGGCTTAGAACCCATGCATCTTGATTTCTAGTCCAGTAGTCTTTCTACTACACCATATATCTTATTTGCAAGTGCCTATTCTTACAGTTTCCCTTCCACCTGCTCTTCACCCCTGACCATGGCTACATGTATTCACACTTTTATGTAAACAGGCATTGTATCTCAAAAAAAATCATCGTAGGAAAGGGTTACAAATGGGTTTGGTTGGAGGAATTATGGTAAAGCCTTTAGGTTGAAATGTTTAGAATAGTTATTTAAAATGAAACGCCGGAAGAGGAGGAGGAGGTAGGAAGAGTTCTCGATTCAGCCATTACAGAGAAGACTAAAATTTTCTTTTCAAATAAACAAAGTATTGAGGAAAGCAATATTAATGTAACTGCTTTGCTAAATTATTGTAATTTTTTACTTTACAGAATAGTGATTTCATTTGTATGTATATTCTCTCCATTGTAGGCCATATTTGAATTCAGGACTTTTTGCTTCTGTCTCAGAATTGGAATGAAATGAAACATTCACTGTCCATCTAAAAGTTTGCAAAAGGAGGTTTACTTAGCCTTAGCATGGAAGGGATACTCAACAATGATAAACTGATTCAGTTGAGTGTGGCTTTCTAGCCTATGTGTACGTGTAGGCCTCCGCTTCCTTGTGCCCGCCTTTTGTTCTTAGGATATCAGGAAGCTACAAGACTAGAGCCTTAGTCCTCTGAGCTAATGAATTTTAAAAGATGATTTCAGTACTTTCTATGAAAGAAAAAACAAAAAACCTCAAACCCCCAAACCTAGCCTAACCCATGTGATAAATATTGCTTTTACCACACCTCACCCCTATCTATAGGACCTCCAATCACTTAAATGACTTTAGGACTGTTATTGGACAACTCTAATCTTGGGGTCATGAGAAGTCTGGCTTAGACAGAATTGGAGGAGTAAAAGAAAAATGAAAAGACAAACACAGCCAATGAAATAAAACATTCAAAACAACAACAATAAACAAGTAGTTTAAAAAACAGGTCTTTGTGTCTCACACAGATTTCTACTATTACAATTAACAGTGAGTCCCTGAAGTTTCCATTAACTGTCTTAGAGCCACTTTAGCAATATGCAAAGTCTCCATGACAGTAGTTCTTTAAGTTGGGGTTCTACTATTAAAATTGGTCTCCCAAAGATTATCTTCTAAGTCAAGTAGCCCTTGCTCAATCTTAGACCTTTCTGAAACTTTTTAACATTGTATTTGTTCATTTCTTTCTATTCATGTCTACTGTTGTAATTCAATTCCTTTAGCTCTACCACCATATTTCAGGTGCCTGATTATTACAATCATCTCATAGTGTCCCTGACTTCAGTTGCTCTACTCTGCAGTACAACTTTTAAACAAATATCAACATAATTTTCTAAGGCACAGTTTGATCAGATTACCTCCCTTTATGATTGTGTGGAAAGAATACTGGATTTAGGGTAAGAAACAACAAACAAATAAAAACAAAAAATAGAGTTCTAGATTTGGCCTTGCCATTTACTGTGTTACTGTGAGCATATCAGAACACCTCTCTGAAAATTAGTTTCCTAACATGTAATATGAGGGATATTGAATTAGAGGACCTGTGAATCCTCTCTAGCTATTGAATTTGACTTGCTCAAATATCTTTTGTGGCTTTCTATTCCTAGATTAAAATAGAAATCTTGCATTGCAAGGCCTTTATAATATTGCTCCAAAGCTCTCATGATTTGTCATATTAGTGTCCTTCGTGTACTTTATGTCATAGACAAATGGGACTATTTGATCATTTTTGAGCTCAACATACCATTTATTACATCCTTGCATTAAGAGTAGATCCTCCATATCTGGAATGTACTCTCGTCTCACCTCCAATTTTTAGGATTCTTATTTTTGTTCAAGATTCAGCTCTGGAACTTTTCTTTAAAATTTCCTCTGACATTACTAGTAGTGCTTTTTCACATCTCATTCTTTCCTTGAATTCTTTGTCCCATCTCTCCTTCACTCCTTTTGCTTCCTACCTTGTATTATACTATTCTGTTTTCATGTTGTATTTAACCTGTAAAATGTAGCCACCTTGGTGACTGAAGTGGCTTCATTTTTTTAATCTTTCCATCTCCAGTGCCCAAGACGATGCTTTACACATGCTTTAGGCTTCAGTACATCACTGATCTCATCAATGTTAGTACAAACTTCTGGCCAACCACACCTCCATGACTTGTCTATGTCCTGTGTATTTTCTACACAGATGGTCTCCTGTATGTTCTGGGGACCTTCCTCTTTATCTTTTGACATTTCATGGATACTGGTATAGCACCTGTGCTACCTCTCTGTTATATTTTGCTCTTATTACATGACCGTCCCTTCCACCAAAATAACATATAATAAATATTGCTGAATTAAAATGAATATGGAGTTATTAAACTTGGTCTTCACTACAGCCCTTGGAAGCAGGAAGTACAAATATTTTCTCCATTTTATGACTGAAGAAACTGAGGCCCAGAAAAGTTAAATACTTGTCCTTGATCCTACAGCTAGTTAATAGCTCTTCCCATTTCATTATTCTTGGTTCACTGTCTTCTGACTCCTCAGTTCTATCATTTTCCCCCAAAATTATGTGTATTAAGTATGAACGAGAGAAATTTTTCTAAGTTTATTTTTGTAACATCCAAGATCCCCTTCGTGGTTTACAAACGGACAGATTAGTATGATCTTGTTGTCTGTCCAGAATTTATCCATATTATGATCAGTGCAGATCAATTTTGAAGCTGCCAAGGACAAATGTGGGCAAACAGCTATTCTTTACAGAGATCCTGGAATTGGATAGAGAACAACCAAGTTCTGCACAATGAATTTTTCAAGAGAAATGTTTAAAGGAATTGGAGTCTTGATAGATAAGAATATTTTTTGAAAAGCTCTAGATGAGAAAATCTTACACAGGGGACATCCCTTTTTACCAACTTGGCAAGTAATAAAAATACAGAGTTTTCAGGATCAAAGCCTATTCACAATGTGAAGAAATATCCCTTGACATTAGGGCTTGAAGAAGGAGGTCTCCTTTAATCTTTTTTCTTTGTTTTCTTTTTTTCCTAAGGGGAGAATACTTTTTTTTTTTTCATTTTCTTCTCCAAGTTGCTCTTCCTTTTAATCATTTTCATTTTGAGATACATGGAAAATTTTACTGTATGTTAACAATGGGTATGAGCAAAAATCAGAATTGATTTTCCATTTCAGAACATTATTGTTGTCCCCCAATATTCACAGTTTAGTTTTCAACAAAATTAATATCAGATTATCACTAAGCCCCAGCTGGGTCTGAGTTTTCTGTTTCCCTTTTTCCTCTTCTCAGTTCTCATAACACTGAGAAACTGTGTCATGATGCAATGGCAAGGCATTGTGAGTCAACAGAGGAGTGCACACAATCGGCTACATCTTTATGAAAGCTGTTTGGCAGCAACACAGTTGAAAAACATCCTTAAGAGCTCTGGTCTAAGACAGCACCACTCTGAAAGAAAAGGCTATGTCAAGATGGGAGTTGGATTGGGAAGGATTTTATGCAATACCGTAAATAAAAATGTACATTTTTTCATAGGTACCTGGAAGCTTAGGATGTTAATAGTTTTTAACAATATAGGCATAATTTTCAGGTAGGCATTTCAGAGACTAGAAATAGAAATAAATGCAGAAACAGTGAAGCCTACTCCACTGCTACTATTCAGTTTCTTATTTACTTATTTTTCGGTTATGTTCAGTTCTCTGTGATCCTGTTTGTGGTTTTCTTGGAAGATACTTGAATGGTTTGCCATTTCCTTTTCCAGTTCGTTTTACAGATGAAGTTCCATGGAATCCAGCGTCACACAGGTAATAAGTCTCTGAGGCTAGATTTGAGTTCAGGAAGATGAGTCTTCCTGACTCCAGTCTTGGCACTCTATCTACTGTGCCATGTGACTGCCCACTACTACTACTACTGGGTTATAATTGCTGGCGCTAGGTGACACTGTGGATAGAGGGTTGAACTTGGAGTCAGGAGGACCTGAATTCAAATCCTATTTCAGATGTTTACTAGGTGTATGGTCCTAGAGAAAAAATCACTTAACCTGTTTCAGCCTCATTTCTCTCATCTGTGAATAAGAATAGTTGAATAAGGTGGGAGAAGATTCAGCCATGCATGTGAGTGTCTCTTCCTGTTTTTCTCTCCTGTCTTCTACTGGGTGTCTTTAGGAATTCTTCCTCTGCACAGCACACCTCCTTTCCAGAAGTCTCTCACTCCCCAAAGTCTTCATTTCTTGATGCAACTATGCTCACTATGTGTCAAGCAAACACTGTAATAGGTTGTAAAGTATATAAATATACTCAATGAAACAATCCTTACTTGGAGCTTATCTCAATGAATGATCACTCTCTGGGTTCAGATTTTATGGGAGATATAGTCGGAGAAATATGTCCCTATTACATGTTCCCTTTCCACTACTTCCCCCAAAACTGTAGGTCTTGTAAATTACTCCAGTTCCTAAATATAAATGTAGGCATGTCACAAAAACTTAGTTATGCACCCCCCCCGATAGAGGATATTTTATATACATACATATAAAAGTTGTATATATCATTCAAATTATAGGGATATAAAATAATCATGTGCATAAACAAAAGATATACCATTACATGAAAGACATGATAGGCTGAAATGTAAATCATATGCAAAATCACATCTCAGAGTTGCACAGTAGACCAAATACAGGAATCACAAACATACAGATAACCTAAAGCATTGTATAGCAGAGTTGCATGCAGTAAATAAAATAAAGATTTCTGATGCAATATAAACCATTATGTGGAGTAATCTACACAGTATTTATTTCACTCTAGTGACATAGATAATTTGTTCAACTATCTCTTCTGGAGCAACATATGCTAGTCAAACCAGAAAGTACTGACATTTCAGTAATGACTGAATGGCTGTTCACCCCCTGTATTGGTATCCTTAGGCTTACTGAACTATAGTACCAATTCTGCGTCCATGGTTGATTGCTACAGTTTCTAGCTCCTGATGAGTTAGTATCTTAGTTCTTTGTGTCTTCTGCAGCTGGAGTGCTAGGCAGGAAAGGGAAAACTTCTGTATTCTTACTTTCTTGCCCCACCCACACACTCATTGCACTTAGAAGAGACCCCCCCACAGGCTAACTCAGTTTTAAATTTTCTTATTCCACAACAGTGCCATATTTGCCAGGCTAGATCAATCCTTTTTTGCACTTCTGTTTTTGGTCACTGAAAAACTTTACTATTCTTTGCATGCTTCTGAAACTAGCCACTGAAGCTAAGGAAAGCCTTCAGCTAATGGTCTGAGTCTATCTTATTGAGACTTGCTCAGTTACACATAAAGACACAATGAATTTGCTTCATTCATACTCATTTGCATAATACCCCAAAAGGAGTCTAAGACAAGTAACAGGCTTAATTAGGACTGGTAACCGTAAGTCTGGGAAGAATCCTTGACTGAGTAAATTGGCCCTGAACCAGGAAGAATTGTCAAACAGAAAAGGCTAGTCCCTGCTGGGAGGTGAAAACATTTCAGAGTCTCAGTTATGAGGAAGTCAAAGAGGAAAGACATCTGTTAATCATAGTTTAAGGGTCATTATCTTTGCTAAAATAAACAAACATAGAATTTCAGCTGAAATACTAAAGAACTACCCCAAAGAGACCCAGTGCCCCCAGCTAAGCCGGTAGTTGAAAGGGGTGAAAGATTTTAGCTGCCCATCGAAAGTGAAGATTTATTCATTCCACAGAAACACTGTATAATGTGAAGAGTCCAGCAGCCGGACAACCTACCTGGCCTAGTTTAGCAGCAGTGGAGCCTGGTGAGGAACCAAAAGAGTAGCTGAACAACCCACTTGACTTAGCAAGTTGTCCATCATCGACCCTGTGCCCTTCAGCGAAATCTTTGAGGACCCTCTAGCAAAAGAAAGAACATTGAAGCTCTGTAGTTCTAGAGTTTCGAGTTGCTGACATGTTCTTTACTGCTTTTTTTTTTGTTTTAACAATTCCTCCCTGATTCAAATTCTGTGTGTGCTTGTGGGAGAGTGCAACCTTGGTTTTGGGAGAATTGCTTGTAATTACTGTTCTCATCTGAGAAAATGTTCTTGCTATAGAACTGAGTCCCATGGTTAGTTGTTAAGTAAAAGTAAATTGATGGGGCCTGTGAGGGACTATTAGGAAGATAGCTACTCATCCCTGGAATCTTAAAAATAGAAGTAACAACCTCTCTGGGGGCCTAACATGTCAGGGCCAGAGCAGATTGTAGGAGGAATTCCAGGGAAACACCATCTCAAATGATTCTTTGACTAAGGCCATATAATGATCACTTCTGTTTTCTCAGGATCAGTGTTCAATTGCTGTGGAGAAATAATATTAGCAGCATATTTTGTAGAGGTTCTACAGTACTATCAATTGTTGAGTGATAATCCTTGATAGGTGGCTTCCAGTCAATCTAATACTTCAATGTTCTTTCCTTGTGTTCTTCTAGCACCTTTTTAAAAATGAGATCATATAAATATCAACACCTCCAATAATTCTGACATAATTCGTTTTTTGAAGTACTGAAAATCCTGAAAAGTTACCAAAAGATGCTGAAAAATGTGAAAGGTCCCCAAATTCCAGGGGACATAAATCCACTTTGGCAAAAATTCTCCTGGGAAGATAAAACAATCATTTCCTTATCTTCCTCTGCTGGTGTTTATGTGTGTGTGTGTGTGTGTACATGACTCTTGGTATACTCTAGAGCTCTTGTATAATACTGGGTTCAATGTAGGATATTTTGAAAATGTGTATTTCAGTCAGCTTGAGCTCCCCATCCTATAAGTAATAGGAATCTTTGAAGTCATCTGGTATTATTTACACAAATAATAATATTATGTATTAAAGTGATATACTTATTTTTATATCACTTTTGTTTTTATATATATATCCCACCAACATTCCTGTCAGATAACAACCCAGAAAGCCATCTGTGTTGTTAAGCAAAATTGTCTCATTAGCATGGCTTTTGTTTCTTTTGAGTGGAAGTACTTTCAGCTGTTAAGTGCTAAGCCCCAGGCCCAGGGCCCTGTCAGGTGTGAAACCTGTGTGGGTACGGATTGGTGACTTAGGAGGGGCCAGCTCAGGAACCAATGGTCTCTGGTCGTTGAGGCGGGGCTTGAGAACACCAGAAGCTCAGCTGTGAGGAGGGGTGAGCCGGGAGACAACTTCAGCAGAGGCGGAAGCTGTGGAAGCCGGAAGCTGCAGAAGCAGGAAGCTGCCGAAGCAGGGCTTACCCGAGTGCGAGCAGGAATGTGAGGCCAGTGAAAACGATTTGGCTAAATACTATCTTGTTTTTCTGTGGCCTCCTGGTTGCTCTTGTGAGATGGGCTTTCTGGGCCTGGAGTCTTTTTGTCAAGACGTTGGAATGGGGAGGCTGGTTCAAGGTTCTGCTGTGGTGGGGCCTAAATAAATT
>CM053624.1:233933299-233969162 GCA_028646595.1 Phalanger gymnotis | reverse complement strand
GGGGGGGGTGGAAATGGGGAGAAAATCTGTAATTCAAACGCATGTGAAAATCAATGCTGAAAACTAAACATATTAAAAATAAATTTAAAAAAAAAAGAGATCAAAAGGCTTGGAATAAGATATTCCTGGAGGTCAGTGGAGCTAGGATTAAAACTTTTTCCAGCCAATGTCATTGTTTTGTGACTTCATGCCAAAGGTCTGCATTGAGCATGATGTATTATAACATCACTGTTAGAACTGAGGGATTTAATTTTTGAAGTATGGAGAGTTAATTGATTTGAATAATACCCTAAATTGATTTAATACCTCTCTTCTGAGGAAGTCTAAGCTCAAAAATTTCATTGAATGGCACTGTTATCTTGAATGCTGACACTGGTGAATGAATCATTCTCCCTTGTTCTTTACTCAGAAGGGAGGAGCCAGAGAGAAGTCATTTGTCTTGGGAAAGGTTCAGACCCTTTCTGTCAAATTAGATAAATAAAAACTCATTTTGGCATAGAAACATTTTTATATAATTTTAAAATTTTATTTATTTTCAGTTTTCAACATTCACTTCCACATGATTTTGAATTCCAAATTTTCTCCCCACCTTTCCCCTCCCCCATCCCAGGACAGCATGTATTTTGACTACCTCTTCCTCCAATCTGGCCTCTCTTCTACCATTCTCCCCACCTTGTCTTATCCCTTCCTCTTGTGTTTTCCTATAAGGCAAGATTAGATTACTATACTTCATTGCTTGTATATCTTATTTCCCAGTTGCATGTAAAAACAATTTTTAGCATTCATTTTTAAAGCTTTGAGTGACACGTTCTCTCCCTTCCTCCCTCCCCACCCATCCTGATTGAGAAGGCAAGGAATTCGATATAGGTCATACATGTGTAGTCATGCAAAACACTTCCACAATAGTCATGTTGTAAAGACTAACTATATTTCCCTCTATCCTGTGCTGCCCTCCATTTATTCTATACTCTTCTGTGACCTGTCCCTTGACAAAAGTGTTTCCTTCTGATTACTCCTTCCCCCAATCTGCCATCCCTTCTATTATTTTCCTCTCTTACCCCTTCCCACTTGCTCTGCTGTAGGCTAAGATAGATTTCCATACCCAACTGATTGTGTATGTTATTCCCTCCTTATGCCAAATCCTCACTTATTCCCTCTCACCTTCCTTTCCACTATAAAAACTTTTTCTTGCCTCTTTTATGTGAGATAATTTATTGCATTCTACTTTTCTCTTTCTCTTTCTCCCAATACATTGCTCTCGACATTTAATTTTATTTTTTAGGTATCATCCCTTCATATTCAGCTCACCCTGTTCCCTCTATCTATACATACATACATACATATGTATGTACATACATATATATATATATACATACATACATATGCATATATGTACACGCAAATATACACATACACACACAAACAAATACACACATATATACACATATATGTGTATATGTACAAAAACGCATATGTATATATATATACATAAAAACACGTATATGTATGTATGCTGTGTAGGTATGTATGTATGTGTGTATGTAGGCATGTACATTCCCTCTAACTACCCTAATACTGAGAAAAGTCTCATGAGTTATGACTATCATCTTTCCATGTAGGAATGTAAGCAGTTCAACTTCAATAAATCCCTTATCATTTCTCTTTCCTGTTTACCTTTTCATGCTTCTCTTGAGTAATATATTTAAAAGTCAAATTTTCTATTCAGCTCTGGTCTTTCCAATAAGAATGTTTGAAAGTCCTTTATTTCATTGAAATTCCATTTTTCCCTGAAGTATTATACTCAGTTTTGCTGGGTAGGTGATTCTTCATTTTAATCCTACCTCCTTTGACCTCTAGAACATCATATTCCAAGCCTTCTGATCCCTTAGCGTGGAAGCTGCTAAATCTTGTGTTCTTCTGATTGTGTTTCCACAATACTTGAATTCTTTCCTTCTGGCTTCTTTTGATATTTTCTCCTTGACCTATGAACTCTGGGATTTGGCTACAGTATTCCTAGGAGTTTTCATTTTGTGATCTCTTTCAGGAGATGATCAATGGATTTTTTCCATTTCTATTATTTCTATTTCTGTTTCTATTTTTCAAGTCAGAGGTTTTTCCAATGAAATATTTCACATTTCTCTGAGAAATTAGGGTTGTATACATACTTTGGAGAATGGACTCTATAGAGATGATAATTGATGATAATTGATCCCAAGGGAAGTGATGACATCATCAAGTGTGAGAGAAGAGAGAGAAAAAGAGAGAGCAGGATCTCAGACAGTTTTGCAGCATACCTAAAGTTAGAAAACCCAACATGAATGAACATTTCATGAAAGTACGAGGAAAAGGAGCCCTCCCACTCTCCATTTTAAGATGAATCCCAAAAGTCCATAAAGACAAAGTGACTTAGAGAAATAGTATTCAAACCTAGGTCCTCCAACTCCAAAACCAATGTTTTTGCCATTATGCTACAATCCCTTTAATGGCACTTATTCCAGTGACTCTGACAAACAATTCAAAGGTTCACAGGATCAGATATTCAGAGCTGAAAAGGCTCTACAAACAAACTACTCCAATCCCCTTATTATAAGAGAGGGCTGTCCAGCCTTAGATTTTTATTGAAACAATAGACGATATATTTTGATTTACATTTTAGCGAGACCTCTGCAGTAGCTTGGCTTCCTTTATTAAAGCATTTATGTAAACTTTTATTCTTGTAGGCACACCACATAAATCACACTGTGAGCATGTGGCCTGCCACATTTTGGACAGCTTTGTTATAAGAGAAGATAAATAAGCAAGTATTAAGCACCTACTATGTGCTAGATCCTCACTGTACTGAGTGCTTTATAAATATTATCTTATTTTTTTCCTCACAATAACCCTGAGAGATAAGTGATATTATCATCCCCATTTTTAAAATGTGGAAACTGAGGCAATTAGAGGCAATAAGAGGGTAGGCCCAGCTAGTAAATATATGAGGCCAGATTGAATTCAGGTCTTTCTGACTCTAGGTTCAGTACTCTATCCACTGTGCCATCTATAATACAATTGATCAAGCTGAGGCCCAGAGAAATTAAATAATGTACCCAGATCACACAGGTGGCATGGCTGGAATTTGAACTAGACCTGGGATTTAAACCCAAGTTTTATTGCTCCAAATATATTATGCTTTCCACTACGTCATCCTTCTTGCCCTAGAAACATTGATTCCAGTCAATTTTGGAACAAAGTAAGTGATGTGGCAGTAAACTTACCTTCCTGGTAATTTTTATATTGAGCTAATATAAAACAAGGTTTTCTTCCCTGAATATATGTTGATAATAGGGAGCATGGGTGAGAAGCAGTGAATTAACTTAGTCAGAGTTAAATCTATTGCTGAAAATTCACAAATTGCATGATCTACAGAAAGATAACCAGGAATGACTATATTTTATTACTTATCTACTTCACAAAGGATAAGTGCCCAGATTTTTTTAATTGACTAGTCTGCAAAATCAACTCTTCATTCTCTGCACTAATAGAAGAAATTTCTTGTGTAGATCATTCAAATATAATTTTATAGCCACTCGTCCATTGCACTCATGCCTCATTGAGCGCCTGGCATTATTATGCCCTAGGTTGAACTAGAGAGTTCCCAGACTGGATTCCAGTAAAATTTAGAAATTTATTGCATATATACATATATATATATATATATATGTATATATATATATGTGTGTGTATATATATATATATATGTGTGTGTGTGTGTGTGTGTGTGTGTAAGCTGATACATACTGTGTCCATTGTGGAAACAGAAATAGTCTAACCTGCTGGAAGTTAGGCTAGTTTTTCCTTAAAAGGTATTGAAACCATACTTTATTCCCTTTATCCTGATTGAATCAGGAGGATAAAGACCTAGACTACTAATATAACTTCCTCTGAGACTTGGATGGCTGACCACAATGAGCATTCAGAGATCAGGGAGTTTCATTTTACTTAATCTTATGTCTTCAATTATAATCAAAGAAATACTTGTTGAATGTCTTGGTATGGCTAGGTGTATCTCCTTTTCTTAATTTTTTAATAATGATATCTCATTTCATTCCAATAGTGAACATGAACAACCAGGAGCCTAATCAGTCAAGCCAAGTCCAAAATATCTTTCTTAATCATGAAGTTTTTGATTTGCAATTTTAATTATTAAATTTCCATAGCCTTGTATTTATTTTTGTTTTTCCTTATCCAAATGGACACAACTAAAGACAAGGTGGTGAAATTTGAAGAAAGATATTAATATAATGGAAAATTTCCTAACAATTAGAGGGTTTCAAAAGTAGACTATATTGCCAGGAGATAGGGCTTGGGAGAGGAAGGATCATAATGAGTTCCCTATATTGGACATCTTCAGGAAGAGCGTGAGTGATCATTTGTTGTGGTTGTTGTAGAGGGAAGTCCTTATTTAGATAGGGACTGGACTAAGCGACTTCGGAAATCTTTTCCAACTCTGGCCGTCTATGGTCCTATGACTCAGCATTGTAACTGACACATTCACATTAAATGGAATGACTATTTCTAAATGTGGTACTATGTGTACAATGACACGAAAGTAAGTAGGGAGTATTCAGCAAGTCAAAGTAGACAGTATCAAACAATGTATTCTACATACATCACCACCTTTTACATATTAGTACTGTGCAGAATGGCTAACAGAAAATCTATGGTTCTGCATGCATCATAGAAAACATTAATGTAAATATACAGTGTCCAGAAGACTTAGCATTTACTACTTTCTCCTAGAAGCACAAAGTTTGTGTACCAAAGGTCAAGAGCAGGAGGATAAAACTTCTATATATTTGAGTAAACTGTTCATCATACTAAAAGTCTATACCAACACACCAATAAATACACTTAACTTTCTGTAGTTAATTACAAAAAATAAAAAGATGCCCATGAAACAATGATTTAATAAAAAGAAATGTTTCTATATCATCACTCACATATGCATGCTAATGCAGTAAAAACAAAATGAACAGAATAATCAAATCTTGCATTGCACACTTCTAAAAGTGTATTTCAATACTTCGTGAATCTATGAAACCTATCCATGAAGATTAATTACCCCCATGCCTTTTTCTCCTATGTTATTCTTGGCCATAGTTTCATGTGTATCTGTATACACATAAGTATATATGTGTATATATATGTATATATATGTATGTATATATGTATGTATACGTATACATACATGCATGTGTATAAAATGCATATACATATATATGTATATGTATACACTCAGACATATTCAAAATATATGCAATATATACATGCATGTCTATGTGTACACATCTCCCCCTGGGATGTTCCCTTGTCATGGTGAAGCAGCTTGCATAATTCAATGAAACTATGAGATATGTCATCAGTGTTGCCCAAGATTTAAGGGATTAGATCTGGTAGAGAGAGTGCCTGAAGAACTATGGACAGAAGTTCACGATATTGTACAGGAGGCAGCAACAAATGACATTCCAAAGAAAAAGAAGAGCAAGAAAGCAAAATGCCTGTCTGATGAGGCTTTACAAATAACTGGGGGGAAAGGAAAGGGAAAGGAAAAGGGAAAGATTTACCCAAATGAATGCAGAATTCCAGAGAATATCAAGGAAAAATAATGTTTCCTTATATGAGCAATGCAAAGAAATAGAAGAAAACAGTAGAATGTGAAAGACATGAGATCTCTTCAAGAAAATTAGAGATATTAAGGGATATTTCATGTAAAAATGGGGACTTGTAGAAACAACACAATCAAAATAAATTAAGAGGTGGCAAAAATACATGAAAGAATTTAATATCACCAATAATCAAATGGCGTGGTGCTGATCTAGAGCTAGACATTCTGGAGAATAAAGCCAAGTGGGCCTCAGGAAGCATTGCTAACAATGAGGGATGGAATTCCACTTGAGTTATTTAAAACCCTAAAAGATGGTGCTGCTAAAGTACTGCACTCAATATGTCAACAAATTTTGAAAACTCAACAGTGGCCACTGGATTGGAAAGATCAGTTTATATCCCAGGCCTAAAGAAGGGCAATGCCAACAAATGTTCAAATTACTGAACAATTTTGTTCATTTTGTATGCAAGCAAGGTTGTGCTTAAGGTTCTGCAAGCTAGTCTTCAGCAATATGTGAAGCTAGAATTACCAGAAGAGCAGGTTGGTTTTCAAAGACACAGGGAAACTAGAGACCAAATTAGCAACGTTCTCTGGATAATGGAGAAAGCAAGGGAGTTTCGGAAAGAAATATCTAGTTTTGTTTCATTGACTACACAAGAGCCCTTGACCGTCTGGATCACAACAAAATATGGCAAGTGGTCAAAGAGGTGGGAATACCAGATCATCTTGTTTCCTGAGGAATCTGTGTACTGGCCAAGAGGCAACAGTTAGAACCAAATATGGAACAACTGATTGGGTTAAGATTGGAAAAGGAGTTTGAGAAGACCGTATATGCCACCTTATTAATTTAACTCATATTTACATACAAAGTACATACATATATACAACTCATATGTAGAGTACATCATGCAAAATGCCAGGCTGGATGAATCAAAAGCTGGAATGAAGAGTGTCAGGAGAAATATCAACAATCTCAAATACAAATGATATCATTCTGAGGGTAGAAAGTTGACAGAAATTAAGAAGCCTCATGGTGAGGGTGAAAGAATAGAGTGTAAAAGTTGGCTTGAAGCTTAACATAAAAAACTGAGATCTTGGCAACTGGTCCCATCACTCTCTGGCAAACAGAAGTAAAAGAAATAGAATAGGCATTATATTTCATATTCCTGGGTTCAAAGGTCCCTGCAGATGGTGACTGCAACCATGAAGTTAAGATGCTTGTTCTTTGGAAGGAAAGCCTTGGAAAATCTGGACAGCATACTAAAAAGCAGAAACATTATCTTCCCAACAAAGATCCATATAATCAAAGCTATGTTTTTTAAAGTAGCAATGTATGCTGTGAGCATTGGATTACAAGGAAGGCTGAGCACCACAGAATCTATGCTTCCAGGTCACGGTACCAGAGAAGACTTTTGAGAGTCCCTTGGACAGCAAAGAGATCAAATCATTCAATACTTAAGAAAATAATTTAGACTATTCACTGGAAGGTCAAATGCTGAAGCTGAATCTTAAATACTTTGACCACACAATATTGGAAAACTTCCCCAATTGATGTCAGGAAACATTGAAGGCAAAAGGACAGGGGGATGGGATGGGGTGGATGGATGGATAGTGTCATGGAAACAATGAACATGAACTTGGAAAAACTTCAAGAGACAGTGGAGGATAAAAGAGCTGGTGTCCATAGAGTCACGAAGAGTCAGACATGACTGAACAATTGAAATATGGGGGGGGGCACACACATTTATATCCCATAGCCCTCTTGTGGTTGTTTTTTTTTTCCTGATGCAAAAGGACAAAACTAGGGGCAAATGGGTGGAATTTGAAGAAAAAATAACAATATAATTTTTTAAAATTCCTAAAATTTAAGGCTTTTCAACAGTTGACTAGATTGCCAGGCTTTGGGAGAAGGAGGGATCATGATGAGTTCCATGCATTGGCGGTCTACAAGCAGAGTTTGAATGATCACTAAGTGGATTTCTTGAGGGATGTCCCATTCAGATAGGGATTGGACTGTGACCTCTGAAGTCCTTTCAAATTGCAACTGTCTATGATTTAATATAACTGATCATCTAACCTTCACCTTAAACTGAATGACTTTTTCTGAATGTAATCTACATATATATGTACAAGTTTTATACATATATGTATTATGTATATGCTGCATTTAGAAAAACCATTCCTATTTGTTTTTATATGTGTGTCATTATGTTATTATGTAAGTATACTCTATAGAGGACCTTCTGAAAGGTGTGATTGTCTTGGAGGGATGCCTTCCTCTGGTTCAAAACTTCAGTGCTCCTTTCCTCATTTCAAATAATATTGTCTCCCCTGAAAAGGGCTCCTTTCCATTTTTGTAAATATGAAAGCTGAATTTAATGATTGTTTCCTTGCTACGGCAAACCCCTCTACATTCACCCTTTAGCCCATTCCATTTTGTCTTCCCTAGACAATTATAACCTCTATCATTCTCATTCTTTCACTAATCTTCAGTCTTTTCCTATTTACCAGCTATTTTTTCTGAGGCCTTCCAAACATCCATCTCTCCCCCATTCTTAAAAAACTCTCTTAACCTGACCACCCCATCAGATATTGTCCTCTATCTCTCCTTCTCTTTTCAGCTAAACTCTGAGAAAGTGGTCCCTGTTTGATATTTCCACTTCCCATCTTCTTACTCAATTCTGAACCCTTTGAAATCTGCCTTCAGGCCTCATAATTCAATTAAAACTGCACTTTCCAAAGGTAGGAGTACTATCTTAATTGTCAAATCTAATGGCCTTTCCTCATTCTTCTTCCTTCTTGACATTTCTCTTCAGCCTTTAACACTGTCAATCAATAAGCATATATTAAGTGCCTACCAGTCATTGTGCTAAGCATTGGAGATACTGAAAAAAAAGGTACAAAATAGAGAGCCAGCTCTCAGTGATCTCAAAACTTAATGGGAAAAGATAAAATGAAAACAATTATGTACAAACAAGATATAAAGGATAAATTGATGATAGTCTCAGAGGGAAGACACCAAGATGAAAGGGGATCAGGAAAGGCTTCTTCCGGAAAGTGGGAATTTAACTGAAACTGGAAAGAATTTAGGGCAAGTAGATGTTGAAAATGAAGAGAGTATTCCAGACATAGAGAAGAGTCTGTAAAAATGTAAATGTTAGAAGACTGAGTGTTGTGTTCAAAGAACAGTGAGGAGACTGGTGCAAGGAATAAGGTGCAAGATTAGAAGGCAGAAAAGGGTCACATTATGGAGAGTTTAGTCAAAGGATTAACTATCTGTTACTGGAAGTAATCAGAAATCATTGGAGTTTATTGAATAAGGGGAGGGGTAGTTTGCATTTTAGAAAGATCACTTTGACACATGAGTGAAGGAAGAGAAAAGTCAGGGAAACCAACCAGCAGGCTATTGCAACACTTCAGGAGTGATGTGATGATGGCATGCACCAGGGAGGTGGCAGTGTCAGAATAAAAAAAAAAGATGGATTATACCAGAAATGTTATGAAGATAGAAACACCTGGACTTGGCAACTGGCTGGATATTATGAATGAGAGAGAGTGATGAGTGAAGAATGACAGCTAAGTTGTGAGTCACTGGCATGTAATGGAGTTAGAAAAAAAGAAGAGAAGTTGGAAGAAAAGAGTGAGTTCAGTTTTGGACATATTGAAACTCTCCTCTCTAGGTTTCTATGGCACTGCTTTCTCTTGGTTTCTCTTACCTTACAGATATTCTCAGACCACTCCTCATTCTCATTTTCTGTATCTTCATTCAGAAGACACAGTTCCTGACTATGTGTGTCCTACAAGACTCTGACCTGAGCCCTCTTCTAATCTCCATCAATACTGCCTCATTCAGTTATCTCATGAACTCCCATGGATGCAGTTATGATCATTTATACAGATAATTCCCAAACATATCTATTCATCTCTAACCTCTTTTCTGAGTTCTAGTCTTACAATAACAATTCCCTGTTGGACGTCTCCAACTGGATGTCTTGTAGACATTTCAAACTGAATATGTCCAAAACAGAAACTATTATCTTTCACCTCACACCCCTTCCTCTTTTGAGCTTTGCAATATTGCCCAGGGTACCATGATCTTCCCAAGAACTATGTCTACAACTTCAGTATCATCCACAACTCTTCATTCTCTCTCATCCCAATAGACAATCTATTGACATCTTGCCATTTCTACCTTCACATCTCTCACACAGCTGTTACCCACACGACTGCAGTCTAACTGCCTCACACATGTGCTACTGCAAAATCTTTTCCCTGGGTCTCCCCACCTCTTCTCTTTCCACTTCAATCCACAGTCCATTCAGTTGATAAAGTGATCTTCCTTAAATGTAGGTCTGACAATGTGTTCTCCTCTGCCCCATCATTCAATTTAAAATCTTCTGCCTGAATTTTAAAGCCTTTAACAAATTATATTGTTCCTACTGTTTAATTTTTTCTTATACTTCATTTCCCTCAACATATTCCCAGATCTAGTTCCACTGGCCTTCTTGCTATTCCTTACAAACAAAAACTCATCTTCTGCCTTTTTAATGGCTGTCCCTCATTTCTGCAATACTATTTCTCATCTCAGCTTCCTGGCCTTCTTGGCCAAGATTCAACTTATATCCTGCCTTCTGAAGGAGGTGATTACCAGTCTCTCCCCAACACCCTGCTAGGGCCTTCCCCCTGAGATTACCTTCGGTCAACAAGCATTTATCTCTATCCTCAGCACCTAGTGCAATGTCTGGCACATAGTAAATGCTTAATAAATGTTGTTGACTGGCTGACTAAACATAAGAATTTTACTTTTGTGTTTTTTGGGTCATTCTATCCCAAAAACATTTGCTAATAGGAAGTTGGATATGTTGACTAACTTTCATTCATTTGTTTAATAAACATTTCAACGTTTGGTATCAGGATGCCCAAAAAATAAATATAATAACCTTTTCTCGCAAGGAATTTATAATAAAGTATGAAGGATAAAATACTCACTATTAAATTCAGTACTAGATACTGGGCAGTTACAAAGACAAATACAGCATGATCCCTGCCCACAAGGAGTTTACAATATAGAACAGAGGGGAGAAAAGCTTACACAGGTTAAATATGAAACAAATTAAAATATACCAAGGATATGAAAATAGTCCTGGCTGCTACAACATAAGGAAGTCTCCAAATACTTTGAGAAACATTTAAGGAAGATTAAGGAAGTTGATGAGAAAAGGTCCTGAGGACCATTTCATAATTCTAATATACTCCATGAACCACAGGCTCAAATATTATCCAAGCAAAATACATATTACAAAAGAGGCAGAAAGAAGCCTCCCCAATGGTAGTAACAATAGTAGTGGGTAGAATGGCTGGCCCCAATAGTAGCAGAGAAAACTAGTTCAGATTATGTTCCAGTTAACAAGTATGGGAAGGTTAATAATAGTAACAAATGAGTAATATAATACTTAGAAAAACCTGCTTCATTTTCAGGAAAGACACATGAATCATAAAGATATCAAAGAGAAAAATGCAATTCTACAAATTAAGGTATTGACTAATATTTTCAAGACAAAATCTGATGGTAAAATATATTTAAAGCAACTTCTAGGGAATACCAGTCTTAACATATAACTTGTGTATGGTCTCCTTGGAGTGGTTTCACTTACATTGTATAGAAAGATTAACATTTCCTTATCAAAATGGAGGAAAAGGATTTACAGATATTCTCAGAACACATGATAAAACAGTTTTTAAAAATACACAAATATTTTTGGAATTTTGTTGTCATTGTTTCAGTTGTATCCAGCTCTTCATGACCCCATTTCAAGTTTCCTTTGCAAAGATACTGGAACAGTTCGCTAATATCTTCTCCAGTTCATTTTATAGATGAAGAAACTGAGGCAAAGAGGGGTAAGTCATTTGCCTAGGGTCACACAGCCAATAAGCATCTGAGGCTGGATTTGAACTCAGGTCTTTCTGACTCAAAGCCCAGATTTCTATGAATTATACCACCAAATTGCCCCCCTTTCTTCAAGATGTTTGCAATAGACATCCCAAATCAACAATAATAAAGGATAATAATAAGTATACACTGCTGTACTTGCTGACTATAAGTAAAAGTGGTTTACCCATGGACAGAGTTTATGAAATGACTAAGAGTCAAGAGAGAAATCAAAAGTCACTTCATACTTAACATCCACATTAATTGAACAAGCAATATATCAGCAAACAAGCAATGACCAAATGGATGAAGCATAAGTAATTGTTTACAAAAATGGAAGCATTTATGATAATAATTCAGGAACAGATCATTGGGAGTAGATATCAGAGGAAGATTATCCTTAAGTAGCCCAGATGTTGATTAATGCAGACTTTTGCTGAGAAGTAGTAGAAACTATGCAGCACATCACTGCAGGATGCAGAATTTAATATCTACCAAATACAAAGAAAAACATAATCAGGTGAGAAGAATTACATACCTTATCATTTCCAAATCAGCTGACAACAGAACACAGTATTACAAATAAAACCAACAAATCTCCCCAAAGATTCATGAAATAAACTTTGCTACAACCACAGCCTCATTACAAACAGAATTGCCCCAAAACTAGCCAGACATAACATTAATCCATAAAAATTTTAAAACAGCATATTAATTGGTATCAAACAAATACTAACAATATCCAAAATGCATAGGATAAAAAGCTTTCAAACTGTAGGCCTAACAGAAGAATTAAACTATGTTTTGTTTTAATTAGGAATAGGAAAAGATAAATAACATTCCTACTTTCCTATGTACTACTAGAATTGTTTAGAAGTTGTTTTCAGTGAATCTATAAAAGATAAGCATACAGCCCAACATTTTTAATCAATTACAAAAAACATCATTTTATCTGGCTGTACAATAATCCACAGGATGTTAAATATACAAAATAATAAAAAGCAAGGTAGCAATTTGCCATCTCACTATTTTTAAATCCAAATGTCATCCAAAAGTGAGAAATAATTTATAACATCATAATAATAATACAATAGTGGTAGTAATTAATAAAAGGAATAAGAATAAGAATTGTATTTGTATAGTACTTTAAGGTTTACAAGGCATTCTAAGATCTCTTATTTGATGCTCACAAGAAATGTCTGAGGAAAAATAAAGGTTACCTTTACCGACTTTTGTTTTGCTTAAAGCTCCAGATTTTAAGTTTATGATTCTTGCATAGATTGCATTTCTATGCAATATCTCCAAAGAAAAATTTAGAGTTATAGTCCAGAAAAATACAAAGATGGTCTAAATATGCCTGAGACAATATTCTAAAACCTTGAAGAGCAGAAAGGGGAGAAGGAAGAGCTCTAATTATCGTCCCGCTTTCATTTCCATTTTCTGTCAGGCCCATTTTGTGAGTCCCTAGGAAGTATTTAATCACCATTTGTGAGTGATGTCACTCCATTTATGTGTCATCTAGTGTATCCATTTCAGGGCACATGTCCTGGGAATGTACAGCATCTCCCATAGGGTCAGATAAAAAGGAAAAGCTTTCTCTTCACTGATAGGTTAAAATGATGCAAAGCAGGTCAAGTTCTTCAAAAAATTTCCACTGTATAATTCAAAGCCAAAGAAAAGTTCAAATTGAATCTTTAACAAAGACTGCTTTTAAGAGATGCCCTATCTGTAAAGATTGCTGTGAACAAGCTATTTCACATGCATTTTTGATGTCCATTCACCTTGGTATTGACACTGTGTTTTGACAGTAAAAGGAATCAAAACTATTCTGAGTATCTAAGGTGGCTGTATTGACACATTTAATTATACTTAATGTTTTAACAGCAAGGCAAAGTGTGTTGGTATGGTTTTCCCATCACTCTTGACTTATTAAATCTTCCCTCAGGATAGAAGGGTATACCTCAAAAGGAAAAAAAAATTCTATATGGAATCAATATAGCTAGACTAAAGATAGCCCCTGAACAACAGACAGCCTTCTTTGTGAAGGTTATGCTTGAATCATACTTCTCAGTGGAAATAACCTGACCACTGTCTACTTCGCCCCCACTCCACCAACTCCAAAGAATGCAGAATTCCCTAATTTAGGTATTTACAAGTAGGAATGCTATAAGCATATGTTTGGCATTTAAGACCCTTCATAATCTTGCTCCAATCTACCTTTCCAAACTAATTTCATATTACTCTCCCTGAAACAGTCAAACCTAGACAAATTGGCCTACTTAATTTTCCTCATTTATGATATTCTATTCTCTCACTTCTGTGCCTTTGCATAGCATATCCACAATGCCTGGAATACTTTCTTTTCTGAACTCTGCCCTTGGAATGTGTGGCTCCCTTCTAGACTCAGCTCAGCTGCTTCCTCCTAAATAGCTCATTGCCACTCAGAACCTTCACCATAACCATTGAAATTACTTTGCATTTATAGGGCATATATTTTATATTTACTCAACTGTATGCATATTATGTTTCCTTTCCAACAGCCAATCACAACAAAGCTTTGGGAAGGCAAAAACCATTTTACTTTTGGCCAGCACCTAGAACAGTGAAGGGAGCACAGAGATGAAGGATAGAATGTTGTGTCATGTACAAAGAACAAGTAATCCAGCTTGTATGGAATGTAGGCTGAATGAAAATGAGTAATATATAATGAGCCTGGGAAAGCAGGCAGGTACGAAGTTGTGAAAACCTTTAAAGGCCAAGTAGAAGATTTTATATTGCATTCCTAGAGCCAAGAGGGAACCACAAAAGATTTTAAAGCAGAAGAAAGACATGGTGAGACCTATATTATAGGAATGTCACTTTGGCAACTTTCTGGATGCAAAAGGGATCCAGGTAGGAGGTGGAGGCCTGAACCAGAGTAACATTCATGTGATTGGAAAGACAAGGATGGATATGAGAGATATATAGATAGGATAAACAAAATGTGACAACTGATTGGAGCAGTAAAAGGGAATAAGGAATCAAGGATTACATGGATGTTTTGAATCTGGAAGGAATGGTACCCTTGGAAGAAATTGGGATTTAGGAAAAGGGGTAAATTGAAGATTGTGGGGCAAAATAAGTTATATTTTGGACATATTGAGTTTGAGATGTCTATAGGATATCAAGGTGGACATTTTCAATAGGTATTTGGTAATTTAAGACTGGAACTCAGGAAAGAGACCTAGGTTATATATAGAACTGGGAGTCATCTGCATAAACCGAACCCTTAAAATGAACTCACTGGGGCTGATGACTTCCAGAAGAGAGCTTAGAGCAAGAGAAGGGAATTGTATTTAGGATTAAGTCCCTCAGGAAGGTTCCCTGAGGGACATCCTCATTTAGGAAGTGGGACATGAATGATGATCCCACCAAGCATAGTGAGAAATAGTGGCCAAACAGATAAAAGAGGAACTAACAGAGTGAAGGACCATGAAAATGATGGCAGGATGGAATACACAGGAGAGGGTATTGATGATCTGGAATAGCGCTGTGATAACAAAACTGAAAGTCATAATGAATATAAAGACTAGATCTGGGGAAGTGATGTACAAGGAGGTAGAATGATAGGAGGTTATTGTCAGAGGAATTTCAGAGTTCTTTATTATGGGAGTAAAATGCTTGGCAATAAATGCAGGGGTGTGTCCAACTCTGTACATGGCTGAGGTTGAAGCAAAGATATGGATCACAGGTTCATTTAGATAGGATCCTTGTACCACATTCATTACAATATCCCAGTTAACTTTAGACTGCTTAGGGCCTCTTGAAATACACCCTGCACCACGGAATATGACAATGTTCACCAGGAACATCAAGCCATGATACTTTGGAGTTTAGCAACATGTATATTCAAGTTACCTAACATAAGGACGGGAAATTAGTAGAGAGGAAAACTGTGATTGTGGTACATTATTCCTTGAGAAGGGACAATTATTTTAAGGGCTGAACTTGCAGCAGGAGTATCTGGGAGTCACAGTGGGGAGCAAAGACTATTTCTCCTACTCCTCTTGGAACAGTATGTTAGGGGTCATGAGAGAAATTTCATCTGTTAGTTAAGAGAAAGTAGTATCTTCAGATAGGAACTAGGTTCCCATAAGTTCTAAAAGATGGAAGATATGAAAAATGAAAAAGTCTAAGAGGAAGTAAAGTTTAACATTAGACTTTGAGGTGGTCCAGAGGGCTGAGAGAAATAGATTGTAATTTGGAAGGGTTGTAGCTGAGGGAAAGGTAGGGAATAAGAGAAGAAAGAGTAGTAGCAGAAGAGATGATGGATTTTAGGTCAGTTAGTCGAGGATGACATATCACCTGTATTGGAAGAACAAGAGGTTGAAGTTTACTCACATTACAATAGGAATATAGTATTTCTTCATTGAATTTCTCACCTTAAATATCCCTATAAAAGTCAGAAGGTGACATCACTTCTCCTTCAAGCACTTCAAAGATAAAAGATTAGGCATAGTGTTAGCAACAATTCCAGTACATAAAACCCTCACAGCAACAGGTCTATTATCTAAGACTTTGGTCCTGGACTTGTCCTGGAGGCCAAGGGCCTGTCTCTGGGTCTGAGGGGTTAGATTTCAAAAGATTTAATTCCAGAGACAAGATGAGAAGTAAATGACCATTCCCATGGTCTCAGCTCAGTGGTAATAGATGCTAAATTGTAACTTTAAATCCCTGGGCCAGTGTTGCTGTCAGAACTACATTCAGCATCATAGTCAGCAATGGTGGTAAAACTGAGAATAGTTGGCTGGTTCAGTAATAACATTTCAACTTTTATATCTTTTACATATATACATATAATATTTTACAAATATTAATTAATATGAATAGGAAAGTTATATCTATCCCCACTTTAACAAAGAAGGAAACTAAGGTTGAGAAATTAGTGGTCTTGCCTGTTGTCAACCCAGGTTTCTTTTGACCAGCAACAGAGTTGGCATAACTAGACTGCACTAATACAGGAATATGAAAAATCATCAACAGTGAGGACAGGCAACTATAAGCCCAGGAAATTTAAATAGATTAGCCAATATTGTTACTTTAAGTGATTTGGGTTCTTCACTGAGTAAGATGCAAATAAGCATTATTCTGGTTTCCCAAAGGGAAATTTCCCTCATTTTAATGTGCCTTCATGGCTTTCCCATGGAACTGGCATAAACGCATCTGGGGAAGATTTTTGTGAGTTTGTACCTGTCTGTGTTTTATCAGAACTTGATGTCATTTCATATTTTAAGGGAGCAGTATTTGGCATATTTTAAATGAGAAGTCTAGTTCAGAGATAGCATTTTTATTAGAATTGTTCTAAGACTTCTCTGTAAAGATATATTTGACAACTCAAATGAAAATCTTTATTTACATGAAATACTCATTTCAACTAAACCATTGGAATACATGTTACACAAATATAGGAGACTGGTTACTTAGCTGCTCTGGGAATCACTTTCTTCATTTTTATAAAGTGAGGTGGTTGGCAAGCAAATTGGCAAAGAAGACAAAAGATGGGAATAGTCCCTATAAGAAGGGTTATAGAAAGACAAACATATTACATCTGAGCATTGTTGGAGAAGCTGTGAATTATTTTAACCAAAAAAGAAAGCAATTTGAGAATAAGTAAAGAGAAGGACTTATATGTCCATACCCTTTGACCAAATATTTCCATTCCTATATATATTCCCCCAAAAGGTTTATTACAAAATCAAATATTTTTGGAAATGATATATATATATATATATATGTGTGTGTGTGTGTGTGTGTATGTGTGTATACGTGTGTATATATATGTATGTGTGTGTTGTGTATATATGTGTGTGTATATATATGTATGTGTATCTATATATATATGTGTGTGTACATATATGTGTGTATATATATGTACATATATCCATGTATTTGGAGTGGCTAACCAAAGATAATGCATGAATATAATCCAATATTACTTTGCCTTAAGAAATGACAGATTAAGAGAAGCATGGGAAGACTAGTGAAGTAAGCAAAACAAAAAAGAAATTATATACAATTACTACAACAGTGTAAGGCTGTCCTGGGCTGGAGCCCTGCTTCCCTCTGCTGTTTTGTGGGTTCTGCAGTTCTAGAATTGGTTCAGAGGCATTTTTCATAGGTTTTTGGAGGGACGTGGCAGGGAGCTCACGCTAGTACCTGCTTTCCAGCTGCCATCTTGGCTCCACCCCCTGCTAGCTCAATTATAATTTTTAAAGAATCATTTTCTTCAGTGAGTTTCTGCATCTCCTTTTTCATTTAGCCAATTCTACTTTTTAAGTAGTTTTTCTTCAGTGAATTTACACTCCTCTTTTTGCATTTTAACAATTCTGATTTTCTTTTTTTAATTCTTTTTTGTCTTATCTATCTCTCTGTCTATATTTATTTCTAATTTTCTACATTCATTTTTATTCGATATTGAGTTCTAGATTTATACCTGTTCCCACCCTGGTCTCCCAAGACACCATGCAATCTGATATAGGCTATATGTATACATTCTTATTAAATATATTTTCACTTTAGTCATGTCATAAAAAGTATTAGGACAAAGAGAAACCATGAGAAAGAAGAAACGAGAGAGAGAGAGAGAGAGAGAGAGAGAGAGAGAGAGAGAGAGAGAGCAAATAGTAGACTTTAATCTTCATTCAGGCTCCTCAGTTCTTTTTCTGGATCAGGTTAGCATTTTCCATCATGAGGCTTTTGGAGTTGTCTTAGATCCTTGCATTGTTGAGGAGAGGTAACTCTACCAAAGTTAGTCCTTTCACAGTGTTGCTGTTACTGTGTACAATGTTCTCCTGGTTCTGCTTACTTCACTCAGCATCAGTTCATGTAAATCATTACAGATTTTTCTGAAGTCTTCCTGGTCATCATTTCGTATGGAAAAATAGTATTGCATCACATTCATATGCCACAACTTGTTCAACCATTCCCCAATTGATGAGCATCCCCTCAACTTCCAATTCTTGGCCACCACAAAAGGAGCTGCTATAAATTGTTTTGTGCATGTGGGTTCTTTTCTATAATTTGTTGTTTGACCCACTAATTCTTTAGGATTGGATTATTTAGTTTCCAACTATTTTTTTCTTTCCATGGCCCTTAATTACATGTAATTTTTATTGCATCATGGTCTTCTGCCCTTCTGCATTGGACTGTCAGGGTTCTATGCCCAAATACATGGTCAGTTTTTGTATAGGTGTCATATAACTCTAAGAAAAAAAAGATATATTCCTTTCTATCCCCATTTAATCTTCTCCAGCGATCTGCCTCATCTAAGTTTTGTAAAATTCTGTTCACCTCTTTAACTTCTTTCTTGTTTACTTTGTGGTTAAATTTATCTGTTTCTGAGAGGTGGGGGGGGGGGTTGATATTCCCCACTGCTATAGTTTTGCTCTCTATTTCTTCCTGTAACTCCCTTTACTTGTCCTCTAAGTATCTGCATGCTATACCATTTGGTACACATATGTTTAATGATACTACTTCATTGTCTATGTTACCATTTAACAGGGCGTAGTTTCCTTCCTTATCCCTTTTAATTAGATCTATTTTTCTCTTACTTTGTCTGAGATCTGGATTCCTACCCTTGCTTTTTTTTTCTTACTTTAGCTGAAGCATAATATATTCTACTCCAGCCTTTTACCTTTACTCTGTGTGTATCAATCTGTTTCAATGTGTTACTTGTAAACAACATATTTTGGGATTTTGGTTTTTAATCCACAATGCTACCTGTTTCCATTTCATAGGAGAGATCATCCCATTCACATTCACAGTTATGATTACAGTGTCTTTCTTTCCATTTTATTTTAATCTATTTATGTTTTTCTCTCTCTTTTTCCCTATTCCTCCTCACCTGTGTTTTGTTTCTCACTCTGCCTCCCACTATCTGCCCTTCCTTCCATCAGCCCCCCCCCCTTTTTCCCTTTCCACTCCTAATTTCTATAGGGTAAGATGTATTTCTATATCCTATTGACTGTTTGATATTCCATCGTTGAGCCAAATCTGATGAGAGTAAGGTTCAAACAATACTCACCCCGTCTGTTCTTTCCCTCTACTGTAACAGGTCTTTCTGCCATTTTATGTGATACAATTTACTATTTCTGCCTCCTCCTTTCCTCTTCTCTCAATACAATATTCCCCCATAATTATTTTTAACATTACATCAGAGTCAACTTATATCCACATCCTCTGTCTATGTATGCCCCCTTCTAAATGTCATAATAAAGATATGGCTCTCAAGAGTTACAAGTATCATCTCCCCATGTAGGGATGTAAACAGCTTAACCTTATTAAATCAGATATTTTTATTTTTATTTTCCTGTTTATCATTTTATGCTTCTTTTAAGTCTTGTATTTGAAGATCAAATTTTCTGTTTAGCTCTGTGTTTTTCATCAGGAAGGTTTGGAAGTCCCTCATTTGGTTGAATGTCCATCTCCTCCCCTGAAAGACTATGCTTAGTTATGCTAGGTAGTTGATCCTTGGTTGTAATCCATGCTCCTTTGCCTTATGGAATATCATATTCCAAGCCCTCTGATTTTTTTTAATGTAGAAGCTTCAAGGTCCTGAGTAATTGTGACTTTGGTTCCATGATATTTGAATTGTGTCTTTCTGATTGCTTGCAGTATTTTCCCTTGACCTGATAATTCTGGTATTTGGCCACAATATTCCTCGGCATTTTGATTTTGGTGTCTCTTTGAGGAGGTGATTGGTGGATTCTTTCAATGACTATTTAACCCTCTTGCTCTAGGAACTCAGAGCAGTTATCCTTGATAATTTCTTTTAAAATGCTGTCCAGGTTATTTTTTTTTTTTTGGTCATGGCTTTTAGTTTTATTTTTACATATTTTATTTATTATTATTTATATTACATATGAAATATATATTATTTATTTATTTTCCAATAATTCTTAAATTGTCTCTCCTGGATCTATTTTCCAGGTCAGTTGCTTTTCCAATGAGATATTTTACATTTTCTTCTATTTTTTCATTCTTTTAATTTTGTTTCACTGATTCTTGATGTCTACTTGCCCAATTCTTATTTTTAACAAATTGTTTTCTTCAGTTAGCTTTTGTACCTCCTTTTTCATTTGGCCAATTCTGCTTTTTAAGGAGACGTTTTCTTCAGTGGACCTTTTCCACTTGGTCAACTGTACTTTTTAAACAATTATTTTCTATAATCAATTTTTGACCTTCTTTTTCCAAGATGTTGCCTCTCTCTTGCATACCTTTCATTTCTTTTCCCAATGTTTCCTCTGCTACTCTTATTTGACTTTTTAAATGCTTCTTGACCTCTTCCAAGAAGGCTTTTTGGACTTGAGACCAATTCATTTTCCTCTTTGAGGTTTCAGATGTAGATATATCAACAATGTTGTCCTCGTCTGAATTTGTGTTTTGATTTTCCTGTCCCTATAGAAAGAATCTACGGTCAGTGTCCATTTCTGCTTTTTGCTCATAGCATGATGTTTGCCTAACTCCTGGCTTTTAAAGTTGCTGGAGCATAGGAGACACTATCCCAAGCTTCTTGTGCTGGAGGCCAGGGGCCTGCTCACTGGCTTTGTGTGCCGGGGCTTCAGGTGCTGGTGGTTGGAGGCTGTAGGTACCTGGCAGCTTATCTGGTGTTGAGCTAGGGTGCTGGTGGTCGTGTCTGGTGTATGCTGAGGCCACAAGGGGTTTTTCTGCATTGCCCCAGGACTACACTGAAGCTCATGGGATGGAGTCAGGTTCTGCCTGTTAGAGGACACCTATTCAGCTGGGACTATAACAAAACACATGGGCGTTTAACTATTTGAGGATGCCTGCCTGCTCAGACCTGTGCTAAATCACACAGTGGCAGACTGCTGGGGGATGCCTCCCCTACAGGGCTGTGCTGCAGCATGGGGAGTTTCAACTGCTTGAGGACAGCTAAGAGTTGGCACATGTGGTGGTACTCTTGTCTGGAATCTGCTGGTTCCCCTGGCTGTGCCAAAGCACTCAGGTGTCCTCATGTTGGTGCCTGCCCACTCATCCACCCTGGGGCTCAGGATCTCCCACTGGTTTGCTGAGGTGGGGTTTGCTTCTAGTTTGCCAGCCACCTCTAGTCTTTGATTTTGCTCCCTTTCCACCAGAACAAGAGGGACCTTTCCTCACTTATCTCCCAAGCCTCCCAGGCTAATAGAATGCTCCTCCCCATTTTTCTGCTAGCTCCACTCTTCCAGGAATTTTCCTGGGGTGATATTTTCTAGGTTTTCAGAAGTCAGTAAGGGAGAGTGAGAGTAACTTACTACTTACTCCTCCATCTTGGCTCCTGGAAGGAATTCAACTAATTCTGCTTTTTAGTGCATTCTTCTCCTCATTTCATTTTTGTACCTCATTTGCCATTTGGCCTCTTCTGTTTTTAAGGTGTTATTTTCTTCAGGTTTTTTGTCTCCTTTACCAAGCAATTGATCCTTTTTTCATTATTCTCTTGCGTCACTCTCATTTATTTCCCCAATTTTTCCTCTACCTTTCTTATTTAATTTTCAAAATGCTTTTTCAGCCTTTCCATGGCCTGAGGCCAATTCATTTTTTTGGAGGCTTTGCATATAGAAGCTTTGACTTTGTTATCTTCTTTTGAGTGTGTCTTTTGATCTTCCTTGTCACCATAGTAATTTTCTATAGTACAGTTTTTTTCTGTTGTTTGCTTATTTTCCCAGCCTATTTCTTGACTTTTAACTGTTTGTTAAAATAGTGCTCTGTTTCCAGGGTGGAGAGTGCATTGTCCCAAGCTTTAGGGATTTTGTGTGACCATTTTCAGAGATATTTCTAGGGACCTGTTTTTCCAAGATGGTATGACCTAAGGAGACGTATTTAATACTCTCCTGGCCTGTGCTCTGGTCTGTGAGTGAACACAAGCATTCTTTTCTTGGAACTGTGATGAGTATCCCCGCTCCACTGTGGCTGCAAGCTCTGGTGTGCTAGTGCTCCTCCTTTCCCTGAGGCTTTTGACTAGGACTGTGAACCAAAGCAGCAAAGAGTGGGCAAAGCAGCAGAGTCTTGCCCCCAGTGCCAGCAAAGATACTTCTGTAATCTCCTTCTGATCAGTTTTTTGACCCCCTGACACTCTGTGGACTGAGACCTCTAGAAGTAGCCACTGCTGTTGCAGATTCAGTGAGTCCCAAGGCCTGCTCTTGATTTGCTGGATCCAGATCTACACTGATGTAGCCTGAGCTGGACCATGCTCCACTCTTACCCAGGTGCAGCAGACTTTTCCATCAACTTTCTAAGTTGGCTTGGTTGAAAAATTATTTCACCCTGTCCTTTTGTGGATTCTACTGCTCTAGAAATTGTTTTATGGCATTATTTAAAGGTGCTCAGGCATGTCACTGCCTTTTCTCTGCCATCCTGGCTCTACCTGGGTGTCTATTTTATAAAGTAAACAAAAATAGAGGAAATTATTTCTTTCCTTGCCTTAAGTATTTTACATAAAGAAATAGGAATTGGGACTTTATCTGTGGTTTCACTGGTATAGGAAGTCCTAGGTGAGGAAAGTCCCTTCAATATAGGTTGCCACCTTCTCTGAAATTTATAGTCTTGGAGAATCGACAACAACACTGAGAAGTTAACCATTTCAATCAGGGTCACACAGCCATTTGCAATATCAATTAAGTTGGGACTTTCTTACTGTTTTTGATTGAGTCTTACTAGGTGCTAAGCCCCAGGCCCAAACTCCTATCTATTAGGTGCTAAGCCTACGTGGGGGTGAATGGGTAACTAAAGTGGGGCCAATGAAGAGAGGTCTGATAAAATCTTTGCTCTTAAACAGGCCCAAAACCCCTAGCTATTAGGTGCTAAGTCCATGTGGGCATAAAGACCTCAAGGTCCTAGAGGGAGGTGCTAACTCCAGAGCCAATAGTAAGAGCTTAAGTTCTGGTCACTCAGATGACATTTGATGATGGCTAAAGAGTACATAAAAAGGGAAGACGGAGCTATTTGCTGAGGGCTCTCATTCTTGGTGGCACACTGATGTGGAGACTCCGGGCAGCTGCAGAGCCCTCCAGCTTTTAAACCCGGATGTTTGGAATTGGTTAAACTCTGGTCACTATGCATTGAGATTTGAATCAGACAAGGTCTGTCTGTTGATGTTTGTAATTTGTTTGTATTTGCTTTGAAGCTAAGGGTGCTGGCTTTTCCCCCTGAACTGAGTGAATGATATTTGTATACTGTGTTAAAGTAAGATCCTTAACCCCTTAACATTGTTTTCCTGAGTAAAGCAGATCAAAAGAACCTGGGCTTGCAGTGTTCTGTGAGCTGGTTGTTGTTGGTTTTACACCCCCACAACAGCTGCTAGCCTGATTGTTACAACACCATTATGTGTCAGAAGTGGTACTTGAACCCAAATCTTCTTAATTCAATGAGCAGTTCTCTATGATTCCCTTATGTTAGAATGATTTGTCAAAATTGTTTTTTTTTTAATTTTTATTAGCTTAGTATGTGTTTAACTCTCTTTGTAATTTCAATGTTTATCACAGTGACTGACATATAATCAGTACTTTAATCAATTCTTCTTGAGCGACTGACTCAACTGCCCAAATGTGAAAAACCCACTAAATAAACAGATAAACATCACTGGTCACAAAAGACCTCTACCTAGAAGAGTCATTAATAGTATGGCAGGTTGAGAGTACCATAGAATATATTCTCTTTAATTGAGTTTCTAATAACATAATTAGTAATAATAATAACAATAATGGTTATGTTTGTATCATGCTTTTGTTTTGCAAATCATTTTATATACATTGTTTCATTTGATCCTCACATTACTTTTTGAGATAAGTTCTATAATTATTTTCATTTTACAGAGGAGAGAACTGAGATGAAGTGAGGATAAGTTAATTATCCAAACCATGGTACAGGGAAAAGAATGCTGCCTCTGAAACTTTCTTTATACTTACATGGCCTTGGGCAAATTACTTAATCTCTAGGTCTCAGTTTCTTCATCTGTAAAATGAGAGGATTAGACTAGATGGCCTCTGAAGTCCCTTTCTGCTCTATATCTATGATTTCTGTGTCTGAGATGGAATTAAAATTTAGTTTCTCTGACTTCAAATCCAGCACTCTATCATCATATCATGATGCCTCTGTTGACAGTATAAACTAAGGAAAATTATGTCTTATAGCTTCATATTCAAGAATATCATCCATCCATGTGCACATATCAATTAAACAAATGTTTTCTTCTCCATGAAGGAAAGAAAAATGTTCATTTTATGGATTCTTCTATTTCCTTTTACTAGCATCTCATCATTAAAGTCTCTAGTTTTATACACTCATGCAAAACTTGTCAATAACCAATTGGATCTATCTGACCAAAGGCTGACAGATGCCAAAGAATTTCATTACAATCTCCCAAAGTGGCAGGTCCTGATTAAAGCTACTCTTCCCACAGGACTTATGGATCCATATATATTTTCAAGGCTGTGCAACTGTCACATAACTCACATTTTCAAACATTTCTACAAAAGCTGGCACTTGCTCTGATGCGCTAATGTCAGTGTTAACTGTTAACTGACTTCTACAACTTTCATCTAATATTTAAAAGCACTTGGCATATATCTCCTTAGACTCACAACAGTCTATGCCCACTAAACTGAGTAAAGGGCAACAACTTTCAAAAAATGGTCACTTGCCAAGGATAGGTGAAAGATCCTGAAAACAAAC
Organism: Phalanger gymnotis; assembly: GCA_028646595.1. Lineage (NCBI taxonomy): Eukaryota > Metazoa > Chordata > Mammalia > Diprotodontia > Phalangeridae > Phalanger > Phalanger gymnotis. The sequence goes on along the minus strand of CM053624.1, from coordinate 233,943,882 downwards.
TTAAGCTTTGATACTTTTAGATTCTAGTTTGACCTTCTTATATGCTGTTTATAGTATCACAGAATGAACCATAGATTATAGAGACAGTTGTCCCGTGAGCCTTTTCAGGGCCCCTGGAGGCCTTTTTTAATAGTGCTTTGTTGGAGTTTCTATAGTTAGTGTGAGCACTGGGAGCAAGAGTGACAAATAGATCTTAGAAACAGGGTTAGAATCCAAAACTTGATGTCATGAGACCAGTCTTGATTAGGAGTAGACTTGGGAATGTATCACTGAGGGGAGTCCCCAGAAGTTCAAAGTAAAGAAAGAGTTGGGAGTTAAGGAATGAGGGAACTACCATAGAAGAAAAATGAATATAGATGTTGGAGATAAGAACAAAAGGGGAAGAAATCAGAGAATACCATAGAATTGGATTTCAAAACAGAAACAAAAAAATAGAAACAAAGAAGACCATAGGAATGAAAGTTACATTAACAATTAGGAAAATGAATCAATGATGCCAGCACTCAAGACCCTAGTCTAAGCGATGGAAATGAGAAGAAAGGAAAGGAAGGGGAAAGTGAAGAATAGAGAAGAGGGGAAGGGAATGAGGGAAGGGGGGAGGGAATGAGGGAAGAGGTGAGAGGAAGAGAAGAGAGGAGAAGGGAGGAAAAAGGATGGGGAAGGATGGGAATAGACAAAAAGGGATGAGACAAAAAGGGTGAAAGATTTGCAGTATGGATAGCAATGGGATACATATCTTCAAACATTTACAAGTTTGGCATGTGGAAGAAAATATTCAAGTTATTCTAGAGTACAACACTTAGAGCTATGAATACAATATAATGAGAAGCAAATTTCTGCTCAATAGAAGGAAAAGCTTTCTAACCATTAAGAGCTACCCAAAAGCAGAGTGATGTGCCTAAGAAGGTCATAAAATCCTCAGTTCTAGAGCTCTTCTCATAAGATCATTGGTTAAAGATATTATAAAAGATTCTTTTTCAAGGTATGGATTGACTATATGGCCTCTGATAGACTTATGATTACAAATGTGAGATTCTATTATTCAGTTCAAGACTATAGACAGCCATATAGCAATTTGTCCAATGCATACAAAAGTTGGCACAGGGTTTTTGCCAGCTTTCAGTTTTCTTCAACTAATTCCACCAGTATTGACAGGTGGTATTTTATAGGTCACATTTCTATCACAATCATTACAAAGCCTAGCCTATTTTTCACTCTATAGTTTTTAAGCAGCAACTTCTCACTAATATTTGTCCAGCATTTCTTGAACACTTATGAGTGGTATTGACACCAACAGTACCTACTGTGCATCAGTAGAACAAGATATTTCCTCTCACCTTTTCACCAGCATCATTTTGTTCTTCTGCAAATTGAAAGGCAATAGTGTCAGGCCATGAAGTTTCACAAGCCAAGAAAATTCAAGACTGAAAATTCAAGGTATGGATATTCTAACCCATGTTCTTCCACCTACTCACAGTCCGAAACTGACCAAGTCCATTCTAAATACTAAAGTCCTTTAACCTTGGTGAACTATCTAATACTTTTCCTGTAGCAAGCCAAGAAAGCCTTGGCTCAATGTTGAATATGACAAACTATGAACCTAAAGAGGGAATTTTTCCTTGAATTGTGAGGTAGTGATGGAGAATCATATGCAATGACAATTTGAGAGAATCACAACACCTACTTTCAATTTCCATCTTGGACAACACTACCTGTATAAGGATAAAGTCTGTGTGTGTGTATATATATATACATACATATGTGCGTGTGTGTGTGTGTGTGTGTGTGTGTGTGTGTACATTACATTACTTTGTGGATTTTTCTAAAAACCCTAGAAGTACTTTTTGGCATTATATTTTATTCCATGGACTTTTCAAAAGTGTCTTTTTCAAATATGCTACAGAAAAACTCAACCAAGTACTGCTTAATTTACTGAAAGCTAAAGGTCTGACTTCATGCTTCCTCTTACTGACTCTACACTTTCTACAAAAAAAATATATTGGTGGGAGATGACAAGAATCCCAACCCAAGCTCCCCCAGCTTCCCAGAATATGGAGAACCCATTAGTTTAAAATTCTTTGAGTTCTTCTAAGACCTCTTGATAATAATAATTATAGCAAACATTTATATAGTACTTTAAAATTTGCAAAGTACATTAGCTTATTTGATCCAGCAATATAATTACAACATAATTATAGATAACTTTCTTCTGAAGGCTCTAAGGGACCTCCACACATAGTTACAATATTCTTATGGAGAATTTTAAAAGAGAAGCGAGTCCCAGGGAACTCATAGTGATGTGGAGTGTTATGCTTTTGGTGCTGGGGAATCAAGTTCAAAGATTTAGCTTATGTCTCAGAAAATTCAATGTTTGTAAATTGAGTTTGAAAACAAAGTGATTTTGAAAAAATGTGGAAAAATGAAAATTGGCAATTTACCATAATTTTTAATTGCAGTTGAATAATTATAGGAGGTCAAATACAGCAATGTTCCTACTTTTTCCTTTAATTAATGTATAAGGATGTGTACAAATTCAAGAAATAAGCATAAAAGACTTAGAAGTGACACTGAAAAAAATTTTAACATCGAGTCACATAAAATTATTTTACTGTGGCTCTAAAACTTAGAAATAAATTATTTTAGCATCCAATTTAATGACATACTCACTTTGAAAGGAAATTCTGGCCTCTTTGGAAGAAGTGATTTCTTCAGCAATATGCAGTTGCTATGGAAAAGATATATGGCAAGCTAAGCTTTCACATTGTAAAACAGGGTATCTTCGGAACCTATTGGTCATTCTCCTCATAAAATTTCTAGAATTGCTTTTATCATTATGTTAAAACTTAAATAGAACAAATAATACATTAAATAATTATGTTTATTCAGAGCTATTTTACATGCAGCTTTTTGTTACTGAGTCTGTGGCTTTAATTGAGAAACTTTCAAATATTTACTTATGATATAAATTGAGGATGGAGACAGAAAGTGAGATGGTTATCTCCCTGCTATACTGCTGAATTCCTCTGTCCTCTTCTCAGAAGCATAAATTTAGAGCTGGAATGATTTTCAAATGCCATCTACTCCTACCCCATCAGTTTACAGATAAGGAAATTGAAGACCAGAGAATTTAATGGCTTATCCAAGGTCATCCAAGTAGAAGTGTCTTTAGATCCAACACTTCAGCTCCTCCCTGAACTCCTATACACATAACGATGTGTCCAGTCATCCTGATGTATATCTTACCATAGGACCCAGATGGCTCCCGAACAGTAAACGAAGCTGTGACCTTGCACAGCCCTCTCTCACTTAAATCCAATTCATTTGCAAGTCGTGGCATCATCTTCCAGATGTCATGGTCCTCTTTGAGAATGAAAGACAAACAGCAAGAACAACACAAATGATGGAGGAGAAGTCATCGTATCTAAGTTTCCCTAGAGTCACTACCCTCCCACGCTTTGGCTTTCTCCCTGCCATGCTACCAAGCATGTACCTTTCAATCACCACTTTCCCCTTCCTATTTCAAAAACAGTAATCAAATCAAATCAATCTTTCCATTGCTGGGGATGATATGTCAATCAGTTTTCCCTTTAACTCCATTCGCCACCCTGTACTGTAGTTTTCTACACCAAATTACCCCTCCCTGGCCACCATTTCCCCTACACATGTCTACTTGACCTAGTAGAGCATCAGCTCTTTGAGTGCAGAGACTTTATTTTGTTGTTGTTCCTGTTGTCATCATAGTCACTATCATTGTGGCTGTTGTTGTTTGCATCCCCAAAGCTTAGCACTGTGCCTGGTGCATAGTATGTACTTAATAAATGCTTTTTCATTCATTTGTGGAGAATATATCTCCATATTTATTATTAGAATCATATTTTTCCATGTTTATTATTCAGTATTAGTATCTTTAGTTTCCAGAATGATAGCCTGCAGCTAATAGCATATTTGTTTTTCTAAGAGCAAGGAAATGTGGACAATTTTATCAGTAGCCCAATCTCACAATCTTGTGAACTGTAACAGCAGTGATCCCTGGTGCTCTCATTTAACTAAATGAGAATTTTAATCCTGCCCCACTGGATAAGGAAGCTATTCCATGAATGGCAGTGTTCAGTAAGTGGCATCTGCTGCTGATGTCAAATCTAATTGAGATCAAGCAGCATAGCCACCAAGTAACAAGAATTTGCTATTTGATGCAACAGACTTATAGATCAGTGAACAGAACACTCTAGTGATGTCATAAGAGATATAGGGAATAAATGAATATTAATGTTAAAAGAATATCTTTATCCATCAAAGTGCCTTCGGGAATAAAAGTGAGGGATAAAATGTTACCCTGCTAGCATATATTTGGGCCTAAACATAGGCTAAAATATCAGGAAACTGAAACTCCAAAGCCAGATGAAAAATCATCTAAATTTTTAGGAATTAGTGGGGGGCTATGGAAAAATATAACATTTTTCTCATGCTATGAAGAAATTGTACTAAAATAATGAGTTCCAAAGTAGTGCTTTTGTGATCAGAGGTTGGAATGATCAGACTGCTCAATTTACTCCAGGTTCTTATGTTCCAATGGATCAGGAATCTCAGAACATAGATTCTGTCCCACAATGTAAATTGTAGCCCAACAATGGCTGCCCAACTTGTGAAACTCATCCATGTCTTAGGTTCACATGTCATAGAATTGCTCATTTGGATTTGGAAGTGACCTTAGAGATCATTTCCTTCAACTCTCTCATTTGACAAATGAGGAAACTGAGATCAAAGAGATATTCTGTGACTTGCCCAAGATAGTATGTGACACAGATAGCATTTGAACTTAGATCCTCTGAATCCAAACTCATCCCTCTTTCCTTTGTGTCACACTTTCTTTTCCTTCCATATATTTACCCCTGAGAGTATACAAAATTCTGGGGGATTTCCTCCTATTTTCTTGACATAGCAAATATACATATATACATACATACATACATACATATACATAACATAGACTATGCTGCCTATGCCACATGTCCAACCAATTTTTTTCCCATCCTGTGTTTCTCTGAATACAGTCTTTAGTTCATTTCACCTTTGGAATTCTTTTGTGATAGTAAGTTTCAGTTTGTTCACACCCACCTGTACCTCTTCTCACCGCTGTCCTTTGGGTGATCCTCAACCTCAATTCTTTCAAGATGGAAATGTTACATGACTTGCAGTCCAATTTACTAAAACAGGGAACTTTAAAAGGGACTTCAAAAAGGGTTAACTATTCTCTGAAAGAAAGGGGGGAAAGAGATGCTGGCCTTAAATGCCAAGTGAAAACTTAGAAGCAAGAGGCCACCGAGTGTAACTAGTTAGATCAAATCTGACTTCAGTGATGTTTGTTTGCAAATAGGATTTTACAAAGGAAAAAGTTGTCCTTGTATTCTCTGCCCAAATCAAAGGGGTTTTTTTAGTAGAGAAAAGAATTTCGATAGCACTAGTATTGAGAATTATAAGAGTAATAATATAGCTAGTATTGATATAGTGCATTAAGTTGTGCTGAATACTTTGTATACATCATCTCATTTTGATTTTCACAACAACCCTGTGAGTTAGGGACTTTTATAATCCTTATTTTATGCTTGGGTAAACTGAGAATGAAAGAGGCTAAGTGATTTGCCCAGGGTCACACAGCTGAAAAATGTCTAATGCAGGATTTGAACTCAGATCTTTCTGACTTCGGGTCCGATATTTTCAATACCTTACCTGGAAGTTTAATATGTTATAGTTAAACCAAAAGAGGTATCAGCTTTTGAATAATTCCAAGAAATAGCTTTTTGGGGAAGTAGAAATAATAATATACCTTGTAGAGGTGAAAGTTTATTTTTAAAATGCTTTTGCATTTTAGCAACTGCGAATCATACTGTCTTATAGGGAGAGGTCTCTAAGTGAAAAGCTTTGTAGACAAGACTGTGCTATTTTAAGTGGTGTACAGTGGAAGGCATAGGCACAGTATACCTCCTGTCACTCATGTCCCACTCTGTTAGAAGAGCTTGCTTTTATCCAATAATTTATGCATACTTACCAACAATGGTTACATCTTCATTATTTTGCTCATTATTTACTGCTCCAAACTATGCCTCTTCCTCTGGCAAAAGCACACTTAGTTAAGAATAACTCTATTATATTTCTCTAAGCAGGACCATTGCAGAGGTGACACTTTCCATTTCGACACTGGAAGAGAGCAGATGGCTCTTCACGGCTCCCCACTGGCCAGTCCACAGAGTGGCTTTGATGACAGCCAGTTGTCTGCCCTCTCAGGGTGAGAGACACAAATACAGTTGCTCTTTGGGGAGAGAGCTGGGCAACAGAAGTAGAAAAATGACAGCCCAGAAGGGAAAGAATGGGTTGTGAGGAGGACAAGACTACAGACTCACATAGAATTGGTAATTGCTGCAGAGGAATAAAGACCATTGCTATACAATCTCAGTTATGTCATGGGACAAACCATAACATTTACTCTGACACCTGGGCACCTTGCCCATAACAAAAATGTGTCACATAATAAGAATGATTTCCAGCATGAAAAGGTGAATAATCTTTATTTCTAGGTATAAATTATTTCTATTAGTTAGAAAAATCTATCTTTTACAAAGGTAGGGAAAGGGAGAACCAAACAGAGCACGAAGGAGGAGATTATTGTTTCAGAGCCAAAAACTAAATATATACATCTGAGGTTTATGCAAAATGGCATCCCAATGAAGCCTATGATCTAGGACTTCAAAACATGACAAAAACTTCAAGAGACTCTTGAAATTCTTTCGTTAAAGTGGAATCAGTCATAACTACCTTTGTTTGAAATCATGGGACCATAGTCTAGGGCTTTTTGTTATACAGAGAGTTTCATTATAATTGAATTTGATGTGTTCGCTCTCTAGTTCAACACATTAAGCTACAAGCTCCCACTAGCAGATGCTCATCAGAATTAAGAATTTCAGAATAAAGGAGGTTATTGCTATACAAGTAGGATGAAAACAACCCAAAGAAAAAATCAATGTCACTCAAAGAATTCTCCCTCCCCTCCACCTAGTATATTACATTAAAGGGCATTATTGGTTATTACTAATCTGTTTAGCACTTTAAAAGAAAATAACTATGACTTCTCCTGGTAACACAGTCAAGTAACCAGGAGCTTCTTAGGCTATGTGATTGCCATTAGCAGGTTCGTATTTATCTGAAGGTTAACTAATCAAAACCATAAATCAGCAAATTCCCAACAAGGGTACTGAAAGGTATTCCTATGGCTCTCCAAGACTAACTAATACTTTTGGAGATGACAACAACTAATTTTGTTGTGTTAATGGTGTTGTTGGCAATAATAATCTTCCACCAAGCAGGCAAGAGAGGATGCCATCTTTTGATGCCATGACACTAGTCAGAGTTTCTAGGGAATGGCAGGCAACCACTGCTCCTTCCCTAATTCCTAGGAAAACATAAGAATAGGTCACTGATCATGAAGGAAATGCCCAGTTGCCCTCTCGGGTCATCTGATGTTATTGGCAGTAGTCAATGAATCTTTAATGTAATATGATGAGCAATGACTATTTTAGGTACTTGCTGTCTGCAAAGCCCTATGTTAGACAATAGGGGTGTCAGGATGCCACTATGGTATCAGTGACCTCTAAATTGCCAATTAATAACTTCTAATTGCCAGAGTTCTTCAACCTACTAAAGCCCTTAAAAACCTGGATCTTCTTACATTTCCAGTCTTCTTACAATTCACTCCCTAATGTGAAACTATGTAATTTAGAGACATCGGTCTTCTTGCTTTTCCTAACACAAATCACACCATCTCCTGACTTCATGGCTTCTCACATGTCTTCCTTCCACAGAATGTTCTCCCTCCACGTCTCTGCCTCCTGTATTCCTTAAGACCCAGTTCAAAACCTCTCTTCTGCAAGAGGCCCTTCCCAGGCCCCTTTAATGGTAGTGCCTCCTCTATGAGATGACTTCTATTTAGCCTGTATGTGTCCCATATGTATGTACTTGTTTGAGTGTTCTCTCCTCCATTAGGATGTGAACTGCTTGAGGGCCAGAACAATTTTTGCCTTCTTTTTTTGTCCCCAGAATTTAGCACAGTGCTTGGAACATAGAAAGCATTTAATAAATTTTTGTTGGTTGACCAACTGCAACCTATGCAGTGCTCTAGCATATTCCTGGAAAGAGTAAAGCTTCAAAAGGTGTCCCCAAGACCAGAGCCATGTGTTGGCAAACAAAATGGGCTCTTAGCACTCTTAACAACTTCAAGTGCCCTTGAAGAGTTTGGCCTTTGTTTCCTTGATTAGATTGGGAGTCCTTGGTGACCTCCTTGCCTCAAAGGAGGGCCTAGTTTACACACGGGTTTGAGTGACACGTTTGGGACATCAGGCTTTTAGACCACGTGGGATTCAGTCACCTTTGTGACTTTAGTGACTCGATTTTAGGTCATGTGGGTGAGTCGCATGTGTGACTCACCCTTGACCCTGAAAAATATATAAAATCAGGGGTTGGCTTTCTCTTTTTCAGAGCTCTTACCCATAGCTGTGGTGGTGCACATGACCCAGGGCTAGCCCTTGTTATGAGCTCCGGGGCTGAAATCAGATGTTGGTAACTATGAATTGTATTTGGTCTGTCTATCGGTTTGTAATTTGTTTGTATTTGCTCCAAAGTTCAGAGTGCTGGCTTTTTCCCCTGAACTAAGTGAATGGTATTTGTATGTCGAATTAAAGTAAGCTTGTTAACCCCTTAACATTACTTTCCTTAGTAAAGCAGATCAAAAGAACATGGGCTTTTGCAGCATGCTGGTAGCATGCTTGTTGTTGGGCTTGTGTTGGTCTTTCATCCCCACAACAACTGCTAGCCAAATTGTTGAAACAAGCCATCGTTAATCTTGTGACACCATGACATCACTGCCTAAGATCTTTGGTGTATACTTTGCTTTCCCCCACTGAGCAATAGAAATATAGTTCATTTCCTGAGACCTTCTCCCAGGATGCAATACAACAAAAGGAAACAAAAATGACACATAGGAAAAGCCACCCAAGCAATCAGACTCTGCAGAGTTGCACTTCTCTTCCACAAAGAAATCTTACTAGCTCTCTTTTTCTCACAACAGAATTAGCATTTCCATGAGGACCCATTCAGAAAAACCAATAGAGAAGTCTAAGCTCATTATATCCATATTACTCACAGACAAACAGCTTCCAAGAAGTGAGGCTGGAACCCTACACACAATTATTTGGCAATAGCTGTTCCCTTCTTGATCCATAGAGCAATTGCTCTGCTTTCTTAGTTGTTAAAGTGAGAGCTAAAAAAAAAGTAAGTGATTAGATACGTAATGATTTGATAACTGATTAAACATATAGAATAAGGGAGAGTGACAAATCCAAGACAATACCAATGTTATGAACCTGAAAAACTAGAAGGATAGTAGTGCCTTCAACAAAAATATAGAAGTTGGATATTGAGGAGGATTTTTGTGGAAAGACATACAAGTTTTGTTTTGACATATTGAGTTTAAGATATTTCTGGCTCAGAGAAATGAGCTATGAAATAGGGCGGGCTACTTCACAGCACTATTGTGAGGATCAAATGAAACGTTGATAGATTATATAGAAAGATGTTTGTTCTTATGCACATGTAGATATCTAAATGCATGTGTATAGACATTAATTTCTGAAACAAAACATAAAATGTATTATTATTATTATTAACTCCTTTCTCTTCTATTGGCAGTTGCCAGTGTTGTGTCCAGTTCACTATGACTAAATGATTTGTACCATGAACTGCATAATGTTAGCATCAACTAGAACAGTGAGATCCTATTATAACCATTCTATAACAACTTTTTTAAAAAATGTTTTTATTTTTAGTTTGCAACAAATGGTTCTACATAATTTTGAGTTCCAGATTTTCTTCCCACCCCAAGAAGGCATAGAATCCCATATAACTTCCATGTATAATTTGGCATTGAATTCATTTACGCACTAGTGAAGTTGTGGAGAAGAATTATGACCAATGGAATGAATCATGAGAAAGAAGAAACAGAACCAAAAAAAAAAACGAACAACAAATACAAAAGAGAGAAAAAAAAGGGGGAGTAGAAAAAGGTGAGCATGAAGTGTGCCTCGATCTACATTCATACTTCATAGTTTTTCTCTGGATGTAGATAGCACTCTCCATCGTGAGTCCCTTGTAGCTGTCTCTGCATACTGTGTTGCTGAGAAGAGCAAAGTCTCTCAGGGTTAGTCATCACAGAATCCATATATCTGTGGTTGTGTATAATGTTCTCCTGGCTCTGCTCCACTCACTCCGCATTATGTTGTGTAGGTTCTTCCAGGCTGTTATGAAGTCCGTATCATCCCCATTTCTTATAGCACAATAGTATTCCATTACCTTCGTATGCCACAGCTTGTTTAGCCATTCCCCAATTGATGGGCATCCCTTTGATTTCCAATTCTTAGCTACCACAAAAAGAGCTGCTATAAATATTTTTGTACATATGGGACCTTTTCCCACTTGTGTGATCTCTTTGGGATACAACCCTAGTAGTGGTATTGCTGGGTCAAAAGGTATGAAGGTTT
>CM053624.1:233912107-233932799 GCA_028646595.1 Phalanger gymnotis | reverse complement strand
GCCCTGGGGCCAGAAGCAACTGCAGCTGTAGTTCTAAAGCTGCCCCACCTCCGCTGCTCTGGGGCAGTGGCTGAACAGAAAAATCTATCCCAGTCCCCAGCAGCTTCTCCCACTAACCTACTCTGTTGTCCTTGGTGTTTGTGGGTTGAGAAGTCTGGTAACTTCTGAAGTCTGGTAACTGCTGCAGCTCACAGATTCAGGGCGCTAGGCCATGCTCCACCCGGCTCCTGGTCTGGTTGGTCCACGCTGCCCACGCCGGGCTCCACTCAGCTCAGCTCCGCTCCCCTCCGCTCCCAGGTCCATGCAGGATAGACCTCACCCAGAGACCATCTAGGCTGTCTTGGGCTGGAGCCCTCCTTTCCTCTGCCGTTTTGTGGGTTCTGCAGTCCTAGAATTGGTTCAGAACCATTTTTATAGGTTTTTGGAGGGATTTGGCAGGGAGCTTATGCTAGTCCCTGGTTTCCAGCCGCCGTCTTGGCTCCATCCCCCTCTCTTAGTATTTTTACAGCACCAAGTTGTTTCCAGGAACCTGGGATACTACAGGGCTGGGAGAGGGAAAGAGGTCCAGGTCATGCCACCCTCATGTGTAGGAAGATTCCTTCCATAGCTCTCAGCCATTGAAGATGTATCTGATGTTGGAGCCTGGGGTAGGGGACAGGAGGCAGTAAGTAGGGTAAACTGAGTAAATAGGTAAACTGCTAGTTTGGGGACAAAAAGTCATGTATGTGAAGCAGGCCTGAGTGTTATGGGTTCTAGAGTACCAGAGGAGAGTCAGGGATGGTGGTAAGATCTAAGTTTTGGTTGGAGAGCAATGAATGAGCACAGATGCAGAATTGGGGGTGGAGTCCTGAAGTGGTGAAACCATGATGGTAGGCTTTGATCTCCATCTCTGTGTAGTTATCATCACATATGGGGTACAGTCATGGATGTTTGTCTCAGGTAGAGTTTGGCTGCTTGTATCCCTGACACAGAATGTTATAAATAGTGTAGAGAGAGCAAGGAGAGCTGTAAGACTAGGTTATTTCACAAATAGTTGATTGAAATTGTAGCACAGTTGAATTCGTTTCTAAGGGAGACACTAGGTACCTCAGGACTGGCCTGTACAGAGATTCCCTCAAATAAATCATAGAATCATAGCATTTGAGAGTTGGAAGTGACCTTAGCATCCACCTAGTCCAGTTGAAAAGAATCCTCACTATTATAACTCCAACAAGCAGCAGTCACAGCCTCTGGAGGCAGCCACTCCCACTTTCTTTTTTTTAAAATATGTAAAATTAATGTGTTTATTTTTGGTTTTCAACATTCACTTCCATAAGATTTTGAGTTTTAAATTTTCTCCCCCTTCCTCTCCTCCCTCCCCAAGATGGCATGCAATCTGATATAAGCTCTACTTATACGTTTATATTGAACATATTTTCACATTAGTCATGATGTAAAGAAGAATTAGAACTAAAGGAAGGAACCATGAGAAAGAGGAAACAAAATAAAACAACAAAAGAAAAGGAAAAGAAATATCATGCTTCCATCTGTATTCAGATTCCAAAGTTTAGCAAGTTGTTGACTTGTTTTTCATCATTTTCTTGCGTGATTCTCATTTCCCTTTGCAATTTTTCTCTACTTCTCTTACTTGATTTTCAAACTCTTTTTTGAGCTCTTCTGTGGCCTGAGACCACTTCATATTCTTTTTTGAGGCTTTGGATATAGGGGCTTTGACTTTGTTGTCTTCTTCTGGTTGTATGTTTTGATTTTCCTTGTCACCAAAGTAAGATTCTATAGTTTGATTTTTCTCTGCTGTTTGCTCCTTTTGAGCTCTTTTTCAAGGTAGAATTCTGCTTCCAGTGTGGAGAGTGTACTGTCCTAAGCTTCAGGGGTTTTTTTGGGACATGTGAATTTTCAGTTCTTCCAAGGTGGTATGATCAAAGAAGAGGTGTTTGCTCCTCTCCTGGCCTGTGCTCTGACGTGTGAGTGACCACAAGCATTATTTTCTGTCTTGGAACTGTGAGGAGGGTTCCATCTCCACTGCTGCCACGAGCTCTACCATGTCAGCCCTCCTCCTCACCCCAGGACCACCACCCAGGACTGTAACCCCGATACAAGCATGGGCAAAGCAAAGGAATTTTGCCTCAGTGCCACAAAAGAGATCTCTGCAGTCACCCTCTAATCAGCCTCTTGATGCCTCTACCCTCTGTGGGTGAGGGGGCTCTGGAAGCAGGCACTGCCACTGCTGCCCTCTCTACTACCCTGGGACTGGGGCTGGATGATGCTGCTCTCTCACCCAGGTCCAACAGACCTTTCCTATTGACCTTCTCAGTTGTCTTTGTTGTTTGTAGGTTGAGAAGTCAGGAAACTGCCACAGCTGCCAGTGACTCAGTGCCCTGAGGTCTGCTCAGACTGTTGCAACAGACCTTTCCTGATGACTTTCCTGGTTGTCTTGGGATGAAAATTTGTTTCACTCTGTCAGTATATGGCTTGTGCTGCTCTAAAATTTGTTTATAGTCATTTTAACTGGTATTTGGAGGGGTTTGGGGGAGAGCTCAAGCAAATCCCTATCCCTACTTTTATTCCACCCTTTTGGCTCTGACCCCAATTACAACTATTCTTAAAGAAAATAGTATCAGATTGCATATGGTGGCTGTGCCTCAGGTTTGTCATAGAATGGAGAATGAAAATGATTAACATGAGTTGTAAATTTTTTAATTCTTGGGTTTTATTTCATGAGGTTTTTCCTTTTTGTATAGTTCCTGTCTTCCTATTTTGTGAATTTGATTTCAATTACTCTATTTTTGGTGCTCATTTCAGCCATCATGCAAATTATATTACTTAATTTAAAGCTTTTTTAGGTCAAATTTTGGTTCCTGATGAATGTACCTTCTTCCATTTGTAATGTTACTCCTATGGAGCTAACTGTCCTCTTAGATATTGTTTCAATTAATACTGTTTTTATACAGCCAATAATGTTAGGTGCAGTAAGCCGGCATTTTTAATTTCCAGCTTAACTTTTATAGGATACTAGAAGAAGTGGAGGATTGAGGAGAGGGGAACAATATAGCTGCTAGAGGCAGCTAGTGACACAAATGATAGGCTTGACCTGTGTCAGGAAAATTTGAGGTCAAATCTACCTTCAGACAATTATTAGCTGTATGATCCTGGGTAAGTCATTTAATATATATTTTCCTCAGTTTCTTCAATTGCAACATGTGAATAGTAATAGCATCTGTTTTCCAGGGTTGTTATGAGGATTAAATATGATAATATTTGTAAAGAGTGTGTAGCACCGTTTCTAGAACACATAATGTGCTATATAAATTCTTATTCCCTCCTCTTCTCTCCCTCTCCCCCAACCTTTCTTGCCCAACACTGGGAGAGGAAATTGAACTAGAAATTGAATGTATACATTGATGAATGTGGGAAAAATTATAGAGAGAAGAGAAATGATTTGGGATCCAGAAGATATGGGATCAAATCTTATGCAAATATAGGCAAGTTGCTAACACTTTGGTCTTTGATGTCTGTAAAATCAAGTGTTGGATTAGATAATGCTAAGTCCTTGATCTATAACTGTAGAAAATGTTCTACTGTGAAAACTTGACAAAGTAGTCAAGAAGTCTCTTTGAATTCAGAACTCTTATTTTATGGCCAATATCTTGAACTCCAATTGTTTCTATGCAGTTCTTGCAACCTTAGGCTTCATTCAGTCCTCTGACTCCCTGCTACTAGGATAAATGGTATCACTTGCCATGACATTTGATCTTTTAATACTCATAGGCCAACTGTTCCACTTTGATACATGGCCTTGTCAGCTAGCAACCACCACAGTAACTCGCCATAGTATTTCTTTTTATCTTTCTACTCCTTCCTCTATGAAGGAGTTATACTTATAGATTATGATCAGAATTTTACAGTTATACTTTCGGATTACAATTGGAACAATGTTTTACCTAAATGTGCTTTTAAATTGCTATGTATTAGCTGATGTCCAGCTAAATTCTATCCTACAAATTACTGACTAAGGGATAAATACTTTGTACCCCCTGCCCCAGAATTTATCAAATGTGCATGGCTTTAAAAATTCCCAAATGGAATTTGTCATCCTAATTAATCAAGTTATCTATGTGGAAAGTGCATTGTGTGTGTATGTGCAAAAAGGGCTAGCTGTTTAAAGGATATATGTAACTTCCTAAAAACCAATTGCTTTAGGTTTCTTCCTCCTTCTAGAGCATTTCACTTCAAAGAGGAATTTTAATTATATTGGCTCTAAGTGAATGTAAACCGAGTTAGTGTTGAACCAGCAGATGGAAAAATCCTTATCACTGAACAATGAAACAACTTGAATCCCTCTTTTTTCTTTTGCCATCTGGTATCTGTGCTCATATTTGAAAAATTAACCATTCAAGGAACAGTTGTTTTCTGTCTGCCATTGTCAGATGCTATCTCTGAACCATGGTTATATTTTTGAAGGTAAAGTAAAAAAGTTACAAATATAAATGGACACCTGAAATAAGAATTTAGCATCACATACATGCCTCAATACTTACCACACATACCATACCATACATAAATGCATACTATAAAATGAATCTCTTCTATATTGGAGTCAATATAAGATTGTTTTAATTAGTCAATCATAAACATCACAAAAAAGTTAATGATGAAAATTTTATATACAAGAGTTCTACTTAAGTACTATGATATTATTTTAGTTGAAACAAAAGGGTGAAATTTCCCTTTGTTCATAAACTTCTTTCTTCTGTGTATGTTTTTATTCTGGATTTGAGTTAATAATTATTCATTAAAAAGCATATATAATGATACAATTAGTAAAGATGTATTATTCATTTAGTTATTAAGGGAATGAGAGATTCCATAAAATCTCAATTATCCAAATGTGGATAACACTTTTTATTTGAATATCCGTGGCATTAAAACAAAACAAAACAAAACAATATAACATTCTCTCTCTTTCTAGAACAGCTTGAATGTATAGTAAATCCTGGGAATACAAAGTAATTTAAATCCTAACTTAAAAAATAAGTAATCAGGTAAAGCTCCTGTTCTGCTAAGCGTGCAATATATTCCAAAGGCACAAAGAAATGATTTTTAGATTATCTGTTATTTTTTACTAATATATGACCTCTTTTCCCTACCATGCTCATTTTGCTCACTCACTTTCGTGGATGTACCTATGCAAGCCAGGTGGTAGATAGAGGCCAGGATCTGGAATCTGGAAGAGCTGAGTTCAAACCTGGCCTCAAACACTTGCTAGCTATGTAATGCTGGGCAGGTCATATATCCTCTGTCTGCCTCAGTTTCTTCAAATGTAAAACTGGAATAACATTAGCAAGATTACTGTGAGAATAAAACAAAATAATATTTGTAAACTGTTTTGCAAACCTTAAAGGATTATATAAATACCAACTATTTGTTATTGTACCTTCTCTTACATTTGTACTGACCCCCAAATTTAGAACTTTCAATCTGTGCTCCAGGTATGAGCTTCTATGTTCCCACTTTTCAAACTCCATCATATGGATTATTCTTGCTCTTTGCCTTTATCATGGCCTATTGTTTGACCTAGCCCTTCCTCACTTCTACTCCTCACTTCACTTGCCCCCACGTCCAGGCTTAACTCCTTGTTTGGATACTTTTAATTGTTTTTAATTCAATCCGATCCAAGAAATATTTACTAAGCGTTTACTATATGGAAGGTATTCTACTAGGCCTTGGGAATGAAAGATGAAAAATGTTACAGTTCTTCCCCAAAAAGGAGTTTATAGTATACTAGCATATATATATAGTCAAATAAATATAACACAGGATGCAGTGTGGTACAGGAAAAGGAAAGATACAGATGAGATTTTCAGGAAATTTAATAAGGAGTTGGTTCCACACTTGATTTGAGTTTTTTTAACTTGAGCTTTCATAGAAAGCTTCACAGAGGAAGCAGCATCTGAACTGAACTTTGGAGAAGGATTTTAGTGTTTCATGACCTATAAACCATTGCCCTTCTGACTTCTATGAGGCAGAAACAGAGGGTGCTGGCAAATATTTAACAACCTGTTTTCTGAAAAAAGTATGCAGGGCACACTTTTAAGTTTAATCTCTATTATCAATGTTTTCTCCATTACTTTCTTAAGTCAGAACCTTAAAAAAATCTGCAATCTTTAACATTTGTTGATTTCTGCCATGTAAATTTTCATATTGAAAATTTTACAATTGGTTGCTTTGAGCCAGTCTGACCTTACTCCAGCATCACTCTGGACAGAAGACTGTGGGCTAAGAATCAGGAAGACTTGGGTTTAAATACTGTCTTTAACTCTTACTGTTGATGGGTCCCTGGACAAATCACCTGATTTCTCAGTGCCCTGGCAATTCTCTGAGACTAGATGTTGCAAAACAGTTGCCAACCACCATTCCCTCACTGGGAAGGGGAGGTGAAAGAAAGGGAATAAGTATTTATCGAGTACCTAATATTTGTCAAGCACTAAGCTGAATGTTTTACAGATATTATCTCTTTTGATCCTCACAACAACACTGTGAGAAGGTGCTATCATAATGCCCATTTTATATTTGATGAAACCGAGGCAGACATGTTAAGTGTTTTCACCAGGGTAACAGGAAGTGTCTGAAGGTGGATTTGAACTCAGGCCTTCTTGACTGTGGGCTCAACATTGCATCACCTAGATGTTTCTAATGACATCACCAATAAAATCATGTCTAGTCAGAAAAAAAAGACAGAAAGAAAAAATAGAAAAGAAAAAGAACTCCTGAAACTTGTTTTCTGTGTAATCTCCACCATTTGATTTCTTTACTCCAGATCCATTGAGACTGAGAATCACTAGAGAAAATCATGAAATCAAGTGCCTCATCTGGGGCCATCATTGCTGTTCCTCAATTCTTTTTACTTCATACCTTTATCAATTCTCTATTTAATTCCTCACAGTGTTTGTTCCAAAGTTTCCTTTTTTCATTTCCTCTGCAACCTCAACATTTATAAGAAAGGACCTGGCTTTCCATCACACTGAGAAGTTTTCAGTTATTCGATGTGAGTTCCCTCTGTCCACATTTCCCCTCCACTACTCCCTATTCTTCCTTAACACATCTTAGCATCATTAACCAGTGTATCCTTACCTTTTGGTCAAAAAAGAGTTATCTTTACTTCTACAGTTAATTTCTTTTCCCATACCATTTATATCATTCCCTACAATTCACTTTAGTTACTATCCTTTCTCTTTCATGTAACTTAAATTTCTTTCTCACCACTGGGTCCTCTCACTATGACTACATCTTGCACAGATCTTCTCAAACCCTTAATTTGTATGATCTCAAGGGACAGAAAGTGATCAAGCCTAAATCTCCAGTCTTGACTTCTATTTTGAGTTCTCAAACTTCATCTCTAAGTGCCTATGATATCTTGCTACTTGAATGTACCAAAGACACTTCAAACTCCTTAACAAACCAAACCAAGATTATTCCTTTTTTTTTCCTAGCTGGTAGCTATGAACAATGGAAAGAATATTGAATTTGTGGTCAGGTGGTCTAGGCTTAAATCCTGATACTGCTTTTTATTAGGCTATGTAACCTAGCATAAGGCGTTTTAACCTTTCTTTGCTTTAGTTTTCCCTTCTAACATGGGGATAATAATGCATATCTTCATTACTTATCTCATAGAGTTTTTTGAGGGTCATAGGAGATAAATAAGTATGTAAAATATTTTGTTAATTACAAGTTGTTATTTATGATCAACCATTACTAGGACTCTTACTAATAATAATCTGGGTCATTGAGCATGCAATAAATCAACAAGCATTTATTAAGTACCTAATTGTGCCAGATACTATGCTAAATGCTGGGAATATAAAAAAGGCAAGAAATAACAACAAAAACAAGGACAAAACTTGTCTTGGCTCCCAAAGAACTCACCGTCTAACAGAGGAGAAAACATGCAAACAACCAACAAGTCATATTCAAGATCAATTGGAAGTAACCACACAGCAGAGGTACTAGCATTAAAAGGGATCAGAAAAGGCTTCTTGTAGAACGTAGGATTTTAGCTGAGTGCTAGAGACCCAGGAGTTAGGGAACTAGGGAGATCAGAAGATGGAAATGATGAGGGAGAGAAGAATAGTTTTGCAATAACTTGAAACAAAAAAGATTTGTGCATTTTAGTAGACTGCAACTCAACATAAGTCAACAGTCAAAAAATGCTAGTGTTAACTTGCCTCCAGGAAAGAGCAAGAGGTTCCAGGAATAAGGAAGTGAGAGTTTTTCTATGCTCTCTTCTAATTAGAACGCATTTGTAGTACTGTGTTTTAAAAGAATATTGATAAGCTAGAAAGCACCCAAAGGAGGACAATTAGAATCGATAAAGAGCCTTAACGTCATAATCATTTGAAAATTGTTTGAAGGAACTGGGGATGTTTAACCTGTAGGAAAGACAAAGACTGGAGGGGGAGAAATGATAGCTGATGTCATATATTTGAAGAGCTGTCACTTGAAATGAAATAATCTTACATTATTTGGATAGAAGGAAGAACAATGGGTGGAAGTTGTAAAGAGGCAAATTGAGGCTTATTGTCGTAGGTTCTCTTTGGAGGGACAAATGAAAAAATTTGTGTAGTTTGTTTTATTACCTATCTAAAGGGAACAAAAATATAATTTCATGGAATGCTAGGCCATCTTGCATTTTGGCGCTCATGATGAATATTTGCAAAATGGCCACAGTGAGGATAACTTTAGCTTATGTGCTGAAATCTCTTATAGACGATGAGAAAAATAGGAATTCTAGAAAGAATTCAATAAGACTCTTTGAGTTGAATACATTCCAATAGCTTTTGACTACAATGTTTTGATTGTAGGATCATAGATTTAGAGTTAGTGTGGACTTTAAATATCATGTAGACCAAACTTCTCATTTTGAAGATGAGGAAAGGGAGATGCGCAAGTTATGAGTTGCTGAAATTCACATAGCTAATTGGTGGAACTTCAATTCAAACTCAGATCATATGACTAAAAATCATTACTCTTTTCTACACATTCTAAGGTGCTCTATAAATACCTCTTGAATGGAATACTATGTATCATGTGGCACCACTTTGAACACTTTCTTTTGACTTCTTCCAAGGCTAGGACAATGATGGTCTATTGTTTATTGATTATAAAAATGCATTTGTTTCAGTAAAGTAAAACAAAGCCTCAACAGTTCTCTTTGCCCAAGGTTTCTCTCATATAAATTTAGATCAACTAAGATACCTTGATAGTTACTGTTTCAGGATGATTTTACATTCCTTGAAACTTTCAGTTAATAATGTCATCGTAGAAATTTTGACTCCTATAGAATAACATTTGTGAAAGTCTCTCTATTGTCTTCATACATCTTCCTAGCCTCAATTTATGTGACTAAACCTCACCTTAAGTTAGTGTTGACTTTTCTTAATTTTTTAAGGTAAAACTTTGAACTGACTGCCATGTATAATGTCAAGAAGGCCTAGAATGGTACAAAACTTCTTTGTAGTTTTTGCTTTATAGCTATTAAAAGAGCTCAAAGACTCTTTTTTTTTTAAAAAAAGAATTGTTCAATGGCAGGAGAGTTTTTTTTTCCTTGCAACTAATCACTTTTTTTTTTACAGAAATATATTCTAAGTTCTTAGCCAATGTATTTTCTCTTCCTTACAGAAAGCAAGCATCACATAAATAGCAAACTATGACCATTGTCCATTGATCCGTAAATCCTTATGACCGTCTCTTTCCAAAGCCTGGATGATTTTCTAGGCAACCATTCTCCATACTCTAGCTAATCAATGTCATCCTTTTTTCTTGATCAGTGCTTTATTTACATCATTTCATGCTTTGAACTTCTTATACTTCTTATGGCATTTCCCCTTACAATATTTCAAAATGTGTTTGAATAGAAAAGTTGCCAAACAGAGACTGATTATAGTTTCCACAAAAGTGAGAATGTTTCTAGTCTTCCCTTTCCCATTTCCAAAACCCTTACCATTCCTCCTTTATATCAACTTTCCAACCCAGTGTCACTTTCAACCCATGAATTTAATCAGCAGTGATATCTCTTTCTTCTGCCAGAACTGAAATGGGGAAGAAGAAATGTGATCTCTGCATTTGTAGATCAGTATTGTTACAACATGAGCCTGTGATACTCTGTCAATGTAGAAGTTAATAGTTCAATATCAGAAAAGAACATATTCATCTCAGGGGTTGTGTTATCTTTGGTTGTGTGAGGAGCTTATCCTTGACTAAAAATGAACATTACAAAAGTTATACTATCTGTAAACTCTCTAGTCAGAGATTAAGACAAGGTTCCTATACAGTTAATTCTGCTGTTTTTAGGTTTAAAGTAAAAGCATTTTGAGAAAAAAAGAAACCTTTGACCAAATGACAGAAAGTTGCATCTGAGAATACAAAATGGAAATTGTGTAAAAGGGTCTTTCATGCATATTTGTTCCAGGTGAGATGTGGCATTGAATATATTTTTGCTAAGAGATTAGCATCAGTGTTTCTATGAGGCATTGAACTTTAGCATTTCCTGTTTCCTTCTTTAGATTAAATCTGCAATTGTGCCATATTGTGAATTTTTTTCACATTTAACCTTTCAGCATTGTATTAAAAATAAAATAATAAGGAAATGGATGAGGAGCAAAGAGTATGCACGAGTTGTGTGGGTGTAGATGGAAGTGGCATCACTGATTCCTAGCCTTTCTCTAACTTTACAGAAGAAGGTTGTTTTCATGCCTCTGTGCAGCTTGCCGTTTTTGAAGGGCATAGTTAATGGATGTGCACTTCTAAAAAAATGGCGAAAGGCTGACTAGTGCCCCTTAACCAGTTAAAAAAAAAGCAACCCTGTTTTCCAGAGTTATGGGGATCTGTGAAGAGATATAATTGTTAGAAGCTCAACCTACAACGTAGTCAAAATTTCTGCTCATTTCCTTACACTGTATGGCCTTTTAAAATGTCAGTAACTTTGTTAATTCCCAGCCAATTATTTCCAAACTTTGAAAGGCACAGACTTACTGCAGACACGTATAATTTTACACAGGTATGTATATTTGCATAGTGCATATACACATTTTGGTTTTCCCTTAATTTCCAAAGAGGATGTTTTAATTTTATTACTCATAATAAGTCATCAATGAATGGT
This sequence comes from Phalanger gymnotis, assembly GCA_028646595.1. Classification (NCBI taxonomy): domain Eukaryota; kingdom Metazoa; phylum Chordata; class Mammalia; order Diprotodontia; family Phalangeridae; genus Phalanger; species Phalanger gymnotis. The sequence goes on along the minus strand of CM053624.1, from coordinate 233,921,647 downwards.
GGGATGTTTGATTTGAAAACTTTTCCATAATAAAAATGCAAAAAAACATTTTTTAAAATGTGGAAATTGTAGCCAGTTGACCTTTCCTTCTAGAAAAATTCACTGTTAGCTTTGTGTATGGTCATTTTATGGATGATAATAGTTAACCAAATAAGGAGATTACATGTCCTGTTCAAAGCCGAATCATAGTAGGCATGCTGTTTTTTTGTGGGGGGAGGGGTTGGCAGGGGTGGTGATGTGGTAATTTAACAGCGTAAAGATTATATTACAAATACTTATTTTATGGATGAATGCATATATCCGAGTCAAATTCAAGGAATGCTCACTTGATGGTTTCAAAATTGTATCGAATAAAGGCCCTGTACTTTCCCATTTGTTTTTCTAATTCTCCAAGTTCAATTTAATGCAAGAAACATTTATTAAGAGCATTCTTACAGTAGCTGAAACACATCCAGAGACTTATTTCTTACTAACATTGACCTGAAGAAGTCTAGGAATCTGGTAGCTACCACTGAATGGAATGATATTCTCATTCTTTGAATAAAGCCAAAAATGTTAGTGGAATTGAATTGATTCAGCAGAGACCCTGTGCCAATGTTTATGCAGCCCTTTAACTATTCTTCCAATTTGATTTTAAATAGTAGAGTGGAATGATATCATTTAAAATAAGAGGACTTAGATTTGAAATATTGCTCTACCTTTGTGAATTTGGATGTCACTAAATCTTTCTAAAACCTCAGTTTCCTCATCTGTAAAGAAAAAAGGTAGATGATTTGTCATGGCTTTGCCATCCTATGATCCTGTAAGCCTTTTTATTGACATTCCATTTTCCATCTCCATGCTTTTGTAATGCCTATCCTCCATTCTTGGAATGTAATTCCTTCTTACCTACAATTCCTAGAAGCCCTGGCTTCCTTCAATGTTCAGCTCAATCATCCTTTCCTACATGAAGCATTTTCCAATCTTCTCAGCTGCTACTTCCCCTTCTTCTCAACAGAAAATTATCTTTATTTTGTGTAAATTTTCCCCCAGCAGAATTGAAGTTTATTGATGGCATGTATTGTTTCATTTTCATCTTTGTATCTCCCCAAACTAGAACATTATTGGCATGTTGTCATTGTTTTTGAGTTGTTTCAGTTGTGTCTGACTCTTCCTGACCCCATTTGGGGTTTTCTTAACAAAGATATTCGAGAGGTTTGCCATTGTCCAGAGTTGCCCAGGGTCACCCAGCTATCGTCTTGAGGAAGTATTTTATCTTAGGTCTTTCTGACGCCAGGTCCATTGCTCTATCTACTGGGCCACCTCACTGCCTCCAAATGATAAACTCAAAATATTGTTTAATAGATTCAACAAACAAGATAATGCTACTCGATGACCCTCTAATTATGAATGCAATCCATCTGTCCAAGATGTCCTAACAGTGACTAAAGTAATGGGAAACAGAGACAGCAGTGAGCCAGGAAATGTATGTAAACATATTTTCCTCACTGCTCTGAAGTTTTTGTTGTCTTTTGCTGTTGGAAGAGCTTCTGCTCAGAGTTTTCACCATCTTGGAATGATAGAAGACCTAATTCTGGAACTTCATAGTGAATGTTCCCCATGAAAGGCTAGAAGGTAGCAGACTACACTGTACTACTTCCTGGGCCACAAGCAGGGGAGAAGAGATTGAAAACAGAGGTCACTTTGTTAGGTTATCCACGAACCCAGAGAAAACTAAAGGAAATAGATACGACGAAGCTTGTAGTTTTGTAGCAGAAGAAAAACTGTTTGGAGAAAAGGAGAGAAAAGAGAAAATGTCTGTCTTGGCACTCAGACCTATGGCATGAGTGGTATCAGAGGAAGATCTCAGTGTTGAAGTAGTAAGATAAAGTATATATCCACTCCAGGAGTATATTCCTCTTCTGTTTCTTCAGAGCACTTTCTGGGGGAAAAATCTATTAGTTTTAAAAACTTAACCAATCTTTTCATTGGGGGCAGCTAGGTGATGCAGTAGAGAGAGTGCTTGGCCTGGAATCAGGAAGACTCCTCTTCCTAAGTTCAAATGTAGCCTCTGATAGTCATTAGCTTTGTGATCCTGGGCAAGTCACTTAACCTTGTTTGACTCAATTTCCTCAACTGTAAAATGAACTGGAAAAGGAAATGGCAAATCATTCTAGTATCTTTGTAAGAAAAACCTCAAAAGGGGTCTTGAAGAGTTGGACGTGACTGAAAAAAGACTAAACAACAACAAAAATCCTTTCCATTCTATCTGGCATCAGATATGCTTGGAGGAAGGATAGAGGGGAAAGAAATGGTCAAGGAAAAACTTCTTATAATAATTGTATTAACAAATCACATGGTCATCAAGAGTAAGCTGTCAAATCGTTTGAATTGGAAGGACATATGATATTGTGTAAAATGAATTAGACGAGAGGCAGTTTATACAGAATGTTTTACTGGGGTCAATTTTGATACATTTTCCAAACTATTAGATTATTGTACCTGGAGCCACCTAGTCGCTGGTAGTCTCAGGAGAAAGCACAAGTGGTAAGGGATGAGAGAGAGTAGGCTACTTACTGGAGAGCTAAGTGGTGGCCATACAATATATTACACATCTTTCAGCTGGTTAAGTAATTGACTAATTACATGGCAATCTGCTCTCTTTGTAATAGCTGCCACCAAGTATTGCTAGATGGACCTCTAGCATTCACCACCCAAACCACCTGTCACATTAATATCAAGCAAGGCATAAAACACAGAGATATATGCTTGTCAAAAGTATTTGCCATTATCACAGACAACAGTTCTGCATAGAGTCCATATGCAAAAGAAATTCCCTATAGATAAAGTGCTCCAGATGCTCCTGTTTGCAAATGACAGTGTAGTGTTTGCATTAAGCCTTGAAACACTGCAGAGCCTTCTAAAAGAGATCCATAATTACTCAAGAGTTCAAGCTAACAATGCACACAGGAAACAAATAGATGGAGGATGCCTATTGTCCAGACTGTGATATGCAATTGAATGGACAGCCGATACAGCTGGTTCATTAGCTCACATATTATGAACAGACACCATAGATGGACAATAATCTGGGCCCAGAATTGAATAGGAGGAGGAGAGCAGGCTGGATTACACTTAAGAAATTGTACAGTTCATTCACTGACCTCAAGTTTCTTCTTGAAACAAAGCCCCATCTTTCTTTTTGAATAAAATTCTTCTGGGATACTATATTTATGTGGTATATGGAACACAGCACTCTTTGAGGAATCAAAGTTTGGGGTCATCCAGAGGGAAATGGGCAGATGTATGGTACCAATCACTGTACATAAGAAGAAGTATAAAATTTCTCAAAAGAAGAGACATATGGACGAAAAGAAAATGGGCTTAAATATGAGTTAGGAATAACATTATAACACACAGCCCTGTGGTGTGAAATGATTTAGAGGAAGACTCTCACAACATCAGGAAGTCCCTATGAACTACTTGGGATAGGAAATGAAGATAGATTTTGCAGAAGAGTTCTATGGTGGGTTTTGTTGCCAGACTCATGGCATCAGAGACTCATTTAATAATGTAAAATGTGACATTATATGAGTCTTATGATCATGCGATCATCAATTCTCTCTTTCTCTCTCATGTTAAAAACAAAATGCACTTAAATTAAGCACCAAAAAACACAATGGTTCTTGAAATGTTGTTTTTATTATAAATGGGGACTATTTCCCCTTTGAATTGAACATACCACCAACATTATAATGGAAATCATTAAGAAAATATGATTTGATATGGAAATATTCACTCAACTTTTCATGGTCACATTGAATGTATGAAATGAAAAAAGTAGGTAATACTTATAATTTTGCCCTTATTATGTATGTGCTTTGATTTCAATATTTTAAATTATCTATTTCATTGACATAAATCACAACTCCTCCAAGGCTTAGTATATGATTTCATGATTGGCTGGGACCAAAAAATATCATGTCCTAATTCTTCTGAGTCAATGAATAATTTGTTTTGGAGGCTGTTACTGTGCTAAAGACAGACTCTTGCTAAAATGTTAATGTTATATAAATATCAATGATGATGGATAAGTAGCTAGCTAGTTAAATTATTTATTAAGAACTTTAAGCACTTTCTATATGGCTCTTGGGCAGCTACATGGCACAGTCAATAGAACACTAAATTTAGAATAAAGAGGACTCATCTTCATGAGCTCAAATCTGGCCTCAGACACTTACTAGCTATGTGACCCTGTGAGCAAGTTACTTAACCCTATTTGCCTCAGTTTCCTCATATATAAAATGAGCTGGAGAAGAAAATGGAAATCATTCCAGTATGCTTGCCAAGAACACCCTGCAATGGCATCATGAAGAATTGGACAAGACTGAAATGATTTCACAACATACAATTATCACTATGCTAAATGCTGGGAATATAAACACAAGCAAACAAGACAACTCCGGCCTTCATTGGCATATTCTAATGGAGGAACTAGCATAAAGGGGATCTGGAAAGTAGGGAGGATAGAGGGTAACAACAAAGACCTTTGGGAGCATCATTGGATCATATAATTTATGTATAGAAAGGACTTAAGACATCATCTAATCTAAACCTCTTATTTTATAGACTAGGAGATCAAGGCCCAGAAAATGAAAATGACTTGCCCAGTGTCATACCAGTAGTACATAGCAGAGCCTGATTTGAATCCAAATTATCAGATTTCAATGTTCTGGATCTTAGTGCCACTATTTAGATCACAAAGCATTTTAATATTATGATTTTGTAATGATGCTGAAGAAATGGTGAATGTAATTTTAACTTAAATAATGTGATCTCATAGAATAGAACATACGGTTTCTCCATTTGTAAGTGAGTATCTAGGAGCTTATTTGATTGTTAATCTATATCTTAGTACTGATTATACTGCTTCCTGAGATCCACTTGCCTGATGAATGCAATGTTAGAAAGTTTAGTTACAAAATTCCCTCACCCCATGTTGTCTTTTAATTTCAAAATGGCTACGTTTATTTCCTTTATGTTTTCAAAAAAGCAAAAGAGGTTAATAAAAATCCTTTCCAAACTAAGATCCCACCAGGAAAACTTTTAGATAGTTATCAAGTGACTTAATATCGGATTAAAATACAGGTTATTTAGCAAATTTTAGTTCAGCATTTTCTTCTACCAACACTGTGATTACTATTTACAGCAAGAGTACAGGGGAAATTGGTGGATGTCTTGGAATTTACCTTTAGAATTATGGAAACTCTGCTTGCATAATTAAAAGGGTAGTTAGTAAATTTCTTCTTATTTTCTAACCTATTTAAGTAGATCATATATATGCCAATATTTCTTTGCTAACTATGGTGAAAGAGAGAGCTAACTTTAAATCTTCCCTTGGTGAATAATGCCCATAATAACTGTATAATATATAGTTGATAATTACTGAACACACTGAGGTTTTTCAGGAAGTGCATTAGATGTGGCATGGATACAAATTTCTACTTCATTAATTGACTTTATAGGTTGTATTTTGCTGCTTGTGAGAAGGTGATTTTTTCCTGTTTGAAAGCAATATTACTTTCAAGCTTGTTAACAAGAATACCTTTGTTACTAGAACTTTTTTTCTGAAATTTCACTAGAGCCTCTCTCTGACCTATTTCTAATGATTTTCAAGCTCTAAAAATTTCTCCTCTTTCCTTAAGTAACTTCACCTTATGTTTGATTAGTGGCTTTGGAAGTAGATTCACAATCTAATTTTAGGCAGAAAAGCTTTTTGTGCAGGAGAAACAAATTCAAAAATAACCTTGCAGATCACAGGATGCTTCCAAATGATGGGAACAGCTCACATTCCCACACCACTTGTTAAGAGGAAAGAGAGGGAAGATCAAAGCATCTTGCTAACTTACAGCTCTGCTCTAAATTGTGCTTCACTAGGGAGGGAGGGCCTTCTTTCTTCTCCTTTTGTGCTGGGATATAGCTGAAGGAGAGCACAGAATGAAAACCCCTTGGCTTGAAAACATTCCCCAATGTACTCGCTGACTTTAAAGTGAAATCTGTGGTTAGATCAGGAGTAATACAAGAACCACGTTGGATTTTTTTTTTCCTTTTTAACTTCAGGAGAATCACATTTTCATCTTCAGCAAAAAGAAGACAGCACAGTATAGTGGAAAATATGACCTTGGAGTCAGAATACCTGGGTTTGTATCCCCATTCTTACATTTATTAACTATAAGACCCTAAGTAAGTCTTGTTATCTCTTTGAGTCTTAGCTGCTGCATGTGTATAATGGGAATGATAATATTTGTGCTGCCTACCTCTTAGGGTTATTTCAAGGAAAGTGCTCTGTAAGCTGTATATTTCTACAAAAGTGTGAGTTGTTATAAGTTGCTAAATAATTTTTGTGAAAAAAGATCACATTTGTGCAATGAGTGATATGAATTTTTAGGAGCGTCTATCAAAATCATTGATAAGCAAAATGACATTATCCGAATTGCATTCCATTAGTTTTGGGTACATTCAAGGCTGCTGTGGCTCTTTTTCTTTTAAATACTATTTTATTTTTCCCCAGTTACATGTCATGAAAATTTTTAGCTTTCATTTTTATAAGATTTTGAGTTCAAAATTTGTCTCCCTCTCCCCCTGCCCTCCCTCCTCCTGAAATAGTAAGCAATTTGATATAGTTTATACATCTGCTATCATGTAAAAATATTTCCATACTAGTCACAGTTGTGAAAGAAGAAACAGATCAAAAGGAAAAAAAAACACAAGAAAGAATAAAGTGAAAAAACATATGCTTCCATCTGCATTCAGAGTGCAACAATTCTTTATCTGCATATGGGTAGCATTTTCCTTTGTGAGTTTTTTGTCTTGGATCATTGTGTTGCTGGGAAGTGCTGAGTCATTCATAGTTGATCATCACACAATATTGCTGATACTGTGTACAATGTTTTTCTGGTTCTGCTCATTTCACTTTGAATCAGTTTGTTTAAGTCTTTCCAGGATTTTCTAAAATCTGCTGCCTCATTTCTTATTACACAGTAGTATTCTATTCCATTTATGTTCTGCAGCTTGTTCATCCATTCCCTAACTGATGGGCACTCCTTCAATTTCCAATATTTTGCCACCATGAATTTGGCTGTTATAAATATTTTTGTACATGCAGGTCCTTTTCCCTTTTTTAATTATCTCTTTGAGATACAGCAATAAAGTACTATTGCTGGATCAAAGGGTATGTACAGTTTGGTTACCCTTTGAACATAGTTCCAAATTGTTCTCCAGAATGGTTGGATCAATTCACACCTCCACCAACAGTGCATCAGTGTCTCAATTTTCCCACATCCTCCCCAACATTTATCATTTTCCTTTTTTGTTGTGTTAGCCAATGTGATTGGTATGAGGTAGTATCTCAGAGTTGTTTCAATGTGCATTTCTTTAATCAAAAGTGATTTAGAGAGCTTCTTTATATTCCTTTGATTTCTTAATCTGGAAACTACCTGTTCATATCCTTTCACAATTTATCAATTGGGGAAAGGCTTGTATTGTTATAAAGTTGACTTGGTTCTCAGAGACACTTGTCAAAAAGATTGTTTCCCATTTTTCTGTTTTCCTTCTAATCTTGGTTGCATTAGTTTTGTTTGTGCAAAAAGTTTTTAAATTTAGTATAATCAGAATGATCTATTTTGAATTTTGTAATGCTCTCTGTTATTTGGTCATGAGTTCTTCCCTTCCCCATACATCTGACAGGTAGAATATTCTGTGCTCTTCTAATTTGCTTAGGTTGTAAACCTTTATATCTAAATCATTTGATCTTATCTTGGTATACAGTGTGAGATGTTGGTCTATACCCAGTTTGTGTTCTCTTATTTTCCAGTTTTCCCAGAAGTTTTTGTCAAATAGTGAGTTCTTATCCCCAAAGCCAAGGTTTTTGGGTTTATTAAACACTAGGTTACTATGGTCATTGACTATGATGTCTTGTGAACCTCATCTATTCCACTAATCCACTACTCTATTTCTTAGCCTATACTAGATAATTTTGATGATTACTGCTTTATAATGTGATTTAAGATCTGGTATTTCTAGACCTCTTTCTTTTGGATTTTTTTTTCATGAATTTTCTTGATATTCTTGATCTTTTGTTCATCCAGCTGAATTTTGTTGTTATTTTTCTAGCTCTATAAAGTAATTTTTGGTAGTTTGATTGGTATGGCACCGAATAAGTAAATCAATTTAGGTAGAATTGTGGTTATTTTATTGGTTCAGCCCACCCATTAGCAATATTTTCCCAGTTCTTTAGCTATGATTTTATTTCTGTAAAAAGTGTTTTATAATTGTGTTCGTATAGTTCCTGGTTTTGTCTTGGCAGGTAGACTCCTAAGTGTTTTATATTGTTTACAGTTATTTTAAATGGGATTTCTCATTGTATCTCCTGCTACTGGGTTTTGTTGATCATATAAAGAAACACTAATGACTTATGTGGGTTTATTTTATATCCTGAAACTTTGCAAAAGTAGTTAATTATTTCAAAAAACTTAGTTGATATTCTAGGGTTTTCTAAGTATACCATCATATCATCTGCAAAGAGTGATAGCTTTGTTTCTTCTCTGCCTGTTCTAATTCCTTCAATTTCTTTTTCTTCTCCTATTGCTATAGCTAATATTTCTGGTAGTATATTGAATAAAGTGGTGATTACTGGTATCCTTGCTTCACTGCTGATCTTATTGGAAAGGCTTCTAGCTTATCCCCATTACAGATAATACTTGCTGATGGTTTTAGAAAGATACTGCTTATTTTTAAGAAAGGCTCCCTTTATTCCTATGTTCTCTAGTCTTTTTAATAGGAATGGATGGTATATTTTTTTTTCAAAAGCATTTTTTCAGCATTTATTGAGGTAGTCATATGATTTCTATTAGTTTTCTTATTGATATGGTCAATTATGCTGATAGTTTTCCTAATACTGAACCTGTTTTGCTTCTGTTTACCATGGTCTGCCCTCTCTTCTGTCAGTCTCCACACCCCACACCCCTGCCTTTATGTGATCTCCTCTCCTCCTACTTCCTTGTAGGGTATGACAGATTTCTTTATTCAACTGATTGTGTATATGATTCCCTCTTTGAGCCAGTACTGATGAGAGTAAGGTTCAAGCCATGATCATTGCCCATCATCCTGTTTTCTCCTCCTCTGTAATAGGTTTTTTTATGCTGTTTCATGTGAAATAATTTACCCCTTCTACCTCTCCCTTCCTTCTGCACTTATTGTACTTCTCTTTCTCATGACTTAATTTTTTATGTCATTCCCTCAAATTCACCTTATACCTGTACCCTCTGTCTATGTACATTACTTCCATCTGTACTGCAAATGGTACAACTGTACGAGTTACAAGTTTCATCTTCCCTAGAAGGGATGCAAACATTTCAGCTCTGGGGCGGAGCCAAGATGGCGGCTGGGAAGCAGTGACTGGCGTGAGCTCCCCACCAAGTCCCTCCAAAAACCTATAAAACAATGGCTCTGAACCAATTTTAGAGCTGCAGAACCCACAAAGTGGCAGAGGGAAGCAGGGCT
>CM053624.1:233881810-233911607 GCA_028646595.1 Phalanger gymnotis | reverse complement strand
GAACAGGGGAGAGAGGAAGGGAAAGGGGGATGGGAAGGGAATGGGGCGACGGAGGGAAGGGCAGACTGGGGAACAGGGCAACCAGAATGTACGCCATCTTGGAGTGGGGGGGGAGGAAATGGGGAGAAAATTTGTAATTCAAACGCCTGTGAAAATCAATGCTGAAAACCAAACATGTCAAAAATAAATTAAAAAAAAACATTTCAGCTCTGTTGAGTTCCTCATGTTTTCTTTTCCCTTTTTATGTGTTTATACTTAGCTTGGATCTTGATATTAGAGGTCAAATTTTTGTTTAGTTCTGCTCTTCTCCTTATGAAAGCTTGAAATACTTCTATTTTGTTGAATGAACATTTTTTCCTTGAGTGATTCTTGGTTCTCCTCTGGCCACTTGTAGTATTTTTTCCTTAAAATAATAGTTCTGAAATTTGGCTACAATGTTCCTTGAGTTTTTTAGGGGGGATCTCTTTCCTGAGGTAATTGGTAGATTCTTTCATTTTTTATTTTATCCTTTATTTCTTGGTAATTTTTTTTTTAGAGTTGTAGTGGCTTTATTAGGGACCAGGGGATTAGGAGTTGGCATTGGGACACTTCTTTCCAAAGGTGGGCACTACATTGAAAAAGCGTTAGTTGTACTGCATCCTCCTCTTAGCACTCCCAGTCTTCTTCTTCTTCTCCTGCTTGGCCACCTTGGGAGTCTGACCCCTCACTTTTCCAGCTAGGGCCAGAGAGCCATGGACTTTACCTCCTAGCATGTGGCCACCCACTTCCAGCGTGGACAGTGGCTCCACCCTACACTGCCACCAAGACAGCTTCATCCTCCAGCGGGGAGCCCCCTAGAAGCAAGACCTGATCCTCGGGGGTGATGCCCTCCAGAGACACCACATAGGCCTTGATGTGGGCAATGGTCTCCTGCCCAGACACCTCGAGGGTATGCAGAGCCTGTGTGTGGACAAACAGCTGCATGGTGGGGACTCAGCCACGCTAGTCTTGCTTCCACCACGACTAAGATGGAGACCAGAAAGAGTCTTGGTAATTTTTTGAAAGATGCTATACAAGGTCTTCCTTTTGATTATGGTTCTCAGGTAGTCCAATGATTCTGAAATTGTCTCTCCTCGATCTATTTGTTTTTCCCAGGAGGTATTTTACATTTTCTTCCATTTTTTTCATTCTTTTGGCTTTTTGTTTGATTGTTTTTTTCACATTTTTTAAAAATTTAATTTATTTAATACATTTAGTGTTCAGCATTGATTTTCACAAGAGTTTCAATTACAAATTTTCTCCCCATTTCTACCCTCCCGCCCACTCCAAGATGGTGTATATTCTGGTTGCCCCATTCCCCAGTCAGCCCTCCAATATGTCACCCCACTCCCCTCCCATCCTCCTTTCCCTTCTTCTCTTGTAGGGCAAGATAAATTTTTTCACCCCATTGCCGTGTATCTTATTTCCTAGTTGCATGTAAAAACATTTTTTGTTTGTTTTTGAACGTCTGTTTTTAAAACTTTTGGTTCCAAATTGTCTCCCTTCTTCCCTCCCTGCCCACCCTCCCTAAGAAGGCAAGGAATTCAACATAGGCCACATGCGTTTCATTATGTAAAACCCTTCCGCAGTGCTCATGTTGTGAAAGACTAACTATGTTTTGCTCCTTCCTAATGTATCCTCCCTTATTGAATTTTCTCCCTTGACCCTGTCTCTTTTTGAAAGTGTGTGTTTTTGATTATCTCTTCCCCCGTCTGCCCTCCCTTCTATCATCCCCTCCTTTTTTTATCTTCTTCCTCCTTCTTTCTTGTGTGATAAGATATCCAATTGATTGTGTATGGTATTCTCTCCTCAGGTCAAATCCAATGAGAGCAAGATTTACTCATTCCTCCTCACCTACTCCCTCTTCCCTTCCTAGAGAACTGCTTTTTCTTGCCATTTTTATGCGAGATAATTTACCCCATTCTATCCCTCCCTTTCTCCCTCTCTCAATATATTCCTCTTATCCCTTATTTTATTTTTTTTAGATATCATCCATTCATATTCAACTCACCCTGTGCCCTCTGTCTATGTATACACACCTAAATATATACATACATAGACACACACATATGTATATATATATACATATATATGTATATATATATGCTTATGTGTATATTCCTTTCATCTACTATGATACTGAGGTCTCACGAATCCTACACATCGTCTTTCCATGTAGGAGTGCAAGCAAAACAGTTCGACTTTAGAAAGTCCCTTATGATTTCTCTTTCTTCTTTACCTTTTCATGCTTCTCAAGATTCTTGTGTTTGAAAGTCAAATTTTCTATTCAGCTTTGGTCTTTTCACTGAGAAAGCTTGAAAGTCCTCTATTTTGTTGAAAATCCACATTTTGCCTTGGAGCATGATGCTCAGTTTTGCTGGGTAGGCGATTCTTGGTTTTAATCCTACCTCCATTGACTTCCGGAATATCATATTCCAAGCTCTTCCATCCCTTAATGTTGAAGCTGCTAGATCTTGGGTTATTCTGATTGTGTTTCCACAGTACTCAAATTGTTTCTTTTTGGCTGCTTGCATGATTTTCTGCTCGACCTGGGAGCTCTGGAATTTGGTGACAATATTCCTAGGAGTTTTCTTTTTGGGATCTTTTCGAGGAGGTTAATGTGGGGTAAGCAATCCAGCCTGTGTATTTCCTTAATTTGGGCTGGGGCTCGGCCTGTTTCCTAGCATTCCCTAACATGTGATTCACTTGGGTTTGAAGGTTCAATGTCTGTGGAATCTGCAGGAGCAGTTCTTATTTCCCTCTTGTTTCTGTTACTGAGTCCTTTATCTCTGTACATTTTGTACAGTTTATTAGTGGGAATGCCATCTATCATTTCAAAGCCTACCCCTGCTCTCAATAAAGCAGTGTACATTTCATTTCTTGTTATTCTATTGTGGCGCCAAATCCGCCGGCCTTCTCTCTGGAGGAGATCTATCCCTTCCCCAGTCTCCTAAGTCATGCAGCTGTAAAATCTTGTCTATCATGACTGTAAGAGGGCTCCCTACTTCTCCAAGTATCAGATCCAAAATTAGGTGTTTATAAGCAGGGGGAGCTGTCCTAATTATTAAATTCCTATGAGGGATTCCCATGGGACCTTAGTAATATTTGTCTGCAGTTCCTGTCATGATAGCAGTCTTCATTACCTGCTCTTTTAGTCTTGTGATACAATCTCTAAGTGAATACCAGGGTCTATACTCAGTGGGCCACATAGAATCAGTAGTATATCTCCTATTGCATACCTCAGCGGCTAACGCCAACAAAGTAGTCCTTCCAGCACCGTCTCCTTGCTGATATTCCCTACAAGCTTGCTTAACTAGAGGATCGTGGCTGATACCCATGAATCTCACACAATCCATCCTATCTACTAATATTCCACTGGCCCCTTGATCACTGAGTCTTACCATCCAAGATATCAATGGTTCTCCTATTTGGCTGAACCTACTCAAAATGTCTGTGACCTCTTGCTGTGAAAAATCTTCCTGAATTTCCCTCGTGACTGAATGGTCACCTTGGGTTTCTGTCTTCTTCTTTTGTATGGGACAAACATCTGTCTGAGTATTTAGCCATCTCTCATTCTCTACGCGAGGGGAGTCCTGAACCCTAGTAGCATTTCGTGCCTCAGTCCCTAACATTGTCTTATTTTCTCTCCACTCCCTTCCCCTGCCACCATGGCAAGGACAAAACAAGCAGTCAGACTCGGCCTGGGCTGAGTTGGAATGCACTCTTGGCTTATTTGGCCTCCTGTTGCTCCTAGCCACTTTAATAGAAAAGTTCTCATTTGAGTCAGTAGATTCTTGAGCAGCAGTTTGTTCTCCTGCTATCTGAGATTCCCCTTCTTGCCATGGGGTAGGAGTGCCCCCATCTCTTTCACTTAACCTCAATCTTTCATATACTAGCTGGTAGGCTGATAACACTATGCAGCTTTGCCTAGATAGTGATGCCCCTGACTGAGTTCCAACCTCTTGTGAACACTTTTCCAAATCCTTAGGATCTCCACTCTGTAGCCTTGGTTCCCAGTTTTCACAGGGTCCATCCAGCTCTTTTAGCCAATTCCTTTGCTAGGGACGAATAAAATGGATCCTCTCACCCTGGGACATTCATCTCTTCCTCTGAAGTTCTTCTGCTTCTAAATAGAGATCTTATACCTAGCAATCCCATCCACCTGGTCGCCCCTTGGAAAAGAAACATTTCCTACCTGAGTTAGGCTATGGGATCAAATTCTTGAATAATTGGAGTCTCAGCCAGAATGGGGGTGATTTTATTTGATGTATAATAGCCCATACTTGCTTACGCTTTTGTTCTTTGTCTTGGTCTAACTTGTTAGTTCTGTCTCCTTTAGGGTGCTTAAGCCCTAACACTCTCCAGTGACTGCCTAAGCATGTAGTATTCTTGGAATTCCTGCCAGCTCACTAAAGAACTGGCCTCTGGAATGGGACTCTTGGGGCAGGGACGGCTCTATGTCCAATTCCAGCATGAAGAAGTAAGTTATGGAAAATGAGACCCTGGCCCCTTACCCCAAGATTTTGAGCCCCAATCGTTCGAGTGGGGGTGAATGATGATACTGTTTTGTATACTTATTTTGTATTATCCTGGCTGTATTTTTTTTTTGTTGTTATGATATTATTGGCACCTGTTTCTTACCTAATGGATACAAAGATCTAGGGGTGGACATTTGAATTATTAACAAGTATCTTGGAAATGATTAATTGAAGAGATTATCTTTCTGTGACCTTGGGGTGGGTCATGTTTGTATTGTCACTGAATGGTATGTTTTGCTTTGTTGTGAATGATGTTTTAGTTTCCTGTGTAATTAGATCACAATGTATAATGGGTCAATGTATGTTCTAAGATACATAGCTGATTAAATTATGTATGGTAGAACAAAGGGTGGAGTGTGGCCTTAAGGCAAAATGGGCTTCTTAGCCCTTGAGGAGTTTGGCTTTTGTTTGCTTTTGTTTACTTTGAGTGAAGGGCACTTCAAGAGTTTTGGCTTTTGTTTATCTTGAGTGAAAGTACTTTCAGCTGTTAAGTGCTAAGCCCCAGGCCCAAAGCCCTATCAGGTGTGAAACCTGTGTGGGCATAGGTTGATGACTTAAGAGGGGCCAACTTGGGAACCAATTGCTCTCTAGTCTCTGGTCGTTGAGGCGGGGCTTGAGAACGCAGAGGCTTGGCAGTGAGGAGAGGGGAGCTAAGAGACCAACTACAGCTGAAGCTGAAAAAAGTCGAAGCAGGAGACCTGTGTGAACCCAGGAGCGCGAGCAAAGACTTGAGGGCAGTAAATATGATTTGGCTAAATACTATTTTGTTTCTCTGTGGCCTCCTGGTTACTCTTGTGAGGCGGGCCTATTGGGCCTGGGGTTTTTTGGTCAGGATGTCGGAATGGGGAGGCTGGTTAGCTAATTTGTTGCTCTGGGGCCTAAATAAATGTTTTGATACTTTCTACTTAGAGAATCCCTCATACCTTGCGATTTCGAACCATTCGAACATATATATAATTATATTTGAGATCATAAATTCAGCCTTCCTACTACAACTCATTGGAGCGTTCTTTCTATTGCAGTGGGAATGCTTTCTGGGAAACAAGGAACAGAATTGTTTAAAATAATTTGATAGCTGTGTGACCCAGAGTAAGTCATTTAACGCACTTGGACCAAAAAAAAATTGCTATTGTGCAGTGTGGCATAATAGATAGGAAACTGGTCTCAGAGTCTGAAAGACATGACAAGTTCCATCTCTGATACATTTTGATTCTTTGACTCAGTTCAGGTAACTTAATTTCTCAATACTCTGAACAAGATGGTAAGTTGTAGAGAACATGGTGATCAATATCGGTAAAGTGAATTTCGTTACCTGGTATTTCCCTATACCAACAAACCACATATTTTTCCAGTATATTAAACACAGGGACAGGATTTCAGTTTTGAACTATGCCAAATACAGTCAAATTCCCAATGCAATGAATCTTTATTGAACAGATTCACTGAAATGTTTCGTTAAGCTTAATTTTTCTCCCATTGGCTTTAACTTTCTGATGGACATGCATATGTATGCATGTGGACGCTCATGTAAATGCAAATTGTGCAAAAGACTGGATCACTGTTAATGAAAAGTAAAAGATTAAGAATATCTTGGCAAAACAGTCACTAGTTTGCAAGGGGTAAATAAAATTATAGTGGGGATTTGCTATCTTGCCCCCATTAATTTTCTGCCCTCTTGGCTTTCAAGAGCCTCTTTTTATGGTACTTTTTAGAAAACTATTGATTACTTATTATACATTACTACTCTTAACTCTCTATTCAAATTGGAAGTAAATGTGACATAATACATTTTCAGTCACTATTGACTACCTTAATAAAGAAGGCCACCACCTGTTTTGGACACTATTTGGCCACAAGCATTCGGGGATGTGAAATCTTGAGTTGGTTTCTCCCCATTATTTTAAAAATTACATAGGAACTTTGGTGGAGATAGAGTAAAAGGGAGGCAGGGTAATGATGTAATAAGCAAAATGATACTGGTCTTATGTGTTAATAACTCACATCATTGTCTCTTTAAAATAATGAAGAATTGAACTTGCAAATCAGCATTTTTTTTTATTTTTCAACATTCACTTTTATATGATCTTGAGCACCATTTTTTTCTCCCTTCTTCCTCTTCCCCTCCCCAAGGCTATATGTAATCTGATATAAGCTATACCTGTACAATCGTATTACACATATTTCCACATTAGTCAAGTTGTGAAAGAAGAATCAGAACAAAAGAAAAACACAAAAAAGAGAAAATAGTATGCTTTGATCTGCATTCAGACTCCATAGTTCTTTCTTGGAATGTGGATAGCATTCTCCATCATGAGTGTTTTGGAATTGTCTTAGATCCTTGAATTGCTAAGATGTGCTAAGTCTATCAAAGCTGGTCATCACACAGTATTGTTACTATGTACAATGTTCTCCTGGTTCTACTCACTTCATTCAGCATCAGTTTATGTAAATCCTTCCAGGTTTTTCTGAAATGCACCTTCTCATCATTTCTAATAGAATAATACTATTCCATTATGTTTATATGCTACAACTTGTTCAGCCATTTCACAAATGATGGGCATCACCTCAATTTCTTACTCTTTGCCATCATGAAAAGAGCTTCTCTATTTTTGTTTGGTCATAAATTCTTCTTTTCTGCATAAGTCTGACTGGTAAACTTCTCCTTGCTGTTCTAATTTGTTTATAGCATTTCCCTTTATGTCTAAATCATGTACCCATTTTGACCTTATCTTGATATATGATGTAAGGTGTTGGTCTATGCCTAGTTCCTGCCATACTGTTTTCCAATTTCCCCAAAAGTTTTTGTCAAATAGTGAGTTCTTATCCCAGACGTTGTAGTCTTTGGGATTACCAAACAGTAGAGTAACTTATTGCACTGATCCACCACTCTATTTCTTAGCCAAGACCAAGTAGTTCTGACGATTGCTGCTTTAGAATACAGTTTTAGCTATGGTATGACTGAGACACCTTCCCTTGAATTTCTTTTAATTAATTCCCTTGATATTGTGGAACTTTTGTTCTTCCAGAAGAATTTTGTGTTATTTTTTCTAAATCCATAAAATAATTTTCAGTAGTTTGATTGGTATGACAATGTAGGTAAATTAGTTTAGGTAGAATTGTCATTTTTATTATTTTAGCTTGGCCTACCAATGAGAACTTATGTTTTCCCAATTATTTAGATCTGACTTTATTTCTGTGAAAAGTGTTTTGTAATTGTTTTCATTTATGGTTCCTGGATTTGTCTTGGCAGGTAGACTCCCAAATAATTTATATTGTCTACACTTATTTTAAATGGAATTTCCCTTTCTATCTCTTGCTGCTAGGCTTTGTCAGTAATATATAGAAATGCTGATGTGGGTTTATTTTATATCCTATAACTTTGCTAAAGTTGTTAATTATTTCAAGTAATTTTTTAGCATATTCTCTAGGATTCTCTAAGTATACCATCATATCATCCACAAAAAGTGCAATCTTTGTTTCCTCATCGCCTATTTAACTGTTCATTTACTTTTTCTTCTCTTACTGCTAAAGCTAGTTTCTAGTACAATATTGGATAACAGTGGTTGTAATGGACAGCCTTGTTTCTCCATGATCTTGTTGGAAATGTTTCTGGTTCATCTCCTTACATAGAATGCTTGCTGTTGGTTTGAGAGAAATGATACTTATCATTTTAAGGAAAACTCCATTTATTCCTATGCTCTCTACTGTTTTTAATTGGAATGGGTTCTGTATTTTGTTGGCAGCATTTTCTGAATCTATTGAGACAATCATAAGATTTCTGTTAATTTTGTTATGGATATGACCAGTTATTTTTTGAGGGGGGGAAGCAGGGGAATTATGGTTAAGTGACTTGCCCAAGGTCACACAGCTAGTAAGAGTGTCAAGTGTCTGAGGGCAAATTTGAACTCAGGTTTTCCTGACTCCAGGGCTGGTGCTGTACTCACTGCACCATTTAGTTGGCCCTTTATGGTCAGTTATGCTGATGGTTTTCCTAATACTGTAGCAGCCCTGCATTCCTGGTATAAATCACACCAGTTCCTAGTGTACTATCCTTGTGATAAGTTGCTATAATTTCTTTGCTAATATTTTATTTAAAATTTTTGCGTCAATATTCATTAGGGAAATTGGTGTATAATTTTCTTTCTCTGCTTTGGCTCTTCCTGGTTTAGGTATCAGCACCATAAAAAGAATTTAGTAGTACTCTTTCTTCACCTATTTTTGAAATAGTTTATATAATACTGGATTTAATTTTCTTGAAATGTTTGAGGGAATTCACTTGTAAATCCATCTGGCTCTGGAGATTTTTTAGGGAGTCCATTGGTGGCTTGTTCAATTTCTTTTTCTGAGATTGGGTTATTTAAGTATTTTATTACTTCTGTTAATATGGGCAATTTATATTTTGTAAATATTCATCCATTTCACTTACATTGTCAGATTCATATTTTCCAGGTCAGTTATTTTTCCAATGAGGTATTTTACATTTTATTCTATTTTTTCATTCTTTTGGTTTTGTTTGACTGATTCTTGATGTTTCATAGAGTCATTAGCACCAACTTGTCCAATTCAAGATTTTAAGAAATTATTTTCTTCAATTAGCTTTTGTACCTCCTTTTCCATTTGGCCATTTCTACTTTTTAAGAAATTGTTTTCTTCAGTCAATTTTTGATCTTCCTTTTCCAAGCTATTGACTCTCTTATATACCTATCATTTCTTTTCCCATTTTTTTCTTCTACTGCTGTTATTTGACTTTTCAAATCCTTCTTAAGCTCTTCCAAGAAGGTTTTTTTTTGGCTGGGTACCAATTCATGTTCCCCTTTGAGGTTTCAAGTGTAGGTATATTGACAATGTTGTCCTCTCCTGAGTTTGTATTCTGATCTTTTCTGTCATCATGGTAACTTTCTATGCTCAATACTAATTTTTCTTCTTGCTCATGTTTTTTGACTATGTCCTGCCTTTCAAAGTTGAGTTCTTTTGGTGGAGCACAGGGGCACTGTCCTAAACTTCTTGTGCTTTGGGCCAAGGGCCTGGTCACTAATTTTGTGTTCTGGTGACTTGTGGCCTGGCAGTAGGAGGCTGTGGGGGTCTGGCAGATTACCCGGTGCTGAGATGAGTCCCAGTGGTGGTGACTGGTGTGTGCTGAGGCCAGGTGGGTTTTTTTTTTGCATTCCCAGGACTATGCTGAAGCACATGGAGGTCTGGCCCCTGGAAGATTCCTGTTTGCCTTGGGCTGCATTGAAGTATGGTGAAGTTTAGCAGCTGGAGGATGCCTACCTTCCTGGTGCTGTACTGAAAAAAGGGAGGTCTGGCATCTGGAGGATACTGGTCTGCCTTGGGTTGTGCTGAAACATGTGGTGATTCTTGGGGCTGGAGTCTCTCATTTCCCCTTGCTATGGTTAGGCAGGTAGGCTGTGTGTGGTGTGTGCATGTTGGGGAGAGGTGGTGGTGTCCTATTGTTAGCATTTGCCTGCTCGTCCCTGCTGGGGCTTAGGATCTCCCATTAATTTTCTAAACTGGGGCTTGTTGCTGGCTTGCTGGGATGCTTCCTCTACTGGACTTTGCTTCCTTTTTATCTCAGTGAGATGGACCTTTCTTGACAATCCTCCAAGTTTCCTAGGCTAAAAGATGGCTCCTCCCAGTCTTTCTGCTGCCTTTGCTGTTCTGGGACTTGTTCTGGGGTGATATTTATGCCTGTTTGGAGGTGAATATGGTAGAGTGACATTGATTTTCTGCTTCACCATTTTGGCTTCTGGACTTTGACACTCCACCTTGCAAACTCTTGTAAGGTCAAATTTATAAATATGGAAAAATAACTTGATTCTGTGGTAACCTTATCTGAGATACGTAACTCCTGGACAGCATTCATTACAGGCTTCTTAGAATCATATAATCTTAGAACTGAGAGGTATCTATGAGGTCAATTAGTCTATTTCTTACCCACATCAAAAATCCTCTCTGTAATAGCCTTGGGAAGAGACCAATTTGCTCTTATTTAAAGAGCTTCAGTATAAGGAACTCACAGTTTCTGATGCATCTTGGTCCTGTTTGGAATAATTTCTTGATAGTTTGTCCTTATTTTAGGCCAAAATTTGCCTTTCTATGACTTCTAGTCATTCTCCCTACTTCTACCCCTTAGATCAAAATGTCTCATTTCCTTTCTTTTTGATAGCCCAACAAATATTTGAAGACTACTACCATGACCCCATGAATCTTTTCAGTTTGTTCAATGGCTTTTAAGGATCTTTGTATAAATTCTAAAGTCATTGCTTGCTTGCTTGAGATATGTTTCTACCTACTTAAAGTGTGAAGGCACTGCATCTTATTAGTTATTTTAGATGAAGTAGGTTTATTTGATTGATTTACTTAATTGACACTCATCTTACTCGTGTTTACATACATACAACATTCAGAAAATGTAAGTGTTTAAAGATGCTAAATTATATTGTCATCCAGGCTAAGTAACTTTCAATAATCAGTTACTTCTATATGAAGACTTCTTCTTATGTAATATGATAAAATATTTGGATGAAAAAGGAGAAATTTAAACATCAAGATATTTCAAAATATCTGAATGTTTAACATTGTGTGGGGCAAAAAGAATTTTCCCTTGATGAAACAGAGGTTCAGGCTTCTGCATTTATTGCAAAATATGGGGGATTTTCTTAGGCTTGTAACTTCCAGAAAAAAATAACACGGTGGAATAAGATTAGAGTGGGTGTATGTGTCTGTATGTGTGTATGTGTATGTGTGTGTTTATGTAAAATAAAAGGAAGTGGAGAAGGGTAGTTTTCCTAAATACATTGGTGAACACATTTAAGGATAGGTGTCATTGTATAGAAAAAATAATTTAACAGTAGCAAGAATTTCCAAGTCACTCCCAGATAGACAATGAAACACTTAACGATACACTGCTAAGGTACTGTTTATGACATCATAGCAGAGTGCTAGGGGTACTAAAGACCCATTAAGTCTTAAAAAGGTTTTTTATTGTCATAAGCTACTAACTCCCCAACAATTAATGCTATAACTAATATACATATATGCATATTATACATACAGACACACATATCAGGTTATCATCTGTCTCTAAAGAAGACTTGATATAACAATATACGTGTATGTATGCATGTGTGCATTGTGTGTATATATGTGTATGTATGCATGTGTGCAAATACATACATGCTATGTATAATGTACTATATTTATGCTTATATGTGTGTGTGTGTGTGTATAGTATACTATATATATGATCATCCTGATCAGCTGAATGGAAATGAATTTTAAGCTGGATCTGCTTAATTAGCCTTTTGATTGTGGGGCACAACTGGGAGCATGACTACATTTAACAAGAGGGAACATATCTAGCTTCCAAGATACAAAGAGAGGATCAATATTTAAATCTTATCATATAGGACTATTCTAATAAATGTGGATAGCAAAGGCCCCTCAAAGGGGCTTTCAGGGAGTTTCATCAGTATTTCAGGAAGTATTGATCAGTACTTTGGCTAAGCTTAAATTAAAATGACTATGCTAAAAACTTCAGGCACCTATATAATTTTAACACTCATGATTCCCCTGCGGATACCATCCTTTCTACCCAGACAACTCTAGAACTAGATCCTAGTGCTGTGTGTTTATTCACTTAGTTCCACCCCCCCTAGAATGCACTTTCTCCTCCTCTATGCTTATCCAATTTAAGTTCCAGATCTTTTGTGAAGACTCATGTGGAGGAACACACCAGCCCGTAATGACTTTGCCCTCTTCTAAGCTTCTGTGACAATATTTGTCTCTGTCACACCCATGATTTGTGATTATAGAGTGTCTTAAGGCACGTGGAGAAATATCTACAGTGTTCTAGATGTGTAAGTTAAAATCCTTGCTGGGTCAAATCTATGCTCAGCCTCTTGCTACTTGTGTGGTTTTAGACAATTTATTTTCCTCCTCTCTTTTTTCATCTATAAATGATAGAGTTTAACCTGATCTCTAAGATCTCTCTTGACTTGGAATCAGGTGATAAACTTTAGTTTCTTCATAGTATTGCTCCCCTCAACTATATTATAAATTTCTTGAAGACAAGGACTTTGTAGGTCACATTGGGCTATGTAAATTTGCCTCTAGTTCATTTTTCTAAAGCAGGACAATAAATTTATAAACAAACCAATGAAAACCTTTTTAAATGTAGAAAATATGTCTTTTAATGTAGTTCCGTACTGCACTTTCCTTTAGCGCAGATTGATACATAGTAGGTTCTCATTTGACTATTATATAGTATGATAATGAGACCTATCCATTTTCCATTTTTTAAATCTGCCTAGCATGAACTAAAGCTTCTCCTTTTGTGGATTCATACTAGCGTCTATACTTCAGCTTGAAAAGACAGTTAGTTTAGATTATTCCTCATTGCTGCCTTTGGTATGAGCAAATATTGGAAGAGAGAAGTAAATCTTCAAATTTAATTTCTGAAATTAAGATTAATGACCAGGAGAATATGATATCCTCATATGCTGATGACCTAATGTTGTCTGTGACTAAGCCTTGAGGCCTCTTGCTCTGAGTTAATGAATATGATAGAGCTTTTTCAGATGAAGTCAGGATATAAGATTAACTGTTCCATCATGGTGGTTTTCCTTGTGTGTTGGTTAGGATCAAAAAAATCAATTCTGAAAGATAAAGTCTCAGGTTTAGGACTGATTTTTTGAAATAGAAACCTTTTTTTCCATTTTCTGCTTAATGGGAAGTTCTAGAAAGTGTTAAAGATCCCAATTAATTTGTGGCATTAGAGATTGAAAACAGATTTGCTTCATTTTTCATATTTGCCAAAACAAAATGCTCAGCAGAGAATATTGTAATGAATGATTTATTTTCCTGAAATAAAAATCAGTTTTATTTTTGGAAAGTTGCAAAATTAACTGAAAATATATTTATTCAGAGAGTGAGGGCTTGTTATTTTCTGGTGAGTAACCTTACCGTACTATTTCTCAGGAAAACATTTTATGTCATTCTCTCTCTCTCTCTCTCTCTCTCTCTCTCTCTCTCTCTCTCTCTCTCTCATCTAGATATCATTTATCTCTCTACATAGTTACATTTATGTTTACAGATATGCATACTTAGTCTTTATGCATCATATATAGTTGTACACATAGAGAACTAAATGCAAGAAATGTACAAAATAAACACATTATTCTTTTTTTGGGAGATGGTTATTAAAAACTGGGAGGATTCAGCAAAACCTCAACACCTAAACTGAACCTTGAAGATAGATAGAGCCATCCAGAGGTAGGATTGAAGGGAGGGAGGTGAGCATTGAATAATTTACAAAAGCAGGAAATAGAACATTGTGTACATGGAACAGTCAATAGGTCAGGTTAGCTGTAACATCCAGTGCATGCTAAGGAGTAACACATAAGAAATCTGAGTCAGATAAAAGTTGATTGTGAAGGCATTTAAGTGCTAAAACAGAGGAGTTAGTATTTTACCTTAGTGGCAAGAGGGAGACAATGATCAAGTTAGTAAAAGGTATAATAAAAGACCTATATTCTCGGAATATCACTTGGCAGCTGTAAGGAGGATGCATTTGGGAAGGGAGAGCCTGGAAACAGGCAGCCCAATTGGTAGGCTATTGCAATAAAGGCAAAAGGTGACAAATGTCTGGATCAACTACATGTCATCCCCATGGTTCTAACATTTAAATTGTCACAAAGATGGTTTTAGCGAGCCTACAGATGAGTTTATAGATGAACACTTTTACATAATTTTAAAAATCCAATGATTTTATCCACCTGTACAATAGTTTATCCAATATTAGACATGGAAAGCAGCTAGGTAGTATAGGGGTTAGAGTGTTAGACAAGGAGGAAGAAAAATCTGAGTTCAGGTCTTCACAATTATAAACAAAAAACAAAACAAAACAAAACAGACACTGCCATAGACACTTTTTAGCTACATGATCCTGGGCAAATCACTTACCCTTTGCCAATTTCAGTTTCCTTATCTGTAAAATGATAATAATAATAGTATTTACTTGACAGAATTATGAAGGTCAAGTAAGATAAGATATATAAAATGCTTTGCAAACCTTAAAGTGCTATGTAAATGTAGTCATTATTATTATTAAATAAACTTGTCCAAGGACTATCTCTATATGAACTCCATTGAGTGTAAGATAAGAATGAGGAAAAAGTAGCTGACTGATAAAATACATTAAGGTTTACAAAAGTCTTTACATAAATTACTTCTTTGTTTCTTCTTTATTTGACTTTTGATTGTATTTTACCAGGTAACATTTGATTATCACCTACTACATTCTATTTAATTCATTAAATAAGAAAAAATGGAAGGTAGACATAGGAGAACCAGTTGCCTTTGCAGAAAGTTGATACACTAACCAGAGATCTTGATTTTCTAGATTATATGTTTGAAAGGCAAGCACTAGGCAGCTAGAGTTGACAGCCTAGACCTAGATCTTACTTTATCAGATGAATAAAAGCAAGCTGAATGACCTCCCTCCCTCTCTCCTTCCCTCCCTCCTTCCTTCCTTCCTTCCTTCCTTCCTTCCTTCCTTCCTTCCTTCCTTCCTTCCTTCCTTCCTTCCTTCCTTTCTTCCTTCCTTCCTCTCTTCCTTTTCTCATGCCTTATAAGCATTTTTGAATAGAGTACTGACAGCTTTTGAGATTTTTAAAAAAAATTTACTGATCAGTCTGGAGAAGGACAAGTAGGACCAGAAAGTATCAAAGAGTTTGGTTATCTGTTATCTCACCTAGGGGAAAAACACTGAAAATGTTATTACTTCAGTCATTTTATATGTTAATGTTTGGAGATTCACCTTTTTTTAAAAATAAAAATTTACTGACATTTTTATTTTTATATTATCAAAGCTTCAACCAGTGTCCATTTCCTACCTCTTCCTAGAGAGCCATTCCATATAACAAATAATATTTTATAAGAAAAGAAAAAAATGAAGAGCAGGAAAAAAAATGGCAAATCTGATTAATGCGTCCAAACTTTTAAAAGACATGGAATGTGACCTTGGGCAAGTCACTTAACCCCAATTGTCCCACCTTCCCCCCTCCAAAAACAAAAACATGGAATGCACCATACCCCTGCGTATCTCCCACTTCTACAAAGTAGTGGGTGGAGGCTGTCTTCTCATTTCCCTTCTTTGGGGCCATAATTGTTTTGTTTTGTTTTTGTTTATAATTGTGAACCATTCACTTTTTCCTTTCCTGAGATTAGATATTTTTATGATGTACATGTGTGAAGCTTAGTGTCCACTTAGGGGTCTGATTCAAGAACTGATCAACATAAAGGCTTTAACCTGCTCCATTTATTTCTGAACTGGATGGGTTAGTCTCTCCTTTCCACCACAAAAGGAAATTAAACCTATTGGTGTTGAATTTAGTGATTAGCTTGGTTGAGTGAAGCTCAGAACTCTTGAGCTAAAGATGTCCCTCACCCTCGGTTGGTTGATACTTGGTAGCAAAGATTACAGTCCTGTGGCAACATGAATTGTTTTGTGGTTCTTCTTTCCATTTACATTTTTGTAATCATTGTCTCTATTGTTTTCTTGGCTGTACTTCATTCTGCATGAGATTGTATAAATCTTTCCATGCTTTTCTATATTCATTTTTAATAACTTCTTATAGAACAGTGATATTTCATGACAATCATGTACCACGTTATTTTAGCCATTCCTCAAGAAATTGGCATCTACTTTGTTTCCAATGTTTTGCTACCACAAAAAGTGCCGCTGTAAACATTTGGTGTATATAGGGCCTTTTTTCTTATCAAATGCCTCCTTGATATATAAGCCCAGTAGTGAAAGAAATTCAACTTTTAAGAGATTTATATACCCTTCAAATTTAAATCTAAAAATATAGTGTGTTGCTAGCTAAGGTGATGGTAGGCTTCTTGGACAAATGGTCTCAAACACCACCTATGTGTAGCCATAAGATTAAGCAGAGTTTTACCCTGAGATAGAGATCAGAATTACATTATTTTTAGGCCCAATGTGCCCTTCCCCTTAAAAGAAAAATGGCTTTCTATTGGAACAGCTATATTTCAATAAAATTACTGTATATTTTAAAATTGACATATAAATAATAAATGTTTAAGGAAGTTTATATCATATTGGAATTTGGTCCGTTTCTAGTTAACCCTTAACTGATTTGATTACAGTTTAATTCAATCCTAGTTTTTCTTTAGCCTTGAGTAGAAAATTGCTTTAAATTCATTCTAGGTCTTTACCTTGTAGTCTATCTGCTCTTGAATTTGTCCAGGATCTCAGACTAAACTTCAGATTGAACTAACATTAGGAGTTCTTTTGAGTAGCTTTTCTCAAATCCTAGCTGTGGTCCTCTCTTTTGGCTACATTTAGTTTATTCTACTCACACTAATAGAATAAATTAAAAAGATAAGAGTAGTTTTTCTTTCCAGGCTTCAAGTTATTTATTTCCTTTGACTTTCTTATGTTGACTCATGCAGGTGAAAAAGAAAATTATAATTAGAGACAATAACTACATCTAGGTATTGAAAGAACACAAGCCCAAGTGATTTGTTTTTAGCATAAAATTCCTGTCCACTTTTATGCATGTATCTATATTTATCTCCATTCATTTTATTGGGCTTTCCATCAGGTATGTATTTTTGAATTTATATACAAAATTAATTGAGTTTGCTCAAAGTACAGCATAGGACTTTCATGATTCACCTGTGGTGCAAACTGCAATTAGAATGAATTTTCTATATCCACCATAGGATACCATTTTGACCAAATTTTTCAAACAAAAATTGCAACAAGGTTTTAAAACAAAAATCTTTTGGGGGTTGTATCACAGTGAGAATTTTCCCTTAAATAATTGTTTGTGCTGGTATATAGTATGTAACCAGGCTGAATGCTTCTCCAGTTAGAACTTTAGAGTCCTGAGTTTATTTTCTTTTTCTTTTTCTATGCTTAGATGGATGACATGTTTGATTTTCTGCTTCTCTGACTCATTGCATCCAATGCTGATATACAATCTGGCCAAAGTGACAGGTCAGCTTCTGGAGAACATTTTAAATTCTGTCTTGGGCCAACCAAATTGCAATTATCTTAAGACCCCTCAGTGTTGAGTTCTAACCAATCCTGCTGTGTCCCTGTCAGCATTTTAACCATGCCACCCTGTCATTATTAATTGTATTAAAAAACTGTGATTTTGAAAATCTCATCCTCAGTAAAGTAGATTTCCAAAGTCACGATCTTTTAAGAGGCATTTCAAGCACTACCTTCCAATAGAATTTTTTTTCCGATCCTCTCAACCTGTAGTGCCCATTCTCCCTAACTATCTCTTATTCAACCACCTTGTATTTACTTTTTCTTTATTCTGTTTTATTCTATTCTCATGTACTTATATGCATAATTGTTGTTTCTCCCAATAGAATACAAGTTTCGTGACAGTTGGAATTGCTTCATTTTTTTTTTGTATTTGTATTCTCAGTTTTTAGCATATTGTCTGGCCCAAAGTACTTAATTGTTGATTGATTGATCATCAATGCAGTCTTTGCACTAATCTAGACAGACATGCCCAGGATGATGCAAGCATCCCTACATCTAATTTATTGATTTTTGTTTCCCTGTCCAGACATTGTTACTCCAGGAGCCTTGGCCTACTATTGAATAAAAACAAAAACACTTCCACTGACTTAAAAAAAAGGAACACAGCAACAACAACAAACCATTGCATTAAGAATGCTTTCTTTCACAACAATTTTGACAAATATATCCACTTGGATGTTTAGTTTAACACAGACAGCAAGAGAGACTGAGTCTTATAATGGCAAGAGCACAGGTAAAAATTTAGAAACCCTATGTGATAATTTAGTCATCACATCATAATCATTATAGTCACTAAAATTTATGTAACCTTAATTATGTGTTAGGCACTGTGCTGAGTGCTTTACAATTTTTATTTTATCTTATTTAAGCCTCATAACAACCTTGGGAAGTAGGTGCCATTATTATCCTCATTCTAGAGTTGGAAAAATTGAGAATCTGTCATTAGTTCTAAGATTTGGAGAAGTCATTTATTCTTTTATCTGTAAAATGAGGGGGAATCTATTAGGTCACTGTTATGGCGTTTTTTCAGATTTATCATTGAAAAATACTGAAAACTGTAGCAAAAGACTTTATTCTACCACGCTGATTGGTCAGAATGAATTCTTTCAGATTCTCATTGTGTCCATTGGCAACATAATGCTTAGATTTGCCAGACAGGCATAGCAAAGAGAACCAAATGAAGATTTCTTTTATGTGTAAAAATATTTGCTACTACCTTGGTTTCACAAAAAAAATGCATTTTTTTCCTTTTTTTTTAAATTTATTTTTTATTTTTAATTTACAACACTCAATTCCATGAATTTTTGAGTTCCAAATTTTCTCTCCCTCCCTCTCTTCCCATCTCCCCCCAAAACAGAATGTAATCCAATATAGGTTCTACATATACCTTCACATTGAATGTATTTACATAAAAAAGCAGTTATAAAGAAGAATTATAACCAATGGAATGAATCATGAGAAACAAGAAACGAAACCAAAAATGAAGGGCAAAAAGAGAGCAAATAGTTTGCCTCAATCTACATTCAAACTCTGTAATTCTTTCTCTGGATTTGCATAGCTTTTTTCATCAAGTCTTTTGGAGCTGACTTTGAACCTTGCATTGATGAGAGGAGTCGAGTCTATCAAAGTTAATTCTTACAGATACAGTGTGTCTGTAATCAAGTATAATGGTCTCCTGGTTCTGCTCCCCCTACTCAGCATCAGTTCATATAAGTCTTTCCAGGTTATAAGGAAGTCCATCTGCTCCTCATTTCTTATAGCACAATTGTATTCCATGACATTCATATACCACAATGTGTTTAGCCATTCCCCAATTGATGCGCATCCCCTTGATTTCCAGTTCTTTGCCACCACAAGTAGAGCTGCTATAAATATTTTTGTACATCCGGGTCCATTTCCCAGTTGTCTGATCTCTTTGGTATGTACCCTTTGGTATATAGCCTTATGAACACTTTTATAGCCCTTTAGGCATAGTTCCAAATTGCTCTCCAGAATGGCTGGATCAGTTCACAACTCCACCAACAATGTAGCAATATTCCAGTTTTCCCACATCCTCTCCAGTCTTTATCATTTTCTTGTTTTGTCACATTAGCCCATCTGACAAAAGAGATGCAGGACCTGAGAGTTGTTTTGATTTGCATTTCTCAAATGAATAGTGCTTTAAAGCATTTTTTCATATGACCATAGAGAGTTTTAATGCCTTCCTCTGAAAACTGCCTGGTCATATCCTTTGACCATTTCTCAGTTGGGGAATGACTTGTATTCCTATAAATATGACTCAATTCCCTGTATATTTTAGATATGAGGCCTTTATCAGAGATACTGGGAAGGATTCTTTCCCAATTTTCTGCTTCCCTCCTAATCTTTCTTGCATTGTCTTTGTTTATACAAAAACTTCTTAAGTTAACATAATCAAAGTTACCCATTTTGCATTTTCTAACGCTCTCTATCTCAGGCTTGGTCATGAAATTTTCCCTTTCGCATAAATCTGACAGGTAACCTATTCCTTACTCTCCCAAATGGCTTATAGTATCAGCCTTTATTCCTATATCATGAACCCATTTTGATTTTATTTTGGTATACAATGTAAGATATGGGTCTATGCCCAGTTTCTACCATACCATTTTCCAGTTCTCCCAGCAGTTTTTGTGAAATAGTGAATTCTTAACCCAGAAGCTGGATTCTTTGGGTTGATGAAAGAGGAGATTGCTATAGTCATTGACTACTACATCTTGTGTACCTAACCTATTCCACTGATCCACCACTATATTTCTTAGCCAGTACCAAGTAGTTTTGAAGACTGCTGCCTTACAGTACAGTTTAATATCTGGTATGGCTAGGACACCTTCCCTAGCATTTCTTTTCATTAATTCCCTTGATATTCTAGACCTTTTGTTCTTTGAGATTAATTTTATTATTATTTTATCCAGCTCTGCACAATAATTTTTGGTAGTTTGATTGGTGTGACACTGAATAAGTAAATTAATTTAGGTAAAATTTTTATTTTTACTACATTAGCTCAACCCAACTATGACTAACTGACATTTTTCCATTTATCTAGACCTGATTTTATTCTTGTGGAAAGTGTTTTGTAATTGGGTTCATCTGGGTCTTGGGTCTGTCTTGGCAGGCAGACTCCCAAATATTCTGTAGTGTCTACAGTAAATTTAAATGGAATTTCTTCTTCTATCTCCTCCTGTTGGGCTATGTTAGTAATATATAGGAATGCCAAGGATTTATGTGGGTTTATTTTATATCCCGCCACTTTGCTAAAATTGTTTATCATTTCAAGCGGTTTTTTTACTTGATTCTCTAGGATTCTCTAAGTCATAATATCATCTGCAAAAACTGATTATTTAGTTTCCTCTTTGCCTCTTCTAATTCCTTCAATTTCTTTTCTTCTCTTAAAGTTAAAGCTAACATTTCTAATACCAAATCAAATAATAGGAGTGATAATGGACATCCTTGTTTCACTGCTGATCTTATTGGGAATGCATCTAGCTTATTCCCATTCTATATAATGCTTGCTGCTGGTTTTAGGTAGATGCTACTTATCATTTGAAGGAATGTTCCATTTATTTCTATGCTTTCTAATGTTTTCAGTAGGAATGGGTATTGTATTTTGTCAAAAGCTTTTTCTTCATCTATTGAGAAAATCATATGTTTCTGCTAGTTTAGTTGTTGATATGATCAATTATGCTGATAGCTTTCCTAATACTGAACCAGTCTTGCATTCCTGGAATAAATCCTACCTGGTCATAGTGTATTATTGTTGTGATAAGTTGCTGCAATATTTTT
The DNA here is from genome assembly GCA_028646595.1 of Phalanger gymnotis. Taxonomy (NCBI): domain Eukaryota; kingdom Metazoa; phylum Chordata; class Mammalia; order Diprotodontia; family Phalangeridae; genus Phalanger; species Phalanger gymnotis. The sequence continues at coordinate 233,890,166 of CM053624.1, read as the reverse complement.
GCCAACATTTTATTTAAAATTTTTGCATAAATATTCATTAGGGATATTGGTCTATCTATAATTTTCTTTCTGTGTTTTGACTCTTCCTGGTTTGGGTATTACTACCATATTTGTGTCATAAAAAGAATTTGGTGGGACTCCACCTATTTTCCCAAATAGTCTATAAAGTATGGGAATTGATTTTCCTTTATATGTTTGATAGAATTCACATGTACATCCATCTTGCCCTGGAGATTTTTTGCTAGGGAGTTCATTGATAGCTTGCTCAATTTCTTTTTCTGAGATGGGGTTATTTAGGTATTTTATTCCTTCTTCTGTTAATCTGGACAACTTATATTTTTGTAAATATTCATCCATTTCCCTAAGATCATCAAACTTATGGGCATACAATTGGGCAAAATAATTCCTAATTATCATTTTAATTTCTTCTTCATTGGAGGTGAATTCATGCTTTTCATTTTTGATACTGGTAATTTGGTTTTCTTCTTTCTTTTTTTTTAAATAAAGTTGACCAAAGGTTTATCAATTTTATTTTTTTTTCATAAAATCAGCTCTTAATTTCATTTCTTAGTTCACTAGATTTATTGATTCGAATTTTATTTATCTCTCCTTTGGTTTTCAGTATTTTTAATTTGATATTTAACTGGGGATGTCCAATTTGTTCATTTTCTAGCTTTTTCATTTGCATGCCTAATTCATTGATCTTTTTCTCTATTTTATTCATGCAAGTGTTCAGAGGTATGAAACTTGCCCTAAAAACTGCTTTTGCTGCATCCCATAAATTTTGATATGATGTCTCAGTATTGTCATTCTCTTGAATGAAGCTATTTACTGTATGATTTGTTACTTATCCCACTCATTCTTTAGGATTAGATTGTTTAGTTTCCAATTAATTTTAGTCTATCTTTCCACAGTCCTTTATTACAAATAATTTTTATTTTATCATGATATGAAAAGAATGCATTGAGTATTTCTCCCTTTCTGCACTGGACTGTGAAGTTTTTATGCCCCAGTACATGGTCAATTTTTTGTAGTGGTATGTGTCACTGAGAAAAAAGTATATTCTATCCCTATTCAGTTTTCCCCAGAGGTCTATCATGTCTACCTTTCTCACATTCTATTTACCTCCTTAACTTCTTTCTTATTAATTTTAAGATTAGATTTATTAAGTTCAAATAGGAGGAGGTTAAGATCCTTCACCAGTAAAGTTTTGCTGTCTGTTTCTTCCTGCAGCTCCCTTAGTTTCTCCTCTAAGAATTTGGATGCTATACCACTAGGTGCATATATGTTAAAGTAATAATATTACTTCATTGTCTATGGTATCTTTTAGCAGGATATAGTTTCCTTCCTAATCTCTTTTAATTATATCTATCTTTGCTTTTACTTTGTCTGAGATTAGGATTGCTACTCCTCCTTTTTTGACTTCAGCTGAAGCATAATATATTCTATTCCAGCCTTTTACCTTTTTACTTTGTGTGTATCCTCCTTTTTCCAATGTGTTTTCTTGTAAACAATATATTTTAGGATTTTGGTTTTTAACCTATTCTGCTATCTGCCTCTGTTTTATGGGAGAGTTCATCCCATTCACATTCAGAGTCGTGATTACTATGTGTGTCTTTTTTGCATCCCATTTCTCCCCATTTATATTTTTATTTCTCCCTTCTCCCTTCCCCTCCTCAAAAGAGTTTTGCTTTTGACCGCACATATTTCCTCCTTTTCAGACCCCCTTATCTTACCCTTTTCCCTTACTACTTCTTCCCTCCTGTCTACCCACACCCCTCTCTTTTCTTTCCCCTTTCTGCTACTACTGCCTATAGGGCAAGTTTGATTTATATACTTAATAGAATATGTTATTCCCTCCTTGAACCAAAGTCAATGAGAGTAAAGCTCAAACACTGCTCTTTTCCCTCCTTTCTTTCCCTCTAGTATAATATATATGTTTCTGTACCTTTTCATATGATGTAATTTACTCTTTTCTGCCTCCTTCTTACCTTTTCTTCCATTACAATCCCTTAATTAAGTTTTTTATAATCACCTCAACAATTTATACCTACACCCTCTGTCATGCTTTTTAGATGTCATACTAACTATACCATTCTCAAAATTAGCAAATATAATCCTCCCATATAGGAATTTAAACAGTTTGCCCTTGTTGAATAACAAGATTTTCCCCCTTTTTTACATTTTTCCTATTTACCTTTTTATGCCTGTCTTGAGTCTTGCATTTGAAGATCAAATTTTCCATTGACTTCTGGCCTTTTCTTCAGGAAGGTCTGGAATTCTCTTATTTCATTGAATGTCCACCTCCATTCCTGAAAGATTATGCTCAGTTTTGCTGGATAGTTGATCCTTGGCTGTAGATCAAGCTCCTTTGCCTTTTGGAATGTCATATTCCAATCCATCCTTTTTCTTAATGTAGAAGCTGCAAGGTCGTATGTGATCCTGACTGTAGTTCCACAATATTTGAACTGTTTCTTTCTGGCTGCTTTCAGTATTTTCTCCTTGACCTGATAATTCCAGAATTTGGCTACAATGTTCCTTAGAGTTTTCAATTTGAGATCTCTTTTGGCGAGTGATCAGTGGATTCATTCGATGATTATTTTATCCTCTGGTTCTAGGATTTTGGGGAAATTTTCCCTAATGATTTCTTGGAAGATACTGTCCAGGCTCTTCTTTTCATCATGGCTTTCTGGAAGACCAATAATTCTTAGATTATCTCTCCTGGATCTATTTTCTAGGTCAATTGTTTTTCCAATGAGATAGTTTACGTTTTCTTCTATTTTTTTCATTCTTTAGGTTTTGTTTGATTGATTATTGATGCCTTTTAGAGTCATTAGTTTCTACTTGTCCAGTTTAAATTTTTAAAGAATTATTTTCTTCAGACAGCTTCTGCATCTATTTGGCTAATTTTATTTTTTAAGAATTCATTTTCTCTGTTAGTTTCTCTGATTCTTCTCTTACCTCTCTAATTTGGCTTTTAAAATCTTCTTTCAGCTCTTCCAGGAATGCTTTTGGTCTTGAGACCAGATTATACTCCCCTTTGAGGTTTCAGATGTAGGTAGAGTTTCAATTCAGTCCTCTTCTGAATTTGTACTTCAATATTCTCTGTCCCCATAACACTATTCACTGGTCTTCTTTAATTTTCTAGCTTTCTTCATGGAAGTTGCTTTTTTCCTGGCTTTTTAAGTGGATCTCTGTTTCTGTGGTCCATGGGACTCTGTCCCAAACTTCTTGTGCTGGGATCTAAGGGCCTGGTTTCTGGCTTTGTGTACTGTGGTCTCTGGTTTTGTCTGCTAGAAGCTATATATTGTTGCAGTTCCTCTGATGCTGAGATGAAGCTGGCTGGTGTGTGCCAAGGATGGAGGTTCAGTGAAGTCTTTCTGAGTTTCCCTGGGGAGTTACTGTGTGAGGTGTAGTGGAGGGGTGGTCTGGCTGCTGGGAGTCTCCTCTTCCCCTAAGGCTGCACTATATAGCATGGTGGTCTTAGCAGCAGGTCTGCACTGGTGTCTAACAATTCCTCTAGCTGTGCAAAGGCACCTGGGGTCCTGGTGATGGTGCTTGTTGGCTCCAACCCCCGTGGGGCTCAGGAACTGCCACTGTTCTGCAAAGATGGGGCTTTCTGGGATTCCTCCCTCTCTCCATTGGCTTCCTTCCATTACCACAAGAGGGGCCCACAGCCCCTTGAGTTAAAATATTTTTGAACCCCACTTCTGGCTCCTCTATTCCAAGGTTTCTCCTATGGCCATATTCTCTGGGTTTATTCAAGGGAAGGATAAGAGTGCTTTATCAGTTTATTAAGTCATCATGGCTCCTAGAATTCAAGAAGATGAGTTTCAAACATTTACACTCTGGGCTAATAGCTCCAGGAGTAGCTTCTGCTGCCACTACATGCTCTGTGCTTCTGTCTCCACTAGATCCAATGGAATCTAGTCCTGTGCCAAGAGGCCTAGGGATTGCCCCCACAGCTGCTATGGGCTGAGCCTACTCCTGTTTCTGTATGGTGCTCTGGGGTGGTTCTGTGCCCGGTGCTCTCCTGGCCCTGCACAATATATCCCTATCTTTCTGGACTCTTCTGGCTTGGAACCTGCCACACTCTGCTAGTGGATTCTATCTCTGTCAAAACTCTTCAGATTCACTACTCAGGAGGCATCTGTTTCAACAATCTGGCTAGCAGCTACTGTGGCTGTGTAAAACCAACAATAACTAGCACACAGAATGCTGTAATCCCAGATTCTTTTGATCTGCTTTACTAAGGAAAGCAACTTCAAGGGGTTAACAATCTTACCTTAATCCAGCACACAAATATCATTCACTTAGTTCAGAGAAAAAAGCCAGCACCCTGAACTTCAACAAACAGACTTTGTCTGATTCAAATCTCAATTCATAGTTACCAGAGAAGCATCAGCATCAAAGCTGGGGAGCTAATAACAATGGCTGGCCTAGAGTCACTTATCACCCCTGCTGCAGCTCAGAGCTCTGAAAAAAGAAAGCCAACCTCTGGTTTTATATATCTTACTCAGCATCAAAGGTGAGTCACACATGTGACTCACCCACCTGACCTAAAATCGTCACAAGAATGTGACTTAAACCCACATGGTCTAAAAGCCTCTGATGCCACGAACATGTCACTCAAACCCATGTAAACTAGGCTTTTCCTTGAGGGAAGGAGGTCATCGAAGACTCCTAATTTAATCAAGGAAACAAAGAACAAACTCTTCAAGGGCACTTGTTCAGATAAGAGCTAAGAGCCTGTCTTGATCGCCAATACAATCTACCCCTTCCAGGTCCATGGCCTAACAAAAATGTAAATTAAATGGCCATGAATCCTGGAACAAATAGAAGCATTATACATTGTGAATCAATCAAGCAGGAAACTAAAACATGTCATTCACAACAGAGAAAATCATATCATTCAGTGCCATTCCCAAATATTTGTTTACAATTCAAATGTCTACCCCTAGGTTCCAGCAAGTTAATCTCTTCAATCAATCAGTGTGTTCAAGTAAAATACTTCTTGAGCATGTGTCCTTTTACACACACTGCCATTGTAGACTTCCTCCCAGTACCCTCAGGCACTGGGCAAACTTTAGTTAGTAAAGTCCTAAAGCATACAAACAAACAAATAGAGTGCTCTTGGGGATGTCTCCTTCTCCCCAAACTGCCGTTGCAGGCTTCCACTTGGCACCCAAAGTCCCAATTCAAAGAAAAAGTCTAATAAAGTTCTGCTGTGAGTCTGTTCTCCCACGCTGTTCCAGTTGCCACTTCCAAGTCCTGAGGGACGGCTGGGCAATAAAGCCTATGGGGTGGGATCCCTGGGGGTCCAAGGCACTTCTCCCACCCCAACATAGACAAATCCACCCCTCTCTCCTGGGTCCCAGTGGAAGGGACCAAAAAGGCAAACTCAGTGCCTTGCTGCAAAGTTTCCATCTTGCCCCAGGGCTGAACTCCAAGCTCCTGGTCTCCTGGTCATTCAACTTTGGCCGGCCCTTCCTGGCTTCTGCAGGAATCCCAATGTAGGTGGTTCCCCACCTTTGTGCTCACCCCACCAAAGTCGGCTGGAAGGCAGCTCACCGCTCTCACCCGTCCAAAGTTCTCATGCAGGCAGTCTTCTTCTCCGTCTGGGTCAATATGTCAGTAGCCACCGTCCGCTTCTTCTTTCTCCTCACCAGCTGCTCCTGCCAAATCAGCACAAAGGGCGTTCTCTAATTTTTCTCTCAAGTCTGTGCTAAGGCAGTTCTCTGCTCCTGTTCCAAAACTCCTCATACAATATAGTCTCAAAATATTCACCCTTTCAGCACAGTCCTCCAGAGCCAGGAATATCAACTTAATCCCTCAGAAGAAGGGATTATCTTCCAGGGGTCTTGCTCTAGGCTCCTGGGAAACCACTAGCCTGTTTTCCTTCAGGTCTTTGTCACTCCTGGGGATCCACAGAACCATAGCCACCCCAAGTACAAAGAGCAATCCCAAAACTGGGAAACATTCAACCACCCCAGTATCCCAAAATGCCATACTTTCCTTTTAAAATGTGGATCCTGCTGTGCCTACACCATTTGTTTCAATTTGTTTCAAGCTACTGTGGCTGTGTAAAACCAACAACAACCAGCACACAGAATGCTGCAAGCCCAGGTTCTTTTGGTCTGCTTTACTAAGGAAAGCAACATTAAGAGGTTAACAATCTTACTTTAACCCAGCATACAAATATCATTCACTTAGTTCAGGGAAAAAAGCAAGCATCCTGAACTTCAGAGCAAATACAAATTACAAACATCAACAGACAGACCTTGTCTGATTCAAATCTCAATTCATAGTTACCAGGGAAGCTTCAACATCAAAGCCAGGGAGCTATTAACAATGGCTGGCTTACAGTCAAGCACCACTCCTGCTTCAGCTCAGACCTGCAAAAAAAGAAAGCCAACCTCTGGTTTTATACATCTTGCTCATGGTCAAAGGTGAGTCACACCTAAAATCGTCACAAAAATGGGACTTAAACCCACATGGTCTAAAAGCCTCTGATGTCACAAACATGTCACTCAAACCCATATAAACTAAGCTTTCCCTTGAGGCTAGGAGGTCATCAAAGACTCCTAATTTAATCAAGGAAACCAAGGCCAAACTCTTCCAGGACACTTGGTCTAATAAGTGCTAAGAGCCCATCTTGGTTGCCAATAGAGTATCTGAAAGAATTTGAGAGAGCTCAGGTATGTCTCTGTTTTCACTGTACCATCTTGGCTCAATAAATGCATTTCTAACAAACACCTTACCTGCTGCTTCTCGCTATACTTTTATTTCTCATGACCTTTCAATTCTGTGTAATTTTAATACTGATAGAGTACAAACTTACCAGTCAGCAGATTTGTTGACAAAGTCAATCTTTTCACAAAATGTTTTTGAGAGTAGCACCTCAATTTATTGCCAAGATTAATTAGTTGAGGTTTGTAGGGAGGCTTCCTTATATGAAAACTTGAACAATTTTATAAGAATATACTTTAGTATACTCATGACAATACAGAATCATAGCTAAAATCGTTGTGCCAAAAAAAGCGAGGGAGACCCAGATATGAATTTTGATGTAGATTTATTCAAGCGAGTGACTGTTCAGAGTAAAGACTCAAATTGAACAGCCCTGAGCAGGGGTAGGGTCAGGTTATTTAAAGGGAAAAAACACAAACTGATTTCCATGGAGATGGGAACACAAACAGTGGGGCAAGGTAGGGCAGGATTATTTCTGTGGAGATGGGAGCACAAACTGTGCGGCGAGCTGGTGCAAGATAGAGGGTAAATCGGGGGACAGGGCACAACACAACAAAATTGTGTCATGGCATGGTTCATTGGCCTTAGAAATGAAATAGAAATTAAAGATATGTGAGATTTTGTCTTGATTGGGCTTCTAACTCATTGAAGGAAACAATAGTTTTCTGAATTTTACTTATCCTTCAGCTTTTTTCTCTGTGAAATCAGAAAGAATTTAATGAGAACTTAGATTCCATGCTTTTTAGCTAAAGGAAAAAGCCACTGTCTAGCATGGAAAAGAGAAAAAAATTGTTATTTGTTATTATTGTTTTTTTAAAATTGCATTAATCATTTGATACATAGGTATAATATCAGACTATCTGGCTCCTCCAGAATACATTAGAGGTGTCGTTTCTTTATCCTGGGAAGTCTTTCTCCATAAATATAAAAATATAATTTGGACTTGGTAAGTATAAGTTCTCTTTTTAATCTTAATTTTTATTTTCAATTCCAACTTCTCTCCCTCCACCGAACGCTCTGTTTCAACAATCTGGCGAGCAGCTGTTGTGGGGGTGAAAGACCAACATAAGCCAAACAACAAGAATGCTACCAGCAGGCTACAAAAGCACAGGTTCTTTTGATCTGCTTAACTAAGGAAAGCTACATTAAGGAGTTGACAAGCTTACTTTAATTCAGCATACGAATATCATTCACTTAGTTCAAGGGGAAAAACCAGCACCCTGAACTTCAGAGCAAAATACAAACAAAGTATAAACATCAACAGACAGAACTCATCTGATTCAAATCCCAATCCATAGTTACCAGAGTTTAACAAAGTTCCAACACCTGGGTTTATGAGCTGGAGGGCTTCTTAGCTACAGCTGCCCAGTAGTCTCCAAATGCCACCACGAGTAAGAGCCCTGAGCAAATGGCTCCGTCATCTCTTCTTATAGGGTTTCAGATGTCATCAAAAGTCATCTGAATGGGGGGGCGGAGCCAAGATGGAGGCTGGGAAGCAGTGACTGGCATGAGCTCCCCACCAAGTCCCTCCAAAAACCTATAAAACAATGGCTCTGAACCAATTCTAGAGCTACAGAACCCACAAAGTGGCAGAGGGAAGTAGGGC
>CM053624.1:233864595-233881310 GCA_028646595.1 Phalanger gymnotis | reverse complement strand
AAGTTGAACTGTTCTGTTTACATTCCTACAGGGAAGGATGATATGTATGATTCATGAGACCTCAATATTTGGGTAGCTGAAGGGAATATGCATGTGTGTATACATATGTGTATATGTGTATATATTTATGTATATTTGTTTATGTGTGTGTATATAGCACCTAATAGGGGTTTGGGCCTGGGGCTTAGCACCTAGTAAGACTCAAGGTGGGCATGGCTCTGGAGTTAGCACCTCCCCTTCCTTAGCCCCATCTTGGGCCCCACCTTAGTTACCAATCCACACACACATAGGTTTTACTCTTAATAGGGGTTTGGGCCTGGGGCTTAGCACCTAGTGAGGCTGAATGAAATACACAGAATTACTCAAAGGAAACAAAACCAATTAAGTGCTAAGAGCCCATTTTGCTTACCAACACATGCTCCCCCACCAATTCCAGAGTCTCTTCTGGTCAAATCACACAACACTCTTCCAGTGAGTGAGTCCCCAAGAAAAATGCTAACCTCAGAGTATATATACCATTCTTCAGGGTCAGAGGGGATCATAACCATGTGACTTAAATCCATGTGACCTAGGCCTTCTTGTGACTTAAGCAAGTCATCAAGGACTCCCAATTCAATCAAAGACTCTTGACTGAAACAAAGGCCAGACTCAAAGGCACTTGATTGCCTTAGTGCTGAGAAGTACTCCAAAACAAACAAAAGTCCCACTTTACTTGTCATTATACTGGTTCTGTTTACCTCACTTAGCATTAGTTCATATGAGTCTTCCTAGGTTTTTCAGAAACCATCCCTTTCATAATTTTTTTAAATCATGTATCCTAGGACATTTATATACTATAATTTATTTAGCCATTCCACAATTGATGCACCTCAAAAAGGACTGCTATAAATATATTTGCGTATATAGGTCTTTTACTTATTTTTTTGATAACCTTGGAGATATAGACCTAGTAGCTGGGTGAAAGGATATGCACAGTTTGGGCATAGTTTGAAATGGTTGTTCAGAATAGTTGGAGTAGTTTATAGTTCTACCAACAATGCATTAGCATACCTATTTTCCCACATCCACTCAAACATTTGTCATTTTCCTTTTCTGCCATCTTAACCAATATGTGAGTATGTGAGGTGGTACCTCAAGGTAGTTTTTTATCTGAATTTCCTCTAATTACTAATGATTTAGAGGTTTTTCAATTACTCTTATTATTGTAATTTGACTATTTCTTACCTTTTCCCATAGAGTTAAAATACACAGCCCTGCAAAAAGTTGCTATCATGTTATTATTCTCTTATATTTAATGTTCAATAGGTATGTTGAACGTTGAACAGGTATGTAAAATAACTGTTTTTATAATTGAATAAAAGTATTAGCATGCTAGTTCATCCTCTATAGATTTGCTAAAAGCAAGTCTTCCTTTTCTTTCTTTGCTTCTTTGTTTGTTTCTCTTTTTTCTTCCAGTATAACACTTAGAAGATTGAAAATTATTTAATTTTTATTGATATCTTTTATATCTACATCACCTTCATTTCCAAATATATTACTTTGGAAGGAAACAAAGCATTTATTAAGAGACCAGCATATACCAGAAATTATGCTAAGTGCTTTACAAACATTAATTCATTTGATCTTCCCAACACCCTGGGTTGTAGGTGTTATTATTATTTCCAATTTACATTTGGGGAAACTGAGACAACCTGATTAAATGATTTGCTCAAAGTTGTACAGCCATTAAGTGTCTAAGGCTGCATTTGAATTCAGGTCTTCCTAACTTACCTAGTGCTCTATCCATTAAGCCACCAAATTTTCAGTGGGATAGTGGCTATTGCTTGTAATTATGAAATTAATAATGATGATGATGTAAAAAAGCTGTTTTGGAAAATTTACCAGCATGTTAACTAAGAATGATAGCATATAAAATATTGCATACACATAATCCCCTTCTCTTCTTCAGGGTCAATCTTGGTGATTTTAAGTACAAAGCATAAAATTTGGGGACTTTATTGCTATTATTTCCATTTCCATTGTCATAGCCAATATGTATGTTGGTTTCCTCTTTCTGTTTATTCTATACTACAAAAGTTAATACAAAATTTCCCAAACTTTTATGAATTCTTCATAGTCATCATTTCTTCCATTATCTTCTTATCCTACATTCTGTTTAGCCTTCTCCCAATCAATTAGCATTTACTTCATTTCCTAAATTTTACCACTATAGAAAAATATTCTGATTGCAGCCTTAATTTAATTGAAAGTGGTTTAAAAATCAGGATGAGGCTGAAGACAACTGTTAAGTACAGCTGCTGAGTCCATTCCAAATCGTCAAGAATAAATGGAATTTGAGAGAGTTCTTGGAAATGAGAAACATTTGAAAAAAAATTTGCTTTTAGTTGCTTGTCTAGATGCAATGGCTGAAACTTTGCACCTCAGAACTCTAATTTCTCTTTGTGTCCAAGGATTCTATCAATAATCCTTAGATCAAAACTGACATGATAAAGAGAGTAAAGTAGAAGCCCTTGCGAAATCTTTTGAATGTCAGTTATGATTTGCAATGTTTTATATGTTTTGGGAAGAAAAACATAAACCTAAAAAGAAGATTCAATATATAGAAATCAAGTTTGAATGAAGACGTTGTTTTCAAGGTTCTATAAAAGAAACTCTAGGTTGAAAGGTCAATATTATTTCTGCTTTAGGACCTCATTTATTAAACACTTAGTATGTGCAAAGTACCATGCTAGGTGCTGGAGATGCAAAGATAAAAATAAAAGTTTTTACCCTCAAATACTTTACATTACACTGATATGGCTGCCAAAGAAGCTTATATGATCCAAATACATTAATGGAAGAATAATGTCTAGAAGATAGAAGATGACAGTCTAATCTGTTCTCTATTCTGGTTAGACTACAGTTAGTATATTATATTCACTTCTTCACGCCACATGTTAGAATGGATATTGGTAAGCTGAAGAATGTCTAGAAGAGTGTGATCAAGATGATAATGAATCTCAATAGTATGCTATCTGAGGATTAGTGGAAGGAACTGGAAATCTTCCATTGGACTGACTTTCTAATTATTTATTAGAAAATGAATATTTAAGAGAAACATGATGTTTTTCTTCAAGTATTTGGAAAGCTGTCATGTGAAAGGTTCCCTTGTGCTGCTGACTCTTTGGACTTCACTGTCATGACTCAACTGCCTTGAACTTCCCTTAAACCTTAAGGCCTTTGCATCTGGGAACATATCTCCTCCATATTGGCCCTCCTTGGTGGGTCTCCTTTAGAGACTCTATTTTAGGGATGGATCAAAGCTGGCCATCTTTCACTTTCCTCCTGGCTAGGCTTGTGATTCTCCATATATCTCTGCCATGCTGTTGTGCATGTTCCTCTTTCCACTCCTTTTCAGCTCCCTTTCCTGTGTAGTCCTCTCCCACTGGAATGTAAGCTCCTCTAGGGCAGGGACTTCTCTTGTTTCTGATTTATTTATATCCCCAATTCATAGCACAGTACATGACTCGTAGTAAATACTTTACACATGTTTGTTTCCTTCAATTATCTTGTCCATAAAAGGAAGTATATTTATATATGATTTGAAAGTGGGATTTCTGGCACTTCAAATCAGAATCATACTACTCTAGACCAATACCCCATTGTCTGATCACTAAAATGAGACTCATGAGTTACCCAGGATAAAGTGAGGTGGGTATTCACAGGCCTAAGACTACTACTTGAGTTCTCCTTTTCCTTAGGGATCAGAATGTCCATGACGGGTGCAAGTGACAAAGAGGAAAAAGACACTAGCCCCCTTGCTGCTCCTTGAACAAGACTTTCTATCTCTTGGCTTTGGACATTTTTTCTGGCTATCTCCAATTCTTAGAATGCCTTCTCTCCTCATCTCTGCCTACAGGCTTCCCTGACTTCCTTTAAATCTAAGTTAAAATCCCATCTTCTACAGCAATCCTTTCCTAAACCCTTTTATTTCCAGTGCCTTCCTTCTGTTATTTCCTATTTATCATACATAGAACTTAAATGTATGTATGTATCAAGATACATACATATACATATAATTGTTTGTTTAATATGTGTGTATGTTTGTATTTATTTGTTGTCTCTCCATTAGATTGAGAGTTCCTTGGGTTAAGGTACTGCCTTCTGCCTCTTTTTTTAATCCCCAGTACTTATCACAGTGCCTGACATGTAATGAGTGCTTATCAGATATTTATTTATTAATTGATTGATTTTAAAGAAAAAAATTCTTAACACAGATATCTATGCAGAAGTGGAATGAATTATCTTGGGACATTATTATCAGTCTTTATAAGAACACTATACAACCACTTGTCAGGGTTATTGTAAAAGAAATTTCTAGATAGGTGTGAGTTGGACTAGATGGTCCCTGGATTACCTTCTAACAATAACCATCATCATCATCATCATGGATTTAGAGTCATCTACAATAACCCCCTCATTTTATAGAAGAGGAAACTGAGATACAGAGAAGTTAAGTAATTTCCTCAAGGTCACTGGTAGGAAGGTTAAGGGAATTATAAAGAAACACACCTCTTTTGCTTATTTATGTATTAATAATTAATTTTTGATTATTTGTGGCAAATTTAAAATTCTAGAATATTTTCCTCTCTTTATTTGTTATCTCTAGCTTTCTTTTTCTTCCCCTCTTCTTCCAACAGTTGTTCCAACAGTATACATCAGGTTCTAGCTTTTGTATATGCTTACTTAAGAAACAGATGGGTAAATATTTCAAGTGCATTTGGGAAAAAATGTGGATGCATAGAGTCCCTTTCTAAACAAATGGGAATGAAAACTCATAGTTGAGTTCTTATCTAGTATAGCAAATGTATTTCATGGATGTTTGCCTGTGGGGTTATCACACTACTTGCTTCAGAGCCGTGTTCTCTATCTGAGGAATTCATGTTGGTTTATAATGACTGCAAATCAGCATTATGCAATGGCCATTAGGTTATAAATTGATTCATTTGAAGCAGTTTCTCTTTAAAAGTGCTGAAAGCCTTTGGGCCTAAATTCAAGTTTAAATTTACTCTAATTCCCCCCTGTTGAATTAATAGTCATCCTTCTCTGTTCACAAAATGGTTCAGTGATTACATGGCTCCAACCTTGTCCTGTAGAAGCAACTGCCAGGAGCAAAACTCTGGCTTTCTCTCCGTGTCTGTTTAGCCTTTGTCCTGTTTCTCTGAAATGTCTGCAGAGTGCCAATCAGTGGTAATTGCTACATGGACACCTGTGCTCTGGAAACAGGACAGAAGCCAATTCATCTCACCCAGGTCATCCCTTCAACTCCAGATGGCAACAACTTTGGAAACTGGAAACTTGCTCAGGATGCAAATCAGTGACCCAGAGGTGAAAAGCTTTATTACTTGTTACCTCTCCTCGGAGGGGCTGAGATACTTCAAAGTTGGATTGTTTTCTTGAGGTATTTTTTCTGTCAGTAATACATAGTCAATAGCTTTCATTTCATGGAGAGGTTTTCATTGAGTTCCTGTAGATGGTTAGAGAAGTCCTAAAACTAACACTTTTGAAGAGAAATAATATTTTTATAAATCCTATTGAATTGTTGTTAATAAAAACAATAGTACCAGTTTACATTTACATAGTGAATTGTTTTGTATATTACCTTACATACATTATCTATTATATATACATTAATATCATAAGGACCCTGGGAAATAGTCTCTATTATTAATCCCTACTTTACAGATGTTTCAACAGAGGCTCAGAGAAGTTAAGAAACTTGGTCAACTGATACACCTAATAAGTTTCTAAGGCAGCATTTTAGTCCACATCTTCCTGACTCTCAAGTTCTTTTTTTTAAAATTTTTTTTTAATTTTTAGTTTGCAACAAACATTTCCACATAATTTTGAGTTCCAGATTTTCTTCCCTCTCTCCCCCACTCCCTCCCCAAGAAGGCTGCCTTTCAAGTTCTATGCTTTATGGACTTTATCATATTGTCTAGGTGTTCATGGAAATTTTACTGAAATTACTTTGCATTTATTCTTTTTATATGTTTTGTATTTACTTATCTCTGTATATGTTGTCTCTCTATGGGAGGCAGCTAGATGGTGGAGTGGATGTAGTGCTGGGAAGATATGGTCTCAGACACGTAATAGCTATTTGACCTTGGGCAAGTCGCTTAACCTCAGTTTGTCTCAGGTTCCTGGGGATAATAATAGTGCCTACCTATTAGTATTGCTGTGAATATCAAATAAAATATTATTGGTGCTTAGCACAGTTCCTGGCACACAGTAGGTGCTTAATAAATGCTTATTTCCTTTCTTTGTCACCCACAGGAAAATTAATGTTTTTTGAGGGCAGTTTTCTTTGTATCACCAACATCTAGTCTAATCCCTGCATATTGTATAGAAGGTGCTTCACAAACAGTATGGCATTGTATTGGATTAGGGTGAACTAATGAAACTTTTCTAGTATTCTCTTGTTTTGTGGCTGTGTCAGATGTCAGTTCAATTACAAACCAATAAATAAGGAAGAGGGACTGGACCTGAACCTATAATTTCATTGGCATGAGCAACTTGAGGGTTTGTTGTGAGGATCATATGTGATAATATTTGTAAAGCACTTAGAAATAGTACCTGGAATGTAGTACTCTTCCTTTCCCTTCCCCATATAAGAAAATTCCTTCTACACATGTAGCACTTTTCTCTGCAATTTATAGTCTTAGAGCAGCAATTCTCAAAATATGGTCTGAACATCCTGTGGGATCTCTGATGACCTCTGTGGGGGCCAAAACTATTTTTATAATAATACTGATTTGCCTCTTAAAATACTCTTTTCTTATTACATAACTATAGTCTTTTCTTTATATACTTCAACCAACTATCTTCTATTAGTCCAGACATTAATGGGATTTTTAAAATTATGTAAAACAATGCTACTCTCCTCACCATCTTTTGGAAAATATAGTTTTTTCAATAAACTGTTATTTATGTGAACATGTAATAGGCTTACTATTGTTATTTTTATGAATTATTAAATATTTTGAATTTTTACAACTATTGATTTAAAATATAGTAAATTTTTATAGATATGACCCAAATAAACAAATGTTTCTCCCTAAGTTTAAGAGTGTTAAGTTTCTGTGAAAATTTTTAAGACTATAAAGGGGGTGTGAGACCAAGAAGTTTGAGAACTACTGTCTTATAGAATGTGGAGACCACAAACAGGTGAAATGACTTTCCCTGAGTCACATAGCCAGTATGTATCTGAGGTAGGACTTGAAATCAAGTCTTCTTGACACATATCATCTGTTGAAATCACATTTTTGAATTCATAAGGTTGAGGAAAATTATCTGAGTTTGTGTATGTACCTTGGCTAGGTATTGGATTATAACTCCTTCACTTAATATTAGCCTCTTCTGATCATGGCTCCACTCAGAACTCCTTCACCATAAACTCCCCCTTCCACCACAATTGACTCAGCTCATTTCTCTCCTGCTGAGGTCTCTTTATTAGTTACTGAACTGATTTTTTTTTACATTCTCTTCCTCCAATATCACATTCTTAAGCGCTTGGCACCTGGGTACCTTTCAGTGTGTGGTTTTATTCCTAATTCATAATCCAGATGCATTATGCTCCACATCTCCAGGTGGGAGCTAATAGGGCCTCTGTTTCTTTTATTTTTCCCCTCATTTTGCTTTGCTTAAAATCTATAGACTGTTTAGAGTAGAAAATGTTGAGGCATTTGCCATCATATTTGGCCCCAGGGAGAAGTGGCTGACTTTTCCCTGATCTATTTCTCAAGAGCAGAACTGGCTGACAATCTAGAATCATGGTATGGCACAGTAAAGGGGTTTTATTTCTGAAGGTTTCTATCTCTGTGAAAATGCCCCATATTGATAAAGCAAGCCAGTGTATGTTTGTGTGTGTGTGTGCATACATCTATACACACATATGTAGGTGTGCATGTGTGTGTATGTGTATAGTATGGAATTACTTTTATTTCACTCCACAGAAGATGTAGAAAGTGAAAAAAGACTTATAGCAGCCCATAAACATATACATTCATTTTTAAAAGCTCAGGCAGCTCATCACCCCCCCTAGAAAGGAACTAACTTGTGATTATTATTGAGCCAACCCTCTGACATTCTGTTAAGTCTCTGCCAAAAAGACACCTTAATAGCGTGTGAGACATTAGCCATATCCAAAAAATGCTTCTCTTTAATGCTTGTTAATTGAAATAATAATTAATACAATGTTTGGGTCATTTGCTTCCTTAAATTCACAACTAAAAATTGCAAAATTAACTGCAAGTAAAGAATCAAATAAAGCCCTTTCCAACTCTGGAATTCTACATGTCAATGAAACTATAAGTATTTGAGTCCTGTTGTGTACTCCAGATCATTAAATTTATCTTCCCGTTTTTAATTATGACACACTAATCGACCTGTGATTTTAGTAAGGCTTGCAAGACTGGAGAAAATATGTTCTTACATTGCCACCTAGAATGGAAACTTTCAAATTAGCTCCCTATGTGGCAGGTCAGTCTCATCTAAGGTGCATCTAAGAAAAGAAGGGGAAAATTGAAGTAACTATGTTTAATATTGACTGAAAAAAATATGAAGTGAAATATCCAGAAAATTTAGGTTGACTCTTCTACCCCTCAATGCTTTCCCAGGCCTTCGACCTGGCATGAGTTCCTTCTATTAGTAGGTCTGCTACTACTGGATCCACTCTACTCCTTTTCCAATATTGACCTCTGAGAATCAGTTCAACTATACATTATTCATTTCTCTCAAAACCCTTGCCCCCCTCATCCTATTGCCAATTATGTCTTCCCAAAACTCAAACTCTAAGTTATTCCCTGTATCCCCCTCCTTCACTCTGATTCATATGCTGCTGAATGTAGCAACAGGAAATCACAAAGCCTTAATGACTGGATCTATTAGAAATTTTTGTTATCTAATCTCAGTTGGAGTCTCATAGTAGGAAGGTAATAATGCTTCTATTCTTCTCATATTGATTTCGATCTCAGTCACCATAGTGGCAGTTCCAAGTCTTCTCCTCTCTTCACAAGCCTACCACACCACTTCTCTCTGGCCTTTCAGCTGAGAACTTTGCCTCATACATTGCTGAATAAAATAGAGGCTTCTCTTCTCCTCTTTTACTCCTTTAACATATGTCTTACATCATTCACAACTCTAATCTGTTAATTCAGTCTCTTATGAAGTGCATATTTGTGGCCATCAAGGAAGAATCCAGTAGATAAGGATTTGTTTAGAATTGGTGATGGGAAAGATGATAGAAGGGGTAATAGTCAAGAGAAGAATGGACAGGATAGAATCAAGGGTACATGTAAAGCAGTAAGTCTTGGTGAGGAGATGGGTCATGTTTTCGACAGAAACATACTAAAGAAAGAAATAGTGAAAGATGGTATCCAGGCCTGTGAATTGAAGCAGAGAGGTTGTGGGATGAGGAGGAGACTAAGAAAAAGGTCTTGAATTTTATCTTTTCATTGGTGCATGAGTCAAAGACCTTAGTCCAGTGAGTAAAAGCAGAGGTGCTACGTGAGGACTGAGGAACTAAGACAAAGTCTGGCATAGCCATTATGGAGAGAAAAACAGAGAATCTGTTAGGGCATAAAGGTAATCTTACATTTCTAGACCAACCCAGACCCCAATTATACTGTGTCAAAGCCTTAGGAATTACCATGTTACTAACTTGTCTCCATTCCAACCCTGCACTCCATTTTCTACCCTGGGTCCCTGAGCTTCTGAATGATGAGATGTTATTATTTCTAATCCAACCCAAACCCTCACAGTGCAGTTCTCTAGACATTCCCATGAGTGGTTCTTCTAGTGATCTAAGCTACATATCAGCCTGGTACTCTAACTCCCACTCTGGTTCTTTGGAATTCTGTTTGGTGAGACATCACCATTTCTACCCCAATTGACACATCAGATTTCTATTTTCCAGCTATCTTTATACCAACTATCCTTTTGTGCTTTGTCTACCGCCCTGTGACCCTTCTACTTCTAACTTTGGGGATAATAATAAAATCAACAATACCGTTCCTGGAAAGCACTACATAAATCAATTGTCCAATGATGACTATCTTTATTCTTTACCCCCTATGACCTCTTAGACAAAAACATGCTTTTCTGCCCACCACTTCGTCTTTATGTGGTGTCCTTTCCTATTAGAATGTTTGTTTATTGTATAACTATTCTCAATACTTGGCCTGGCATGTAAAAAAGTGCTTAATAAAAACTTTTTCATCCATTTATTAATCATATACTTGTGGAAGAATGGGGAAAATGTGGGATTGATGATGGTCAAAATACTTCAATTCCAACTGATTGAAACTCCTGAAAGGAGTTCTCTATGTCTATCTCTACAAGTCTCTATTATTAGACCTATTCTGTACAATATTTTTAAAAAATATTTTGCAGAAAAACAATGCTTAGCCATATTTTAGTTTAATGCAAAATAGAGAAAGCTGAAACACTGGGTAACAGAATCAATATTTGAAAAGATCTTGACAGGCTGGGAAAATGGCCTTAGATTAACAAGAAGAAACTTAAGGATAAATGCAAATTTCTTCACTTTGGTTCCAAAAAATAGTTGCACAAATAGAGAATGAAGAAAAGAGGTAGTTTAACACCATTTAAAAAAATACATGATTGTAGATGATTACATGTACAATATGAACTAGCCGCATGTCATGACTGTCAAGAAATTGAATACAACCATAATTTCCATTATTAGAAGTAGAATTATTAAAATACTGGAAAATGGCCCCAATATATTCTTTTTAAAAATTAATTAATTCTTTTCAATTATCAAGCATTAATATTTTTCTCCCTTTCATCTACCCTATTCACTAGAAAGAAGACAGAGAGAAAGAAATGAAGTAAGGAAGGAAAGAAGAAAGAAAGAAAGGAAGAAAGGAAGAAAGAAAGAAAGAAAGAAAGAAAGAAAGAAAGAAAGAAAGAAAGAAAGAAAGAAAGAAAGAAAGAAGGTAGGAAGGAAAAAGAAAGAAAATGAAGATTCTCTGCATTACGTAATCATGTAAAAGCACACATGACAAAAACAAGTGCAATCAAGCAAAACTATTCCCATTTTGATCATGTCCAAAAAGGAATTTCTTGTTCCACATATTAGCCCATCATCTCTCTGTTATGGGGTGAGCATAGCTCTTTATCATTCCTCTATAATCATGATTGATCATTTACTTGATCAGAGTCATTATGTCTTTCAAAATTGTTTTTATAATAGTAATTTTATAGATAAATTCTTCTTTTGGTTCTGCTCACTTTACTTTGTATGAGATAATACAGATATTTCCATATATCTTTGAAACCATCTTTTCCCTCATTTTTTATAGCACAATAGTATTCTGTTGTATTCATCTACCACAATTTGTTCAGTCATTCCCTAATTGATAGGCATCTCCTTAGCTTCCCTTTTTTTTGCTACATAAAAACTGCTACAAATATTTTTGTACATACACTTTTTTGACTCTTTTTTGATCTCTTTAATGTACAGGTCTAGAAGTGGCATAACTGGGTCAAAGGGAATTCCCTAGTTACTGAGTTTTTATATAAAATCCCAAACTTCTTTCCAGAATAGTAGGATCCTTTCACAGTTCCACTAATACTGCATCGATGCACCCATTTTTTCCACAGACCCTCCAACATTTATTATTTTTAAAAATCATCTTTGCCAATTCAATAGGTATGTGAGAGAACCACTGTACTATATTTTCACTAGTCAGATCATACCTGAAATATTATACTTAAGTGTGAAAAAGTGATTTTTAGATTGTATTCAAAAGAAGACAATAAGTATATGAAGGTCTAGAAACCATGTCATATTATAAAGTGGGCATGTTTAGCTTCCAATGAGTGATTAGAGATGCTGGGTTAGGGAGAGTGATGAGCTGAGGGTAACAACTATTGGAAAAGAAATCAGTCTTATTTTAAGTAGCTTTAGAGGTTTTATAATTAGGACTGGTGGTTCAAAGTCAGAGCAGATTTCAGTTCATTAGAAGGAAAAAAATTTCTAAAAAAATTGGAATAGAATTCTTTGTGAGATGTTAAGTGTGTCTTACTAGAAGCGTTCAAACAGAATATGTGCATCCACTTGAGAAGCATGTACACATCTTTTTTAGCTATGAAACATCTCCATATAATATTAAATATATTACAAGAATAAACAGAATTCTAGATACTATATGCAGAACTATAAACATAATTAACTGCTATAATTCATCTTTATATAGTATAAGGAAACATGATTAGTTATCCCTAGCCTAGATCCAGTAGGATTTGAAGTAGTCCTTTTTTATTAATCTAAAATTTATACAATTTTCTTCTTTACATAGAAATTATGTATATAGAAATCAATCTTCCTGTAGTCATTTAGGACTCCAGCCAAAAAACCTGGAACATGGGGTTATTTCTGGATAAAAGAGTCCATAAACTCAGGGTAAGTGATATTTACATAGTACTTTGCACATATTATTTTATTTGATCTTCCATTCCTGTGAGGTAGGCATTGCAGGGATTATTATCCTAAAGTAATTTGACCATACTGACATAGGTACTGAGAGAGGCAGGATTTTATCGAAGTCTAGTATTCTTATGCTACATTACATTGCCTGCCTCTGAAATGTGGCTTAATATTTTCAGAACTTCAATAAATATTTTATGAACATTTTCAAACCTTACAGTCAGGTGGTACAGTGTATAGGGTACTGGCCTTGAAATCAGGAAGACCGGGGTTCAAATATGGCCTCAGACACTTACCAGCTGTGGGACCCTAGGTAAGACACAACTTCTGCTTGCCTTAGTTTCCTTGTCTATAAAATGATGATAAAAATAGCACATATTCCCTATGGTTGATGTGAGAATCAGATGAGATAATATTAATAAAATACTTAGCACAGTGCTCAGCACAAAGTAAGTGCTTAATTATTGCTTGTTCCTTCCCTTTCTTTCCTATAGTCCTGTTTTTATTATCTTTTGGGGGGACTTCTGCTGCCCTAAGATGCTCAAATGTTTCCACTTTTCTAAACCTTCCCCGGTTGGCAAGAACCACATGTCCATATAAGTGGGATAAAACAAAAACGTCACAAATGATAGCAAAACATTCTTTAAATTGAAGCCAAACTGTCATGTCCGTTTGTTAATCTGCATTTGAGAAAGCTCGAGAATACATTGGCTCTGGCTTAAGCAGGGAGGGGGAAGGAGAGAAAGGGTAAAATCAGTGCTGTCCATGCATGAAATTGGCTTTGGTAATTGGCTTTGGCAGGACCAAGGTACTAAACTACTGTAGCTTCACTAAATGTGAGGCTGGGAAGAGTAGGTTAGGCAGTAATTAGCCAGTCACTTGGTCTTCTCCGACAAGGCTTAGCATTTATTACTGTTTCACTTATTGCACTGACCTAATTCTCTGACCTTTAAACCGGAAAATATTTCTTGTTTCTTCCTACCAGAACCTCCTCTTCTCATCTCCCCCTTCTCCTGCTGCCCCTGCCACCCCCATACCAAAGTGAGGGTGGACAGAGAGAGACAGACAGAAAAATAAGCAGAGAAACAGAGAGAGAGAAAAAGAGAGAGAAAAGAGAGAGAGAGAGAGAGAGAGAGAGAGAGAGAGTGAGAGAGAGATTGAGAGTTCAGAAAGTGGCACGTATATATGTATATATATGTATATATAGACACACATATATGTATACATGTACATGTACACATGTCTAAGGTAGATGGGCTGTTTTTGACTTCCACGGAAACATTGTGATTATGACAAGAAAGTGCTTTGTTCAATTATGAAAAGGGGAAACTAGGTCACTGGAGATCAACGTGAAAAGTATAATGTTTTTCACACGTTTGGTTATGTATCATTTACTCTTGAATTAATTTACTTTAGGAGACCAAAACCAAGGTAAAAAAAGGCCCATTATATTCTATCCTCCTAAAAAAACTTTTGCTCTGGGGTCTGCAAGTGATAAGGAAACAGAAGTGGTTGATTTCTAGGATCTGATTGCTAAAGACTAGGTCCACAAAATAATAGTTTCATAAAACCCCTATTTTTATTGGTTAAAGACTAAAATCATTAAAAAATATTGCCTGTTTCCTTTCACATGAGTGTTTCATTAGATGCAGCTAGGTGGCTCAGTGGATCGATCATTGGAATTGGAGTCAAAAAGACGAGTTCAAATTCACCCTTAGACACTTACTACCTGTAAGTGGTAGTTACTTGACCTTTATTTGCCTCAGTTTCTTCATCTGTAAAATGAGAATAATAACAGCTACATCTTAGAATACAACGTTATCCTGTTGCAAGGATACAAAGAGAAATTGTAAAGCACTTTGCAAACCTTAAAGCACTATATAAATGCTAGCTATTACTATTAATTCAGTGGAGCTTTTCAGAATTTGAGATGTGACATATTTGCATATTTTTATTGTGTCCACAGAGAAGAAGTGGGCTTACATTTGACTAAGGGAGCAAGGAATTCGATATCCTTTGTTTTGTCACTCACTTTTCCAAATTACCTTATAACAACATATTTATCACAGAATAGCAGAATGTCAAGAGTTGAGGAGCTAACAGAGGCCATCTTATACCTACCAAACATACCTAAACAAAAATTCCTTTTATAACCCACTCAAAAAAACTTTGCTTAAAGATCTATAGTGAGGGAACTCAGTGGGCTGTACATTCCACTTTTGGACAACTGTAATTTTTAGGACATTTCCTTTACAACAAGCCTAGATCGACCTTTCTGCTACTTCTAGTTTCTCCTACTTTTGCCCTCAGAGGCCAAGCTGAACAATGCTAATCTATATTGTTCCAATAGATTTTCTCAAAATAAACTCTTCTAAAAGTCCTTGAAGTGACTATTCCATTTAGGTTATTGAGGCATTTTAAACTCTTCAATATCTAATTTTTTTAGAATCCTAAGCCATGGAACAAGGAAATTATGGGTAATTTATTTGAATTCTTGTTTAGCATCAATGCCACATCTTATTTTTTAAAGTCATCAATCACCACAATTTTTGTTTTGACTCATATTCAAGTGTTGGTTGGTTGGTTGGTTGTTGTCCTTTGTTCTGAAAGAGGATCAAAATGACATCACTGTGCTACAGCCAAGATTCTGTGTGTCTGACTGTGGCTGATAAGGCTAATAATGAGCTTGGAATATTCTACCACAGGTTGATTGCAGATAACCTATGTGAACATTTGGGGTGGTATAATATCAATTAAGTTGGGTATCTTTGATTGAGTCTTACTAGGTGCTAAACCCCAGGCCCAAACCCCTATCTACTAGGTGCTAAGCCTGCGTGGGTGTGAAGCTGACCTCAGGGTCCTAAGGAGAGTTGCTAAGACCAGAGCAAATAGTTCTGAGTTCTTGTCATTCAGAAGACGTTTGATGATGGCTAAAGAGTGTATAAAAAGAGAGAACAGAGCTATTTGCTTAGGGCTCTCACTCTTGCTGAAATGCTGATGTGGAGACTCTGGGCAGCTGTAGTTAAGAGCCCTCCAGCTTGTAAACCTGGATATTTGGACTTTAGTAAAATCTGGTAACTGTGCAATGAGATTTGAATCAGACAATGTCTGTCTGTTGATGTTTGTAATTTGTTTGTGTTTGCTCTGAAGCTCAGGATGTTGGCTTTTCCCCCTGAGCTGAGTGAATGATATTTGTGTGTTGGATTAAATTGAGATTTTTAAACCCCTTAACATTGCTTTCCTTAGTAAAGCAGATCAAAAGAACCTGTGTTGGCAGCTTTCTGCGTGCTGGTTGTTGGTGGGTCTTATACCCCTTCAGCAGCCACTAGCAGATTATTGCAACAGGCTGATACTCCAAACTTCTGCATCCACTTTCCTTTGAGCTGTTTCAATTCTGCTTTGCTCATAGAGCACAGCACCTTATCTGATTTGGGCACACCATGTTGAGCTGACCTGTGCTAATGACTCCCATGTCACACAATCAATTCCATAGTACTTGAGAGAGACCTTGAAAGTGTCCTTGTACTGCTTCTTCTGACCACCATGTGAATGCTTGCCCTGTGTGAGTTCTCCATAAAATAGTCTTTTTGACAAGTACATGTGTTGCATTCAAAAACCATGGCCAGGGGTGTGGAGCCAAGATTGCGGCTAGAAAGCAAGGATTAGCTTGAGCTTCCCACCAAGTCCCTCCAAAAACCTATAAAAAATGGCTCTGAACCAATTCTAGAACTGCAGAACCCACAAAGTGGCAGAGGGAAGCAGGGCTCCAGCCCAGGACAGCCTGGATGGTCTCTGGGTAAGGTCTATCCCGCACAGAGCTGGGAGCTGAGGGAAGCGGAGCCGAGGAGAGCAGAGCCCAGCGTGGGCGGCGCAGACCGACCAGACCACGGACCGACTAGACCGAGAACCAGGAGGAGCATGCCCTAGCGCCCTGAATCAGTGAGCTGCACCAGACCTCTCAACCCACAAACAGCAAAGACAACAGGGAAGATTAGTGGGAAAAGCTGCTAGGGACTGGGGCAGCGGAGGTGGGGCAGCTTTAGAACTACAGCTGCAGTTGCTTCTGGCCCCAGGCCCACCTGGCGGGAGGAATTAAGTGGCGGATCAGAGCAGGAGTGAAGAGCCTGCTGAAGATCTAAGTCCAGTCCAGGTAGGTGGTTCTTGGGGAAGGAGGAGTGCTGGTGAGGCAGCACATCCGCCCAAGCGTGGAACATAGAACTCT
>CM053624.1:233843436-233864095 GCA_028646595.1 Phalanger gymnotis | reverse complement strand
TGAAGATGAAGAAGGGATGAGAGAGGAATATATTGAGAGAGGGAGATAGGAAGAGATAGGATGGAGTACATTATCTCGCATAAAAGTGGCAAGGCAGTTCTGTAGGAAGAGAAGAGAAGGCAGGTTAGGGGGAATGAGTGAATCTTGCCCTCATCAGATTTGACCTGAAGAGGGAATACCATACATACTCAGTTGGGTATCTTACCCCACAGAAAAGAAGGAGGAAGAAGATAAAAAAGGGGGGATGACGCAAGGGAAGACAGATGGGGATGAAGGTAATCAAAAACAAACACTTTCGAAAAGGGACAGGGTCAAGGGAGAAAATTCAGTAAAGGGCTATAGGTTAGGAAGAAGCAAAATATAGTTAGTCTTTCACAACATGAGTATGTGGAAGGGTCATACATAATGATACGCATGTGTCCCATATTGAATTGCTTGACTTCTTAGGGAAGGTGAATGGGAAGGGAAGAGGGAAGAGAATTTGGAACTGAAAGTTTTAAAAAAATAGATGTTCAAAAGTAAAAAAGTTTTTTTTTTCATGCAACTAGAAAATAAGTTGCACAGGCAATGGGGCATAGAGATTTATCTTGCCCTACAAGAAAGGAAGGGAAAGGGGGATGGGAGGGGAGAGGGTTGATGGAGGGGGGCGGTGACTGGGGAACAGGGCAACCAGAGTGTACGCCATCTTGGAGTGGGGGGGGTGGAAATGGGGAGAAAATTTGTAATTCAAACTCCTGTGAAAATCAATGCTGAAAACTAAATATATTAAAAAAATTTTTTTAAAGTGGCAAAAAAAAAGAAAGACAGAGACAGTTTGGGGAGCAAATATAAGAGAAGTAGGTCAGCTTACATAAAAGGACATATATCTGAGTATAAATGTGCAGACAAAGGAAATGAATCAAACAGGAGTACGTAGAGGAAATGCAAACATAGAAAGCTAGTTCCTTTCTCCTGGAAGAAGGCTATGGTCATGCCAGTGCTCTCCTAAACCCAAGCATGTGACTGTAAAAAAGAAACATTACCATGGAAAACAGGTAAATGGTGTTCTCTGAGATAATCAGTTTAG
This sequence comes from Phalanger gymnotis, assembly GCA_028646595.1. Lineage (NCBI taxonomy): Eukaryota > Metazoa > Chordata > Mammalia > Diprotodontia > Phalangeridae > Phalanger > Phalanger gymnotis. The sequence goes on along the minus strand of CM053624.1, from coordinate 233,863,029 downwards.
CTTTACTAACAACACCATTAACGGAACATTTCAGGTATGTGCAGTCTCCCTCGTTACAAAAGTCACCAAGGACTTCGAAAGTTTTATCTTCAATCTGAAACACACCAGAAAATTTTTATTAACAAAACATTTGTAACACTGTTGTTATAATAATTTTGGCATTGGAATACTACTTGGCTTGTTTTCTCCCTAAAACTTTTTTTTTCACTTAATAGCATTTTTTTTTCAATTTCTTGTAAAAGTAGTTTTCAACATTCACTTTTGTAAGACTTTGAGTTCTAAATTTTTTTCTCCCTCCTCTGCCCTCCCCCCCTCAAGATAGTATGCAATCTGATTTAGACTATACATGTACAATTATATTAAACACATTTCTGCATTAGTCATGTTGTGAAAGAAGAATCAGAACAAAAGGGAAAAAACCATAAGAAAGAAAAAACAGACAAAAAAAGGTGAAAATAGTATGCTTCAATATACAGTCAGACTCCTCAGTTCTTTCTCTGGATGTGGATTGCATGTCCATCATGAGTCTTTTGGAATTGCCTTGATATACAATTTGTCATTGTATTGCTGAGAAGAGCCAAGTCTATCAAAGTTGATCTTTGCACAATGTTGCTATTACTGTGTACAATGTTCTCCTGGTTCTGCTCACTTCAGTCAGCATCAGTTCATATAAGTATTTCCAGGTTTTTCTGAAGTCTGCCTGCTCATCATTTCTTACACCACAATAGTATTCCATTACATTTATATACCACAACTTGTTTAGCCATTCCCCAGTTGATGGGCAAAATTTCAATTTCCATTTCTTTGCCACCACAAAAAGAGCTGCTATGATTTTTTTTTTACATGTGGGTGCTTTCCCCTTTTTTATAATCTCTTTGGGACATAGCTCTAGTAGATGTATTGCTAGATCAAAGGGTATGCACAGTTATATCGCCCTTTGGGCATAGTTCTAAATTGCCCTCCAGAATGGTTGGGTCAGTTCACAACTCCACCAGCAAAGCATCAGTGTCCCAATTTTCCCGCATCTTCTCCAACATTTACCATTTTTCTTTTCTGTCATATTAGCCAATCTGATAGGTGTGAGATGGTACCTCAGAATTGTTTTAATTTGCATCTCTCTAATCAATAATGATTTAGAGCATTTTTTCATATGACTATAGATAGCTTTAATTACTTCATCTGAAAACTGCCTGTTCATATCCTTTGACTATTTATTAATTGTCTCCCCAAAGCTTTTAACAACTCTATTAAAAAACAAAGATACTAAAACAGAAAAAAAAAACATGGCCAGCCCCTTGGAGTTGCACTCCCTGAAACAGAGTTTTAAAGCTCGGCAGTTTAGTTCGAGTAAGGACCTCAGTGTCTGGTATGTTATCCTGCCAGGTGATCTTAAGAATCTTCCTAACACAATTCAAATGAAAACTATTCAGTTTCCTGGCATGGTGCTGGTAGACTGTCCAGGTTTCACAGGCATACAACGATGAGGTTAGCACAAAGGCTTTGTAGACCTTCAGTTTGGTAGTCAGTCTAATACCTCTTCTCTCCCATACTTTCCTTCAGAGCCTCCCAAATACTGATCTAGCTCTGGCAATGCAAGTGTCAACCTCATTATCAATGTGTACATGCCTGGAAAGTATACTATACCAGGGTAAGTGAACTCATCCACAGCTTTCAAAACTCCTCCCCTTGCTGTAACCGATGGTTCCATGTATGGATGGCGTGGTGGTGGCTAATGGAGCACCTGTGTTTTCTTGGTGTTATTTGTTAACATCCAGTAGGGAGTGTCTACCCTGTCTACCCTTAGAGCTGCTGTGGGATCAACTGTAGGTTTTAACATTATAACAATAATCCCAGACAACTTAGTTAACAATTTTACAATTTTCATAAGTGAGAGCATAAGCACGTGCAGCTCTGCTGCACAGGCAGCAGAGAATTGATCCATACTTCATGCCATCTCAGCCTCAGAGGCTGCATTGAGTATGCAATCATCTGCAAACAGAAAATCATGCACTAACCCTCGTTCCACTTTGGTCTTGGCTTGTAGCCTTCTCAAATTGAAGAATTTACCATCAGTGTGGTAGCTGACCTTGATGCCATGTTATCCTCATTGAAAGCATTTGACAACGTGGCTGAAAACATCTTGCTAAAAAGCAAACACACAGCTTTGTTTCACTCAATTGGTGACTGGGAAGGCATGAGAGCATTGTCCGTTATCTTGAATCCAGGCAAATATGCCATCATGAAATTGACATACAAAGCTGATGAACTTCTCCTGGCAACCAAATTTTGATGTAATTTTCCATAAGCCCTCACAACTAACAGTATCAAAGGCCTTGGTCAGATCTATAAACATTGTATACAGATCTTTGTTCTGCTCCTGCCATTTCTCCTGGGGTTGCTGGGCAGCAAACACAACATTGACTTTTCCTCAGCTCTTTCTGAAGCCACACTGACTCTCAGGTAAATGGCCGTCTTCCAGGTGAAGGATCAGTCTATTAAGGAGGACTCTGGTAAGAATCTTACCAGCAATGACTAAGAGAGAGACCCCACTGTGGTTGTCACAGGACAATCTATTTCCTTTACCTTTATAGAGATGGACAATGGAGGCATCCTTGAACTCCTGGGCAATAACCTTTTCTTGCCATATAACGTGGAAAATTTCAGTTAGCTTTTGTATGAGCAATAGATCCTCAACCTTGTAAATCTCAGCTGGAGTAGAATCAGCACCAGGTGTTTTACCACATGAAAGGAGCCTAATGGCATTTAAAACCTCTTATTCAGTTGGAACTTCAGCTAGGCAGGGATTGACTTCAACCTGAGGTAAATGGTCAATGGCTTTTTGATTGATTGATGATGGTCTGTTGAGAAAACTATGGAAGTGTTCAGCCCATCTCTCCAGGATCATGTCTTTATCACTAATCAATGTGGCTCCATCAGCACTGAGTATTTGAGATGCACCATAGGTCTTTGCCCCATAAATAACCTTCGGGGCATCATAAAAATACTTTGGACTGTTACTATCAGCATAAAATTGAATTTCATCTGCCTTCATACTGAACCAAGAATCCTGAATCTCTCTAAACTTTTCTTGTACTTTACTTTTGATGGAATTAAATGCTGCCTTCTTAAAGATAGATGAACTATCTTCCTGGTAAACCCTATGGAATTCCTGTTTTTCATTTAGCAGCTTCCGAATTTCCCCATTATTTTCATCAAACCAATCTTGGTGTTTGTGAGTGTTCTGACTCAGGTGACCGAATGCAGTACTATACAGAAAATCTCTGAAAGCTGCCTACTCCTTTTCTGCTCCACTGTTGCCAACTGTGTGTTGGCTCAATTTTCCTTCCAAGTTAGCAACAAACTGTTCTTGCTCAGAGAAGAGCTCTAATTTGTTGATATTAATTCTTCTGGTAGTCATTTTGCCTTGGGAGCACTGCTTTTGTTGAATGTGAATATTTAGCTTGGAAAGGATAAGTCTACGAACAGTCTAGCACACTGCACCACACACATTGCCTTTATCACTCTCACCTCCTGTCTATCTCTTCTCCTTATATTCTGTTAAATGCCAATGTTTGCTGTGAGGGAGCATCTGTAAGTTTTATTGTGTTTAGGTAAACAGAAGACAGTGTTGGTGATGAGAAGGTCATAAGAAGGACATTCAAGTGTAATGCTCAGGGAGAGCTGGGAACTTGTTGTGGTAACCAGCTACCTTGGGGGGTACATTATATAAAGCCTGCAGTCTTCAAAATTTTGCAGAAGTATCTGGGTAGACATAGAATATTGGCAATTATGATTATCATTATATTCTTAGTGAATTTTTTGCTATCCCCACTCCCAGCCCCATTTTTTTTTTATAGATTCTTTGGTTCTTGTCACATGGAGATTAGTACTAGAGAGAAATGAATTAATATTTTTAGTGTGTTAGAGTATCAGAAGAAAAGGAAAACTAAACTCATCAACAGAAAAATAGACACTTGAATTTGTGTTTTCCTTTTAATTTCTATTGCTTTCATGCGACCTTGGGTAACTTACCGAATCTCTCTGACATCAGTTTCCCCACCTATAAAATAAGGGCATTGGTCTACACAATCTCTATGTCTCTTCCAGCTCTAAAATTTCTATGATTCTCTGGTTCAATTATAGCTCAGTTTTCAGTAGATGGTGTGGATACTTATGATAGTCCTTCTGGTTTTATAAAAACAGTCAAATGTTACTTTTGTTTTATAATTTTGTTACTTTTGTTAATACCATGATGCTAACCTGTATTGCAACCTACTTCACATGCCCCCAACTCTAATCTCATTGTCTTTTTTAAAATAAGTTTTTGCTTAAATTGTTTTCCGTAAAGTTCTATGCCAGTGGCTCAATATTGCTTAGAGGTGACCCCAGGTTATTGTACAAAAAACAGAGTACATCCTCTAACATGTTGTACCACACTGGAAGGCTTCAACAGATAATATTTCCTTTCTGAGGACCAACATAGCAAAGTACAGAGAGGCTCATTACCAGACTGCTGTCCACTTGGTGCCAGATTCTTTGACCACACATACAAACACACACACACACACACACACACACACACACACACACACACACACACACACACACACACTTCTTCAATGCAGTGTTTCCTGAAGAGGTCATCCTTCTCCTTGCAAAAACAAAACTGTCTGCATTCACCCCTCTTTTCTAGCAGATAGTGCTTATATTCTCCCCCTCTTCCTCTTGCATATCTTAAATCTCTTGCTGTTTACCAGTTCCTTCCCTGCCTACAAACTTGCCCATTTCTCTCCTATCTTGGTAAGAAAAAAACAAAACAAAACAAAACAAAACAAACCTCATTTAATCCTACCATTTCTACCAGCTATCCTCCTATATTTCTCCTACCCTTTTCAGCCAAAATATAATAAATATTCACTACCTCTCTGTCCTCTCTTTTCCATAACTTCTAAATCATCTGCAGTCTGGCTTTACTGTCATCATTCCACTGGAACTTATTTTCCCACAGTTACCTGTGATGTCTCAATTGCCAAACCTAATTGTCTTTTTCTCAGTTTTCATTCTTCTTGAATTCCCTGGAGCATCTGACACCTTATCTTTGTCACTTATAACCCCTTTCTTTAAAACTTGGATCAAATGCCACCTTCTGCAGAAGGCATTTTCTAACTCTGCCCTCTACCAGTAAACATCTTCACCTTTAAGGTTATCTTTTGTCTACTATTTTTTATGTTTTATGTACCTAGTTATTTATATGTTGTTTCTCGCATTAGAATGTGACCTTCTTGAGGGCAATATAAGTGCTTTGTGCCTTTCTTTTGTATCCTCAGCACACAGTACAGTGACTGGTACATAGTAAACAATAAATGTTTATTGATGGATTCACACTTAGATAATTGTTGACTTTAATTGAAGATGGGCATAGGCAAGGATGATAAAAATATGTTGAACATCATGGTTCAGGATTAGGAGAGTTAAGTAGCCAAAGATGTAGAGGGCATATAAAAGCCTCATACCTAAATAATCTGAGTATTTACTTTCTTTTCTAAAAATATTTTTATTCCTATCATTTTTAGATATAGCTCTACCCCCAGCCGTGTAACAAAGCAAGATAGATAAGCACAGACAAAGTGAAAAAGAGAGTATTGAATGCTGAATTGGGGTGGAGGTGGCTAAATCTAAAAATGATACTGGAAAAATAAAGCAAAAACAACTCTCCCTGGTCATTATTCTTCTATATGCATTATTCCCCCTATTAGAATATAAGCTCTTTGAGGACAGGGATTATCTTTGGTTTTGTGTTTATCTCTAGTGCTTAGCACAGTACTTGGCACGTAGTAAGCACTTAAATGCTTTTTCCTTCTTTTCTTTCCTTCTTTCCTTCCTTCCTTCCTTCCTTCCTTCCTTCCTTCCTTCCTTCCTTCCTTCCTTCCTTCCTTCCTTCCTTCTTTCCTTCCTTCCTTGCAAAGTGAAACTTCAGAGTATTTATTTTTCATTTTTGTTATGATTGATTATTTAGGGTTTTTTCATTGTCATTGACAATTTGTAATTCTTTTCTAGAAAACTATACAGATATGAACTGCAAGATGCCTAGGATGAGCTATATTTAACAATTAATTGCCTCTTTTCACTCATGATCTTTGAGAGAAGTGTAAACTGTCCATACTTCTTGAATGGGAGAAGAAATGTTGGTCCATTAGTATTCTAAAGTAGGACAGTGTAGACTTACTATAATTCCTATGAACTTACCAAATTCTCATTTTCTCTCTCTTTCTGTCTCTCTCTTTCTGTCTCTCTCTCTCTCTCTCTCTCTCTCTCTCTCTCTCTCTCTCTCTCTCTCTCTCTCTGTAATATTTCTCTTAGTATTCCTTTCCTTAGGATCCCTAGATATTTCCATGGTCATAATATGTTCCAAACGCTGAGCACCATATAAATAAATCATTTCTTAGATTTCTTACTAGCTCAAATGTTACTCATTATTGCTCTTAGCCATACTAAAACAGTTGTCAGGATAATTGTCATAACAACACTTTACATTGGCATAATAAAGTTATCCCTGGATTGGTACTGACTACTCTATGTCACTGAAATTCTCCTCCTTGCTATGGGATTTGACCAGGGATATGATCCTTTCTTTTCTCCAAGAGAAAATAACTCCAGGTACTAGGTGACTATTCCTAAACTCTTGGGCAAAGAGAACAGCTTTCTCTTCTGACTAATACAAAGCAACTCAGAGGGGCTAGTTTAGGCACTGTGAGAACGAGGAATGCTTCCCCCCAAACACACACACACACACACACACACATATGTGTGTGCATGCATATGTATGTGTGTATTAGATACATAAAATATTTTATTTTCCCCCAATGATATGTTAAAACAATCTTTTATATTTTTTTTTTAAATTTGAGTTCCAGGTCTAATTCCTCCCACCTTCCTCCCACCATCCCAACCCAGCTTTCCTGAGATGGTAAGCAATCTGATATAGTTTAAAGGTGTGCCATCATGTAAAACATTTCCATATTAGTGTACCAGAAGACTCAAATAAAAGAAGAGAATCAAGGAAATAATGAAAGAGAGTGAAAAATAGCATGTTTCAATGTATATTTAGATAGTATCAGTTCTTTCTTTGGAAGCAGATAGCATGCTTCATCATTAGTCCTTTGGGATTATCTTGGATCATTGTATTGCTAAGAATAGCTAAGTCATTCATAGTTCATCATAAACAGTATTGCTATCACTACATACAATGTTCTGCTGGTTCTGCTCACTTCACTTTGCATCAATTTATATGTCTTTCCAGGTTTTTTTTTCTGAAATCATCTTTCTTGTCATTACTTATAGAACAATAATATTCCATCATAATCGTATACTACAATTTGTTTAGCCATTCCCCAATTGATGGATATTAGCTTATTTCTTAGCTACCACAAAGACAGCTGCTATAAATATTTTTGTACTGATAGGTCCTTTCCTCCCTTTGCGGGGTATCTCTTGGATGTAGACTTAGCAGTGGTGTTGCTGGATCAAAGGGTATGCACAATTTTAAATTGATTTCCAGAATGGTTAGATCAGTTCACAACTCCAACAGTGCATTAGTTCCCCAGTTTTCCCACATCCCCTCCATTTATCATTTTCTCTTTTTGGTCATATTAACCAAACTGCTATGTGTGAGATTGTACCTCTTAGTTATTTTAATTTGCATTTCACTAATCGATAGTAATTTAGACAATTTTTTCATATGACTATAGATACCTATGGTTTCTTTGTCTGAAAACTGCCTGTTCATATCTCTTGACTATTTATCAATTGGAGAATGACCTGCATTTTTATAAATTTGACTCAGTTCTCTTTATATATAAGAAATGAGGCCTTTATCAGAGATACTTTTTGCAATCCCCCAGTTTTCTGCTTTCCTTTTAATTTTGATTACATTATTTTTGTTGTGCAGAAACTTTTTATCTGTATATAATTAAAATTATCTGTTTTGCATTTTGTAATGTGCTCTATATATTCTTTGGCGCTAAATTCTTCCCTCATCCATAGATCTGACAAAAAAACTATTCCATGCTGTCCTAATTTGCTTACGGTATTACCCATTATGTGTAACTCGTGTACTCATTTTGACCTTATCTTGGTATATTGTATGAGATATGGGTCTATGCTGAGTTTCTGCCATACTTTTTTTCCAGTTTTCCCAGTACTTTTTGTCAAATAATGTGTTTTTTTCTTCCACACAATAAGATACTCTAGGTGCTAATTTCTCTATTTTATGGCTGAGGAAACTGAAGCAAAGAGAAATTAAGTTACTTGCTCAAGGTCACACAACTAGCAAGTATCTGAAGCCTAATTTAAACTCAGCTCTTTTTGACCCTAGGCCCAAGGCTCTATCCACTGTGCCAACTAGCTGCCTGCAAATATTATCTTGACTAAACCTCACAACAATCCTGAGAGGGAGGTGTTAATGTCTACCTCTTTCACAGGTAAGGAAATTGAGGTAGACAGAAGGGAAGCGATTTACATAGATTTCCACAGGTACTAACTTTCTGAGGTTGGATTAGAACTCAGGTCTTCCTTACTTCAAACTCAGCACTCTATATCCTCGGCCACCTAACCCCTTACAAGTTGGCAGTTAATGGTTATTTTTGTGTATATTTGTGCATATATGTGTATAGATGCATAGCATGTCTGTATTATATATGCACAAATATATGTGTAAATAATATACACACATATGTATATACATATGTACACACATATACTTATATTTTCAAGCCTTCTTTTACTAACATATGCATATTAGTAGAAGTGCATGTATATACTAGGAGTGTTTCCGTGTTTATATACACACACCTGTATTCCTTAGCAAGGTATTTTTTGCTCCGGCTATTTTTTCTGCCCTTTTGTGTTTATGATATTTATAATCTTGGTGCCAATAAATCCATAGATCAAAATCTCTGAGCCTTAGTCTGCTCCCCTGTAGAATGGGAACAATGCAGTACTTCAGAGGATTGTTGTAGGAAAAGCACTTTATTAGCCTTAAAATGTAAGCATGACTTGTATAAATGGAAGCTACTATGTTTATTGCATATTAATACTTTTTCAAGCACGTCAAGACTTCTCTGGTGGAATAGTTGGGTCTGAACATTTTGTTTCAATGGGCCATGAAGATGGCAGAAGCAGACCTTGTGGAACACTGAGAGCTTGGCTAGACACTGAAGATGGTACATCACCACTGCATCCAGAGCCATCACCACTTGTCTTGACCTTTGTCTTGACACTTAGTTTAGACGACTCAGGAAGAATGAGTGAGGTTCTGCCTCACTTAAATCCAATAATCATTAAAATCAAAAGGCATCACACACATTATGTCATTTTGGTCTTCTTCAACCATGAAGGACATATAACACTTTCACTTTTGTTACTTTTGTCCTCTTAACTTCTTGTGTGCTCTAGGAACAGGGACCCCATATGACTATTATTCCCTTTTTGTCTCCATTTCCTTCAGTGCCTAAAATGGATACTCTAGCAGCATTGCTGGCTACTTCTAACTTACTCCCTCTTTTGGAAATCACATTTGCACATTACTCTCCTATCCACTTTCCAATGACACTTTAAGCTCCCCTAAAACTTAAAAATTTTTTTCAATATGCTTTTTTATCTCTTTTCTTATTTAAACAACAGTACAATTCTGTGCAGTAAGTAGAAATTCTTATCATGATTGGGAGACATGGAAACTGAGACACAGTGAGACTAAGCTATTTTTATCAGGCCATATTGCTAGCTAGTGGCATAGTCAGGATGAGAACTCAGGTGTTTTGATTTCTGGCCTTGTTGTTTTTCTAACATACAGCACTTTTTTATCATTTTTTAAATTTATTTATTAAATTTATTTAAATATTTAGTTTTCAGCATTGATTTTCACAAGAGTTTGAATTATGAATTTTCTCCCCATTTCTACCCTCCCACCCACTCCAACATGGCATATATTCTGGTTGCCCCCATTCCCCAGTCAGCCCTCTCTTCTGTCACCCCACTCCCCTCCCATCCCCATTTCCCTTACTTTCTTGTAGGGTAAGATAAATTTCTATGCCCCATTGCCTGAAAATCTGATTTCCTAGTTGCATGCAAAAACTATTTTTTTTTGTTTTTGAACATGTGTTTTTAAAACTTTGAGTTCCAAATTCTCTCCCCTCTTCCCTCCCCACCCACCCTCCCTAAGAAGGCAAGCAATTCAACATAGGACACATGCGTATCATTATGTAAAACCATTCCACAATACTCATGTAGTGAAAGACTAACTATATTTTACTCCTTCTTAACCTATCCCCCGTTACTGAATTTTCACCCTTGACCCTGTCCCTTTTCAAAAGTGTTTGTTTCTGATTACCTCCTCCCCCTATCTGCCCTCCCTTCTATCATCCCCCTTTTTTATTTCCTTCCTCCTTCTTTCCTGTGGGGTAAGATACCCAATTGAGTGTGTATGGTATTCCCTCCTCAGGTCAAATCGGATGAGAGCAAGATTCACTCATTCCTCCTCACCTGCCCCCTCTTCTCTTCCTAGAGAGCTGCCTTTTATTGCCACTTTTAGGTGAGATAATTTACCGCATTCTGTCTCTCCCTTTCTCCCTCTCTCAATATATTCCTTTCTCAACCCTTAATTTGATTTTTTTAGATATCATCCCTTCATAGTCAACTCACTCTTTGCCCTCTGTCTATATATATATATATATATACATATATATTGTATATATACATATATATGTGCGTATATATATACATACACATATACACACACACACATATATATACATATATGTATATTCCCTTCAGCTACCTTAATACTGAGATCTCATGAATTATACACATCATCTTTCCATGTAAGAATGTAAACAAAACAGTTCAAATTTAGTAAGTCCCTTGTGATTTCTCTTTCTTGTTTACCTTTTCATGCTTCTCTTGATTTTTGTCTTTGAAAGTCAAATTTTCTATTCAGCTCTGGTCTTTTCACTCGGAAAGCTTGAAAGTCCTCTATTTTATTGAAAATCCATATTTGCCTTGGAGCATGACACTCAGTTTTGCTGGGTAGGTGATTCTTGGTTTTAATCCTAGCTCCATTTACCTCCGGAATATCATATTCCAAGCGCTTCAATCTCTTAATGTAGAAGCTGCTAGGTCTTATGTTATTCTGATTGTGTTTCCACAATACTCAAATTGTTTCTTTCTGGCTGCTTGCAGTATTTTCTCCTTGATCTGTGGGCTCTGGAATTTGGCGAAAATATTCCTAGGACTTTTCTTTTTGGGATCTTTTTCAGGAGGCAATCAGTAGATTCTTTCAATTTCTACTTTACCCTCTGGCTTTAGAATATCAGGGCAATTGTCCTTGATAATTTCTTGAAAGATGATATCTAGGCTCTTCTCTTATCATGGCTTTCAGGTAGTCCAATAATTTTTAAATTATGTCTCCTGGATTTCCAGGTCAGAGGTTTTTCCAATGAGATATCCAACATGACCAGAGAATGATGGCTAAGTTATGAGTAAAGAAATGAGATTGTATCATGTTGAAAAGGGCTGCAACATTATCTAACCAGGGGTTCTTAAATTTGAGTTCATGAACTTAATAATCTTAATAATTATATTTCAACATAATTGGTTTCCTTTGCAATCCTATGTATTTTATTTCATACATTTAAAGACATAAATCTAAGAAGAAGTCCATAACCTTCACCAGGACCACCAAAGGGGTCCATTGCATAAGACAGGTTAAGAACCCCTGCTTGAGACTATAATGATTGACTCCCTCCAAAGAAGATTGGAAGCATGTTAGTACCATCAATAGAAACAGGGAAGTTGAAAAGAAGAGTAGATTCAAAGGAAAAGATAGTAAGTTTTATTTTACTCATATTGTATTTGAGGTATCTATAGAGCATCCATTTCATAATGTCCAATAAATGATGTAGTGGTAATCTCTGTTTGAATGGGGAAGGTAAAGTGGGATCTTTTTGTCTTGGAGTGTATCTCAGCACTAAGACAATCTAGAGTCATTGGAAACAATTTATCTGATGTGGTACTGGTGATCTGAGAGCTTTCCCACACCCTAAACGTGATCTCCAGGCTCCAGGGCCCTGAGACAGGTATATAAGATCTAAGGTTGGGGGTACTTTTGGGGGTGCATTCATTGAAAGAATGTGGGTGATGAGACTCTGGGCAAGCCGCTGAACCCCCTTCTCCCTGGCTTTGTAACCCAGATAGATGTTGGCGCTTCTCTAGTAACTATGAGATGTGATTTGAATCAGACAAGGTCTGTCTGTCAATGTTTGTAATTTCTGTTTGTATTTGCCCTGAAGTTCAGGGCGCTGATCTTTTCTCCTGAACTAAATGAATGATATATGCATGAATGTTTAATTAAACTGAGATTGTTAACTCCTTCAAGTTACTCACCTTAGAAAAGCAGTTCAAAGAACCTGTGTTGGCAGCCCTTCCTGTGTGCTGTTTGCTGTTGGTCTTTCACAACCACAGTAGATGCTGTAACATTGTTGTTACAGATGGAATGTAGTATGGTAGTAGGGCTCAGGAGAAAGTGAAAGGTTAGATACTTATAGTGACTTAGGGGTCATCTTCAAAGAGTCGTTCACCATGAGTTTTGTTCTATGAGACATGCATTATTCAACATGTCATCACTTAGTCTCATTTTAGATCTTCTATTTTATTAACATTCTGACTTGCCACCTGCTTTGTTCTATGTCTTCTCATACTTTTACGTGGACCCATGTCAATTTTCATGAATATTGCAATTTAAAGCCTGGTTTCCTCAAGGAAGAGATGCCTTCTCTCAGAATATTCCAACCTTTGCCTATTTGTAAAGTTGTTTACTTCCATCTTCAGGAATGTTTGCAATTGTAGAAAATGAACTAACACACATTTTGTAATAGCACACCACGTATATCAGTAAGGCAAGATTCATGACCTCGAGGATGACCATGAACATGCTTGAATGGTTCTGAATCACAAAGTATAAGAAATTCTCTAGGTAGTAGGCAAAGAAAGTATAACATTTATTTAGACATGAGAGAATCCAGTCCTGGGACCAGTAATTCCAATTCCATATAGCAGCAATAATATTCCAAAGCCAGTAAGCCCACCTCAATGTAGCAACAAGAAATTGTAACACAATATTATAGCAAGGAGCCAAGTCATCCTGTAACCTTGCCCCCTTGCTTGGGCCTTCCTGTAAACAATCACTCACAAATCCTAACTCTCTGCTCAGCATTATCTTCTGCAGCTCTGTAGACTCAGAATTCCTGCTCCTTCTCCCTAGGCTGCATTCTGATTCCTGTAGCGCTCGCTGCCTCAATGTCCTCTTGATGTCTGCTTCTGAATCCTGCTGCTCTCAGCTCTGCTGCTCACAGTTCTGGGCTCTCTTTTTATGCAGTCCTAACTGGCATCTGATTGACTAAAGCTCAGTGCACATACTATTGGTTCTGGTCTTAACAACTCCCCTTAGGGCTTCCGCTTAACAAGCAAAAGGATATGGGCATGGGGCCTCATACCTAGTTAGTGAAAGGGTGTGGGCCTGCCTCCACGGGCAGGAGTTCATGATCAGCCTGCCTCCCTTTGTTCTCCCCACCTGAGGCCTATTCAGTGGGCTGGAAAGATCTTTCACTTGCTGATTGGCCTTATACTACTATTTATACCTGGTAGAATTGTAAAAGACTTAAGTGATTTCATAGGGGTGAGTAAAACCTAACTGCTCTAAATATTAAGCATATATTAGAAATATAATTCAACTAGATGGTCATGGCTCCTAGCCTTAAGTTTTAGTGCTTCAGCTTGAATTTCTCTTTAGAGAGAGGAATAACTATAAAACCGATAAATCTCTGAGAGATTTGCTCCTATCCTTCTTCTTTTCATATTTTTTTTCCGTGACGGAAAAGGATTACTTAGAGATTAGAGTATATTTTACAAAATTTGTATAAAAATCAGGAAAGCACAGGGCTAGATGTCCAGAGCTGCATTGCCACTATTAAGGTAAATTTTGAAATCTTGACTTTCCAGGACTCTATAGTACACTGAAAATGAAAATGGAATAATATATTGGAAATAAAACTGACATTGAAGTCAGAGGACCTGGCTTCAAATTCTACAGTTGTCATTACATGTGAGAACTTGGGCAAATCTGGGCCTCAGTTTCCCCATCTGTAAAATAAAAGGGGTGGTTCAGATTGGGAGTTTGAAAACTACAACCCATGGCCCAAAGCTAGCCTGTTGCTTGTTTTTGTTCAACATGAACTGAGACTGGAGTTTAAAGAAAAATTAGCTTGCAAGCCTCATAGTCAAAAATGGGCAACAGGTTGAATTTGGATTTCAAGCCACTAGTCTAGATATCCCTTAATCTTCTAACTTGACAATCTTAAGAGCATGAATTTTAGAATTCCTGAACAGTGGTGCCTGGTAATTAGGTATTTACTAGAAGTTCAGATAGAAGCAGTCCTCACTCTTAGTAAAGTCTGAAGGTTCAACTTTGCTTACCCAGTCTTCTAAACTTTGCATTTCCCAGGTACCTAATTACCATTTTAGGGAAGCAATCTGCTTTCAAAGTTGCATGGGGAAAAAAGCAAATCATCTCACTCTCAACTTGTTCTTGGCTATCAAAGATAGTGATGCTTCAAGAAGCTGATTTTTGTAAATTTGGAAGTCCAGTGCCCATTATGGCATTTTTTCCAAGTCTCTGATATGTTTCTGATATCTCCAACATTACCTAGTATTGCCTCAAATGATATAGAGCATGCAAAGCATTTCATATATAAACCTTAAGATCCTCTATAAATTTGAACTATTTTTGAAGGAACAAAACACTTTTATTAGGACTGTATTATGGACCAAATACTATGTTAATAATTAGGGATATACACACAAAAGTGAGACAGTCCTTGCCATAAGGGACTTGAATTTTAATAGAGGGAGCTAACACATATAAGAGAAGGGTGAACAGGGAGGAGCGTTTTGGTCTGAGAAGACACAGAGATGCATAGTGGAAGAGTCCATTTAAATACTCTCTAGACATAACTGTGGTATTGATTTGATTATAGTCATTAGAGTAAAATATGGACATTGGAAAGGAAGGTAAAGCATTTGTGTGATATAAGGGCAGGAGAATGGTTCAGTTGAAAATGAAGATGTTTGGTCTCAAAGATGTCAGAGCTGAGTGGAAATGGTTACTGGAGGTCCAGGTTGTATAATGCAGTAGCAGCAGCAATATGGAAAATGGACATGGTGAAGATGAGAATACATGGCACTAGGGAATTTACAGCTGAGGAAACAGTCTATTGCTGTTTTTGCTGTTGTTGCTATTCTTATGCTCTCATCTTGAGTCATTATTATTATTTTGTGAGTCATATCTTTTTTGATGAAGTTCAGAAAGAAATATTTCTGGAGCAGGTTGCTATACTATTATTATTATTACTATTAGTATGTTTATGTTGATCTTGCTCTCATCTTTTATTAACGAGGTTCAGATAAAAATGGTCCAGGCAAAAGTCATTATCCTGCTACTCTTATTTGATATTTAATGTCATTTGAAACACTGTGCAGAAAGAGTTCATGCTCAGCAGTCATTCCTGATAGAATCCCAGTGGCAGACGAAACTATAGGGATAATATGAATCTTGTTTTATCCCACATGATTTTCATCTTCTCTCCTAGCTCTCTACGTTTTGGAAGACTCTTGTTTCATATATCTTGAGTTTATGAGTATTTGGCACAGTGACTTATTAAAATCAATATTTCATAGATCGCTGTCATATGCATTCAATTTCAGGGAACAATTTGATGTATGAAAGTGTTCTGGTTTCTATATACCTTATCAGTTGAGTTCTCCAGAATATTTTGGGGTCTGTATTTGCAATATGAGGATTTGTCCTCTATTAGTCAATGAAAGACATTGAACTTCTTATATATAATTCTAGCCACTGGGTCTCATAGTTCTAGGAGCTACTACTTAATTTTTTTCCAACTGCAGTGATGCTTTGTACAGTTTCTGCCATTTTGTTGCATAATGTGTACTGATTACAAAGTCCAGGCTTCTTAGGAATAACTCTTAGGTAGATTCTTAAGCTCATGATATATTCTTGAACTATCGTAAACCTCTCCATTTCCACAAACAAATCCACATGCCTAAGTCACTTGTTCAATGCTTCTTTGTTGACATAATTTTGGTTTAATTAATGTGGATGTTGCTTTTGTTTGTGAAGAACTTTTGGTTCCATACCCTATCTTACTCTTTGCATAGACTGTAGCCAGAGGCAAATCACTTCCGGTTACTTCAGGTAAATTCAATGATGTATATGTATGTGCATATGTATATGTATACGTATATGTATATGTATATGTATATGTATGTGTATATGTATGTGTATATGTGTGTGCATATATATGCATGTATGTGTATATATATATAATATATATGTATATAGTATCAGCCTTTATATTGCTCAGTGTAATAATGTCTATTTGTCCCAAAAAGTATTTCTGTAGTTTTTTGGTCTGTTGACCAGGTGCTCTAAAAAATGTATCCCAATCCTCTTGCTTCTTTTTGGTGAGGGATTGCTTATCATTCTTATCACCTTAGGGTGATGGGCCCTGTAGTACTATTATTGTTATTATTGCTTCCTGGTTTATTTGGTGTCTACTGAAATACAAAGAGTAAATCCCACCCCAAAGTTTGTCTGCCCCCATTGACTAATAAAAAGAAGAATATAAAATCTTACTTGGTAATTACACTTTACAAAATGATCCATCTATATTATCTTATTATTCCTTACAGCACAGGTGAAGAATGCTGAGCAAACATCATATTTCTACTTTATAGATGGAAAAACTAATAAACAGAGAGATTGTATGCCTTGTCCGAAGTTATATATCTAGCTATTAAGTGGCAGAATGGGGGCTTGAACTTTGCTCATTTGTCTTCAAATGTAATGCTTTGATTCCCGAAAATTTTAATTCTATGCATCAATTGTAGCATTTCTCTTTGTCATTTTTCAGAAGGTACACAGTAGATTCCTTTCTAGGGTAATTAGTATGAGCTGAGTATTAGGATGAATTTCATTTATACCTACTTGGGAACTGGATATTCAAAGCTCAAAGGGAAAAATTTAGAAGCCTATGTTGTAAAATTGATAATCTATTTTCCACTTGTATTAATAACTTAACTTAATACTGTTTATAAGTTGCAGAAATGTAGAACAGGTTTTTAAGATATCTTAATAGGAAAGATAATTTAGCTGTTGATAGCTAGCATTTTAATTGTGAAATGTGATGATCTTTGAGGAATGAATTTTATTGAGGTGAATGATTGGTAATAAGAAGATTAAGCAGATCAGTGTGATGGAGTTTAGGCTCCGGGAAGCCTCTGAACTCTTCTTGAATCTTCCCACTTCATCTGGCAATCAGTTGAGGCTTTTAGCCTCTTATTACTATGCCCAAATCTCTATTACCCTTAACCTAGCCTAGTCCTTTATTGTCCACCCAGATTGCCCTTTGGCTATTTCCCATCTTTGATCCTATCTAAGATCCCATTCTCTTGGTTCCTGGTATCTGTTCTAGTCACCCCAGCCTACTGGCTTGTAACATTAATCAGCCAAAAAAAAAAAAAGAGTCTGGCCTAGGTTTGAATAGGGCAGGTAAAGTGGGATCTTTTGCCTTAGAGTGTTTCTCAGCACTAAGACAATCAAGAATCATTGAATTGTATGTGATGCGGTGCTGGTGGTTGGAGCTTTCCCACATTGATTTCTCATACTATAAATGGTCAGCCTCAAGTGCCCCAGGGTCCTGAGAGGGGTATATAAGATCTGAGATGGGCCTTTGACTTTTGGAGGTGCACTCTTTGAAAATATATGGGTGATGAGACTCTGGGCGAATCGTTGAACTACGGTCCACCATGAAGTATGATTTGAATCAGACAAGGGCTTTCTGTCGATGTTTGTAATTTCTGTTTGTATTTGCCTTGAGGTTCAGGGGGCTGATCTTTCCCCCTTTCAACTAAGTGAATGTTATATGCATGTTTGATTAAACTGAAATTGTTAATCACTTAAAGTTACTTTCCTTAGAAAAGCAGATCAAAGAACCTGTGCTGGCAGCCCTTCTGTATGCTGGTTGTTGTTGGTCTTATACAGCTACAGTAGCTGCTAGCCACATTGTTGTTACATGGCCACTCCCATCAAGATCCTCCCTAGACCCCCTTTCTCCAGACTATTTCGCCAACTCCCTCAGTCTTTCTGTATATAAGATCCACTTTGGCCTCCATGAAAGCGCTCAGATTTAATCTGGCTGCTTGCCAATACAAGAGTCAAAAATGCTCAGATTCCCTAAGAGACTGCCCAATATGGCAGATCTTTAATAAACTGTGCTTTTCTTTGACTGAAAGAAGGCTTGAAGCAAATTCATTTGGGCAAGACCCATTTGTCACTATTTTGGGATCTCAGCACCCCTAAACCTCAACAAATGAATATAATTTTATGTAGATTAGTTACAACTTGTTATAATATCTACAGCTGTAAGGTGTGTCCAAAGGAGAGTTTTTGCTAATTGAGTTTTGTTTTTGTCTGTAAAGATGTCAAAGAACTGAGAAGATGTATCCAATGGTTTATTTCTCTATAAACAACTGTGTAATAAAGGAATGAGTAAGTCTTCATTATGATTTTTAAAAGTTTTTTTTTTTTAAAGATGAAGGCTGGACAGCAGGTACTTGTTTGAGCTCTTCCCCACCCAGTCCCTCCAAAAACCTATGACAAATGGCTCTGAACAAATTCTAGAACTGCAGAACCCACAAAATAGCAGAGGGAAGCAGAGCTCCAGCCCAGGACGGCCTGGATGGTCGCTGGGTAAGGTCTATGGCATGGTGCTGCAAGTGGAGTGGAGCAGATCCCAGAGTGGGCTGTGCCTGGACCAATCAGATCAGAGCTGGGTGGAACAGGCCCCAGTGCCCTGAATCAGTGAGCTGTGGCAATTACCAGACTTCTCAACCCAAAAATACCAAAGACAACAGAGAAGGTTAGTGGGAAAAACCTCTGGGACATAGTGAAAGGAGTTTGTGGTTTGGCCACTGCCAAGGGAGTGGTGGAAGTGGTGCAGCTCTGTGGCTGCTTCCAGAGGTCCAGCTGCAGTTGCTTTCAGCCCCAGGCCCATGGTTGGAGGAATTAAGTGGCAGATCTGAGCAGCAGTGCAGAGCCAGCTTAGATTTGAGTTCGGTCCGGGGTTAGCGGTTCTTGGGGAAGGAGGGGCGCTGGTGTGGCAGAGCCTGCTGTGTAGAAAAAGCTCTGAAAACAACAGCGCAGCCCCTCAAGCTTGGGACAAAGTACTCTGCACTCTACAAGCAATCATACCCCGACAAAAAACTCAAGGGTCAATAAGTTGGCTGGGGACACGGCCAGGCAGAGAAAATGGACTCAGATTCAGAATCAGGCTTTGGAATCTTACTTTGGTGACAAAGAAGACCAAAACATACAGCCAGAAGAAGTCAACAAAGTCAAAGAGCCTACATCAAAAGCCTCCAAGAAAAACATGAACTGGTCTCAGGCCATGGAAGAGCTCAAAAAGG
>CM053624.1:233819830-233842936 GCA_028646595.1 Phalanger gymnotis | reverse complement strand
TCTATCTTCCACACTTGGGTGGATGCGCTGCCTCACCAGCACTCCTCCTTTCCCAAGAACCCCCTACCCAGACTGGGCTTAAATCTTTAGCAGGCTCTTCACTCCTGCTCCGATCCACCACTTAATTCCTCCCACCAGGTGGGCCTGGGGCCAGAAGCAACTGCAGCCGTAATTCTAAAGCTGCCCCACCTCAGCTGCCCCAGGGGCTGTAGCCGAACCGCAAACTCAGTTCCACAGCTTTTCCCACTAATCTTCTCTGTTGTCTTTGCTGTTTGTGGGTTGAGAGGTCTGGTAAATGCCACAGCTCAGTAATTCAGGAGGCTAGGGCACTCTCTGCCTGGCTCCTGGTCTGGTCGGTCCGCAGTCTGCTCCGCGCACGCTGGGCTTTGCTTGGCTCAGCTCTGCTCCCCTCAGCTGGGAGCTGGGAGCTCCATGCGAGACAGACCTTATCCAGAGCCCATCCAGGCTGTCCTGGGCTGGAGCCCTGCTTCCCTCCACCACTTTGTGGGTTCTGCAGCTCTAGAATTGGTTCAGAGCCATTTTTTTTTGTAGGTTTTTGGAGGGACTTGGTGGGGAGCTCATGCCAGTCACTGCTTTCCAGCCGCCATTTTGGCTCTGCCCTCTGTATACACACTTTTAACTTTGACAACTTGACAGACCTTTTCAACCCAATAAAACATAATCATCTTTTATTAACTTGATAAAATGTATAAATCTTTTAGTTGTTTTAATTTTTTTTATTTTGAACTTAAATAGTAACACTTAAATTCACAAGAAAAGAAAAAGAAGCATTATCAACTTAAATACTGAAACTTAAATAAAAAATAAGAAAAGAAAAGAAAGCATTGTCACATGCACAGCAGAGCATGAATAGATTCAAAATATATAGCAATAAAATTCCATTTTAAGAAACTCTATATAGTAAATACCATGAATTGTGTTCATTGCTGTCCATCTTTTCTTTGCTTCTTTGTAAGTTTTCTTTTGTTCTATGCTACCCATTTTACTTTTTTTCTTTTCCTCCCTTCCAACCCCTGCCCAAGAAGAAAGCTACAATTAAGTGTAGATAGATTTATACATACATATATACAAACACACACATAAATATACATACATACACATAAATATATACACACATATATATTCATGTGTACATATATACCTACACACATATACTAACATGCATACATATATTTAGATATCTATAACCATACTCATATTCATATGCATCTATATAAGACTGTACTATACTTATTTGTCCTCTTTTTCTCTGAGGATAAATAACCTCTTCTTTCATAAATTTGAGTCTTTCCATATTTTTCCAAGTTCACCAACTCATCATTTCCTATACTACAGAAATATTGCAACCTTAAACTGTCTAATTATTTTAAATAGTCCAAAAGTACATTAATGAATATTGCTGCTGCCAAGTTTAGTTTTCTTATTTTTCTCTTTTGAATAAATCTATTTTAGCCTTAACTTTGTGTGAGATCATGATTACCATCCCTCCTCTTTTTTTCCCTAACAAATTCTGCTCCTGATCTTTATTTTGTATTTCTGCATATCTCTTATTTCCTATCCCTCCTGCCTGTTCCACTTTACTTCTACCTGCTACCTTGCCCTCCCGTTACTTAACCTACCACCCCCGCAACGATCCCTTCCTTATCCTCTCCCCCTCCCTATCCCCTTAGCATTTTATTTCTTTCTGAATTTAGAAGATTTTTATAGTCTGCTAAATATATGTGTATTGTCCCCTCTCGTATTATTAATGTATTTTTAATGGAATGGGAAGACCTTTCTTGTCCATTAATAGGCCTATGTGACCTGCTTGAGTCACAGGGAAGCCTGAGTCACATGAGTCTGATTCACATGGAGTCTGTGGTGGGAGGAGCTTGCTGAATGTGTGGAGCAGGAAGGGGTGGAGCAGGAAGTTGGGGTGAGTTGGAGCTTGGAGAGAAAGAGGAGGCAGAGAGAACAGAGCAGCTTCTGTGAGTGAGAGAGGGAGTGATTTTGCTTAAGGGAGTTTGTTTGTGGGAAGGCCCTAACAGAGGGAAGACTTAGGGATAGTCATTGATGATGTGTATAGATTTCTTTGTTGCTATGAGGGATTTGGTTTTCTGGTGCTTGAATAAATGTTTTGGTTTTGTCTTCAATGAAGAGAGTCTGTTGTATCTTGCAGTTCAAACCTGGGAATACACTGGCATATTCATAGCAGCACTGTGGATATGGTATTGCTGATATACCTCTTGAACCTATTCCCAATGAAAGTAGGTCTCCAGAACTACCAGCCTTCCCCCTCATCTAATTCCTCTATGTCTGTTCTTTCTCTTTCATTGAATTTGTATAAGATAATTACTCTTTTTAACTGCTCCTCATATCATACTCAGGTCTACTGCAATCTCTCTTATGAACTACCCAAATACTAATAACAATCTTAGATGTGCATTTTACATTTTGTCATAAAAGAAGGTAAGCAGTCTGTACTTATTGAGTCCCTTGGTGTGTACCTTACTCTTAGCTCTTGTTTGTCAAATCTTCTATCCAGTTCAGTTTTTATAAAAAGTCTGACAGTCTGACAATTCATTAAAAATCCTCTTTTTTTTTCCATTCAAGATTATGCTTAGCTTTGCTGGCTATGAGATTTTCAACCAGAACACCAGTTCTTTTGCTCTCCAATATATAGTGTTGTAAGACCTGAGATCTTTTAGTGTCACTGCTGCTAGGTCTTCTGTGATTCTAATTGTGGCAGCAGCATATTTAATTTTTTTCTTGTTGCTCATAAAAATGTTATCCTTGAGCTGAGGCTTTTGGAATTTGAGTGTGATATTTCTGTGGGTTTTCTTCATAAGATCTCTTTTAGGTGGATATTGGAGGATTTTTTTCTATTTCTACTTTCCCCTCTTATTCTAATGCTTCAGGGAAATTTTCTTTAATTATTTCTTGTATTATTGTATCAAAATTCTTTTTTGATCAGAACTTTCAGGTAGGCCAATTATTCTTATGTTTTCTCTTCCTGATGTGTTGTTTGTCTTATGTCTCACATTCTATTCTATTTTTTTCATTCTTTATATATAAAATATATATGTGTGTGTATGTGCATATATATGTGTATATGTATATACATGTGCATGTGTGTGTGTGTATTTCTTCATCTCTTATAACTTTGCTGACTTCTCCTTGCCCTATTCTGATTTTCAAGGAGTCATTTTCTTCCTTAAGATTCTGAATCTCCTTTTCTAATTGGTTGATTTTCTTTTCATAATCTTCTTTTTATTCTTGGATTGTTCTTAATTTTTTTTCCTTAATCTTTCTCATTTGATTTTTAAGTCTCTTTTTAAGTTCTTCTATGAATTCATTTTGGGCAGGTGACCATTTGACATTACTCTTTGGTGTAGAAGAAGGTTTCTTTGCTTCAGTATCCTCTTCTAAAGATGGACATCAGACTTCTCTTTTCCCACAGTAACTTTCTATGGTTGAATTCTTTCTCCTTTAGGCCTGCTTATTTTTTTTTATTTGCAGTACTTCATTTTTTTGTAATCACTTCTAGTCCTGGGATATGGGAGATGGTGCCTCTGGCCTCAGATCCTTCAGTTTTCCCCTCTGGCCTGGAACTGAAATGAAGACCTCCAGCCTCCAGCAAGTGCCTTGAACCAGCTGAGTCCCATCCTCGCTGCTTCTCCACTCACCCCGTATGTGCTGGTTCCTTCTTGCCCAGGGTAATGTGTCTGCTGCACAGCTGGATCTGCCATTCCTTGTTAGAAGATGTTCCCTCAATCTTCCTGGCCTGAAACACCCAACTCCCTTCATTGTCCAGGGTAAAAGATCCTGTGGTAGGTAACGAGGCTACCCCCCAAACCAGCTAACTTCAGGGCTTGCTGCTAGTTGTTTAAGTGGTCTTAGCCTAGACGTGTTTACACTTTATGGGGACTAAAACTCATTCTAGGTTTTTTCTTCAGATCTTCACCGATCATCTCAGGATACTGTTTTGCCCCTACTCTTATTAATTTTTACCACTCTGTGTCAGTCCTGAGGTTCTATTTTATCATATTTGTGGGGGGAATTCAGAGACCTTGGAATTTTCTGAGCTATGCTGCCATCTTCCCATCTTTCAGTTTTAACCTGATAAAATGTATACACCTAAAACCAAATCTAACATTATTTGCAATAGAGAGCTTCTAGACAATTTCCTAATAAGATCAGAGGTAAATGAAGGATATTCCCTTCCCTGCTATTATAGGATATGCTTATTTAAATGTTTGCAATAACAATTAGAAAATGAAATCATAGTGTAAACATTGGAAAGGACAAATTATCCCAATTTGTATATAACATGATGGTTTATTTAGAAAACCACAGAGTAACAACAAAGAAAACAATTGAGAAAATATCTCTAGTAAAACAGCAGAATACAAAATAAAACTACTAAAATCATTAGCATTACCATTTATCAATAACAAGATTCAATAATAAGAGAAATAGTAATAATAATAGTAGTAAGAGAAATTCCATTCAAAATAATGACAAAATGTAGAAATTATATTGAGTAAATATACTAAGACCTATTCAAAACATACAAATACAATTATCAAACACTCCTTAAAGAATTAAATAATGACAAGTAATTGGAGGGGTATTCATTGTTCAAAGTTGAGCCACATCAAAGTAATTAAAATGAAGCTACCTAAATTAATTTACTGCTTTTGTGATATACCAATCAGAGTACCGAGGGGATACTTTATAGAGCTAGATAATTTTATAAATAATTAATTTGCAGGCACAAAAAATGTAAAGTCTCAAGGGAAATAATGCAAAAAAGTTGGAATAAAGCAGAAAAAGATCTTTCATTTTGCAGATTACATCATACATTGTTAAACATGAAAATGTTTAGTACTGTTTAAGAAGAGAAAACTTGACCAATGTAGCAAACTAGTTAAACAAAAATCAGATACAATTAAAGTCAATAAATCAGTGTTCCTTATATCTGAAATATATAGTATTTTTGGAAAGACTATCTATCTGTCAAGAATTGCTAAGAAAGATGGGAAGCAGTTTGTCAAAAACAAAATCAATTTAGGCCAACATCTTATATGATACAGTCAAAATGGATATACTACCTCAATATGAAAGATCACACCATAAAAATTTGAAGACAAGTTCAGATACCTTTTACAGATGTGGCTAGGGGAAAAATTCTTAACCAAACAACGGGTAAATGTGACCACAAAATATAAAATAGCTAATTCTAACTACACAAAAATTAAATGCTTTTCCAAGAATAAAATCAATGTAGTTAGGATAAGAAAGGAATTAACCTTTAATGGAAAAATGCATTTAACCTTTTCTTGTCTATAACTTTTGTCCTGCTACACTGCTGTTCTAATTAGTAACTTACTCACTTGCTTCACTCTTTCAGGCAAGCCCAACCCAGCTTTCATTTCAGTCTTTAATCTTCTGCTATCCCCTTGCCAGTCTTTCTAGATACCGTGCCCAACATAACCAACACCTTCCAGTTCTGGAATCATGATGAAATCATATCTACTATTGTTCATGAACGGAGTGTGTCATTCTAATTTCTGTAACCACACTCACCATCACTGTAACTTTCCAAACCAAAATTTCTTTTCCGAGTCAATATTCCCCTATATGTATTTTTCACTAGAAAGACATGTATTTCCTTGAGAGCTCAGACTGTATTACATGTTGTATTTATATCTCAAGTGCTAAGCATATTATTTGGCAATACTAACCACTTAATAAATAATTATCCATTCATTCATTCATTCATTCATTCATTCATTCATTCAAATAATGGTCTGCAATCCAAGAGATAAAGACACCTAATATATATGTTGGTGTCTGTATATTTATATTTATATGTATGCACATAAGTGTACATATGTGTATGTATTTGTGTATATATCTATATGTGCATATCTATCTATCTATCTCACCAATTCCTTTCCCAAATGAATATGTAATCTAAGGGTATGAATAGTTTTCAAAAAATTATACTATTAACTAATAATTTTATACTATTAATCAACAAGCATTTATTATAAACTTACTGTGAACAACAATGGGAAATATTGCTCCAAATCACTAATAATGAGAGAAATGCAAATCCAAACATCGGTCTGGTTTCACTTTGTTAGGGATGGGTCTGACACAGGCACTATCTCACTTCACTTTCAATGCTGGGACAAAATGAGGTACTTGTAGGTAATTGAGTAGTTAACAGAATGACTTTTACTTAGCCCCAATACATAAATGGATGGGAATGGGTGAATTTAATTCAGATGATCACTACACATGCTACTGTGGGCAAGAATCCCTCAGAAGAAATGGGGCAGCCCTCATAGTCAATAAAAGGTGAGAAAAGTGACAATAGGATATAATCTCAAAAATGGCCAAATAATTTCTTTTTGAATCCAAGGCAAACCATTCAACATCACAGTAATAAAAGTCTATGTTCCAACCACTGATGCTAAAGAGGTCAAATTTGAGCAGTTCTATATATATTCTAGAAATAACATAAAAAAGATATCACATTCATCATAGAGGACTGGTATGCTAACATAGGAAATAAAAAGATGAGTAAAATAACAGGCAGGTTTGGCCTTGAAAGCTCACTGATCATTTGAACAACTCAAAAGGTGACTCTACACATTGGCATCACCAGATGGTCAATATAGAAATCAGACTAATTATATACTTTGCACCTAAAGGTAGAGAAGCTCTATACACTCAGTTAAAATAAGACTTGGAGCTGACTGTCGCTCAGATAATTAACTTCTTATTGCAAAATTCACACTTAAATTGAAATAAAAAGTAGGGAAAAACATCAGACCACGTAGGTATGATTTAAACAGCTTCCATTATGAATATAAAGTGGAGATGCTGAATAGATTTAAGAGATTAGATATGGTAGATAGAGTGCCTGAAGAACTATGGCTATAGCTTTACAATATTGTACAGGAGTCAGCAGCAGCAGCTGCAGCAGCAGCAAAAACAACAACAAAAACATTCCAAAGAAAAAGAACCAGAAATAAAATGGCTGTCTGATGAATCTTTACAAATAGCTGAGGAAAGAAGGAAATGCAAAATTCCAGAGAATAGCAAGGAGAGATAAGATGGTTTTCTTAAATACAAAGAAATAGAAGAAAACAATAGAATATGAAAGACAAGACATATCTTCAAGAAAATTGTGGTTATAAGGGGATGTTTCATACAAAAAATGGGTGTGATAAAAGATTAAAATTTTAGAAATTTAACAGAAGCAGAAGAGATTAAGAAGAGGTGGCAAGAATACACAAAAGAACTATACCATAAGATGTTAACCTCACTGATAACCATGATGGTATGGTTATTATCTAGAGCCAGACATCCTGTAGAATGAAGTCAAGTGGGCCTTACTAAGAATTGTTGACAATAAGGCTTGTGGAGGTGAGAGAATTCTAGCTGAGCTATTTAAAAACCCTAAAAGATGATGTTAGTAAAGTGCTGCACTCAATTGCCAGTAAATTTGGAAAATACAACAGTGACAACTGGATTAGAAAAGATCAGCTTCTGTCTCAATCCTAAAGAAAGACAATGTCAAGGAATGCTCAAATTACCAAACAATTGGCTCATTTCACATGCCAGAAAGTTATGCATAAGATTCTGCAAGCTAGGTTTCAGCAATATATGAATGAAGAATTACCAGAAGTGAAGGCTGCTTTTCAAAAAAGCAGAGGAACTATAGACCAAATTGCCAACATTTGCTTGATTATGGAGAAAGCCAAAGAGTTCCAGAAAAAAACCAAACCATTTACTTCTGCTTCATTGACTGCACTGAAGTCTTTGACAACGTGGATCACAACAAAATGCAAAATACATCATGTGGAATCCCGGGCTGGATCAATCAAACTCTGGAATTAAAGTTGGCAAGAGAATTTCAGATATTCAGGTGATACCACTCTGATGGCAGAAAGTGAAAAGGAATTAAGAAGCCTCTTGATGAAAGTGAAAGACAAGAGTGTAAAAGCTTGTGTGAAGCTTAACATAAAAAACCCTAAGCTCTTGCAATACTTCCCTGCAAACAGAGGGAGAAGAAATAGCAGTAGCTTCACATTTTACATGCTTGGCCTCAAAGATCACTGTAGATGGTGACTGCATCCATAAAATTAAAAGACGCTTCTTGGAAAGAAAGCTATGGCAAATCAGGATAGCATGCTAAAAAGCAGAGACATTATCTAGCTGACAAGAGTCCATGTATTGAAAGTTATGGTTTTTTTTTTCCATTAGTAATGTATGCCTATGACATTTGGACTATAAGGAAAGCTGATTACTACAAAATGAACACATTTGAACTGTGGTAATAGAGAAGACTTTTGAGAGTCCCTTTGACAGCAAGAAATTAAAATCATTCAATGCTTAAATAAGTTAATTCAGGGTATTCACTGAAAGGTCAGATACTGAAGATGAAACTTAAATACACTGTCCATGTAATGAGAAGATAAAACCCTTTGGAAAAGACTAATGTTGGGAAAGATTAAAGACAAAAGGAAAAGGAGATGGCAGAGGATGATATAGACAGTATCTTAGAAACAGCGAACATGAACTTGAACAGTCTTTGAGAGATAGTGGGGGACAGAAGGGCCTGGCCTACTATGGTTCACAGGATCATGAAGAGTCAGACATAATGAGGCTGAACAACAGACCATGGATATGCAATAATCATATAGTTGTATTAACTTCTATAGAAGAGCCTCCTCACCCCACCACTACCCTGTCACTATAGAGAAATGTGCATTTCTTTTTTTCCAATGTTCTTTTTTAAATTTATTTTATTTATTTATTTTTAAGTTAGATTTTTTTTTATTTTTAGTTTATAACACTCAGTTCTACATTTCTTGAATTTCAAATTTTCTTTCCTTTCCTCCCCTCTCCTCCCCCCTAGGTGGCATGTAGTCTGATACAGATTCTATATAAACTTATTTATACAATAGTCCAGTTGTAAAGAAGAATTATGAACAATGGGATGAATCATGAGAGAGAAGAAAAAAAAACAAAAAAGAAGATTAAAGAAAAGAAAGAGAGCAAATAGTTTGCCTCAATCTGCATTAAGACTCCATAGTTCTTTCTCTGGATGTAGATAATTTCTTCCATCATGACTCCTTTGGGGCTGTCTTTGAGCCTTCTATTGCTGAGAAGAGCCAAGTCTATCAAAGTTAGTCATCACAGAATCATTATGTCTGCGGTTGTGTACAATGTTCTCCTGGTTTTGCTCCTCTCATTGAGCATCATATCATGTAGATCTTTCAAGATTATTATGAAGTCCAGATCTTCCTCATTTCTTATAGCATAATACTATCCCATTACATTCATATACCACAAATTATTCAGCCATTCCCCAATTGATGGGCATCACCTTGATTTCCAATTCTTTGCCACCACAAAAAGAGCTGCTATAAATATTTTTGTACATAAAGGTCCTTTTCCCACTTGTGTGATCTGTTTGGGGTATAGCCCTAGAAGTGGTATTGCTGGGTCAAAGGGTATGCACATTTTTATAGCCCTTTGGGCATAGTTCCAAATTGCTCTCCAAAATGGCTGGATCTGTTTACAACTTCAAAAACAATGTAACAGTGTTCCAATTTTCCCACATCCTCTCCAGCATTTATCATTTTCCTGCTTTGTCATGTTAGCCAATCTGACAGGAGAGATGTGGTACCTAAGAGTTGTTTTGATTTTCATTTCTCTAATCAATAGTGATTTAGAGCATTTTTCATATGCCTATAGATATCTTTAATTTCTTCCTCTGGAAACTACCTGTTCATATCCTTTGACCACTTCTCAACTGGGGAAAGATTTTTATTCCTATATATTTGGCACAGTTCCCTGTATGTTTTAGACATGTAGCTTTTATCAGAGATACTGGTTGTGAAGATTTTCTCCCAATTTTCTGCTTCCCTCCTAATCTTTGTTGCATTGGCTTTGTTTATACAAAAACTTTTCAATTTAACATAATCCAAATTATCCATTTTGCATTTTGAAATGATCTAAATCTCTTCTTGGGTCATAAATTCTTCCCTTTTCCATATATCTGATAGGTAAACTATCCCATGCTCTCCCAAATCCTTTATTTCTAAATTATGAATCCATTTTGACTTTATTTTTTATATGGTGGAAGATATTGGTCTATGTTCAGTTTCTGCCATAACATTTTCCAATTTTCCCCGCAATTTTTGCGAAATAGTGAATTCTTAGCCCAGAAGCTAGATTCTTTGGGTTTATCAAAGAGTAAATTGCTATAGTCATTGACTTCAGCATCTTGTGTACCTAACCTATTCCACTGATTTACCACTCTGTTTCTTAGCCAGTACCAGGTAGTTTTGATGACTGCTGCTTTATAGTACAGTTTGATATCTGGTATGGCTAGGCCACCTTCCCTAGCATTTCTTTTCATTAATTCCCTGATATTCTGGACCTTTTGTTCTTCCAGATAAATTTTGTTATTGTTTTATCCAGCTTTGTACAATGACTTTTGGTAGTTTGATTGGTATGGCAATGAATAAATAAATTAATTTAGGTGTCATTTTTATTATATTAGCTCAGCCTAACTATGAGCAACTGATGTTATTCCATTATTTCTTATTTATGTGAGAAGTGTTTCATAATTAGGTTCATATAGGCCCTGGATTTGTCTTGGCAGGTAGACTCCCAAACATTTTATAATGCCTACAGTAACTTTAAATGGAATTTCCATTTCTGTCTCCTGCTGTTGGACTTTGTTAGCAATGTATAGCAATGCAGAGGATTTATGTGGGTTTATTTTATATCCTGCAACTTTACTAAAGTTTATTATTATTTCAAGTAGTGTTTTACTTGATTCTTTGGCACTCTCTAAGTAAATCATCATATCATCTGCAAAAAGTGATAATTTAGTTTCTTCTTTGCCTTTCCTAATTCCTTCAAAATATTTTTCTTCTCTTAATGCTAAAGCTAACATTTCTAGTACCAAATTGAATAATAGGGGTGATAATGGACATCCTTGTTTCACCCCTGATCTTATTGGGAATGCATTTAGCTTATCCCCATTACAAATAATGCTTGTTGATGGTTTTAGGTAGATGCTATTTATAATTTCAAGGAAGAATTCATTTATTTCTATGCTTTCTAGTGTTTTTAATAGGAATGGGTATTGTATTTTCTCAAAGGCTTTTTCTGCATCTATTGAGATAATCATATGGTTTCTGTTAGTTTTGTTACCGACATGATTAATTATGCTGATAGTTTTCCTAACTTTGAACAAGCCTTGCATTCCTGGAATAAATCCTACCTGGTCATAGTGTATTATTCTCCTATCAGGAGATCAAGTTGCTCCAATCTTTTTGCTAATATTTTATTTAAAAATTTGCAGCGATATTCATTAGGGAAATTGGTCTATCTATAATTTTCTTTCTCTGTTTTGACTCTTCCTGGTTTAGGTATTAGTACCATATTTGTGTCATAAAAGAAATTTGGTAGGACTCTTTCTTTGTATTCCCAAATAGTCTATAAAGTTTGGGAATCAATTTTTATTTGAATGCTTGATAGAATTCACATGTAGAACCATCCAGCCCTGGATATTTTTTCCTAGGGAGTTCATTGATGGCTTGCTCACTTTCTTTTTCTGAGATGGGGTTATTTAGGTAATTTATTTCCCCTTCTGTTAACCTGGGCAATTTGTTTTTTTTTTTTTGTAAATATTCATCCATTTCCCTAAGATTATCAAATTTATGGGCAAACAATTGGGCAAAATAATTCCTAATAATTGTTTTAATGTCCTCTTCATTGGAGGTGAATTCACCCTTTTCATTTTTGATACTGGTAATATGGTTTTCTTCTTTTTTAAATCAAATTAACCAAGGGTTTATCAATTTTATTTTTTGTTTTAATAAAACCGGATCTTAGCTTTATTTATTAGTTCAATAGTTGTCTTGATTTCAATTTTATTAATCTTTCCTTTGATTTTCAGTATTTCTAATTTGGTATCTAGTTGGGGATTTTCAATTTCTTCTTTTTCTAGCTTTCTCAGTTGCATGCCCATTTCATTATTCTCCTTTTACTATTTGATTCATGTAAACATTTAGAGATATGAAACTTTCCCTAAGAACTGCTTTTGCTGCATCCCATTAGTTTTGGTATGTTGTCTCATTATTGTCATTCTCTTGAATGAAGTTATTAATTGTTTCTATGATTTGTTCTTTGGCCCACTCATTCTTTAGGATTAGATTAGTTTCTAATTAATTTTTAGTTTATCTTTCCATGGTCCTTTATTATAAATAATTTTATTGCATTATGATTTGAGAAGGATGCATTGACTATTTCTGCCTTTCTGCACCAGATTGTGAGGTTCTTATGCCCTAGTATGTTGACTATGTGCCATGTACCACTGAGAAAAAGTATATTCCTTTTTGCCTCCATTCAGTTTTCTCCAGAAGTCTATCATATCTGCCTTTTCTAATATCCTGTTCACCTCCTTAGCTCCTTTCTTGTTTTTTTTTTTGAGGTTAGATTCATCAAGTTCAGAGAGGGGGAGGTTGAGGTCCCCCACTAGTATGGTTTTGCTTCTTATTTCTTCCTGTAACTTCCTTAACTTCTTCTCTAAGAATGTGCATGCTATGCTACTTGGTACATATATGTTAAAGAATGATATTGTTTCATTGTTTATGGCTCCTTTTAGCAGGATATAGTGTTCTTCCTTATCTCTTTTAATTAGATCTATCTTTGCTTTTGCTTTTTCTGAGATTAGCATTGCTACTCCTGCTTTTTTTTTTACTTTAGCTGAAGCACAATATATTCTGCTCCAGCTTTTACTTTTACCCTGTGTATATCCCCCTGTTTCAAATGTGTTTCTTGTAAATAACATGCTGTAGGATTATGGTTTTTAATCCATTCTGCTAACTACCTCCATTTTATGACAATTCATCCCATTCATATTCACAGTTATGATTACAGGCTGTATCTTTTTCTCCATCCTATTTCTCCCCTGCCCTCTGATTTAGGCTTTTATTTCTCCCTTCTCCTTCCCACTCCTCAAAAGGTGTTTGCTTTTGGCCACCAATTTCTTCAATTTACCCTCCCTCTTGATTTTCCTCCCTTATCTTACCCTTTTCCTCTGGTTACTTCTTCCTCCCTTCTGACCATTCCCTTCATTTTATTTCCCCTTTCCCCTCCTACTTCCCATAGGACAAGTTTGATTTCTGTACTTATCAGAGTATGTTATTCTCTTGTTGAACCAAATCCAATGAGAGTAAAGCTCATATACTACTCTTCTCCCTCCTGTCTTTCCTTCTACTATAATGTGTTTTTGTGCCTCATCATTTGATGTAATTTACCATTTTCTACTACCTCTTTACCTCTTCTCCCTGAACCCTCCTTTTACATCTCTTAATTATGTTTTTATCATTATATCAGTTATTTTATACTGATATGCACAGTCTATGTGTATCCCTTTCAAGTGTCATAATAACTGTACTATTCTCAACATTGACATATATATACATAACATATACAAAACAATATAATCCTATGTAAGGATGTAAACAATTTGCCCTTATTGATTAACAAGGTTTGTGGGGTTTTTCCCCTGTTTTCCTTTTTATGTCTCTCTTTAGTTTTGTATCTGAAGATCAAATTTTCTATTGAGCTCTGGCCTTTTCATCAGGAAGGTCTGGAATTCCCTTACTTCATTGAATGTCCATCTCCTTGACTGAAAAATTATGCTCAATTTTGCTGAGTAGTTGAATCTTGGTTGTAGTCTGAGCTCCTTTGCCTTTTGGAATATCATATTCCAATTTCTCCTGTCTTTTAATGTAGAAGCTGAAAGATCCTGTGTGATCCGGACTGTAGTTCCATGATATTTGAATTGTTTCTTTTCGGCTGCTTGCAGTATTTTTCCCTTGACTTGATAATTCTCAAATTTGGCTATAATATTTCTTGGAGTTTTCAATTTGGGATCTCTTTCTGAGGGTGATTGTTGGATTTTTTTGATGACTATTTTACCCTCTGGTTCAAGGACCTCAGGAAAGTTATTTTTGATGATTTCTTGGAAGATACTGTCCAAGCTCTTTTTTTCATCTTGGCTTTCTGGTAGAGCAATAATTCTTAAATTGTCTATCCTGGATCTATTTTCCAGGTCAGTTGTCTTTCTGATCAGTTATTTCACATTTTCTTTTATTTTTTCATTCTTTATATTTTGTTTGACTACTTCTTGATGCCTCATAGAGTCTTTAGCTTCAACTTGCTTAATTCTAATTTTTGGTGAATTGTTGTCTTCATTTTGCTTTTTAGTCTCATTTTCCAATTGGTTGATTTTACCTTCAAGGATGTCATTTTCTCTAATTAGATTCTGAATCTCCTTAGTCATTTGGCCAATTTTGCTGTTTAAAAATTTGTTCTCATCAGTGATTTTTTTCCATTTTTTTCTTTTACCTCCCTTATTTGAAGACCCTCAACTCAATCTGGATGGGAACTTTTATGTCTCTAGGTGACCAGAAATCTGTGTTAAGAAAATCAGAGGCCTCCAGGAAGCTATGCAGTTGAGCCTTTCCCAATCCTTGGACCAATCATTTGGTGCTCTTTTCTTAACTCAGGTTGGAAGTTGTGGAGAACCTTCTCCACACCCATAATGGCAAGGTCTTAAGGACCACTTAAATGCTTTATTAGGGCTTTTGTTAAATAATCTTCATATCGTAGGTAGTACTACATGGGGAAAAATATAGCCTCACCCTAAGAGTCATCATAACGAAAAAGAAGAAAAGAGAAAAAATGTGGATAAGAATAAAAAGCCATAAATACTAAATCCTTCTTTCACCATTTGCAAAAATCTTAGATCTTTAAAATTAGACCCATGGGCTGGGTGATGCTGAATATTTTTAGTTCATAGCATGTCTCCTAATGCCAAATATTGATGATGAACTAGAGAATAACCATGATTATCTGGAATACAGAACAGATCTTGAAATCTCTAGCACAGTCACAGATCATGCATTAGGGTTATCTGTAGGTAAGTGACTAAGAGGTCATAAATCTCTTGCATGTAACCTCTTTGTCCCATTAGAGGCCTTTGTAGAGAGACTTTCTCCTCCTCCACAGGGATTAAATGAGGACCTTCCCTCACCCTCATTCAGAGACTAAAAATTGCCAAGTCAGAAGGGTCCCAACCAGAACTAGGTGGGATCATTATGCTCCTATAACACAAGGAAGCCACATCAACATATGCAGAGGCCACCAGGAAGCTGCATCAAGGAAAGCACATCTTAAACCTTCCCCCAATTCTGAACCAATCAAGCCCTAGTTTTGCTGCCTTTTCCTAATCCATCTTAATGGAGGGTTAACCTTGGTAGATATTGATCCTACCACACCTTCCATACTTAGTAAATTGGCAAAAGGTAAAAAACAAGATTAGAATTTTTGATGTTGGAGGGATTGTAAAGAGATAGGCTCACTATATTCCAGTGGGAGAGCTATGAACAAGCTCAGCTATTTTGGAAATTGCTTAGAATTTTTAGAATTGTGCTTTAAAATTATGATGAAATTTTCCATACTATTTGGCATATCCCTGAAGAAGGTAAAAGTTCCTGTATAAAAAAAATAATCAGGAGATATTCTTGTGATAACAAAAGACTGGATATATGTAAAAACAAATTGATGGGAAATGGCTCACCAGACTATGTTATGTGAATGAAATGATGAACCATAAGATTGTATAGATATTAAAAATTCAGAAAAGTTAAGATTTATGTGGACTGAAGCAGTGAAATAAGTAAAAACACAAAAGCAAGATACCAAATAAATGGCTACCACAATGTAATTGGTGATATTTAAATAAGCAGTTTCAGTAGAATGCTTGAAATCCAAACTCAAGGGGATAAAGAAAATGTGAACATAGCAGAGAGATTTTTCAAGTTTAGCAAAGATGAGAAAGAAAGGGAAGCTATGGGATCAGGATGGAAAAGAAGAGTCAGGAGAAATTTGAACAATTTTTCAAATAGAAGGGAATATTTCCAAAGGACTTTCTTGATTATTTTTTATTGAAGTAAAGTATTCTTTATAGTCTTTATTTTAAACAAGATATCCTTTGTATTAACAGAGAATGTTTCTGGCACCATCTATTTTTCTACTGTGCATTGTGTTCATTTATCATGATTGTGGTGTTTAGAGCAAGAAGAGAATCTAGATACCATCTAGTTCCAATCCCTCATCTTATAGATGATGTAATTAAGATCCAGAGAATTTAAATGACTTCCTCAAGGTTATACAGATTATAGGATCATAAAGTTAAAGATGGAAATGAGTTTGGTGACCAACTAATCCAAATGCCTCATTTTACAGAAAAGAACACAGAGGCCTAAAGAAGTAGTGACTTGTTTAAAGTGATTAAATAGGACTAGGATACTAACCAATGTCTTCGAACCCAAATTCCAGTTATCTTTCTGTTACACATTATTTTTCCTACCTCTACTCTGTCTAGAGCATTTGTCATAAAATGAATGACCTGAAGTGATCTATGCCACATGCTTTCGGTTGTATCATATTTTAAAATGGTTAAAGGGGGTGTAGACTTTTCTTTCACACTTCACATTTTAAAGAAGTAACCTTCAAGGATTTGTAATGGAAGTTGAAGAATCCATTGTCCTGCTATAATCTCTGAGTCTGAATTGAAGGGTGCACATGAGTGAGCCAACCCAGCTTATCTGTATCAGTCAATGACCCTCTCTCTGCTTTTATACATTCTGTAAAGGATAATAAAAACCCTGTTTTTTTTCTCCTTGTAAGAGTACCTAAGCCGATATTTGCAAAGTGCAAGCAAAACTTCTAAAGTGCCGTATAATGCCGCTTACTTTTAAGAGCTTTGGTTCCAATTTTTTCAGATTACATACAGAGACATATAATTAAGACCTCCACATAGATTTCAGTGGTCAAAATGCCTTTTTGTCAAGCCCCCTCACTTTATTCCATCAACCAAATACATTTCATCACATTTTTGTCAACAGAATGTAATTTTGCTCAGATCATTCTGTCAACAAGAAAGCAATGGCATAAAATCTTTCTGTCCACAAGAATAAATTGCACATTCATTGCTGTGTGTGTCTATGTAAGTAGACAAAATTCAAACAAAGGTTTTTCTTGTGTAGAAAACATGGTTTTAAGGAGTTAAAACAAGAGAATAATTAAAACACTGTATTTACACAGCACTGGTTTATAACATCCAGTGTTAATGATGATATATCACAAGAAAGCCAATGTACTATAAAAGAAGAGGGATGGATATGGAAATCAGCAGACCTAGGTTACAATCTGTTAGACCTAGGAAATATGTCACTTTCACTGTCTTAATTTGTTTTCCCTTTTGAAAAATGAGAAAGTTAAACTAAATAATCTCTGACTCATTCCAAATTTAAAACCTATGTTCTATTAAGTGTTTTTTCTTTATAATTTAGGGTTTTTAAAAGAAGCACCATGAGTATTGAGCTAGTTTAGAGTCATGTAATACCCAGATTTAAATACTGTCTATAACATTTGATAGTTATATGATCTTGGCAAGTCACTGTAAGGTACAGAATAATGGCTAGTGTACTGGATTTGGCATTAGGAAGACCTAAGTTTGAATCTTGCCATATAAGCCAAGTAGGCAAATGTAGCCCTGGACAAATCATAGAATCTTTTTAAGCTTCAGTTTCTATTTTTAGTAAAATGGGGATAATACCATTGATCTCACAGGATTTCTATGAGGACCAAATGAGATAATGTATGTTACATGTTTTCCAAAACTTAAAGCACTGCCAGTGTGTATTAATATGTTGTATCAGTAAGGCAAGATGCACGATATTGATGTTGACCATGAATATGCCTGTATAGTTCGCAATCTCAAAATATGGGACTCTATATAGAAAGCAGAAGAAATAAAACATTTATTCAGACACCAGAGGATCAAATCCCAAAACCAATAAGCCCAATTCAACATAGCAGTAATTGTATCCCCAAACCAGTAAGTCCACTTCAATATAACAGCAAGGAAATTAAAACACAGTATCACAGCAAGGAGACAACCCATCCTGTAACCTTTCCCTCTGCTAGGACCTTCCTGTAAACATTCACTCATGAATCCTAACTGTCTGCTTGCCCTGTCCTCTCCTCCTCCAGTTCTGTGAGCTTGTACTTTTGAAAGCCCTTGTAGTTCTCTCTCTCCTTGAAGTTCTCTCTCTCTGTCTCTTCCAGTTCTCCATTTCTAGCAGTTCTCCCTTCTCTCGCAGTTCTGTCTTCTTCTCAGCTCTCTTTACTCTGAGCTTAATGGCCACCCACAGGATATACGTAAACACATACACACACACACACACACATTATATATACCCTGTTTAGGGCCCAAGGGCTTCAGATCTACTTAGCAAAAGGGTGGGAGCCTGGGGCTTAGCAGCTACTAAGCAAATGGGCCTTCCTACAAACAGGCCTTTTCTAATCAAGCTTCACTTAACTAGCTCCATCTGAGGCCTATTAAATGGGCAGGAAAGATCTTTGATCACATTACCACCACTTATGTACATGTAGCTATAAGGAAATAAAAGTCATTTGTCTTATCTCATTTGATTTTCACAATTAAATGAAGTACATTATACAAATATTTTTATCCTGATTTTATGGAAATAAAAAACCAAACCAACAAACAATTGAGTCTCAGGCTATGACTTGCTTAGAACCAGATCTGAGACTCAAACACATATTTTCTATTTCAAAAACTAGACTTACTGTTTTAAAATCCTACTACAATACTCTGCCATAAGCATAAGTAGAGCAGGACTTATTCCTTTTAAAAATATTTATTTATTTTTAGTTTTCAACATTTACTCCCATAAGATTTTGAATTCCAAATTTTATCCCACTCCTTTGCCTCCCTTCAACCCAAACAGTATACAGTCTGACAAAGGCTCTAGTTATACATTCATATTCAATATATTTTCACATTAGTCATGTTGTAAAGAAGGATTAGAACCAAAGGGAGGAATAATGAGAAAGAAGAAACAAACAAACAAAAAAAAGAGAGCAAATAGTATGCTTAAGTCTGTATTCAGACTCCATAGTTCTTTTTCTGAATGTGGATAGCATTTTCCATCATGAGTATTTTGGAGTTGTCTTAGATCTTTCTATTGCTAAGGAGAGGCAAGTATGTCAAAGTTAGTCATTACACAATGTGGCTGTTACTGTGTACAATGTTCTCTTAGTTCTGCTCACTTCACTCAGTTCATGTAAATCTTCCCAGGTTTTTCTGAAGTCTACTTGCTCATCATTTTTTATAAAACAATAGTGTTACATTACATTTATATGTCACAAATGGTTCAGCCATTCCCCAATTAAGAGCATCCCCTCAATTTCTAATTCTTTGCCACCAAAAAAGATATATGCTATAGATGCTAAAAAGATGCTATAAATATTTTTGTACATGTGAGTCCTTTTCCTGTTTTTGATCTCTTTGGGATACAGACTTAGAAGTGGTATTGCTGAGTCAAAAGGTATGTACAATTTTTATATCTCTTTGGGTATAGTTCCAAATTGCTCTCCAAAATGGTTGGATCAGTTCATAACTCCACCAACAACACATTAGTGTTCCAATTTTCCCAAATCTTCTCCAAGTTTTATCATTTTCCTTTGTTGTCATGTTAGCCAATCTCATAGTGTGAAGTGATACCTCAGAGTTGTTTTGATTTTGATTTCTCTAATAATGATTTAGAGCTTTTTTACATATAACTGTAGATAGCTTTAATTTCTTCAAGTGAAAACTGACTGTTCATATCCTTTGACCAAGTATCAATTGGGGAGTGAGTTGTATTCTTATAAATTCAACAAAATTCTCTCTATATTTTAGCAATGAGGCCTTTATTGGAGACACTGGCTCTAAAAATTATGTCCCAGATTTCTGCTTCCCTTCTAATCTTGGTTGTATTGGCTTTGTTTGTGCAAAAGCTTTTCAATTTATTGTAATCAGAATTATCCATTCTGCATTTCATCATGTTCTCTATCTCTTATTTGGTCATAAATTCTTCTGTTCTCCATAGATTTGACAGGTAAACTCTTCTTTGCTCTTCTAGTTTGCTTATAGTATCAGCCTTTATGTCTAAATCATGTGCCCTTTTTTTCTCTACCTTGGTATATAGTACAAGATGTTGGACTATGTCTAGTTTGTGCCATACTATTTTCTAGTTTTCAAAGCAGTTGTTTTTAATGGTGAGTTCTTATCCAAGAAGCTGGAGTTTTTGGTTTAAACAAACAGTAGATTAATATGTTCATTGACTACTGTGTCTCGTGTACCTAACCTATTCCATTGATATACCATTCCACTTCTTAGTGAGTACTGACTAGCTTTTATGATTGCTGCTTATAATACTGTTTTAGATCTGGTATGGTGAGGCCACCTTCCTTACATTTCTTTCATTAATTCTCTTGATATTCTGGACTTTTTGTTCTTCCAGATGAATTTTGTTATCATTTTTTTCTAGCTCTATAAAATAGATTTTGGTAGTTTGATTGCTATGGAACTGAATTAATTATGGCACTAAAATAGATTATGTAGAATTATCATTTTTATTCTATTAGCTCTGTTTCCCCATGAGCAAGTGATCTTTTCCCAGTTATTTAGATCTGACTTTATTTTTGTGTAAAATGTTTTGTAATTGTTCATATAGTTCCTGGTTTTGTCTTGACAGGTAGACTTCAAAATATTTTATATTGTCTATGGTTATTTTATTTTATTCTTTTTTATTTTTATTTTAGTAAAGATAATTAAAATTTAAATATATAATAAGGGAAGAAATAGAAACATTATAAACTTAAATATTAAACAAATATAAAATAAGAAAAAAACATGTTATGTGCACAGCAGAATATAGCAGGATTCAGAATATACAGGAATAACTTATCATTTTAAGAAAGCCCTATATATTAAATATTGTTTTATGTTGAAAGATATCTACCTTTTCTTTTATTCCTTGTAGGTTTTCATTTGTTGTCTGCTGTACACTTTTTCTTTGTTCTTTTTTTTCCCATTCCTCCCCCATGCCTACCACCCCAAGGCTGCAATTGAGCATGGCTATGTTTATATATAGGATTGATACATACATACACACACATATGTGTTTATATATACATATACATATATATACATGTATGTATATACTTTCCTTAAGAGATTCTGCTCTAATCTTGTTTTTATGTTTGTGCATCTATTTTTTTCTATCTCTTCTAACTCCTCTACTTTACTTCTATGTAGTAACTTGCCCTCCTATTATTTAATCTACCCGCGCTCTAGCAATCCCTCTCTTATCCTTCTATTCCCCTATATCTAAACATCCTTCTATTACTGCCTTTTAACCCATTCCCTCACCTTTCCCTCTAAAGATCCCTCCTTTATCATCTCCCACCTACTTATTCCCTTAGAATTTTATTTCTTTTTAAATTTAGAAGACTTTTATACTCTTCTAGATGTATATGTATCTTTCCCTCTTAAATCCATTTCGATGAAAGTAGGTTTCCAGAACTAAAAGCCCCCCCATCTAATTCCACTGTATTGATTCTTCCTCTTTAACATCATTTGTATGAGATAATTACTCTTTTAACTGCTCTTGAAGAGTTTTAGAAGTCTTTGAAGGTTTTGAAGTCATATCATACTCAGTTCTACCCCAATCTTTCTTATTAGCTACCTAATTACTAGTAACAATCATAAATATAGATTTTACATTTTCCATACCTAAAAGGTAAACATTCTACCCTTGTTTAGTCTCTTGTAATTGGTTATTGGTATGTACTTTATATTTCTCTTGGTTCTTGTACGTCAAAACTTCTATTGAGTTCAGAGTTTTGTTTTTTTCTTTTAGACAGAATCCCGAAAGTCTGACTGTTGATCAAATGTCCATTTTTTCATTTTTCATTCAGAATTATGCTGAGCTTTGCAGGATATATTTTTGGCCAGAACTATAGTCCCTTAGTGTGCCTAACACTAGGTCTTTGTGTGATTCTAATTGTGGTACTGTCATATGTAAACTGCTTTTTTTGTTGCTCATATTTTGTCCTTGATTTGGGGTTTCAGAATTTAATAATAATATTCCTGTAAGTTTTCCTCATAGCATCTTTTTCAGGTGGTGATTGGTAGAGTTTTTTCTATTTCTACTTTTCCTTCTTGTTCTACTGGTTCAGGACAATTTTCTTTAATAATTTCTTGTATTATTGTATCAATATTCTTTTTGTGATTAGAACTTCCAGGTAGGCCAATTATTCTTATGTTTTCTCTTCTTGATGTGTTGTTTTTGTTATGAGATGTTTCACATTCTCATCTTTTTTTCATTTTATACATATATATACATACATTATATATATGTGTGTGTAATATATGTATTTGTGTATATATATATGTATATGTATATATGTATGTGCATCTCTTATAACTTCACTGGCTTCTCCTTTTCCAATTCTGATTTTCAAGGAGCCATTTTTTTCCTTAAGATTCTGGATCTACTTTTCTAATTGTTTGACTTTCTTGTCATAATCTTGTTTTTCTTGTATTATTATTTTCTTTTTAATTTTTCCTCAATCTTTCTTATTTGATTTGTTTGTAAAGTCTTTTTTATGCTCTTCAATGAATTAATTTTGGGGCAAGTGACAATTTGACATTAATCTTTGGTATAGAAGAGGGTTTCTTTGCTTCAGAAACCTCCTCTGAAGATGAACCCTGGTCTTCTCTATTCCCATAGTAGCTCTCTGTGGTTGGATTCTTTGTCCTTTGCTTGTGAATTTTTTCCCTCA
Organism: Phalanger gymnotis; assembly: GCA_028646595.1. NCBI lineage: Eukaryota > Metazoa > Chordata > Mammalia > Diprotodontia > Phalangeridae > Phalanger > Phalanger gymnotis. The sequence continues at coordinate 233,820,121 of CM053624.1, read as the reverse complement.
TAATAATTTAGTATTTTTTTCTTTAATTTTTATTTTTAGTTTGCAAAACATGATTCTACATAATTATGAGTTCCAGATTTTCTTCCCTCCCTCTCTTCCCCTCCCCCAGATGGCATGGAATCCCATGTAACTTCCATGTATAACTTAGCATTGAATTAATTTACACACCAGTCAAGTTGTGGAGAAGAATTATGACCAATGGAATGAATCATGAGAAAGAAGAAACAGAACCAAAAATAAAACCAAAAACACAACCCAACAACAAATACAAAAGAGAGAAAAAAAGGGGGG
>CM053624.1:233792677-233819330 GCA_028646595.1 Phalanger gymnotis | reverse complement strand
AACAGGGCAACCAGAATGTACGCCATCTTGGAGTGGGGGGGGGGAGGAAATGGGGAGAAAATTTGTAATTCAAACGCCTGTGAAAATCAAGGCTGAAAACCAAACATGTCAAAAATAAATTTTTAAAAAAAACTGATTCTCAAGGATTCTCTAAGTACACCATCATATTATCTGCGAAGCTATGAAGCTCTATTACCTAGTTGTCTATTCCAATTCCTTTAATTTCTTTTTTTCCTTTCTTATTGTTAAAGCTAACATTACTAGTACAAAATTGAATAATAGTGTTGATAATGGACATCCTAGTTTCACCCCTGATTTTATTGTGAATGCTTCTAGCTTATCTCCATCATATATAATGCTCATTGATGGTTTTAGATATCTGCTACTGGGTGCGGAGCCAAGATGGCAGAGTAAAAGCAGAGACTTGCTTGAATTCTCCCCCAAACCCCTCCAGATACCCATAAAATGACTCTAAACAAATTCTAGAGCTTCAGAACCCACAAAATGATAGAGTGAGACAAATTTCTAGCCCAAGACAACCTGGAATGTTGACAAGAAAGCTCTACTGCACCAGGCTGGGAGAGGAGTATGACTCATCATGGGCTGTGCTGGCATAGATGGGGCTGCAGCAGGTCTCAGGGGACTGAATCACTGGCAACTGTGGTGATTTCCAGACTTTTCAACCCATAAAAGCCAAATACAGTGAAGAGAGTCAGTGGAAAAAGTCTGTGAGACCTGGATGAGAGAGGAGCTAAGTCTGTCCACTGCCCTGGGGCAGTAGAGGTGACAGTGGCAAAAGCAGCAGCTACCTAGCAGCTCCTGATCCACAGACAGTGAGAAGATAAAGCAGCCCTTCACAGGGGGATGGCAGGGATCTCTTTGCTGACACTGAGGCAAGATTCTCTCGCTTTGCCCTGCCTGGATCTGGGTCCCAGTCCTGGGTGGCAGTCCTGAGATGAGGAGGAGCATTGATGTGGCAGAGTTTGTGGTAGAGGTGGAGAGGGAATCTTCCTCACAGTTTGAGGCAGAAAAGAGTGCTTGTGGTCACTCGCAGACCAGAGAATAGTCCAGCAAAGGAGTAAACACCTATTCTTCAATCATATCACCTTGGAACTACCAAAAATTTACAGACCCCTAGAAGTATCTCTGAAAAAAGCTGCACAAACCCCTGAAGCTTGGGACAAGTTACCCTCCACATTGAAAGCAGAGTCCTATATTAACAAAGAGCTAGAAAGTCAAGTATTTGGCTTGTAAAATGAGCAAACATTGTAAAAAAAAACTTAAGACTATAGAATCTTACTTTGGTTACAAAGAAGATCAAAACATACAATCAGAAGAAAACAACGAAGTCATAGCTCCTACATCCAAATCATCCAAGAAAAATATGAATTGTTTGCAGGCCATGGAAGAGTTAAAAAAGGATTTTGAAAATCAAGTAAGAGAACTGGAGGAAAAAAAATTGGGAAGATGTAACAACAATGTTGCTAGCAGCTGCTGTGGAAGTGAAAGACCAACAAGAAGACCAACAAGAGCACACAGGAGGGCAGCTAGCACAGGTCCTTTTCTTGGTTTTCTAAGGAAAGCAACTTTAAAGAGTTAACAATCTTACTGCAATTAAACATACATGTACCAGTCACTTTGTTCAGGGGGAAAAGCCAGCACCCTGAACTACAGAACAAATACAAACAGATCAACAGAGAAGCTTTTATCTGTCTGACCAAATAACAATATATACATAGTTATGAGAGAGAAGCATCAACATCTGGGTTTTCCAAGTCTGGGGGAGCTGCTCCTTAAGGACTACCCAGAGTCTCCACACCAACACTCTTCCAATGAGTGGGCCCCAAACCAAATGCTAACCTCAGAGTATATATAAAATCCCTTTAGGGTCAGAGTACTTCATACCCCTAAAGGGTTTCACACCTCTTGAGGGTTTCATACCTCTCATGACCTAATTAGCAAAAGGGTATGGGTCTTTCTACAAACAAAGGTAAGACTCAATCAAAGCATTCAATTGCTTTAGTGCTAAGAAGCACTCCAAAAGAAAAGACAACAAAAAGTCCCACTTGGCTTGCCCTTACAAAAGATAAATGGGAGTGATACAAGAAAATCATGAAAAATGTGTCAATAGCTTGCTAAAGGAGACCCTAAGAAATACTGAAGAAAATAACACCTTAAAAATAGACTAACTCAAATGGCAAAAGAGGTCCAAAAAGCCAATGAGAAGAATGCCTTGAAAAGCAGTAATGGTCAAATGGAAACCATGATCCAAAAGCTCACTGAAGACAATAATTCTTTAAAAATTAGAATGGAGCAGATGGACGCTAATGACTTTATGAGAAATCAAGAAATTATAAAACAGAACCAAAAGAATGAAAAAATAGAAGACAATTGTAACAACAATTTGGCTAGCAGCTGCTGTGAGAATGTAAGACCCAACGAGATCAGCAGCAAGAGCTGCCAGCACAGGTTCTTTGATCTGCTTTACTAAGGAAAGTAACTTTAAGGTGTTAACAAGCTCACTTTAATCCAACATACAAGTACCATTCACTTAGTTCAGGAGGAAAATTCAGCACCCTGAACCTCAGAGCAAATACAAATAAATTAATCACACATCAACAGACACACCTTGTCTGATTCAAATCACAATTCATAATTACCAAAGAACCAATGGTTCTGGGTTAGCAAAGCTGGGTGCAGTTACAACATCTTGTCACATGCCACTCTTCAAGTAAGTAAGAGCCCCCAAGGAAAAATCCCAACCTCTGAGTTTATATACCCTGTTCAGGGTCAAAGGGTGTCACAACATGTGACTCAAACTCATCTGACCTAAAAGCATCACAAACATTCAACTCAAACCTCCAGCCTAGTGGCTTTCCCTTGAGGCAAGCAGGTCATCAAAGACTCCTGATTTAATGAAGGAAACAAAGGCCAGACTCATCAAGGGCACTTGATAAAATAACTGCTCCAAAAGAGAAAGTAGTAAAAAAGTTTCACCTTAATTACTGATATAACAATGTGAAATGCTTCATTGGAAAAAACACTGACCTGGGAAATAGATCCAGGAGAGATAATTTAAAAATTATTGGACTACCTGAAGGCCATGTTCAAAAAAAGACACTAGACATCATCTTTCAAGAAATTAACGAGGAAAACTACCCCAAGGTCCTAGAAACAGAGGGTAAAATAGAAATGGAAAGAATCTACCAATCACCTCCCAAAAGAGATGCCAAAAGGAAAACTCCTAGGAATATTATAGCTATATTGAAGAGTTCTCAAGTCATAAAGAAAATATTGCAAGCAACCAGAAAGAAACAATTCAAGTACTTTGGAAAGATAATCAGGATAACACACGATCTAGCAGATACGCCTTAAGGGATGGAAGGGCTTGGAATATAATTTTCTGGAGCTCAAAGGAGGTAGGATTAAAACTAAGAATCACTTATGCAGCAGAAGTGAGTATAATAGTTCAGGTGGAAATGGATATTCAATGAAATAGAGGACATTCTAGCATTCTTTTTTCCAAAAGAAATTATTTTTTCTCAATTTGCAACACTCAGTTCCACAAGTTTTGATTTCCAAATTTTCACCTCCTCCCTCTCCTATGCCCCCCAAGACTTTATGTAATCTGATATAGGGTCTACATATACTTTCACATTAAAACTATTTTCACAATAATCAAGTTGTAAAGAAGAATTATAATCAATGAAATAAACCATGAGAATGATGAAGCAAAACCAAAACTGAAATAAAATATAGACCAAATAGACTGCTTCAATCTGCATTCAGATTTCACATTTCTTTCGCTGGATGTGGATAGCCTTTTCCATCATGAGTCTTTTGCAGAGATCTTAGAACCCTGCATTTTTGAGAAGAGTCAAGTCTGTCAAAGTTAGTCCTTATAGATACCATGGATCTGTAATTTTACATAATGTTCTCCTGCTTCTGCTACCCTCAATCAGCATCAGGTCATATAAATCTTTCCAGATTATGATGAAGTTCATCTGCTCCTCATTTCTCATAGTACAGTAGTATTCAATTATATTCATATACCACAATTTGTTTATCCATTGATGGTTATCTCTTGATTTTCAATTCTTTGCCATGACAAGAGCTGCTATAAATATTTTTGTACATACTGGTCCATTTTCCACTTGTGTGATCTCTTTGGGATACAGCCCTAGAAGTGGTATTGCTGGGTTAGAAGGTATGCACATTTTTATAGCCCTTTGGACATGTGTTCAAATAGCTCTCTAAAATGGTTGGATCAGTTCAAAACTCCACCAACAATGTAAAAATGTTCCAATTTTCCCACATCTTCTCCAGCATTTGTCAATTGCCTGTTTTGACATGTTAGCCAATCTAACAGGAGGGATGTGGTACCTGAGAGTTGTTTTGATTTGCATTTCTCTAATTAATAGTGATTTAGAGCATTTTTATATGACTATACATATCTTTAATTTCTTCCTCTGAAAACTGCCTGTTTATATGCTTTGACTGTTTATCAAATGGGGAATGACTTGTATTCTTATAAATTTGACCCAGTTCCTTGCATATTTTAGAGATGAGGCCTTTGTCGGAGATAGTGGTTGCAAAAAATCTTTTTTCAATTTTCTGCTTCTTAACCTTTGTCGCATTGACTTTATTTGTACAAAAACTTTTAAATTTAACATAATCAAAATTATCCATTTTGCAGTTTGTAATACTCTGTATCTTTTGTTTGCTCATGAATTCTTCCCTTTTCCATAAATTTGACAGCTAACTTATTCCTTGCTCTCCCAAAATGCTTATAGTATCAGCTTTTACTCCCAAGTCATGAATCCATTTTGACTTTATTTTGGTATATGGAGTAAGATATTGGTCTACGCCCAATTTCTGACATAATGTTTTCCAGTTTTCCCAGCAATTTTTCTGAAATAGTGAGTTCTTATCTCAGAAGCTGTACTCTTTGGGTTTATCAAAGAACAGATTACTATATTCATTCGCCACTCTATTTCTTAACCAGCAGCAAGTAGTTTTGATGACTGCTGCTTTATACTACAGTTTGATATCTGGTATGGCTATGTCTCCTTCTCTAGCATTTCTTTTCATCGATTCATCAATTCCCTTTATATTCTGGATCTTTTGTTCTTCCAGAAGAATTTTGTTGTTATTTTGTCTAGCTCTATAAAATATTTTTTGGTAGTTTGATTGGTATGGCACTAAATAAGCAAATTAATCAAGGTAAAGTTGTTATTTTTATTATATTAGCTCAGCCTAACCATTAGCAACTGATGTTTGTCCATCTATTTAGATCCAACTGTATTTGTTTGAGAATTGTTTTGTAATTGTGTTCATATAGTTCCTGGGTTTGTCTTGGCAGGTAGACTCCCAAATATTTTATATTGTGTCTACAGTAAGTTTAAATGGAATTTCCCTTTCTATCTCTTGCTGTTGGGCTTGTTAGTACTATATAAGAATGCTGTGGATTTATGTGGGTTTAGTTTACATCCTGGAACTTTGCTAAAGTTATTTATTATTTAAAGTAGTTGTTTACTTGATGCTCTAGGATTCTCTAAGTATATCAACATATCATCACAAAGAGTGATAACTTATTTTTTTCTTTGCCTATTCTAATTCTTTCAATTCCTTTTTTTCTTTTATTTCTAAAGCTAACATTTCTAGTACCAAATTGAATAATAAGAGTGATAGTGGACATCCTTGTTTCACCCCTGATCTTATTGGAAATGCATCTAGCTTATCCCCATTACATATGATGCTTGCTGATGGCTTTAGGTAGATGCTACTTATCATTTTAGGGAAGACTCTTTTTACTCCTATGCTTTCTAGTGTTTTTAATAGGAATGGGTGTAGTATATTATCAAAAGCTTTCTCTACATCTATTGAGATAATCATATGGTTTCTGCTAGTTTTATTGTTGATATGATCAATTGTGGTGATAGTTTTCCTAATATTGAACAAGTCTTGTATTCCTGGAATAAATCCTAAATGGTCATAGTGTATTATTCTCATGATGAGTTGCTGTAATGTTTTTGCTAATATTTTATTTAAAATTTTTTACATCTACATTGATTACAGAAATTGGTCTATAATTTTCTTTCTCTATTTTGACTCTTCCTGGTTTGGCTATTAGTACCATATTTGTGTCATAAAAAGAATTTGGTAAGACTCTTTCACCTATTTTCCCAAATAATTTATAAAGCACAGGAATTAATTGTTATTTAAAGGTTTGGTAGAAATCACTTGTTAATCCATCTTGCCCTGGAGATATTTTACCTAGTGAGTTCATTGATGGCTTGCTCAATTTCTTTTTCTGAGATGGGGTTATTTAATATTACGCTTCCTCTTCTGTTAATCTGGGCAATTTATGTTTTTAAAATACTTATCCATTTCCCTAAAATGATCAAATTTATGGGCATACAATTGGGCAAAATAACTCCTAAATATTCTTTTATTTTTTTCTTCATTGGAGCTGAATTTACTTTTTTCATTTTTGATACTGATAATTTCCTTTTCTTTTTTTTAAATAAAAATGACCCAAGTTTATCAATTGTATTGCTTTTTTCATAAAACCACCTCATAGTTTTATTTATTATTTCAATAATTTCCTGGATTTCAATTTTATTAATGTCTCCTTTGGTTTTCAATATTTCTAATTTTTTATTTAATTGGGGATTTTCCATTGTAAACACAGTGGGACTTTTTGCTGGGTTTTTTTTTTTTGGAGTGGTTCTTGGCACTAAGGCAATCAAATGCCTTTGATTGAATCTTGCCTTTGTTTGTAGGAAGGCCCACACCTTTTTGCTAATTAGGTCATGAGAGGTGTGAAGCCTTCAAGAAGTGTGAAGCTCTCTATAGGTGTGAAGACCTTGGGCCCTGAAAAAGGGTGTATGTACTCTGAGGTTAGCATTTTGCTTGGGGCTCACTCATTTGGTAGAGAATTCCTGTGATTTCACAAGACTAGGGTCTGGGTAGTAGTCATTAAGGGGCCTCCGTGGCCTTGAAAACCCAGATGTTGACACTTCTCTCTCTTGTAACCCTGTATATATAGCTTTGGTCAGACAGACACAAGCCTGTCTGTTGATTTGTGTTATTTGCTCTGTTTATATTTTCTCTTTTTGTAATTTCAATTTGTATTTGCTCTGAAGTTCAGAGTGCTGACTCTTTCCCCTGAACTAAGTGAATTAAGTATGTATGTTTAATTAAAGTGAGATTATAAACCCATTAAATCTTTCTTTAGAAAAGCAGGTTAAAGAACCGGTGCTAGCAGCCACCATGTGTACTGGTGTTATTGGTCTAACACAGCCACAGTACCGGCAAGCAACATTATTCTTACATCAATTTGTTCTTTTTCTAGCTTTTTCAATTGCATGCCCAATTAATTAATCTCTTTGTTTATTTTATTCATGTAAGCATTCAGAGACATAAAACTTCCCCTAAGAACTCCTTTCACTGCATCCTACAAGTTTGGTATGTTGTCCCATTATTGTCATTCTCCCGAATAAAGTTACTGATTGTTTCTGTTTTTTGTGGTTGACCTACTCATTCTTTTTTTTTGGATTATTTATTTATTTTTAAAAATATATTTTAGTTTTCAGCATTGATTTTCACAAGAGTTTGAATCACAAATTTTTCTCCCCATTTCTACGCCCCCCTCCAAGATGGCATATATTCTGGTTGCCCCATTCCCTAGTCAGCCCTCTCTTCTGTCACCCCACTCTCCCCCATCTCCTTTCCCCTTACTTTCTTGTAGTTCAAGATAGATTTCTATGCCCCATTGCCTGTATATCTTATCTCCTAGTTGCATGCAAAAACTTTTTTTTGAACATCTGTTTTCAAAACTTCGAGCTCCAAATTCTCTCCCCTCTTCCTTCCCAATCCACCCTCCCTAAGAAGGCAAGCCATTCCACACAGGCCACATGCATATCACTATGTAAAACCCTTCCACAATACTCATGTTGTGAAAGACTATATTTTTCTCCTTCCTATCCTGTCCCCCTTTATTGAATTTTCTCCCTTGACCCTGTCCCTTTTTGAAAGTGTTTGCTTTTGATTACCTCCTCTCCCTATTCACCCTCCCTTCTGTCATCACCTCTTTTTTAAATCTCCTTCCTCCTTCTTTCTTGTGGGGTTAGATACCCAATTGAGTGTGTATGTTATTTCCTCCTCAGGTCAATTCTGATGAGAGCAAGATTCACTCATTCCCCCTCACCTGCCCCCTCTTCCCTTCATAAACTGCTTTTTCTTGCCACTACTATTCGAGATAATTTACCCCATTCTATCTCTCCCTTTCTCCTTCTCTCAATATATTCCTCTCTCATCCCTTAATTTGATTTTATTTTTTAGACATCATCCCTTCATATTCAACTCACCTTGTGCCCTCTGTCCCTCTATATATGTATATTCCCTTCAGCTACCTTAATACTGAAGTCTCATGTATTATACAAATCATCTTTTCATGTAGGAATGTAAACAAAGCAGTTTACCTTTGGTAAGTCCCTTATGATTTCTCTTTATTGTTTACCTTTTCATGCTTCTCTTGATTCTTGTGTTTGAAAGTCAAATTTTCTATTCAGCTCTGGTCTTTTCACCAAGAAAGCTTGAAAGTCCTCTATTTATTGAAAATCCATATTTTTCCTTGGAGTATGATACTCAGTGTTGCTGGGTAGGTGATTCTTAGTTTTAATCCTAGCTCCGTTGACCTCCAGAATATCATATTCCAAGCCCTTTTCTCCCTTCATGTAGAAGCTGCTAGATCCTGTGTTATCCTGATTGTGTTTCCACAATACTTAAATTGTTTCTTTCTGGCTGCTTTCAAGTATTTTCTCCTTGAGTTCTGGAATTTGGCTACAATATTCTCATTCTTTAAAATTAGATTATTCTGTTTCCAGTTAGTTTTTAGTCTATATTTCCATGGCGCTTTATTACACAAAATTGTTATTTTAACATGATCTGAAAAGGATGCATTGAGTATTTCTGCCTTTTTGCAGTGGATTGTGAAGGTTTTGTGCCCTATTATATCATCGGTTTTTGTGTACGTGCCATGTACTGCTGAAAAAAGGCATGTTCCTTTCTATCCCCATTCAGTTTTTTTCCAGAGGTCTATCAGGTCTACCTTTTCTAAAATTCTATTCACCTCCTTAACTTCTGTCTTGTTTATTTTGATGTTAGATTTATCAAGTTCAAAGAATAGGAGGTTGAGGTCCCCCACTAGTATAGTTTTGCTGTGTATTTCTTCCTGTAATCTCCTTAACTTCTCCTCTAAGAATTTATATGCTATACCACTTGGTGCATATATGTTAAGTAATGATATTACTTCATTTTCTGTGGTGCTTTTATAACAAGATATAATTTCCTTCCTTATCTCATTTAATTAGACCTATCTTTGCTTTTGTTTTGTGTGAAATTAGCATTCCTACCCCTGTTTCTTTTTTTACTTCACCTGAAGCATAGTATATTCTGCTTCAGCCTTTTACCTTTACTCCGTGTGTATCCCCCTGTTTCAAGTGTGTTTCTTGCAAACAACATATTGTAGGATTATGGTTTTTAATCCATTGGGCTACCTGCCCTCATTTTGTGGGACAGTTCATCCCATTAATATTCACAGTTTTGATTACTATCTGTGTCTTTTTCTCCATCCTATTCCCCTCCCCCCATTTATGCTTTTATTTCTTCCTTCTCCTTTCCTCTCTTCAAAAGAATTTTGTTTTGGACCACTACCTCCCTCAATTTTCCCTCCTATCAACCCCTCTTTATATTACCTTTTTCCCTAACTACTTCGTCCCTCCCTTCTAACCACTCCCCCAATTTCCCCCCTTTCCTCTCTCTAGCAACAATCTTGCTAGCAGCTACTGTGCCTGTTTAAGACTAACAAAAACCAGCACAAAGAGGGCTGCCAACAGAGGTTTGTTTGATCTGATTTTCTAAGGAAATCAACTTTAAGGGGTTAACAATTTCAGTTTAATTAAACAAACATAAATCACACACTTAGTTCAGGGGGAAAAGGTCAGCTCCCTGAACTTCAAGGCAAATACATACAGAAATTACAAACATTAGTAGACAGACCTTGTCTGATTTAAATCACAATTCATAGTTACCAGAGAAGCACCAATATCTGTCTGGGTTATCAAAGCAGCGGCAGGGGCGGGGGGGAGGGAGTTCAATGGTTTGCCCAGAGTCTGGTCCCCCATATATTTTCAATGAGTGTACCCTCAAAAGTCAAACACCAACCTTGGGTCTTATATACCCACTTCAGGGCCCTGGGCCCCTGAAGGTAAACTTGTTATTTTTATTATATTAGCTCAACCTAACCATTAGCAACTGATGTTTTTCCATTTATTTAGATCTGACTTTATTTGTGTGAGAATTGTTTTGTAATTTTGTAACTTGCTCAGTTCTGGAAGCACTCAAACAAAGAACAGTGAAAAGTCCCACTTAGGGTGTGGGAAAGTTAGTTAATCCCTGGTACCACCATATACAGAGTTCCCTGTCAATGATTCCCAATTGTCTTAGTGCTGAACAACATTCCAAGACAAGATCCCACTTTACCATCCCCATTCAAACAAAGGCCAGCATCATTAAAGGCACTTAGCTTCTACTTGCCCAATTCTATTTTTTAAGGAATTTTTTTTCTTCATTTAACTTCTGTACCTCTATTCAATTTGGTTAATTTTACTTTTCATGGAGTCATTTTCTCCAATTCAATTCTGAACCTCCTTAAACATTTTGCCAATTTTACTTTTTAAAGAATTTTTTCATCAGTGAATTTTCTTGTTTGATTTTTTTCTTTTACCTCTATAATTTGATTTTTAAAATCTTCCTTGAGCTTTTCCAGGAATCTTTTTTGAGCTGGAGACTAGTTAACATTTCCTTTTGAGGAGGGAACAGTGTTAATGCTATCCTCTTTTGATCTTCCCTGTCTCTGTAATAAGAATCACTAGTCCTTGGTTTCCTGGATTCTTTCTTCTTGATGTTGGTCTTTTTACTACCTTTTAAAGTGGATCTCTGCTTCTGGGGCACAGGGGGCTCTGTCCCAGGCTTCTTGTGCTTGGAACTGTGGGTCTGGTTACTGGATTTGTGAGCTGTGGCCTCTGATTTCATGAGGCGTGGGTGGTCTGGCTGCTGGAAGTCTCTTCTTCCCCTAGGGTTGTGCTACAGAATAGGTGGTCTCAGCTGTTGTATGCACTGATGTATGCCAGTTCCCCTAGCTGCGCAAAGGCACATCTGGGGTCTCGATGTTGATGCTTGCTGGCTCCACCCCTCTGGGACTCAGGAAGTCTGGCTTTTTTGCTGAGGTGGGGCCTATTGGGACACCTCTCTTCCTGTACTAGTCTCCTTCTTCCACCTCAAGAAGGGCTCTCTCCCTAGCTTCCCAAGCTGAAAGGCTACTGAAGCACCACTTCTGGCTCCTCTACTCCAGGGTTTCTCCCAGGGGAGTATTATCTGGGTGAGGAAGGAAGGGATGAGAGCATTTTACCTGGTCATCCTGGCTCCTGGAAATTCAAGAAGGTGAGTTTCAAACCTTTAGACTGTGGCCTGGAAGTCTCAGGAGTAGCTCCTCTTGTGGCTGCAGGCTCTGAGCTGGTGTACCCCAAAGCTCCGACAGACTGCTGTCCTGGGTTGAGAGGCCTAGGGATTGCCAATGTAGCCAGCACTTCCGCCTTTGGCCTGCTTCTGCTCCCGCTTAGGTATCAAGTGGTTTTTTTCAATGACTATTTTACTCTTTGGTTTTAGTACCTCAAGGTCGTTTTCCTTCATAATGCTGTCCAGGCTCTTTGTCGATCATGGCCTTCAGATAGTCCAATAATTATTAAATTGTCTCTTTTGGATCTGTTTTTCAGGTCAGCTGTTTTTCCCATGAGGTATTTTATATTTTCTTCTATTTTTTTTTCCTTTTTTGATTTTCTTGGACTGATTCTTTGTGTCACAGAGTCATTAGCTTCCACTTGCCCATTTATAATTTTTAATAAATTATTTTCTTCAGTGAGTTTTTGTACCTCCTTTTCCATTTGGCCAGTTCTTCTTTTTAAGGCATTCTTCTCCTCATGGGCTTTTTCTACCTCTTTTACCATTTGGTCTAGTTTGCTTTTTAAGATGTTATATTTTTCTGTGTTTTTTGTCTCTCTTTTACCAAGTTTTTCACTTGTTTTTCATGATTTTCTTTCATCACTCTCATTTGTATTCCCAATTTTTCCTCTTCCATTATTACTTGATTTTCATAATCTTTCCATGGCCTGAAATCAATTCATATTTTTCTCAGAGTCTTTTGATGTAGGAGCTTTGATTTTGTTGTCTTCTGAGTGTATGTTTAAATCTTCCTTGTCATCATAGTAACTTTCTATGTTTCTATGAATATTTTTCTGTTGTTTGCTCATTTCCCCAGCCTATTGATTCACTTTTAACTCTTTGTTAAAATGAAGGTCTGCTTTTAGGGTGGAATGTGCACTGTCCCAAGCTACAGTTTTTTTGGCAGCTCTTTTTGGAGATACTTCTAGGGACCTGTAAGTTTTCAGTTCTTCCAATATGATATGATCTAAGGAGAGGTGTTTATTATTCTCTTGACCTGTGCTCTGGTCTGTGAGTGACCACAAGCATTCTAGAAAGCAACCCTAGAATTCTCCACTGTAGCCACAAGCTCCTGTGTGCTAGTGCTCTTTCTCACCCTGGGACTGCCAGCCAAAACTGTGACCCATATCCAAGTATAGGCAGAGCAACAGAGTCCTGCCTTAGGGATAGCAAAGAGACCCTTGCAATCTGACCAGTTGTTCTACCCTCTTATGATCTATGGGCTAAGACCTCTAGAAGCTGACACTGCCAGTTCTAATTCAGTGGGCTTGCTCCAGGTTTGCTCAGGCTGGAACTGTGTTGATGTGGCCTGTCCTGGACTGTGCTTCTCTCTCACCCTGGTGCAACAGACGTTTTCTGCTGACCTTCTAAGTTATTTTGGGCTGGAAAATTGTTTCATCTAATCTTTTCGTGGGTTTCGCTGTTCTAGAATTTGTTTAGAGTCGTTATTTAAATGCATTTGGAGGTGTTAGTGGGAGAGCTCAGTCAAGTGCCTGCCTTTACTCCACCAGCTTGCCTCTGCCTGCAAATATTACCTTATTTGATCCTCACAAAAACCTTGGGAAGTGGGTGCTATTATTTTTCCCATTTTACTGAGAAAAGTAATTTAAGTAAGTAGAAAAATACTCAATTTATGGTAAATCAGGTATGGGGATGCTATTTTTTTTCCTATACAGAAATCGAATGTTTAATACCTGTAAGACCTACTAGCACACATTTGTAGTAATACTTAAAACAGGATTCAGTTATTTGTACCCACTGTTATACATGCCCAGGAGGTAAATGTTAGAATTTGAAGAAGTTTGTGGGACAATTGAAGGGCCATTTTGCATTTTGCCTCCACTATCCACACAATGCTTTCTAGCACCATGCTGTCTGGTAAACTAGGCTATATGTTTAGTTCTTTCCTATGTTGGTGGTAACCAGTCAGGTACAGCAAATTCCCTTGCTTTCACGTGGCTCTGAAAAGGCAACCCAGCATTATAAGCCACCATATCTAACAAGGTTGTCTCTAAAGCTGGACTAATCAAGTCTTGAGGTTGCTGTCCAATCACCAGTGCTCAGGAAGTAAAACACAAAGTGGAATAGTCAATGAGAGGCCCCAAGCCCAGCCTCAATTCACCTAGCTGAACATCTTTAGCTGCTCCATGGTAGCTATTGCTATGTGGCTGGGTTGGGAAGAAGAGCAATGTCATTCCCATGACAATTTTTGTAAGAATTGCCGGCAACACACCCACATGAATTGAAGGAGAGAAATCTGAAAGATTCCTCCCATTTTTAACTTTTGAAACAGCCCACCCTCCTAGCATCACATAAGGTGATGCTCTTGGGAAAGACCAAGAGACCATGGGGAATTTGCTGCTTCATACAAAAAGACCAACTCCTTTTGACATTGAGCCACTTTATATGATCAACTGAAAACAAGCAGGGAAGTTCTAAACATGCTCTTGTTACACTAATATTCATAAATTCAGATATTCTGAATACTCAGATATTCTTAAAGAAAGTTTCCATCGATTTATGGAAGTTTAATCAAGAGCTCTTCTTTAATCTAAGATTAGAGGTGGTGGTTCAGTCGCCAGAGTGTTGGACTTAAAATCAGTTAGATCTGAGTTTAAAGCTTGCTTAAAGTACTTACTAGCTAGGTGATCCTGTTAAAATAATTTAACATCAGTTTTCTCATCTGTAAAATGGGGATTATAATAGCACTTACCTCACAGGAATGTTGTGAGGATCATATGAGATGATCTTAGTAAAGCACTTTGCAAAACTTTAAGAGCTATAAAATGTTAATTATTGTTATTATTAAGTTCATCATATTAAAGCACTCTGAAAACTTAAAGCACTATATAAATGCTAGTAGTAGTAGTAGTAGTAGTAGTAGTAGTAGTAGTTATAACCTTGTCTGAAGAAGCCTGACCAATATTCCAGAATTAGGTGATTCTTTCATTTGGATGTTGCTACATCCAGGTACAAGGGTAAAAATGGGCAAGAATGAGTGATTAAGGATATTCAACTGGGCACAGCAGGACAAGACAGAAACAAAAATAAAAATAAAATGATGTCTTTACTGGGACAGTCAATGAGGCAATGAGAACAGGAGGAAACAGGGACTGGAATTTGAGACTAATATAGATTCTGGATTGTAGCATCTGGGATTTAGTACCATGCTGGTGACCTTGTCTTTTATGCTGAAGCTACATGCTGACTATGCCACTCGTTTACATAATGCCTATTATGTGTGTGCTACTGGGCTTATGTATATATTCCTAGAGGAATAATAAGACATATTTACATATTGTTTAAATTTGTGAAATGCTTTAAACATATTATTTCATTTGATCCTCATGACAACCTTAGGGAGTAGGTGCTATTACTATTTGTGTTCTCAAGATAAGAAAACTGAAAATGAGAGAGGTTAAGTGATTTACCCAGGGTCATATAACTAAATGTCTGAGGGTAGATTTGAACTCAAAGCTTCCTGAATCCAAGTCCAAAATTATCTACTGTAGCACTTATATTGAACATTGTTTTACTCTATTCAGCTTTTTTCCTTTATCAGCAATATCTTTAATGATTGTAATTTAATTTTAGTGGCTCCTTTTAGACACCTTAAAGTCTTCCACAAGCTATTGTCATATAGGCTTTTTCTGGCTAGCTTCCCTTGAGATAGTTCCTCCTTTTTATGGAATCTTCTGCATGAACACAATATTGGCAGAGACACTACTGGGCCATTGTCCAGCAGCAGAGAGACTCATATATCCTGGGACACAGCCCTGAGGCTTTTCACATCTGTCCACGTGCTACAACTTAATTCATGTCTGCAGAAGAGCCACTTTACCATCTGGAAACCATTGTGTTTTGGTGGTTATAAAGCTCAATGCTCCATACTGGCTATTCTTGACACTGGCTGATCCTCAGCTTAGTTGGGGAATTAACTTTAAAGTAATTACAGTAGACACGTGCAGTAGAAATTTGCTCTTGACCCAACCTATCTTCCCAAGGATGTTGGCCCACATAATTTCTGATGATCATTCATTTCCTTCTTAGTGTCCATGACTGTATATGTGTCTTGCCCCTGACCCCGTGGTTTTAATCTACTGTGGTTCCTAGGAGGTAAGGTTTTCTTATGGGGTCCAAGCAATTTTTGTATATTTTATGGGGCTGAAAGGATGCATGGACTGGCCCTAAGCTGATAAAAAAAATAGTGGGTCCAAAGGCACAAATGAGCATTGAACTCAGTTTAATTTACCTCTGTGTTTATGGTAGTGTTTCATGTTACTGAGGACCCAATTACATTCACTAGGGGGAAGAATCAAAACCTGTCATAGGTTGCCTCTCAGCCTTGTTCTTAAATTTGCATTACTGTCTTCTGTCCACTGACTACAGTACTTTCAAGCCTTTCTGTAGCTATGACTCCCTTTCTTATTACAAAGTTTCATCCCCCTGTACATTTCATAAAATAAATCTATGATGATACAGTTTCATTTTATTCTAAAAATAAGACAGTATGTTAATTTTATAACAACATTAATAGATCTTAAACCTATAACAGAAATTCCACAAATTATGGAAATGATCACCTTATTACATTTTCTCTCTTTGAGAGGTAGCCTGTCACAATAGATAGAGTTATCGACTTGAAAACAGGAAGAGCTGAATTCGAATACATCTTCAAATACTTACTAGCTGTGTGACCTAAGGCAAGTCACTTAAACTCTCAGCTTCACTTTCCCCATCTGTAAAATAAGGAAAATAGTAGCTCCCACCTCACAGGTTGGTTATGAGGAACTGTATCACTAAGGGAACAGTAACAATGTAGGTGATAATTGTCAAAATGCCTATGTAGATCTGTATTGCAAAGTATATGAGACTCTCCACATAGAAGGTAGAAGAAGTAAACAATTTATTTAGACACCAGAGAACCACATCCCATAACCAATGGTTCAGCTCCCGCAGCCAGTTAACTCACTTCATCATAACAACAAGGAACCCAAAATACGATATCACAACATGGAGCCTCTCCATCCCAAAACCTCTTCGGGCCCCTGCTGAGATCTGCCCAAAAACAACTCACGGTACAGCTAAGTCAGCTTGTTCGGTTCTAACTATCACTATGGCAGCCATTAGCAGCCATTGGCAGCCGTAACTGCTCTCTCTCTCTCTCTCTCTCTCTCTCTCTCTCTCTTTCTCAGTATTTCCTGTGACATAACTTCCTTTTCCTGTCAGGAAGCTCCTCCCATCACATGTGTTTTAGGCTTCATGTGACATAAGCAGGTCACATGGCCTATTAATGGGTGAGAAAGATCTTCAAATCCAAATTGCTACTACAGCAACATATCAGATAATATATGTAAAGATCTTTATGATATTAGGAACCTTAGTATAGATCATAGGATCATAGAAATAGACATGGAAAAGATGTTAAATGCCATCTATTCTAACCCGCTCATTATATTATTAATAAAATTGAGACCCAGATAGTCACTTATTCAAGGTCACACATACGAATGACAGAGCCAGAATTTGATTTAAAAGTTTCTTATTCCAAATACAATCCTCATTCCATTGATTTACGTGTTTCCCAAAGGCCTAGGGAAAACATGATTGCCAATCAGTCAGTTAATAAACATTTATGAAGCACCTACTATGTGTCAGGCACTGCACTAAGTACAAAGTATACAAAGAAAGGCAAAAGACAGTCCCTGCCCTGAGGAATTTATAATCTAGTGGCAGGAGACAACGTTCAAATAATTAGGAATAAATTCCATATCTATCTATCTATCTATCTATCTATCTATCTATCTATCTATCTATCTATCTATCTATCTATATTACATATATATACATACACATACATATGTATACACATGCACTCACACACATACATATATCTATATCTATCTATGTGGGATAAATTTGAGATCATCTATGGAAGGAAGGCATGAGAATTAAGGGGGATTGGGAAAGGCTTTTTATAGGAGATAGTATTTTAGTTGACACTTGAAGGAAGCCAGGAAGTAGAAACTCAGAAGGACAGAATTTCAGGCATTCTAACTTCTATCATTTGGAATGAATTGACCTTTATCTTGTCTTTTGCTTTTGTTGATTTTGGGGGAGGGGCAGCTGGATTTGAATTTGCAGTCAACAGAGTGTGTTACTTGGAGTCAAGAAGACCTGAATTTGAATTCTGACTTAGGCACTTACTAGCTTTGTGACTCTGGCAAGTCATTTAACCTCTATGTGCAGCAGTTTCTTCATGTGCAAAATTGGGATAACAATAGCACCTACTTCACAGGGTTGTTGTGAGATTCAAATGAATTAAAATGTGCAAATTACTTTGCAAACCTTAAAATTGGCCATAAATGTTAATTATTTATTATTATTATTTTGTTTTCTTTGAAAAGTTTATAAATTTATGCAGATGTATTAAAACATTATCAGTGATTTTGACCATTACTTCGCCTCCCCTCCTATTTCCTCTGGGTTTTGTGTCCTCTCCTCTTCTCCTCAGGGTGGATGTTCCACAGAATGGAAAACTCTGTATTTCCAGATGTAGGCAACAGGTGGTGCTAGCAAACAAAGCAGGGTGAACTGGTAGGGTGCCAAAGTCTGTGGGAGTGACTTTTTCACTGTTTGTACAGGCTTAGCTTTCCTTTATCACCCTCTTTTTTTTAGAGGAATAGGTTTCCTTTCATACCCAGACTACCCAGAATAGCAGGAGGTTGTTGGAAAGTGAAAGTTTCTTACCTACTCTTCATTGGTTTTTTTTTTTTCCCGGTCTGCTCCATAAATCGTCCTGAGTTATGCTTTGGACATGTTTAGTTTGAGATACCATGAATATATCCAGTTTGAAATGTCTCATTGGAAGTTTTTAAATGTATGAATAAAGCTCCACAGACAAACAAGAGTTGATATGTAAAGATGGTAGTCATCTGCATACAGGGAATATTGGGATCTGTGAAAACTAATGCAGTAATCAAGTGAAAGCTATAGAGCAGTAGCAGTAGTTTTTAATCGTGTGTGTGTGTGTGTGTGTGTGTGTGTGTGTGTGTGTGTGATGGACCTTTGATATTCAACTGGACGTTCTCTACATGGTGAAATCTGTGATTACTTCTAAGGTGATTGATTTATAAGTTTCTTATTCCAAATACAATCCTCATTCCACTGATTTACGTGTTTCCAAAGGCCTAGGGAAAACATGACTGATACAGAAGATTACAAAAAAAGCCAAAAGTTAGTGAGAATAAAGCCATACAATTCTAATCCAAGTGCATTGAGGCCAGAGAAAGAGCTTCTAGCATAAAAAGAAAAGGGTCCAGTATAGGTACTTGAAATACACTCAGAAGTGGGGGCAGGAAGGTTAGTAATGATGATGAACTAATAAAGGAGACTTAGGATAAGTAATTAGATGGGAAAAGAAACAAAATTAATGCCATGAAAATCTAGAAAGGAGAGAGTATTCAGGAAGAAAAATCAGCCAATAGTGTCAAATGCTGAAGAGAAGTCAAGAAGGATATGGATTAAGAAAATACTGTGAGATCTGTATTCAATATAATTATTTTTGTTTGCTTTAAATAGTATTTTACTTTTTCCAACAATTACATGTTAAGGTAATTTTTGCATTCAGTTTTAAAGATTTTGAGTTCTAAATAGTTCTCCTCCCTTCTTTTCACCTGAAAATAGTAGGCAGTTTGATATAGTTTATACATATGCTATCATGTAAAAATATTTCCATATTAATCACAGTTGTTGAAGAAGGAACAGGTCAAAAGGGGAAAAACACAAGAAAAAATAAAATAAATAAAAAAATTATGTTTCAGTCTGGATTCAGAGCCCACCAGTTCTTTATCTAGATATTGATAGTATCTTCCTTTGTGAGTCCTTTGTACTTGTCTTATATCATTGTGTTGCTGAGAAAAGCTGAGTTATTCATAGTTGGTCATCACCTGATGTTGCTGATACTATGCACGATGTTTTCCTCATTCTGCTCATTTCACTTTGCATCAGTGTGTACAAGTCTTTCCAGGTTTTAATGCAATCTGCCTGTTCATCACTTCTTATAGCACAACAGTATTCCATCACATTCATATTCCATAGCTTGTTCAGTCATTCTCCAACTGATGGGCGTCCCCTCAATTTCCAATATTATGCTACCACAAATAAGGTTGCTATAAATATTTTTGGACCTGTAGGTCCTTTCCCTCTTTTTAAGAATCTCTTTGGGACACAGATATAGTAGTGACATTGCTGGATCAAAGGGTATGAACAGTTTAGTTGCCCTTTGGACATAGTTCCTAATTGCTTTCCAGAATGGTTGGATCAGTTCAGTTCTCAACTCTACCAACAGTGAGTCAATGTCACATTTTTTCCATATCCTCTCCAACATTTATCATTTTCCCTTTTTGTCATATTAGCAAATCTGATCCATGTGAGGTGGTATTTCAGAGTTGTTTTAATTTGCACTTCTCTAATCAAAGTGATTTAGAACACTTCTTCATATGCTGTGTTGGTAAGCAAAATGGGCTCCTTAGCACTTAGTTCAACAAGTGCCCTTGAAGAGTTTGGATTTTGTTTGCTTTGAGTAATTCAGCTATTTCATTGAATCTTACTAAGTGCTAAGCCCCAGGACCAAACCCTTATTAGGTGTAAAACTTATGTGGGCGTGAATTGGCAACTAAGGAGGGGCACAAGGTGGGGCTAACTCCAGGAAGGGCCTAGTTTACATGTCTGGGACAGCAGAGGCTCTCAGACCACGCGGGTTTAAGTCTGCCTCTTTGTGATGATTTTAGGTCACATGGGTGAGTCGCATGTGTGACTCACCCCCGACTCTGACAAAGATATAAAAACCAGAGGTTGGCCTCTTCTTCCTTGGAGGTCTTTGCTACAGCAGTGGTGGCACGTGACTTTGGGCCAGCCCTTGTTCTAAGCTCCCGGGCTGAACCTAGATGTTGGTAACTATGAATTATATTGGGTCTGTCTGTTTGTAATTTGTTTAAGGGCTCTTGAGATGGTGTTGATGAAGAGACTCCAGGCAGCTGTAGCTAAGGAGCCCTCCAGCTTGTAAACCTGGATGCTGAGACTTTGTTGAACTCTGGTAACTATGTATTGGGATTTGAATCAGACAAGGTCTGCCTGTTGATGTTTGTAATTTGCTTGTATTTTGCTCTGAAGTTCAAGGTGCTAGCTTTTCCCCCTGAACTAAGTGAATGATATTTGTGTGCTGAATTAAAGCAAGTTTGCCAACCCCTTCACCTTGCTCTCCTTATTAAGGCAGATCAAAAGAACCTGTGCTGTCCGGCAGCTTTCTAGGTGCTGGCTGTGGGTGGATCTTGTACCCCCACAGAAGCTGCTAGCCAGATTGTGCAAACATATGCCTGTAGATATCTTTGATTTCTTTACCTGAAAACTACCTGTTCATATCCTTTGACCATTTATCAACTGGTGAATGGCTTGCATTCTCATAAATTTGAATTACTTCTCTATATATTTGAGAAGTGAGGCCTTTATCAGAGACTGTGGCTGTAAAGATTGTTTCGCAGCTTCATGCTTTCCTTTTAATATTGGTTGCATTATTTTTGTGAGTACAAAAGCTTTTCAATTTAATATGATCAAAACTATCTATTCTGCCTTTTGTAATGATCTCTATCTCTTGTTTGGTCATGGATTCTTCCATTTACAATATATCTGACAGACAGACTTCTCTTTGCTCTTCTAGTTTGATGACTTCATTGTCTATGGTACCTTTTAGCAAGATGTAGTTTACTTCCTTATCCATTTTTTAAATTTATTTTTTATTTTTAGTTTACAGCACTCAATTCTACAAGTTTTTGAGGTCCAAATTTTCTCTCCCATCCTCTCCTTCCCCCTTCCCTCCAAGATAACATCCAATATAGCTTCTACATATACCTTTGCATTGAACTTATTTACATAATAGTCCAGTTGTAAAGAAGAATTATAACCAATGGAATGAAACATGAGAAAGAAGAAATGAAACCAAAAGAGAAGGAAAAAAAAAAGAGCAAATAGTTTGCTTCAATCAGCATTCGGACTCCATAATTCTTTCGCTGGATGTGTATAGCTTTTTCCATCATGAGTCTTTTGGAGCTGTCTTTGAACTTTGCATTGATGAGAAGAGCCAAGTCTATCAAAGTTAGTCATCACAGAAACAATGTGTCTGTGGTTGTGTACAATGTTCTCCTGCTTCTGTGCCCATCACCCAGCATCAGTTCATATAAATCTTTCCAGATTATGATGAAGTCCATCTGCTCCTTATTTCTTATAGCACAATAGTATTCCATTATTTTCGTACACCACAATTTGTTTAGCCATTCCCCAATTGATGGGCATCTTTTTGATTTCCAATTCTTTGCCACCACAATATGAGCTGCTATAAGAATTTTTGTACATACGGGTCCATTTCCCACTTGTGTGATCTCTTTGGGATACAGCCCTAGAAGTGGTGTTGCTGGGTCAAAGGGTATACACATTTAAAAAAATTATTTATTTAATTTATTTAATATTTTTAGTTTTCAGCATTGATTTTCACAAGAGTTTGACTTATGAATTGTCTCCCCATTTCTACCCTCCCCCCGACTCCAAGATGGCATATATTCTGGTTGCCCCATTCCCAAGTCAGCCCTCCCTTCTGTCACCCCACTCCCTTCCCATCCCCTTTTCCCTTACTTTCTTGTAAGGCAAGGTAAATTTCGATGCCCCATTGCCTGTGCATCTTATTTCCAAGTGGCATGCAAAAACAATTTTTAACATTCATTTTTAAATCTTTGAGTTCCGCATTCTTTCCCTTCCTCCCTCCCCATGCACCTTTATTGAGAAAGCCAAGCAATTAGATATAGGTCATACATGTGTAGCTATGCAAAACACTTCCATAACAGTCATGTTGTGAAAGACTAACTCATTTTCCTCTATCCTTTTCTGCCCTCTATTTATTCCATTCTCTCCCTTGACCTGTCCCCTCACAAATGTGTTTGCTTTGGATCACCCCTTTCCCCAATTTGCTGTTTCTTCTAATATCTCCCCTCTTTTATCCCCTTCCTCTCTGCTTTCCTGCAGGGCAAGATAGATTTCCATACCCAACTGAGTGTGTGTTAATCCCTCCTTAACCCAAATCTGATGAGAGTAAGGCTCACGTATTCCCTCTCATCTTCCCTCTCTTCACCTCCATTGTAAAAGCTCTTTCTTGCCTCTTATGTGAAATGATTTACTACCTTTCCCTTTCTCTTTCCCCCAGTACATTCCTCTCAACACTTATTGTTTATGTATCATCACTTCATATTCAGCTCACTCTGTGCCTTCTGTACGTATATATATATATATGTATATATATATTGGTGTATTGATTTATATATTTATAAATATATACACATACATACATATATACATGTATATCTCTACACACATATATACATATACATACATATGCATATATACAAAATACATAAACATATACATGCATAGGTATATGTATACACGCATATAAATATAAACATGTGTGTATGTATGTATGCATATTCCTTCTATCCTAATACTGAGAAAGGTCTCTTGAGTTGCAAATATCATCTTTCCATGTAGGAATATAGAGTTCAACTTTTAATAAGTCCCTCATGGCTTCTCTTTAGTGTTTACCTTGTTATGTTTCTCTTTATTCCTTTATTTGAAAGTCAAATTTCCTATTCAGCTCTGGTCTTTTCAACAAGAATGCTTGGAGGTCCTCTATTTCATTGAAAATCCAGTTTTTGCCCTGAAGTATTGTACTCAGTTTTGCTGCATAGGTGATTCTCAGTTTTAATCCCAGCTCCCTTGACCTCTGGAATATCATATTCCAAGCCTTTAGATTCCTTAGTATAGAAGCTGCTAGATCTTGTGTTATCCTGATTGTGTTTCCACAGTACTTGGATTGTTTCTTTCTGGCTGCTTGTAATAGTTTCGCCTTGACATGGGAACTTTGGGATTTGGTTATAGTATTCCTAGGATTTTTTTTCTTTTGGGATCTCTTTCAGGAAGTGATCAGTGGATTCTTTCCATTTCTATTTTACCCTCTGCTTCTAGAATATCAGGGCAGTTTTCCTTGATAATTTCTTGAAAGATGATGTCTAGGTTATTTTTTTAAATCATGGTTTTTAGGTAGACCAATAATTTTTAAATTATTTCTCATGAATCTATTTTCCACTTCAGAGGTTTTTCCAATGAAATATTTCACACTGTCTTCTATTTTTTTCATTCTTTTGGTTTTGTTTTATAATTTCTTCATTACTCATAAAGTCATTAACTTCCATTTGCTCCATTCTAATTTTTACAGAATTATTTTCTTCAATGAGCTTTTGGACCTCCTTTTCAATTTGGCTGCTTCTGCTTTTTTAGGCATTCTTCTCCTCATTGGCTTTTTGGACTTTGACTTTTTTTGTAGGGGTCTCTCTTACCCCATACTCCCAGGCCTTTGTCCAGCAAAGGCCTGATCTTGTGGGCAATGAAGAGGCAGGAAGCAAAGATGGTGAGCAGCTCCATTTAATAAAGTCAGTGATCAGATTTTTATAGCCTTTATTACGTAGTACTAGGACTGCCTTGGTCCGCCTATTCTCCTCCTACTCTCCTCCTATTCTCCTCCCCTTTCCTTCCCACGCTCTTCCCAAGATTCACCTGTGCACAGATAAATCTGGAAAAGAACCCGACATTGTTGCCAACAAGGGCCAGAACCTTCCTCCAGACTCCATCTTGTTCCTCCCATACGTCAGAGCCCTGAGGCTTCTCAGTTGGCATCTGGGCACGGAGGTCCAACGATAGCAG
Organism: Phalanger gymnotis; assembly: GCA_028646595.1. NCBI lineage: Eukaryota > Metazoa > Chordata > Mammalia > Diprotodontia > Phalangeridae > Phalanger > Phalanger gymnotis. The sequence goes on along the minus strand of CM053624.1, from coordinate 233,794,961 downwards.
GGGTTGGCTCTAACTCATCCCATTACAACTCCCCCTTTTTGTTTTGCCATGAAGTGTACAGGTCATGGAGAACCATGATGTCATGCTTCATGCCAAACAGGGATTGGTGCATAAGGAAAAGGAGGCACCGAAAAAGACAAGGGAAGAGACAGAGACCCAGAACCAAGAACAGAAACCCTATGCCAAGAGGGATGAGCCATTGCTTCAGCCAATGCCATGGGTCAACTTGTTGGAAAAAGTCCAAAATGTGCTGCGCAGTTTTATCAGGGAGCAAATCATCATGTGATGCAATGTTAATGTCCTCTGCCAGGCTTATTAGTTGTTGGAGTTCCAGGGTGATATTGTCCAAAACAACACCCTGCAACTGCCTGCGAATTGTGTCCCAGTTATGTTTGGTGGCATTATATTATTTTGAGGTAAGGCAGAAAGTGTTAAAATGATAGTCACATTGTAGTTTGGCCTGTAATTCCAGATACTCCACCTCTGTGCCTAATATCCTCACTGCATTTTGTAAAGTTCTAATAGCTTGGTAAAAGTCCTCATCTATCTGAGTCTGATGCTTGAACCCAAGGGAAACATTACGCATGAGGTCATGTAGCTCAGTGGCTTCCCGAACTTCATTCCATGTGTTTGATACTGCCATTGCTAATGCCGTGGAATTAATGATAAGTTCCACCAGCAAGGTGATACCAAGGACAATGCATGAGATGCACCCGTCTGGTGCGAGTCAAGGCTGTTATCCGCTTGTCTAGGATCGAGAGTGTATGGCTAGCCGGGGTACAATACCACCCCTCGGTCCTTACTACAGTGAGGGCATACTGAGGCCTAGTAATAATAAAGACTTATTCCCTGGTAAAGTTTGGTCCCATGCATACATGTACCAAGCATCTTGGACAAGTTGTGGTGGGGAATGAGGGTGGAGTTACTGGTGTGGTCCCACAGGAAAGCATGAGAGGTCCCTAGACACACTTGTCCAGTAAAGCTGACGTAGTTGGTGAGCTTCCCTGAAAAGGACTCCGGGATATGAGACACCTGGACACTCGGACCCCCAATGGCAAGGATTATCTGTGCCAATCCTGTGGTAAACCGACCTTCTTTGGTGGTATATAAAGGGATTGGGTATCCTGCAATAAAGCGGTCGTTAATAAATTGGGAGAGGTTATGGTAAGAGGTAAGAGTCTGATTGGTCCCATTCAACTCACAACAGTCCTTTGGCACTGATGCGAATGACAGTCTATAAATGACAGAAAACCTGTGTAATTATGCCAGAGGGTAACATTAGGACTGTTTGTAGGTGTGCAAAGAGGGCGTGGCCAATGAATGCTTTCCAGGGGAGACACATCTTCCCCTTGCAGTGCCCAACTCCATAGATGGAAAAACCGCACATTATTCATGTATTGCAATGTGTCATGGATTTGAGTGATGTTGGCACACCATGGCACTGTGTTGGGGACCTCTGTAAGGTTCCATGTGAAAGGTTCCCTTGTAATACGGGGTGTGGGATGGATTCGCCCCAACCTATCACCCTCAACCAAGGGGTGTTGTTGATGAAAGCCCAATGGTGTTGATGGGCTGGTGACTGTGCCCCCCTGCTGAGACCCATTAGAGAGATCAGAAGGAGCAGGTGCAGGATCATGTTGCTGCAAGTGAACACTAATCAGCTCCTGAAGTAGCCTCTGCTGCTTCCGTGCTTGTCTTTTCCGCTGTCCCTGTGACTTTTGCCGTCCTTGCGACTTCCACCGTCCCTGCCACTTTCGCCCCCTTGTGGGTTACTTTTGTCTCAAGCACACGGACCCTTCGGACGGGAACCCACACCTCGTCACCTTCACCTGTGGAGACACAAACATAGCCTCGTTCCTGGCCCCATCCACTGTCCATCCGCGTCCTTCCACGTGGCAGATGCTCCAACACCTCCAAGTGAGGGTAGAGCCCTGGACTGCGGCATGGACCATGGCTTCTGTGATGGGCCTAGGACATATTTCATAGCTGGGACATGTTATGATCATCAAATTTTTAAGTAATTCAATGTGTATAGAGCCAGATTCAGGCTAGTCTGTGGAGCAGACCTGGCTCCCCCTTTTTGTTTTTGTAGAAAAGCTTTCAGGAAGTGGTGAGTCCGTTCCACGATAGCCTGTCCAGTGGGATTGTGAGGGATCCCGGTGATGTGAGTAATAGACCATTCCAGGCAAAACACCTGAAAGACCTTTGCAGTATAAGCAGGACCATTATCCGTTTTGAGAATTTTTGGAATGCCATGATTAGCAAAAAAAGAAAGGAGGTGTGC
>CM053624.1:233772727-233792177 GCA_028646595.1 Phalanger gymnotis | reverse complement strand
GGGGAACAGGGCAACCAGAGTGTATGCCATCTTGGAGTGGGGGGGTGGAAATGGGGAGACAATCTGTAATTCAAATGCATGTGAAAATCAATGCTGAAAACTAAACATATTAAAAATAAATTTAAAAAATTTTAAAACATTAAAAAAATAAAAAAAATAAAAAAACTAAAAAAAACAATGCATTAGTGTTCCAGTTTTCCCACATCTTCTCCAACGTTTATGACTTTACTGTTTTGTCATGTTAGCTAATCTGATAGGTGTGATGTGATACCTCAAAGTCGTTTTGATTTGCATTTCTCTTACCAGTAGTAATTGGAGCATTTTTTTTTTCCACAAGGCTCTAGATAACTTTAATTTCTTCCTCTGAAAATTTCCTGTTCATATCCTTTGACCATTTATCAATTGGGGATTGACTTGTATTCTTATAAATTTAACTCAGCTCTTCATATATTTTAGAGATGAAGCCTTTATCAGAGACATTGTAGACCAACCTTTAACATCATATACCATAACCAGCAACAAAAAGACCTCTTGCCTAAACATAAAAGACAGTATCTTTTTTTTTTAAGGAGGAAAATGGATAGGGATAGTTTTCACAATAATGGCAAAGATGAAGATTTGTAAGGAGAAAAGGGATAGATGCAATAATAATATAAAATAAATTATCTTTATTATATGAAATTCAAAAGCTTTTATATGAATAAAATCATTTGTACTAGGAAAAACTCTTGACATGAAAAAAATCTTTAAGTCACATATTTCTGATATGAATCTGATATCAATGAACTAACATAAGTATATAAAGTGTATATAACTAAGTATATAAAACTAAGGACCATTGGCAAGTGGAAAAGTAGTTAAGGATGTGAATAATTCTCTAAAAAAGAATTGTAAGCTAGTAAAAGCCACATGAAAGATTATTCCAAATGAATAATAAGAGAAATGCAAATCAAGATAACTTTGATCATTTTTTCTCCAAACAAACTGGCAAAAATGACCAAAAATGGGTAGTGAGGCATTCTATGCATTGTTAGGAGTAGTTATGAATTACCCAACTGTTTTTGAAAGCAGTTTTGAATAATGCTACAAAAATCACTAGAATGACCCTGATCCAGAGATGCCATTTCTAGGCAAAGTTTCTTATATTTCAGGGCCTTTGTGGAGTGTGCTCCACCTGTACTCTGGGCAAGTAAATGAAAGGTTACAGTGGTCAAGGAAGTAAAAATAGAAAGTTCATAGCTATACCAAAATATTCATAACCATGCTTTTGTGGTAGGAAAAACCTGGAAACAAGCTAAATATCCATTATTTGGCTAATGGCTAAATAAATTGTGGCATATGAAGGTAACGAAATATGATTGCATCAATGGAAATAAAGACTACCAGAAATTCACAGAAATATGACTGGGCTGATGTGACAGATACTGATGAAAGTGAAATAATGAAAACAATATACACAATGACTATAATAATTTAAACAGAAAAAACAATAAAATGAAACTTAATGCTCTGTGATTATAATGATTGAACTTAGCTTAGGAAAAAAGTTGAGAAAATGCTTCATTGCATATGTAGGGAAGTAAGGGTATGACTGACTGCATTTTCTGTCATAAATATTTGAACTTTTGAATAGTTTTGCTGAATTGACTTTTCCTTTTCACTTCTTAAAAAGCCTTTGTTACAAGGAGACCATACTGGGTGGAAGAGTAGAGGACATATTCAGAAATAATTGTAATATGAAAAAGTGTTACTTTTAAAATCAATAAAATAGACTCCCTAACAATCACTTTATAATTTTTACTAGATCTATTTTTTTCATCTGTGAATGGGCTTTCTGTAAAGGACACCTCACCAGTTACAGAGGAGTCACCCAGCCCCTTGCAATTTAGAGAGTCTTCTGGGACACTGAAAGATTAAGTAATTTGTCCAAGATACTATTACTATTACTACTTCTACTGCTGCTACTACTACTACTACTAGTACTACTTCTTCTTCTACTACTACTATGACTACTACTACTACTACTACTACCACCACCACCACCACCACCATTACTACTACCACTACTATCACCACTACTACTACTACCACCACCACTACTACTACCACCACCACCACTACTACTACTACTACTACTATTACTTCTACTACTATTACTGCTACTAATCTGCTGCTTCTGATGGTGGTTAATCCTTTGTTTTCAAAGAGGACCAATGACATCAAAGGGTGATGTCTTGGCTTGTACATGAATTGGATTTAAGTGAGGAAGAGTTGTACAAAGTTGTCAGCCTCTTTTCCTTCCTGAGTCATCAAGTCTAGTGACAAGAAAAATGTCAAGATGACTGGTGGTGGCTTGCAATTCAGTGAATGACCTTGGCATCTTTGATGTCCTACCAAGCTCTAAGCACTCTACAGCACCTGCTTCAGCCACCTTCATGGCTATTGAAACACATTGTTCTCATTTGCCCATTCTGCTAGGGCAAGTCTTCACATAATTGGCGTAGACATTCTCCTAACTTACTGTGTTGGTAAGCAAAATGGGCTGTTAGCATTGAGTGCAACCAAGTGCCCTTGAAGAGTTTGATTTTTGTTTCCTTTGATTAATTCAATGTATTTCATTGAGTCTTACTAGGTGCTAAGCCCCAGGTCCAAACACCTATTAGGTGCCAAGCCTATGTGGGTGTGAAGCTCTCAGGGTACTAAGGGGAGGTGCTAACTCAAGAGCCAATCATAGGAGCCTAAGTTCTGGTCATTCAGATAACGTTTGATGACATCTGAAACAGTATAAGAAGAGAAGACAGAGCTGTTTGTGCAGGGCTCTCACTCTTGGTGGCCGCATGCTGATCTGGAGACTCTGGGCAGCTGTAGCTAAGAGGCCTCCAGCTCATAACCTGGATGTTGGGACTTCGTTAAACTCTGGTAACCATGTATTGGGATTTGAATCAGACAAGGTCTGTCTGTCGATGTTTGTACTTTGTTTATATTTTGCTCTGAAGTTCAGGGCACTGGTTTTTCCCCTGAACTAAGTGATTGACGTCTGTACTTTGGATTGAAATAAGATTGTTAACCTCTTAACATTGCTTTCCTTAGTAAAGGAGATCAAAAGAACCAGGGCTTTGGCAGAGTTCTTGTTGTTGGGCTTGTGTTGGTCTTTCAACCCCGCAACAGCTGCTAGCCAGATTGTTGAAACACTTACTGAAGGATTCAAAGCCTGTCAGTTACCCTCAACCTGGTTTAGCCAATCTGCTGCTAACCTTTATGTAGTATTTTAAGATTTGCAAAGCACTTTAGAAATATTATCTCATTTTATCCTCACAACAATCCTTGAAGATAAGTGCTATTATTATCTCCATTTTATAGATGAGAAAACTGAAATTGAGAGATGTTAAGGGTCATTTACTAATGAGAGTGAACTTGAACCCAGGTCTCACAGACTCTAGGCTGGTCCTGTATCTACTGCACCCTGTATCCACTGCACCATTTAGCTGCGTAGGTAGGACGATGCCCTAATATGTCAGAGATAGGTCTTATACACAGGTCTTTTGAGACCAACTGTCTATGCTGTCCTCTACCACTTTTAAAAGTAAAAAAAAGGAGAGTATCCTGGGAATGTGGTAGAATAGGTCAGAAAATTCTAAGCTCTCAGATTTCCCTTCATAAAATAACAACTCATGGTGAACACAGAGTGGTAAAAATAAATAAGAGTAGGAGCAGAACAGTGGTCCTCCTGGGAAAATTGGAGATCTGAAGAAAAATCCCAGAATGAAGTTTGGGATCTCTAGGCTAGGATCACTTAAATAACAAGCTGGCAAGCTCTGGGGTTAGCTGGGTTGGAAGGTTGCCCCAGAACATTTAGGATTGTTGGGCATCTGAGCCAGGGAAGATCAAGGGAACCTCTGCTGATAAGAAGAGCCAGATCCAGCTGTGCTGCAGGGATGAAGCCTGGGTGAGAAGAAACCAGCACATACTCAGTGAATGCAGAAGAAGTGGGGCAGAACTGCCACTGTCTGTGGGCACTTATAGGAGGCTGCAGGTCTTGGTTTCAGTTCTAGGCCAGAGGGGAGAACCAGAGGAGGATCTGAGGCTAGAGGCATGATACCCCATTCCCCAGGTTTAGAGATGATTACAAATACCAAGCTACTACAAATTAAAAAAAATGCCTAGGCAAAAAGAAAGAATCCAATCATAAAGTATAGACATAGAGGAGAATGGAGTATGACTTTAGAGGAGAATACTGAATCAAAGAAACCCTCTTCAGTCCCAAAGAGTAACATCAAATGGTTGCCTGCCCAAAAAGAATGAGTAGAAGAACTTAAAAAAGATGTTAAAAATGAAATGAAAGAGATTGAAGAAAAAAAATAAGAAAACAAGAAAAACAAGAAGATTATGAAAAGAAAGTCTACCAATTTGAAAAGGAGATCCAGAATCTTAAGGAAGAAAGCAACTCTTGGATATTCAGAATTGAGTAAGGGGAAATCAATGAAGTTATAAGAGACCAAGAAATAAGAAAAAATATAAAGAATGAAAAAATAAAAGAGAAAGAAAAATAACTGATCTGGAGAACAGATCAAGTGGGGAAAACATAAGAATAATCAAACTACCTGAAAGCTATGATCAAAAAAGTATCTTGATATAATAATACAAGAAATAAAGAAAATTGTCCTGAAGCATTAGAACAAGGGAGGAAAGTAGAAATATAAAAAATGCACCAATCACAACCTGAAAGAGATCCTGTGAGGAAAACCCACAGGAACATCATAATCAAATTCAGAAACCCTGAGCTAAAAGATAAAATATTGCAAACAACAAGAAAATAACAATTTAAATATGGCAGTGCCATAATTAGAGTCACAGAAGACCTAGCAGTGTTGACACTAAAAGACCGCAGGTCTTAAAAAACTATATATATAGAAGAGCAAAAGAACTGGGGTTGTGGCCAAAAATATCATACTATACCCAGCAAAGCAAAGTATAATCCTAAATGAAAAATAAGGATATTTAATGAATTTTCAGATGTTCAGGGTTTAAAATTCCCTGAACTTAATAGAAGAATTGACATATAAGAGCCAAGTGAAAAAAAGGTACATACCAAAGACTAATTACAAGGGACTCAATAAGAACAGACTGTTTGCCTTTTATGTATGTAAAATGTAAAGCATATGTCTAAGATTGTTAATAGCAATTGAGTAGTTCATAAGAAAGATTGGGGTAGAAGTTAGTATGATGTGATTCTAAAAGGTAAAACCATTTAGGAAAAGGTAAAAAAAGTAATTATCTTATACAAATGAGGTGCGAAAGGAAGAACCGACACAGAGGAATTGTTTGGGGGAGAGGGGCCATCAGTTCTGGAAATCTATTTTTATTAGGAATACGTTCAAGAAGGAACAGTACATATATGTATATGTATATGTATATGTATATGTATATGTATATGTATATGTATATGTATATGTATATGTATATGTATATGTATACACACACACATAACACACACACACACACACACACACACATATATATATATATATATATATATATATATATGTATGTATAAAAGTCTTCTAAGTCCAGAAAGAAATAAAACACTAAGGGGATAGGAACTCAGAAGAGTATAAGGGAGGCATCTCTAGAGGGGAGGGTGAAGGAATAGGTTAAAGTAGGGGGTATATAAGTGCATTAAGATTAATAAGAATGAGAAACTAAGGGAGGGATCCTGAGAGGTTTTGTGCATTAAGTAATAGGAGGGCAAGGTAGCAGGTAGAAGTAAAACAGAAGATTTCAAGAGGGATAGGAAATAAGAGATACACAGAAACGTAAAAACAAAGATCAGAGTAGAATTTGTTAGGGAAAATATATGTCTAAATATGTATGTGTATATAGATATGTATATATGTATGCATATATATCTATATCTAAATATATCCATATGTTTCAACAATTTGGCTAGCAGCTGCTGTGGGGGTGAAAAACCAACATGAGCCCAACAAAAAGAAGACTGCAAGCACAGGCTCTTTTTGATCTGCTTTACTAAGGAAAGTAATGTTAAAGGGTTAACAATCTTACTTTAATCCAACATACAAATATCATTCACTCAGCTCAGGGGGAAAAGCCAGCACCCTGAGCTTCAGAGCAAATACAAACAAATTACAAACATCAATAGACAGATCTTGTCTGATTCAAATCTCAATTCATAGTTACCAGAGTTTAACAAAGTCTGAATATCTGGGTTTACAAGCTGGAAGGCTTTTAACCACAGCTACCCATAGTCTCCACATCAGCACTCTGCCAAGAGTGAGAGCCCCAGGCAAATAGCTCTGTTCTCTCTTTTTATGCACTCTTTAAATGCACTTTTTATGCACTCATCAAATGTCATCTGAGCCACTAGAACATAAGCTCTTACTATTGGCTGTGGTCTTAGCAACTCCCTTTAGGACTCTGAGGTCAGTGTCATGCCCACACAGGCTTAGCACCTAGTAGCTAGGGGTTTGGGGCCTATTTGGGAGTGAAGATATAATCAGACCTCCCTTCACTGGCCCCACCTGAAGCCCCACCTTGTTACCAATGCACCATGTTTAATTATAACCTTCAGTGGGGGCAGGCAGGGAGAGAAGAGGGAACAAGAACAAAGTAAAAAGTACACAATAGAGAACAAAAGAAAACTTACATCAAAGCAAAGATGGACAGCTCTCAACACAATGTGTAATATTTATTATACAGGCTTTCTTGAAATCAATATTTATTGCTATATATTCTGAATCTTCTCTTACATTCTCACTCTTTTACTTTATACACATTTTAATATGTGCCTGTTACTGCATTATACCTTGTGAATATAAAGACAAAAGTGAAATAATCCTACTAAGGGGCTAATATTATACTGAAAGACTTGGAGATAAAACAAATACCCAAACAGGTAGATACAAGCTAGTTTGGGGACAGTTAGAATATGTGTTGCTTTCTATTTCAGGAGAACTTTTCACACAAAAAGAATGCTGTAATTACATGGTCATCCCACTTGTGGATGGTTATTCTAAAGTATATTATTCGTAACGGTTGAGAAAGAAGGATTGAAGTAATGATGCTGAAATCATGGGGAAGGCATGATGAGTATATTTGAAATGCCATTTTCCTACATAATTACTCATTTTTGTCTGATCTACCATGAACAGATAACAATCAGAGTCCTTGGTCATGGTGATGTGAAAGGTGGGTGCAGCTTTGGTTTTGTATCATGTAGTCAATTTATCAAGAAATATTCATTGAGTACCTACTTATAATAGATAAAGTATGATGGGAGGCTTTCCTGAATCAAAGATTTTTGAAGCAAGTAGTCTATATCTCATTATACAGAATAAATTTTATTTTCCAATATATGTAAAGTTGTTCTTTCTCTGTGGAGAAAATGATACCTCTTATTAAATCACAGGCTTACGTTCCCCCATATGTTGTGGTATATAAGTGTATATGCACACATGTTCATAGGGCAAATATGTGTCAACATGACCGTCATCAAAAGGTATTAATCTCTGTGAATTGAGCACACGGTCTTACAGGCAAAGAAATCCTGAAATTTTGGTCTTTTTGCTTCCTGAGCCTTTTCAGAGTATATTGGAATAAATCTCTTAAAGTCACATCTGACTTGGTTCTGTCTGTATAGACACAGGTGTAGCGTAATGAAATCTTCAGGCTCTTGTGGGATTTGTAGGTATCTTTCTATTTCGAAAATATTTGTTTTGTTACATGCTCTTTACTTATCCTACTAACCTCTCAGGTCCACACACTTCTATATGTACTCACTTGTTATGAAAATAACAAGTGTAAAACATCTGTAAGTCCAATAGCTATGAATTTCATAATTCATGAATTGTCTAAGAAATTTTTACCAATGATAATGCAATATTTCTCATCACTGAGTGGTCTGAACAAAGAGTCTTCACATATATTAACCTGTACTCATGTGCCTCTTCAGAAACTATGGCAGAACTAAAGTACTGACTTTATTCAGTTACTTAAAAAAAATAAAGAGGCATAGAATGCCTCTGACTATGACTAGGTCCAGAATTGTTTCACTTTTATACTTTTTGATCAGGCTAAGGCTTCTTCCTCTTTCATCTGAGAAGGCACAAGGGATAACATCTTTCCATGGAGCGTCTTTGAGTATGGCTTATGACCAAGATCTTTCTCCTTAAATTTACCACTTTATTGACTGCACTCAATATGGCTTCCCGTGTCAGTAATGCAAAAATGGACTCCTTAGTACTTAGTTTAAGGGATGCCCTTGAGGAGTTTGGCTTTTGTATACCTTGAGTAAAAGTACTTTCACCTGTTAAGTGCTAAGCCCCAGGCCCAAAGCCCTATCAGGTGTGAAACCTGTGTGGGTGTAGATTAATGACTTCAGAGGGGCCAACTCGGGAACCAATGGTCTCTGGTCTCTGGTCTCTGGTCGTTGAGGTGGGGCTTGAGAACGCCAGAGGCTTGACTTCGAGGAGAGGAGAGAAACTACAGTTGAAAAAAGGCGAAGCAGAGCCGACCCGTGTGTGGACCCAGGAGTTCGAGCGAGGACTTGAGGTGAGTGAATATGATTTATGCCATTTTATTTTTCTGTGGCCTCCTGGCTACTCTTGTGAGGTGGGCCTACTGGGCCTGGAGGCTTGTGTTCACAATACTGGAATGGGGAGGTTGGTTCACTAATCTGTTGCTCTGGGCCCTGAATAAATTTTTTGATGCCTTCTGGTTAGAGAATTCTACATACCCAATGATTTCTAACCATTCATATATATATATATATATATATATATATATATATATATATATATATATATATATATGATCCTTTTTGAGATCATTAATTCATCTTTCCTGCTACACTTCCCTACATTCCTTCAAGAATGGAATCAAAAGATTACAGTTCTGAGATATACAAAGCCACTGGACAATTGATGGAATCTTTTTTCATATGTAATAGTGCTCTTGATTTAATATTTGAGCCATTCTCTACCATTCTCTATTCTATGTAACATCCATGTCACAATTCCTGACTTTAAAGAATTTAAAATTGGTCTAATTGTGTGCCATAATTATTTATTTCTTTTTCATATCACTTTCCCCAACCCTTGATGCCAAGAGTATGTTAGGGGCCCATGAGATAGAATACTTGTAGATCCTTTTATGACCAGGTCACTGCAACTTGTGGGAATATGAACACTTTCATGGAGTCCCAAATCAAGACAGAGGAGGGAGTCTTTCCCTTCTTTGATGACAATGAGCTTTTGGTGAGGAAAAAGATAAAATAATGATATGTCCAAGATCACCTGAAAACTATGCCTGGCAAAAATGGGTTAGGTAGCTTTTTAATGATTATAGTCTGGTAAAGAATGGAGCAAGATGAATGAGCCTAGCGTTCTGAATATGGTTTAGTAATGCTGGAACTTGGCTGGGACTCAGGAAAATTGGATCCAATCCTGCATCTGTCATTAACTTGGTCTGTGTCCTTAGTCATATCATTTAACTGTGCCTCATTTTCTCTTTTGTAAAATGGGGTAGGACTAAATCATAATCACAGCTACAAAGAAGATGACTCAGAGGGAAGAGAAACATGAGGTAAGTAGGCCAAATAGGAGGCTGTTCCAGTAGTCTAGGAGAGGGGTGGTGAGGACTGAACTAGGTAGGTGGTCATGTGAGTAGAGAGGAGGAATGTTGTGGAAAAAAATAAATAGTGAGATTTGACTAATCTTTATTCTTGTATTTTTCTCTCTGCAGTTTTTAACACAGTCAATTACCATATACTCCTGAATAAAACCCTGTTTAACTCAAAAATTATGATTCCTCTGTGATTGCTTGTGACTTCTTGGCAAAATTCTGTGGAAAAAAAATCTCTTCCTTGAAATTTTCATTGACCCAATGAAACCAGAATCCTTTGTTTCCATACCCTTAAGGTCTTTGCCTCTTGGTGCTGCTCCATGAAGAAAAAATCATAGAATGCTTGAGATAAAGGAAACCTTAAAGAACATTGAAACTACTCTTTTCATTTCATAAACAAGCATAGGAAGACTCAGAGGTGAGATGACTTTCCCAAAGTAGCACAGACTGCTTATAGCCAGAGCACCTCAGATGTTCTAACTTTTAATCCATTTTGTTCATGCTGCCTCTTTTATGTTTGGGCTGAATGTAAAGCTAAGAGAATCCTTTGCCTAGAATTGAATCCATGGAAACTGAAGAGATCACCAAGGAAGATAGTATAAAAGGAGTATAAAAAGTATAAGATAGTATAAAGTAGTAGAAGATAGTATAAAAGAAGAGGGTCCAGGACAACATCTTGGATATCATGAACATATGTATGTATACACACACACACATGCACACACAGACATGTAATTATGTACTTATATAACTAAAAATTCGGGGTATATATATATTCGGGGTATATATATACACATAAATATATTTGGAACATGCAACAGCACTTGGTAATCTCATTAGTTCCCATAGATCCAATTATCTCTGTGCTTATCATTCTCAGATCTGCTTATCCAGCTCTATCCTCTCTGCTGACCTCCAGTCTTGCATTTCCAAATGCCTGTTAGACATCTTGAACTGGATATCTTACTGACATCTTAGACTCAACATGTCCAAAACTGAACTCATTGTCTTTCCTCCCAAACCCTTTCTTCCAAACTTTTCTATTACTGTCAAGAGTAACACTGTTCTCCCAGTAATCCAAGTGTCATTTTTGACTCTTCACACTCTCTTACCTTTATAAAATCTCTCATATATTCCACTTCCTTCCTGTGATGCTGCCAGTACCCTGGTGTAGGCCCTATCATCTATATTCTGGCTAACTCCCTTGCTTCCAATCTCTCCCCATTCTAGTTCCTCCTTCACCCAGCTGTCCAAATTAATTTTTCTAAAGCAAAGTTTGGAACATGTCATGTCTCACCTCTCCCCATTCAATAAACTCCAGAAAGCCTCTATTATTTCTGGAATCAAATACAAATACTCCCCTTTTCTATAATGATGTTATAGGAAAAAATCATACCCCATCTTTTCATCCTAAGTGCCAGGAGAAAATTCTAATGGGAAAAATGAACAAAAGAGTTTGGAGACCATTGTTTTAAAGAACAAGAGAGATATTATAGAGGATAACAATAAAAAAGAATCTGTACAAGTATAGGATACAAGTGTATCTCAGAAGTTTACAGAGATAAAGAATGCAATTCAAAATAGACAGAGGAGGACCACTGAAACATCGAAACTATGTAATAGGTTTGAATCTCTTCCTCAAAATGGTAGAGCCAGCCCTTCTTAGAAGGAAGCAACTTTCAGTGCACTATGGAAAGATAATAAAGATTCATAAGACCTTTCAAAGAAAGGACAAGGGAAAAAGAAATGGGTCCAGTGGTTGACTATTCCTTGTTAAAAGTATCAAACAAGCCATATGTTGAGTTTCCATGGACGAACAAGGAGTATGCCATCTTCCTGTGTGTGTGTGTGTGTGTGTGTGTGTGTGTATATATATCTGAAAAATGATGTAGACAAGTTAAAGTTTCTCAATCTGGTGACTTGACCTACTTATGGTGATTTCTATGGGGATAAATGATAGAGCTAGGAAAAAACCTTAGGAAGCATCTTTAGAAATTATTAAATGCTAAAGGAAACCAATAGATAGGGGGTGGCATGGGACAAAGTGTTTCATCACTGTTTTAGAAGAACAGCTGGAAAAATAGATAATGTTGGAGAATAAAATTTAGGTTTCTTGACCATGCTTAAAATAAAGTGATACTGGACTTTTTTTGGACAATGTTGGCATGTGTCTAATGATACCTGAGAAGAGTACATCTATCTAAAGACTTATGAATCTGGTCCAGGAGGCTTTAAGCTGAAATAAAAACTAAGGAGTAGAGGTATGATAGAGAAGCAAGAACAGTAATCAAGATTCCTGGTGATTCAGTTGAGATAGAGACAAAGGAAATGTAATAATGCTAATGGTCTAGGATACCTGTTTAATGCATCTTTTAAGGAACATAAAACCCAGAAATCATAGCAACAGATAATGGAGAGTGGGGGAGAGAGGATTCCACCAGCTGGGGATATTAGATGTGACTGGGAGTGGTTCATGGTGAATTCTAGAGAAAGAATGATGAGAAAAGGAAGGTGAAGAGAAATAGGTGCATTCTCTATCTTGAAGAAGAACATGTAGAAGAACCAATTTCTTCCTCAGTGCCTGCATCCAGAGAACTTGAAAGAGCTGCTGACAGCAGAGATGCTGCTGGTGAATGTGATAGTTTGGATTATCTCCTGTTGGATTAGGCAGACCCTTCACAGACACTATTTCTTCTTTCTTCCCCTACCATCATCTGCCATATCAAAGGTAAGATATGGATTTCCCTTCTCCAGTGTCTCAAATTAGAAGTTCTTACTGTTCCCTGCAGTCTAATTTCCAACTGTTGTATTTTCACTGTGTTGATCTGCTCCTACTCTCATAAATGTTTTGTTTTCTCTGCCCCATTTTAATATTCTAATTTATCTACCTTAATGCATAAAAACTACTTTAGCCTCTTAGTCTTTATTATGTGATCATTTGAGAAACACAAGAGGGCGCAGAAAGGAAGATTAGTCTAGAATAGATATAAAGATTTACTCAGTTTTTAGTTCAAGGGATAACCCTTGAGGCTAAATCAGCCAAAAAAATGAGCTATTGTACCATAATGTCAAATCCAACCAGATAATCAACTGGGGAAGTAAATAAACACCAGAGTACATGTTATATTTGAATCCAATGTCAATCTCCTCCCCCAACCCTTCATCAACTAAAAGCATTCCTGGATGTACAGTATTGAGAATGAAAGTGAAGAAGCCAGGAGAAGGACTGTGTAGCCTGGCTTTGCTCTGAGTTCCTCTACTTTTGGCCCTAACTTTCCATCTATCACAATGGAATCATTTAAAATCTCACTATTGATAGAGTTACACTTTTCTCCACTACAATTGTAAGCAGAGTAATAGTAATGAGCAAATTGAATTTTACAGTTATTAATAACAATAATAAAATTGCAAAGAGGTAAATACAACTTTATAGATATAATTAAGATATATTATATGTTATATATTATGGATAGATAGACATTAGGCATAATATATGGGGCAGCTAGTGGCACAGTAGATAGAGTGCCAGGTCTGGAGTTAGGAAGACTCATCATCATGACTTAAAATCTGACCTTAGGCAGTTATTAATGTTCTTTTAATGTGACCTTTGGCAAGTCACTTAACCCTGTTTGCCCCAGTTTCCTTATCTATAGAATGACCTTGACAAGGAAATGGGAAACCCCTCCAGTATCTTTGCCAAGAAAACCCCAAATGGAATCACAAAGTGGTAGACATGACTGAAAAATGACAACAAATAATTATAATAGTAGAACTATCATTTATAGAACACTTTAATTTCTAAAATTTATAAAATATAATTTACTTATAAAATTAATAAAATACATGTCATTTAATTTGTGAGACAGGTTTCGTTTCTATATAGTTGTATTTATATATGACATAAAATATATAAAATGAAATAATGTTATATATTTTATATTATATGAATTATATTGTGTATTACGTATAATAAATGTTATATATTTATTTATTATCCACATCTTACAGATAAAATAGAGAGAGAGAGAGTTTAAGCGACTTTCCCAGTATCATACAGCTAGTAAGAGTAATGAGGCAGGATTCCATCTCATTTCTCCCTGACTCTTTCTAGTCCTTTATGCACTACATGCACTACTAGATGCTTAGAATTTGTGGAATTTGACCCATGTAATATTAGTGCAATAGGAAAATCTTCCCCATCCATATATAGGCCTATGTGACCACATATGTTCAATCACAGCTGTGATACATCCTGAGTCACATAGAGCCCACTGGGGGAGGAACTTGCTTGCTTATGGGGAGGCTTGCTTTCTAGGAGACTCGCTTGTAGGATGGCTTCCACATCTTTTGGTACTTAGCTAATTAGGTCTGAGTCACTCAGGTTGTGATGCCTTCTGGATCTGAGAATATATGTTCTGAGGTTAGATTTTGCTTTGGGGGGCTTGCTCATGAGAAGGACCTTTTGATTCCCTGGACTGTACTCTGAGTAGCTGTTTGTTCAGAGCTCCCTGACTACTCAGAAGTATCTGTGCTCCTCCGATCTTGTGGTGTATGTAGGTGGTTGCATTACCTTGTTCGGACAGTTGGAGCCCTGTCTATTGGTCTTTGTGCTAATTTCTCTGCTTGCATTTTCTCCACATTCAGGGTTCTGACCTTTACTCTGAACTACTGAATGTAATTAAATTAAGATTGTTGATGCCTTAAAGTTGCCTTTCCTTTAAGAAAAGCAGATCAAAGAACCTGTGCTAGCAGGCCATCCTGGGTGTGCCAGAGTGCTTGTTGTAACCACCCTTGACTAGAATACTGTTATAAAATGGCATACCTACTTCAGAAGGCACAGATTGCATTAAAAGAAATAATGGCATAATAGTGAATATACTCCAGTTCACATTAGCAATAATTTATTTAGTGTCTACTTTGTGCAAGACACCATAATAGTTACTGAGGATACAAAGATATGTAAGCATAGGATCTTTGATTTAGAGCTGGAAGGGACCTAAGAGGCCATCTAGTCCAAAACTCTTGCCAAGGGACATGGTTCCTATCTTTAGGGAATTTATAGTCTACTATTGATAAAGTCAAGTCAGGAAATGTCTCTTACACATATAATAATTATGATATAATACAGAGTGAAATAAGAGCAAAATAGAAATCAAGACAAAATACTTTTAAAAAATTGAGGAAGGGAGAAAACAGGTTAATCTCAATTAATCGGAGAAAGCTTCCAGATGTGGGGAAGGGGGAGTGTTACACTGGAAACTGGAAGAAACTCTGGAGCCCAGTTAAGATAGAGGAAGCAGTCTGTAGAAATGTGTAGAGCCATTAGTGACATGTAAGCTTCAGCATATGACATATCTAGTTTGGCTGGAATATAGAGACTATGATGAGTATAATTTGAGAAACTTAAATTGGATCCAGATTTTAGAATACCTTAAATGCCAAACTAAGGAAATTACATTTTATCCTTTAGATACCCCTGAGGGTTTTTTCAACAGGCCAGTGGGATGTTCTGATTTCTGCAATAGTGAAATTATTTTAGCAGCTATTCAAAAGAAGGGATTAGAGAGACAGGAGGCAGGAAAAAAAGACATGAGGAAAAGGTATTTGTGATTTAACTAAAGCAGTAGCATTATGAGTAGAATGAAAGAGATGAATGTGAGATATGCAAAATAAGTGACAATTAGTAAATACCAAACAAGAGCAAAAGTAGAAATGCTAAAAATCAGATAAGATAACTTTTAAAACAAAAAAATAAAGAGTATGAGATGATTAGTAAAATTAAGCTATTTTTCAAAAACTGATAAAACAAAATATGGATATGTTTGTAGAAGATGCTTTCTAGTTCAATTTTACAAATTAGAAAACTGACCAAAGTAGTTAATTGACTTGCACTCAATTTTATACAGGTAAAAAGTGACAGAGGCACAATTTAAACCTATATCCTCTGTTTCCAAAGCAAGCATTCTTTCCAAACAAGGAATAACAAAATAAAATCCTGAGTACAGAAGAATGTACAAGTGAATTCTGTGAAACATTTAAAAATTAATTATGTCCTATGCTATATAAACTTCTCAAAATAGAGAAAGAAAATGGATGACTAAACTCCTTGTATGGGACAAATATGGCCTTGATATCCAAAACAGAGGGAGAAAAAGCAGAAAATGGAATCAGTAGACATATATAACTAATTAAGTTTGTTAAGTATAACTAATTAAGAGTGATAAAAACTATTTTAAAAATAAAAAAGAGGCTACTGCATTATAGTAAAAAAAAAAAGAGGAGGATTCGTACTGACCAAAATAGTTTGCAAAGATGGGAAAACATGAAAAAGCTTTCTCTCTCTCTCTTTCTCTCTTTCTTTCTGTCTCTCTTTCTACACACACAAGTGTGCATGTGCACATGCTTACATGTGCCCATTTGCATAAATTCACATTTATAGCAAAAATAATTATTTTTAATATATATAAATTTATTTATTTATTTTATTTATAATAAATTATATAATATATAATAAATAGACATTATTATATTATATATAAATATAAATATATAATGTATTTAATATTTAATAATAATGTAAAATATTAAGAAATGAAAAAAAACTTTCCATAAAATATTAGGACTCACTTATATAAAAATACTAAAATAAATAACCTTCCCTTAATATGATCACCTCTCTGCTAAGGGGTTGGAAACATTAATCATCAATTTTCTATAGACATGACTGTCATATTATTGATCATAGGTCCTAACTCTTCCACTGTTATTTTTCTATTTACGATGTTGTAGATGTTTTAATAATTCTTCTCCTTGCTCTGCTCAACTCACTCTGTGTAACTTCATACAAGTGCTCCTAATTTTCTCTGAATCTTTTCTTATTTCTAATGGCACAATAATAGTCTGTTACATTCATTTTCAGTAATTTTTAGCCATTTCCCAATTGATGGAAGCTACTATGTTTCTAGTCCTTCATTTATAATAAAATACACTGCTGTAAGTATTTTATATATATGGGTCATTGCCTTTTTTTCTTGGGTCTCTTTGGAATATAAAACATAGCACTACTATTGTTAGATCAAAGACTATATACATATTATATATTGACTTTTTCGGGTATAGTTCTCCATTGCTTTCCAGAATGACAGTATCTTTTCATAGTTCCACAAACAGTACATTAATATTCTTTTTAAAATTTTTTAAATATTCTTAAGGTATATGGAGACCTGTCAGTGAGTTAGTGGGGTGTCTTCCCTAAAAGCGCCTGAAGCAGATGATGTGGCATGCTTAGAGCTTGGTCAGACATCAAAGATGACAAGGTCTTCTACTGCATCCTTGAACATGGCCAGTGATCCTAAATTTTTTTTATTTCCACTGGACTTTGATAACTGTGGAAGAGAGAGTGAAGTTGATGACTTTGTGCAACTCTGACAGAGTTAAATACAATTGATGCATGAGTTAAGGCATTGCCTTGTGAGGTCATTGCTCCTTGTCAGAAAAAAAGATAACAACAATATTTCCCAAAACCCTTACAATAATTGTGATTTTTCCTTTTTTTTGGTCATCTTTGCCAGTTTGATGGGTATAAGTTGAATCTTCAGTGTAGTTTTAATTTGTATTTCACTTATTATTAATGAATTAGTACTTTTCATATGATTATGGTTTGCCATTACTATAATTATAATTAATTTGTTTCAGTTGTATTGTCATCTTTGTTTTCTTGGCATGTCTAAAACCTCAAGAGATTTTTTTTTTACCATTTGTCTTCTATGAAGAGTATTTGGAAATTTTAGTCTTGTAGCTCATGTATGTCCTGATAGTTCAACTGTCAGATTTCTTATACATTTTGTACTTATTATGAATAGAATTCCCACAAATCTTTTCTTGCTTGGTTTTGTTGGAAATAAATAAAACAACTGATTATTTTGTGTGTGCTGCTTTTATACTTTAGTACTTTATTGAAGTTATTGTTTCAACTAAGTCTTATGTGAATATGTTTCTCTAAGCAAAATGCATGTAACCTAAAGAAAAAAAAATTGTTTCTTATTTGTCTATACTTATTCCCTCATTTTTTTCTTACCTTATTTGTATGGCTAGTATATCTAGAATTATAAAAAGTAATATATGGTTAGTATATGTTAGATACTTTTGGATATAATTGCTTTAATCCTGGTCTTGCTAGAAAGGCCTGTATCATTTTTATATTATAGTTAATGTTTCTTGTATACAACTAATATATATTATATTTTTCATTCTTTTGGTTTTGTTTTATAATTTCTTGATTTCTCATACAATCATTAGCTTCCATTTGCTCCATTCTAATTTTTATGGAATTATTTTCTTTAGTGAACTTTTGGACCTCCTTTTCCATTTGGCTAATTCTGCCTTTTAAGGTGTTCTTCTCCTCATTGGCTTTTTGGACCTCTTTTGCCATTTGGCTTAGTCTGTGTTTAAGGTATTGTTTTCTTTAGCATCTTTTTGGGTCTCCTTTAGCAAGCTATTGATTCATTTTTCATGGTTTTCTTGCATCACACTCATTTCTCTTCCCATTTTTTCCTCTACTTCTCTTTTAATTTTCAAAATCCTTTTTGAGCTCTTCCATGGCCTGTGACCAATTCATATTTTTCTTAAAGGCTTTGGATGTAAGAGCTTTGACTTTGTTGTTGATTGTTTGCTTTGATCTTCCTTGTCATCAAAGTAAGATTCTATAGTCTGATGTTTTCCCTACTGTTTGCTCATTTTCCCAGCCAATTACTTGACTTTTGATCTCTTTGTTAAGGTAGGACTCTGCTTCCAGAGTTGAGAGTTCTCTGTCCCAAGATTCAGGAGGTTTGTGCAGCTATTTTCAGAGATATTTCTAGGGACCTCTAAATTTTCAGTTCTTCCAAGGTGGCATGATCAAAGGAGAGGTGTTTATTCAACTCCTGGCCTGTGCCCTGGTCTGTGTGCAACCACAAGAACTCTTTTCTGCCTTGGAACTGTGAGGAGGATTCTCTCTCCTTCACCACCAGAAGCTCCACCACACCAGCAATCTTTCTCACCCCAGGACCACCACTCAGGGTGGTGACCCAGATCTAAGCATAAACAAAGCAAGAGAATCCTGTCTCCGAGCTAGCAAAGAGATCACTACAATCCCCCCGTGATCAGCTACTTGATCCCCCCACTACCTGTGGGCCAACAGTTCCAGAATCAGTGCTGCTGATTCCTGGGGCTGGGGCTGGACCTTGCTCCTCTCTCACCGATGTTGGACAAACTTTTCCTACTAATCTTCTAAGTTGTCTTTGGTGTTTGTGGGCTGGAAAGTCTGGAAACCATCACAGCTGCAAGTGTATCAGTGCCCTGAGCCCTACTTCAGGTTTCCTGGGTGCTGGTTTGTGCTGGCATGGCCCATGCTAGACTGTGCTCCTCTTCCAGCCTGGTGCAACAGACCTTTCCTGCTGACCTTCTAGGTTGTCTTGGGCTGGAAATTTGTTTTAGTCTGTCATGTTGTAGGTTCTGATGCTCTAGAATTTGTTTAGAGTATTTTTTTACAGGTATTTTGAGTGTTTTGGGGGAGAGCTGAAGCAAGTCCCTGCTTTTACTCTACCATCTTGGCTCTGCCCCCTAATGTATATTTCTATTCTTTTTAATGTTTTCAACATAAAGGATTATTTTCTTTTTTTAAGAATTTTTGGAGGGGCAGAGCCAAGATGGCGACTGGAAAGCAGTAACTGGCATGAGCTCCCCACCAAGTCCCTCCAAAAACCTATAAAAAAATGGCTCTGAACCAATTCTAGAACTGCAGAACCCAAAAAGTGGCAGAGGGAAGCAGGGC
>CM053624.1:233751364-233772227 GCA_028646595.1 Phalanger gymnotis | reverse complement strand
AAAAAAAAAAAAAAATAAAAAAAAAAAAAAAAAAAAAAAAAAAAAAAAAAAAAAAAAAAAAAAAAAAAAACAAAAAGGGTAAATTTGCCAGCAATGAAAAGGAAATTAAAACAGTAATTAGGAATATTTTGCCCAATTGTATGCCAACAAACCTGACAATCACAGTGAATAGATGAATACTTACAAAAATATAAATTTGCCAATTAACAGAAGAGGACAAATACTTAACCCCAATTCCAAAAAATAAATTGAAAAAGCAATCAATGAACTCCCTAAGAATAAATCTCCAGGGACAGAAGGATTCACAAGTAAATTCTACCAAATATTTAAAGAACATTTAATTCCAATTCTATATAAACTTTAGAAAAAGAGGCAAAGAAAGAATCTTACCAAATTCTTTCTATGATACATATATGGTGCTGATATCTAAAATGGGAAGAGCCAAAACTGAGAAAGAAAATTATAATCTAATTTCCCTAATCAATATAGATGGAAAATTTTAAAATAAAACATTAGTAAAGAGATTACAGCTACTTATCAAGAGGGTAAGACACTCTGATCAGTTTGGATTTATACCAGGAATTCAGGGATGGTTCAATATTAGGAAAACCACAAGCATAATTGACCACATCAGTAACAAAATTAAGAAAAATCATATGATTATCTCAATATGTAAAGAAAAGACATTTGCCAAAATCCAGCACCCATTCCACTAAAAACATAGCATAGGAATAAATGGAGTTTTCCTTAAAATCATTAGTAGCACCTATCTAAAACAATCATCAATCACTATGCCTAATGGAGAAAAGCTAGAAGCATTTCCAATAAGATCAGAAGTGAAACAAGCATGTCCATTATCCACCACTGTGATTCAATATTGTAGTGGAAATGTTAGCTTTAGCAATAATAGAAGAAAAAGAAATTGAAAGGATTGGAATAGACAAGGAAGAAAAAGCTATCACCCTTGGCAGATGATAGGATGTTGTATTTAGAAAATCCTAAAGAATCAACTAAACAACTACTTGAAATAATTAAAAACTTTGGCAAAGTGGCAGGATACAAAATAAACCAACATAAATGTTCAGCATTTCTATTTTTACTAAAACAACCCAGCAGCAAGAGATAGAAAGAGAAAATCCATTTAAAGTTACTTTTGACATTACAAAATATTTGGGACTCTACCTGCCAAAACAAACCCAGGGACTATATGGACACAATTACAAAGTAGTTTTCACACAGATAAAGTCAGATCTAAATAACTGGAAAAACATCAGTTGCTCATGGGTAGGCCGAGCTAATATAATAAAAAATGACAATTCTACCTATATTATTTTACTTGTTCAGTGTCATACCAATGAACCTACCAAAAATTATTTCATAGAGCTAGAAAAAATAATATCAAAATTCATCTGGAAGAACAAAATGCCCAGAATATCAAGGGAATTAATGAAAAAATTGCTAGGGAAGGTGGCCTAGTCATACCATATCTTAAATTGTATTATAAAGCAGCTATCTTCCAAACCACTTGGTACTGGCTAAGAAATAGAAGGGTAGAGCAGGGGAATAGGTTAGGAACAGAATACACAGCAGTCAATGATTATAGCATTCTACTGTGCTTGCTAAGTACACTGCTGGGAAACTGCTGGGAAACTGGAAAATAGTATGGCACAAACTGGGCATAGACCAATGTCTGACACTGTATACCAGAATAATGGGTATATGAATGAGTATATAAATGGGTACATGATCTAGGTATAAAGGCTGATAATATAAACAAATTTAGGGAGCAAAGAATAGTTTATCTCTTACATTTATAGAGAATGGAGGAATTTATCAACAAACAAGATATAGAAATCTTATGAAATGCAAAATGGATAATTTTGATTACATTAAATTCAAAAGTTTTTGCACAAACAAAGCCAGTGCACTCAAGATTAGAAGGGAAGCAGAAAGCTGGGAAAGAATTTTTACAACTAGTATCTCTGACAAAGTCCTCACTATTAAAATACAAAGGGAACTAAGTCAAATTTATTAGAAAACAAGTCATTCTCCAATTGATAAATGGTCAAATTTATCATTTGGAATATGAATGCCTATGAATAGGCAGTTTTCAGAGGAAGAAATTAAAGATATCTACAGTCATATGAGAAAATGCTCTAAATCACAATTGATTAAAGAAATGCAAATCAAAACAACTCTGAGGTATCACATCACACCCATCAGATTGGCCAAGAGGACAGAACAGGAAAATGATAAGTGTTGGAGAAGATATAGGAAAGTTAGAACACTAATTGATTACTGGAGGAACTGTGAGCTGATCCAACCATTAACAGTTTATTGTGAAAGACTAACTATATTACCCTCTACCTTTTCCTGCCCTCCATTTACTAAATTCTCTCCTCTGACCCGTCCCTCCAGAATAGTGTTTGTTTCTGATTGCCTCTTACTCCCATCTGCCATTGCTTCTATTATCTACCCTCTCTTATCACCTTCTACCCTGCTTTCCTGTAGGATATGATAGATTTCCATGCCCAATTGATTGTATGTGTTATTGCCTCCTTAAGACAAATCCAATGAGAGTAAGGCTCATTTATTCCTTTTCACCTCCCATCCTTCCCCTCCATTGTAAAAGTTCTTTCTTACCTCTTTTATGTGCAATGGTTTACTACTTTCTACCTCTCCTTTTCTCTTTCTCCCAGAACATTCCTCACAACTCTTAATATTATTTTTTTGGGTATCATCCCTTCATATTCATCTCACCCTGTGCTCTCTAACTATCCTAATACTGAGAATGGACTCTTGAGTTACAATTATCATCTTTCCATGTAGGAACATAAAGAGTTCAACTTTAATAAGTCTCTCATGGCTTCTCTTTCTTGTTTACCTTTTCATGTTTCTCTTGAATCTTGTATTTGAAAATCAAATTTTCTATTCAGCTCTGGTCTTTTCAAGAATAGTGCTTGGAAGTCCTCTATTTTGTTGAAATTCAATTTTTTTCACCTGAAGTATTATACTCAGTTTTGCTGGGTAAGTGATTCTTTGTTTTAATCCTAGCTCTTTTGACCTCTGGAATATCATATTCCAAGCCTTCCTATCCTTTAATGTAGAAACTGTTAAATCTTGAGTTATCCTGATTGTGTTTTCACAATATTTCAATTGTTTCTTTCTAGCCACTTGTAATATTTTCTCCTTGACCTGGGAAATTTGGGTTTTGGTAACAATATTCCTAGGAGTTTTCCTCATTTTCAGGAGGCAATCAGTGGATTCTTTCCATATCTATTTTGCCATCTGATTCTAGAAAATCAGGGCAATCATTCTTTATAATTTCTTGAAAGATGATGTCTAGATTATTTTTTATCATGGTTTTCAGGTAGTTCAAAAAATTTTAAATAATCCCCCTTAGATCTACTTTCCAGGTCTGTTGTTTTATCCAATGAAAAATTTCACATTATCTTCTTTCTTTTTTATTCTTTTGGTTTTGTTTTATAATTTTTGATTTTTCTTGAAGTCATTAGTTTCCATTTGCTCCATTCTAATTTTAAGGATTTATTTTCATCAGTAAACTTTTGGACCCCATTTTCCATTTGGACAATTCTGCTTTTCAAGCATTCTTCTCTTCATTGACATTGTGGACCTCTTTTGCCATTTGGGTTAATCTACTTTTAAAGGTATTATTGTCTTTAGCATTTTTTTTGGATATCCTTTAGCAAGCTTTTGACTGTTTTTTTTGTGATTTCCTTGCACCACTCTCATTCCTCTTTCCAATTTTTCCTCCACTTCTCTTATCAGATTTTCAAAACCCTTCCTGAGCTCTTCTATAGCCTGAGACTATTACATATTTTTCTTGAAAGCTTTGGATATAGGAGCTTTGACCTTGTTGTCTTCTTCTGGCTGCATGTCTTGATCTTCCTCATCAGTAAGTGTGTAAGAAAACGTCTTTTCACAAGGAAAATAACTTTCTATATTCTTGCTTTTTTCCCCATTTGCTCATTTTCCCAGCCAATTATTTGACTTTTTAGCTCTTTATTAAGTGCACAGTTACTGCCCCAAGTTTCAAGGGTTTTGTGCAGCTGTTTTCAGAGATATCCCTAGGGACCTGTAAATTTTCAGTTGCTCCAAAGTGTCATGATCAAAAGAGAGGTGGGTACAACCTCTCCTGGCCTGTGCTATAATCTGTGAGCAACCACAAGCAGTCTTTTATGCCCTGGAATGGGGAGGAAGTCCCTCTCCGCGGCCACCACTGGCTTTGCCATGCCAGTGCTCCTCCTCACCACAGGACCACAACCAAGGACTGTGACCCAGATCAGCCTTCAAGTTCTCCCATCATTTGTAGGCCAAGAACTCCAGAAGCAACCATAACTATGGCAGTGGCTGTTGTTTCCCTTGGACTGGGGCTGGGTCTGGGACCGGACCATGCTCCACTCTCACACAAGGGAGAGAGCTTTTCCACTGACCTTTGAAGCTGTCTTCCTGTTTGTGAGTTGAGAAGTCTGGAAACCACAGGAGCTGCCAATGATTCAGTGCTGTGAAGCCTACTCCAGTCCCATCAGCATGCACAGTGTGATAGATCCTTCCTGTAAGCCTTGCAGATTATCTTGGGCTGGAAAGCTGCTTCACTCTGTCATTTTGTGGCTTCTGCTGCTCTAGAATTTGTTTAGAGTCATTTTTACAGGTATTTTGAGGGTTTTTGGAAGAGCTTTCTATTAAACTTTTCCAAAGGACTGACGATGGAAAATGCTTTTCACATCCAGAGAAAGAACTATGGATTTGGAATGTAGAGCCAAGCAGACTCTTTCTCTTTTGTTTTGGTTTCTTTCTCATGGTGTCTCCTATCCATTTGTGTTGGTAAGCAAAATGGGCTCCTTAGCACTTAGTTCAACAGGTGCCCTTGAGGAGTTTGGCTTTTGTTTGCTTTGAGTGATTCAGCTATTTCATTGAATCTTGCTAAGTGCTAAGCCCCAGGCCCAAAGCCCTATTAGGTGTAAAACCTATGTGGGTGTGGATTGATGACTGAGGTGGGGTCCAGGGTAGGGCTGGCTGAAGGAAAGTGTTCACTCCAGAGCCCACCCGGAAGCAGAGCCGACCAGTGTGTGGACCAAGGAGTGCCGAGCAAGGACTTGAGGGCAGTGGTAATCTTCTTACCAGAGAGGGGAAGCATGAATATGATTTGGTTTAATACCATCATGTTTTTCTGTGGCCTCCTGGTTACTCTTGTGAGGCAGACTTATTGGGCCTGGAAGCTTTTGATCAAAATATCAAAATGGGGAGGCTTGTTCGTGGGTCTGCTACTTTGGAGCCTGAGTAAATGCTTTAATTCTTCTGCCTTCTACTCAGAGAATTCCTTATATCCTGTGGTTTTGAACTGTTCAGACATATATATGATTCTCTTTGAAATCATAAATTCTACCTTCTTATTACACCATTATAATTCCTCTACACAACATGACTAATTTGAAAATGTGTTTAATAGGAATGTATGTGCAGGGCCCATAATAGACTGCATGCTGTCTTAGCGAAGGAGTGGGGAAGGAAGTGGAGAAA
The DNA here is from genome assembly GCA_028646595.1 of Phalanger gymnotis. Taxonomy (NCBI): domain Eukaryota; kingdom Metazoa; phylum Chordata; class Mammalia; order Diprotodontia; family Phalangeridae; genus Phalanger; species Phalanger gymnotis. Next base: position 233,766,686 of record CM053624.1, on the reverse strand, counting down.
ATTTAAAACTTATGGAAATGAATGTTGAAAACTGAAAATAAATAACTTAAGTGTTAAAAAAATTAAAGTAATTGTAGACAGCATACAATTTTTGGGAGTCTACTTGCCCAGACAAACCCAGGAACAATATGAACAGAATTAAAAACATTTTTTTTGCACAAAGTCAGATCTAAATAACTGGAATTTTATCAGTTGCTCATGGGTAGGTTGAGCAATAATATATTGCTCAATATAATAATGAAATAATGAAAAACAGAGAGATGGAGCCAAAATGGCAAAATGAATACATGGAGTTACTGGAGCTCTCTTACAAATTCTCTCATATACCTCTAAAAAAGTGAACCTGAGCAGATTTGAGAGAGGTAGAAACCACTAGGAGACTGAATGTGGCAGATTTCCAAGCCAGGGGAGTCCACAGGATTGCCAGGATGGATTTGTGGGTGTGGAGAGTGCCAGGCATGCAAAACTGTACCCAGCCACACCAGAGTGCAGGCAGAAGGGGACCACAGCCAGCATACCCATCTAGGAGAGATTTGAATGTGCAGAACTAAACCACACCAGAGTAGGAGTGGAAGCAGGCCTGGGGTGGATTTGCTAGCTGTGGTGGTGATACACAGGCCTCTCAGCCCAAGAGAGGAATTTGTAGGAGCTAGGTGAGACAGAAGTGCAGAGCCTGTGGCTGCTGCAGCAGAGACTCCTGAGGCTTTTGGGCCACAGTCTAAAGTTGTGAAACTCACCTTCTTGAACTTTGGGGAGCCATGACAACCAGGTAAAATGTAGGTGTTACTATCCCTCTCTTCTTCACCTTGAATGACCCAGAGAATACTGCCCTGGGAAAAACCCTGGAATAGAAGAGCCAGAATTAGAAGTTCAGCTCAGGAGGCTGGGGACATGTGCCATTTTTTTGGTGGCTGAAGGAGTCCAGTGCTAGGTGTCCCAGTAGGCCTTACCTCAGCAGACCAGCTTGAGTTCTTGATCCCCAATGGGGTGAAGCCCAAAAGTGAAAACACCAGTAACTCAGGCATGCCTTTGCATAACCAAGGGAAATGGCAGACACCAGCACAGACAAGGCTGAGACCATCCATGCTATAGCTCAGACCAAGGGGAAGAGGAGACAGAAGCCAGACCACCCCTCTCCCATAACTCATGCTGGGACCCTAGGGAAACTCAGAAATACTTCATTGGGCCGTGACCTTGGCACACACCAGCCAGCTGCAGCTCAACACCAGGTAAGCTGCAGAATTATATAGCCTTTAGCTGACAAAACCTGAGGCCACAGAACACAAAGCCTGTAACCAGCCCCCCAGTTCCCAGCACAATAAGCATGAGTCAGAGCTCCCTGTGCCCCAGAAGCAGAAATTCACTTTAAAAGGCAGGAAAAGGACAACCACCATGATGAAACATTTTGGAAAAAAACAAAAAAATCCATTAATTTTCACTGTGGAGACAGGGAAGATCAAAATACCAGTTCAGAAGAGGATGGCATTGACACTATACCCCTATCCAAAACCTCAAAAGGGAATATGACCTAGTCTCAAGCCCCAAAAGCATTCCTGGAAGAGCTCAAAGAGAATTTTAAAAGCCAAATTAGAGAAGTAAAAAAAAATGGAAAAAATTCACTAATGAGTACAAATTTTTAAAAAGTAAAGTTGGTGTAATGGTTAAGGAGATACAGAACCTCATCAGAGGAAATGACTCCTTGAAGAGTAAAACTTCCCAAATGGAAAAGGAGGTACAGAAGCTCAATGAAGAAAACCATTCATTAAAAATTAGAATTGGGCAAGCAGAAGCTAATGACTCTGAGAAGCATAAAGAATCAGTGAAAGAAAATCTAAAGAATGAAAAAATAGAAGAAAATGTAAAATATCTCATTGGATAAACAACTGCCTGGAAAATAGATCCAGGAGAGATAACCTAGGAATTTTTGGTCTACTGGAAAGGCATGATGAAAAAAAAGTGCCTGGATCGTATCTTCCAAGAAATCAAAGGAAAACTGCCCTAAAGTCTTAGAACCAAAGGGCAAAATAATCTTTGAAAGAATCAACCCTTGATCTCCTGAAAGAGATCCCAAAATGAAAACTCCAAGGAATATTAGAGCCAAAATCTAAAATTATCAAGTCAAAGAGAAAATATTGCTAGCAGCCAGAAGGAAACAATTCAAATATCACGGAACTGCAGTAAGGATCGCACAGGACTTTGCAGCTTCTACATTAAATGATAGGAGGCATTGGAACATGATATGCTGAAATGCAAAGGACCTTAGACATCCAAGGATTAACTACCCAGCAAAACTGAGGATAATTTTTCAGGCAAGGAGGTGGAATGGACATTCAATGAAATAAGGGACTTTCAGACCTTCCTGATGAAAAGGCCAGAGCTCAAAGGAAAATTAGATTTTCAAATATAAAACTCATGAGAGATATTCCTCACCTTGAATGACCCAGAGTATACTGTCCTGGGAAAAACCCTGGAATACAGGAGCCAGAAGTGGGAGTTCAGCTCAGGAGGCTGGGGAGATGTGCCACTCTTGTCATGGCTGAAGGTCACCAGTGCAGGAAGGGAGGTGCCCCAGAAGGCCCAACCTCACAAAAAAGTTAACAGGTTGGGGGGGGACCATATTATTCAAGAAGGGAAAATTGTTTATATCCTTATTTAGGATGATATTATTTTATACATGTTTTATATATATATGTATATATGTTAATCTTGAGAATGGTATAGTTGTTACAGCAATTAAAAGGGATATACATAGACAGAGGTTATGGGTATAAATTAATTGATGTGATAATAAAAAATTATTAAGGGGTGCAAAAGGATTGTTCTGAGACAAGAGGCAAGGAGGAGGTAGAAAAGGTTAAATTATATCACATGAAGAGGCACAAAAACATATTATAGTAGAGAGAAAGAAGGGAGGGAGAAATACAGTGTCTGAGCTTTAGTCTCATTGGATTTGGTGCAAGGAGAGAATAACATACTCAGTTAAGCATACAAATCAAACTTGTCCTACAGGCAGTAGGAGGGAAAAGGGGAAAGAAAGAGGTGTGGTTAGAAGGAAGGGAAGAAGTTGTGAGGAAAATGGGTAATGTAAAGGGGGGCTGATAGAAGGAGGGAAAATTGAAGGAGTCAGTGGTCAAAAGCAAAACACTTTTGAGGAGGGGAAGGGAGAAATAAAAGCATAAACAGGGACGAGGTAATAGGATGGAGAAAAAGATACAGATAGTAATCATAACTGTGGATGTGAATGGGATGAACTCTCCCATGAAACAGAGGTGGGTAGCAGAATGGATTAAAATCCATAATGCTACCATATGTTGTTTACAAGAAGTGCATTTAAAACAGGGGGATACACACAGAGTAAAGGTAAAAGGATGGAGTAGTGTATCCTATGCTTCAGCTAAAGTAAAAAAAAAAAGCATGGGTAGCAATCCTAATCTCAGACAAAGCAAAAGCAAAAATAGATCTAATTAAAAGAGATAAAGAAGGAAAACATATCCTGCTAAAAGGCACCCTAGACAATGAAGTAATATCATTACTTAACATGTGTACCAAGTGATATGCATCCAGATTCTTAGAGGAGAAGTTAAGGAAGTTACAGGAAGAAATAGACAGCAAAACCATGCCAGTGGGGGACATCAACCTCACCCTCTCTGAACTTGAGTAATCTAACTTCAAAATAAACAAGAAAGAAGTTAAGGAGGTGAATAGAATTTTAGAAAAGGCAGATATGATAGACCTTTGGAGAAAACTACATGGGAATAGAAAGGAATATACCTTTCTCTCAGTGATAAATGACACATACACTAAAGTTGACAATGTACTAGGGGATTAAAACCTCACAATCCAGTGCAGAAAGGCAGAAGTAGTCAATGCATCCTTTTCAGATCATGATACAATAAAAATTATTTGTAATAAAGGCCCATGAGAAGATAGACTAAGAATCAATTTGAAGTAAATAATCTATTCCCAAAGAATGAGTGGGTCAAACGACAAATCATGAAACAATCAGTAGCTTCATTCAATAGAATGACAACAATGAGACAACATACCAAAACTTATGGGATGCAGTGAAAGCAGTTCTTAGGGAAAGTTTTATATTTCTGAATGCTTACAGGAATAAAATAGAGAAGATTGAGATCAATGAAGTGAGCATGCAACTGAAAAAGCTAGAAAAAGAACAAATTGGAAATCCCTAATTAAATACCAAATTACAAATACTAAAAACCAAAACAGAGATTAATAAAATTGAAATCAATAAAACTATTGAACTAATAAATAAAACTAAGAGCTGGTTTTATGAAAAAAAAACAATAAAATTGATAAAACATTGGTCAATTTGATTAAAAAATAAAGAAAACCAAATTACCAGTATTAAAAAATGAAAAAGGGTAATTAACCTCCAATGAAGAAGAAACTAAAAGAATAATTAGTAATTATTTTGCCCAATTGTATGTGCATAAATTTGATAATCTTAAGGCAATGGATGAATATACATATAAAAATATAAATTGCCCAGATGAACAGAAGAGGAAGTAAAGTACTTAAATATCCCCATTTCAGCAAAAGAAATTGAATAAGCCATCGATGAATTCCTTAGTAAAAAATCTCCAGGACCAAGTGGATTTACAAGCAAATTTTATCAAACACTTAAAGAGCAATTAATTCCCATACTTTATAGACTAGTTGGGAAATTGGGTGATGAAGGAGTCCTACCAAATAGTTTTTATGACATATATATGGTACTAATTCCAAAACAAGGAAGAGCCAAAATAGAGAAAGAACAATTTCCCTAATGAAGACTGGTGCAAAAATTTTAAATAAAATATTAGCAGAAAGGTTACAGCAACTTATCATCAGAATGATACACTATGACCAGGTAAGAATGCAAGGCTGGTTCAATGGTAGGAAAATTATCAGCATAATTGATCATATCAACAGCAAAACTAGCAGAAACCATATGATTATCTCAATAGATGTAGAAAATGCTTTTGATAAAATACAATACCCATTCCTATAAAAACACCAGAAAGCTTAGAAACAAGTGGAGTCTTCCTTAAACCTAAACATCTACCTAAAACCATCAGTAAGAATTATATATAATAGGGATAAGCTAGATGCATTCCCAATAAGATTGAGGATGAAACAAGGATATCCATTATCAGCCCTATTATTAAATTTGGTACTAGAATTGTTAGCTTTAGCAATAAGAAAAGAAAAATAATTAAAGGAATTAAAATAGGCAAAAAAGAAACTAAGTTATCACTCCTTGAAGATTATTTACTTAGCGAATCCTAGAGAATCAAGTAAAAAACTGCTTGAAATAATAAATAACTTTAGCAAAGTTGCAAGATATAAAGTAAAACCCACAAAAACCTGCAGCATTTTCCTATCTAATACTGACAAAACCCAATAACAAGAGATAGAAAGAGAAATTCCATTTAAAGTTATTGTAGACACTATAAAATATTTGGGAGTCTACCTGCCAAGACAAACCCAGGAACTACATGAACAAAATTACAAAATATTTCTCACACAAATTAAGTCAGATCTAAATAAAGGGAAAAAAAACATAACTTGCTCATGGTTAGGGGGAGTTAATATAATAAAAATGACAATTTTTCCTTGACTAATCTACTTAATTAGTGCCATACCAATCAAACTACCAAAAAGTTATTTTATAGAGCTAGATGAAAATGATAATAAAATTCATCTGAAAGAACAAATGATACAGAATATCAAGAGAATTAATGAATAGAAATGTTAGTGAAGGAGCCCTAGCCATACCAGATATTAAACTGTATTATAAAGCAGCAATCATCAAAACTACTTGGGACTGGTGAAGAAATAGAGTGGTGGATCAGTGGAATAGTTTAGGAACACAAGACACAGTAGTCAATGAATATAGTAATTTATTCTTTGATAAACCCAAAGAGTCCAGCTTCTGGTATAATGACTCACTATTTCACAAAAACTGCTGGGGAAACTGGAAAATCAAGTGGCAGAAACTAGGTATAGATCAATATCTTACTCCATATACCAAAATAAATTCAAAATGAGTTCATGACTTAGATATAAAGGCTAATGCTATAAGCAATTTGGGAAAGAAGGGAATAGTTTATCTGTCAGACTTATGGAGAAGGGAAGAATTTATAACTAAAGAAGAGATAGGGAGCATTGCAAAATTCAAAATGGATAATTTTGATTATGTTAAATTGAGAAGTTTTTGTACAAATGAAGCCAATGCAACCAAGATTAGGAGGGAAGCAGAAAATTGGGAAAGAATTTTTACAACCAGTGTCTCTGACAATGGCCTCATCTCTAAAATGTATTGGGAACTGAGTCAAATTTATAAGAATACAAGTCATTTCCCAATTGATAAATGACAAATATATGAACAGGCAGTTTCCACAGGGAGAAATTAAAGACATTTATAGTCATATCAAAAAAATTCTCTAAATGACTATTGTTTAGAGAAATGCAAATCAAAACAACTCTCAGGTACCACATCTTTCCTATCAGATTGGCTAACATGTCAAAACAGGAAAACAATAAATGCTGGAGAAGATGTGGGGAAATTAGAACACTTTTGCATTGTTGGTGGAGTTGTGAACTGATCTGACCACTCTGGAGAGCCATTTGGAACTATGCCCAAAGGACTATAAAATTGGGCATATTCTTTGACTCAATAATACCACTTCTAGGCCTGTATCCCAAAGAGATCACAGAAGTAGGAAACGGACTCATATGTACAAAAATATTTATAGCAGCTCTTCTTGTGGTGGCAAAGAATTGGAAATCAAGGGGATGCCCATCAATTGGGGAATAAGTAAACACATTGTGGTACATGAATGTAATGGAATACTACTGTGCTATAAGAAATGAGAAGCAGATGGATTTCATAAGAACCTGGAGAGGCTTATATGATCTGATGATGAGTGAAGGGAACAGAACCAGGAGAACATTGTCCAGAACCACAGACACATTGCTTCTGTGATGACTTATTTTTGATAGATTTGGCTCCTGTAAGCAATGCAAGGTCCTAAGTCAGCTTCCAAAGACTCATGACTGAAAAGGCAACATTCACATCCAGAGAAAGAATTATGAAATCTGAATGCAAATTGAAGCACATGTTTGCTACCTCTATTTATTTTATTTTTTGTTTTGTTTCTTCTTTCTCATGGTTCATTTCATTGGTTATAATTCTTCTTTACAACTAGGTTGTTGGAAAGTGAGTTTGATTTCAAAGTATATATAGAACCTATATTGGATTACATGCCATCTTGGGAGTGTAGGGGGGAAGAGAAGGTTAGGAGAAAATTTGGAACTAAAAAACTTGTGGAACTGAATGTTGTAAACTAAAAAAAATAATTAATTAAAAATAATAAAAATCAGAATTCTACCTAAATTAATTTACTCACTCGGTGCCATACTAATCAAACTACCTTAATTATTTTATAGAGCTAGAAAAAAGTAATTACAAAATTCATCTGGAAAAACAAAATGTCTAGATTATCAAAGGAAATAATGAAAAGAAATGCAAGGAAGGTGGTCTAGCCATACCAGATCTAAAACTGTATTATAAAGCAGCAATCATTAAAACTACTTCATACCTGCTAAGAAAAAGAGTGGTGGATCAGTGGAATATGTTAGTACACAAGACACAGTAGTCAATGACTATAGTAATCTACTGTTTGGTAAATCCAAAGACTCCTCCTTCAGTGATAAGAGCTCATTATTTAACAAAAACTGTTTGTAAAAGTGGAAAACAGTATGTCAGAAACTAGGCATAGAGCAACATCTCACAATGTCTACCAAGTTCAAAATGGGTACATGATTTAGACATAAAGGGTGATACTATAAGCAAATTAGGTGAGCAAGGAATAGTTTCCCCATCAGATCTATGCAGAACAGAAGAATTTATGACCAAACAAGAGATAGAGAATATTGTGAAATGCAAAAGGGATAATTTTGGTTACATTAAATTGAAAAGATTTTGCACAAACAATTCTAATGCAACCAAGATTAGAAGGGAAGTTGAAAGCTGGGAAACAATTTTTAAGCCATTGTCTCTGATAAAGGCCTCATTTCTAAAATGTTTAATGAGGTATGTCAAATTAATAAGAATACAACTCATTTCACAATTGATAAAATATTCAAAGTGAAGCAATTTTCAGATGAAGAAATTAAAGCTAACTCTAGCCACTTGAAAAATGCTTTGAATCACTATTGATTAGAGAAATGCAAATTGAAACAACTCTCAGGTGCCATCTAAGATGACAAAACAGGAAAATGATAAATGTTGGAGAAGATGTGGAAAAATTGGAACACTTATGCATTCCTGGTGGAGTTGTGAACTGATCCAACCATTCTAAAGAGAAATTTTGAACTATGTCCAAAAGACTATAAAAATGTGCATACCCTTTGACCCAGCAAAACTCCTCAGTCTGTATACCAAAGAGATCATAAAAATGGCCAAAGTACTCACATGTATAAAAATATTTATAGAAGCTTTTTTTGTGGTGGCCAAGAATTTGAAATTGAGGGGATGTCCATCATCTGGGGAATGGCTGTACAAGTTGTGGTATATGAAAGGAATGGAACGGAATACTATTGTTCCATAAGAAATACTGAGCAGGCCGACTTCAGAAAAACCTGGAAACATTTACATGAACTGACACTGAGTGAAGTGACCAGAACTGGGAGAGCATTGTACACAATAACTGTAACATTGTGAGATGACCAACTCTGATAGACTTAACTCCTCTCAGCAACACAAGTATCTAAGACAATTCCAAAAGACCCATGATGCAAAATGTTATCCACATCCAGAGAAAGAACTATGGAGTCTGAATGTCTGAATGCAGATAGTAGCATACTATTTTCTCTCTCTCTCTCTCTCTCTCTCTCTCTCTCTCTCTCTCTCTCTCTCTCTCTCTCTCTGTCTGTCTCCTTTGGTTACAATTCTTCTTTACAGCATAACTAATGTGGAAATATGTTCAATTAAAAGAATAGAAGCTCAGTCTCTGTTTATAGTTTATTGACCATAAAAATAGTACTCGACTTGGCAAAAATAAAAAGAAAACTGCAGATTAAAAGCTAGTCTTACACAAGTTTTATCTCATGAAGGTCATTGCATTGTAATGCCTTTGGTTCATTCTCTAAAGTCACACTGGACTAGCAAATTAGATTTCTAGGTTAGATAATATTACAGGATATTTCAGTACAGTTTTAAGAAAAAGACCACTGTCTTCCCAAATTGTTTTGGGGGTGTGTTGGCAAGCAAAATGGTCTTTGTTTTCTTTGAGTAACTCAGTGTATTTCACTGAGCCCTGCTAGGCCCAGAGCCCTATTGGGTGTGGAACCTATGTGGGTGTGGATTGATGACTGAGGTGGGGCCCAGGGTGGGACTGGCTGGGGGGAGGTGTTGACTCCAGAGCCGACCAGGAAGTTGAGCCGATCAGTGTGTGGAACAAGGAGTGTCGAGCAAGGATTTGAGGACAGTGGGTAATCTTCTTACCAGAGAGGGGAAGCATGAATATGATTTGGTTTAATATCATCATGTTTTTCTGTGGCCTCCTGGTTACTCTTGTGAGGTGGCCTTATTGAGCCTGGAAGCTTTTGATCAAAATATCAAAATGGGGAGGATGTTTTGTGGGTCTGTTACTTTGGAACCTGAATCAATGCTTTAATTCTTCTGCCTTCCACTCAGAGAATTCCTTATATCCTGCGGTTTTGAACTGTTCAGACATATATATGATTCTCTTTGAAATCATAAATTCAGGGGGATTATATTATACCTACTCTTCTTTCTATACCTTCTTAGTCCATATCCATTTTCCCCTTTATGAAATCTTTTGATGGACCTCTGATGTGTTGGTTGCACTCTAAGGGGAAGGTTGGTAAAGAGTGCGGTTTAACCCACCTTAGTCATTCAAGATTTATTAAGGCGTATAATCATAGTGAAGGATTTTTCCAAGGATCCTTTTCTCAACAGCATCAAGCAAGACATAAAATGTTTGCCAAAGGTGCTTGAAAGTGTCTTGAAGGATGTTTTGCAGAGTCCAAATTAAAGGGGAATTCTCTTTAAGAATCCTCAATGATCCAATAGGAGTTTATGGAGAACTCTAACTCACAACACTTAGCACTGTGCCTGACATATAAAGAACACTTAATAAGTGTTTACTGAATGACAGATCAATGAATCAATTCACCAATTAACAAGCACATATTAAGCACTGACTACGTGCCAGTCACTTCACTAGTGTCTGGTTGGTGAAGTTCTATAGATACCTCAGTTTGTGTATGACATTATCTTGATTGGAACAAACCCCCAATGAGCTCCATAGTCATTTTGAAGAGATTAGCTTATATCACATATAAAATAATCCTAAATGAACTAAGAATGCACGTACACTCTCTTTCTCTTCAAGGGATATAAAAATGACAACAATAACAACATACTAATAATAAGGATGATGGTGTTGAAGCTTATTGAATCAGTTCATTACCATGTGTGTTCAGAATAGGCACCCTACTTGAGCAGTGAGCTGTGCCCAAAATTGGATATGAACAAGAGAACTGTCCTGGTCTTATTTGGTAAATTTTTTGGTGTTATCAGTGGTCCCGAAACTACTCTATGACACCAAAGTATATCTTTTGAATACCAGTAGTCTTTCACAGATGATATATGTATAGAATACCATTTCAAAGAAGAATCAAAATTGTAAGTCACCAACTCTAAGAACAATGGAGAAACACAAAGTGGTTATACTTAGCTTGCGCATAACACCAACAAGGATTGGTGGATATGAATAGAATAATAGATAATATCAAGGATGACAGGAAAATGATATGGATCATTTTCTCAACAAGAACAATGAACACCAGATGAACAGGTTGAGAATTATACTGCTATCCATAAAATGCTTTCTAAAATTCAGAGGAGTTAGATTTCTATGAAGAACTTCTGAAAGTGTATGAGCAAGAATTACCTAAGATGAAAAAAATATGGATGTGTTGTTCCTTTCTTGGTAGAAGAAGTACCCAGAACAATAAGCTCAGACTTCCTACCAGGTAAAGAGTACTGAACACTGGACCTAAAATTGAATTCCAGCTCTGTCACTAACTACATATATCAATTTGGGCAAACATTTAACCTCTCTAGGCTTCAGTTTCTGCATTTATAAGATGACAGAGTTGAATTAGGTTACCTCTAAAGCCTCTTGTATCTCTCTATATATCAATCCTGTCATTCATCATAACCTTGAATAAACTATGCTTATGTCTTTTAATGAAAATTAAATCATATCACTGCTTCCTATTTTGAAAAACCATAAATAATAATAATCGATATTAAATAGAGCTCTAAAGGCTACAAAGTACATCATCACCATAATTTGCTGAGGTGGGAAGAATATAAGTATTATTGCCATTTTATAGATAAGAAAACTGAGCCAGAGAAATTGTCCCATGGGGATATAGCTATAGTAAGTTTCAGAACTGGCTTTGCAATCCAAAATCATCTGACTCCAGGATATCATGGTGTAGTGAATGGATAAGGTGAACGAAGGTCGGAATCATGCCTCTAATTCTTAACTGGTGTGAACATGGATGTATTACGTAATGATTGTAAATCTCACTTTCTTAACCTGTAAAATAGGAAGAGGATAACAATAACATCTACCTCACAAGACTATTGAGATCATTGAAGGATATATGTAGCGTACTTTACCAATCTTAAAGGGCTAAATAAATATAAAAAATTATTAGTCAGTCAGTCAATAAGAATTTTTAAGTGCCTACCATGTGCCAAGCATTCTGTTAAGAACTGGGAATACAAATGAAGGGAAAAATATTCTCTACTCTCAAGGGGCTCTACAGTCTATTGAGGAGATAACAACTATGTACGAATAAACTATATACAGGACAAATTGGAAATCATTAATAATAATAACTAATAGCTACATACAGGATAAATTGGAAATAAATAATTCCAATAATGATTGGAAATAATTCTAATTAGCAGTAGAATCAAGGCAGATCAAGAAAGCTTTCCAGTGGAAGGTAAAATTTTATCTGAGCCTTGAAGGAAGCCAGGGAGGTCAGAAAGTAGAGATGAGGTGGGGCATTCCAGGCATGAGTGTTCCAGTGAAAATATTCCAGGTCCAAGTCACAAAGTTTTTTAGGTTGCTCAAACCTCCTGTCATCACATCCATCTGGTTGCACACACTGCTGTGTATGCGCGTTGTTCTGCCTGAAGGGCAAGTCACCCACTAATGGGGACATCCAGAAAGTTTACCACAAGCTCTCCCTCAACATACTGTCATTCCTGTATTATTCTTTTCAATATTAATAACACAAAGAACAATTTCCAAATAGCAAAGAAAATGCCATTAACTTTCTTACTTTTATTTGTTGACTTCCTATTGTTTGCAAAGCAATATTCAAACAATTTGACTTTTGAAAAGTCAAAACAAAAGTCAAACAATATTCAAACAAATTCAGAACAAATTCTCTGTGGGAACAACCTTATGTGAAGTAGGAAGTGCAGATATTATCACCATTTTTTTCAGATGGGAAAACAGTCTTAGAGGAGTTAAGAGATTTGCCCAAGGTTGTGTAGCTGGTAACAAAGAAGAAATTGAACCCAGATCTCCTGACACTAAGTCAAGAGAGTATTCAATTATATTCCACCTATCCTTCTACACACAGCTTTGAATAAAAGAAATTACCTTTCTGCTGCTGCTATTGAGATAGAAAAATTCCTCTTTGTATAAATTGTAAAGGCATTCTTCTTCCCATCTCCCTGCCAATACTTTTTCTTATGTTCCATTTAGTCCAAATGTAAAGAGCAAGCCTTTATTTACTCTATTTTCTGGAACAGACCTTGGCTTATAAAATGTAAAATCCAGACCCAAAGTAATTCGAACAAGTCAGTTTGTATAATGTGAGGCTTTTTTATTCGGGGGGGAGGGGTGGAGTGTCTTTTTTCTTATAGGTGTTCTATAAAATATGGCTTTTGGTTTCCCCCTGAATTTAAGTTAACTGTGCACAATGGAAACTTAACATAAGCCAGCAAGCTTAGAAAAGTTTCTTTTGACAGGAAATTTTTGAAGTCCACTAATTAAAATGGCAATTAGAGTATTTGTATATATGGAAGAACCATAGTATATTTATTTCAGGCTCTATTTTAGTTCATCTTACAGGCTATTGACAGAGACTTGAGGGTGATGCCAAATGTAGTGGCATAGACAAGGAGAAAGACCCAAACCAGACATGAATATTTATTGACAATCAGTAAGCAAAAGAGCTAGTCTGTTGTTTGTCTTTCTACTGGCCTGGATATTTGCTTCCTATTAATCTTTTAGGATGCATTCTTCCTTTGTTGAATCCATTATTAAACAGATTGCAGACACTCTGCTAGCATTGTTTGCTCTTCTTCAAGCTAGTAGTGAAGAAACGGGTTAGATGTAGCTAAAATAAGCTATATTAATTTTCTTGTTTAGTCTAGCCTCAAAGTGAAGCAAAACATCTTTTGAGTAATACAGTTTTTGATCACTGAAATGTAGATCTTAATTTTATTTCCTAAAGAATGATCTCATTAATTCACTTAAGCCTCCTGAAGAGTAAGAATATTAAGAACTACAACTACATGGCAATTACACATTGCAATCAAAAGATTGTCTTTATTGCCAATGTTTCTCAGCATCCCCTTTTCCCTTCTACCCTGACCCCTCAAAAATATGCATCATATTCCTTTGAAAGCTGGTGCATATTTAACTAAAACCTTAGAAATACCATCTTTCTGGACATAAAACTTTGTCTATATACATTTTAAAAATTAAAGCAGGGTGTTATAAACATTTGATTTTGTCACGGATCCCTTTGGCAATCTGGTGAAGCTTATGGATTCCTTCTCAGAAAGCTGTTTTTGAATAATTGAAAGAAATGCAAAATTTCCATTAGAAGAGAATGAAAATAAAGATGTAACCCTCCATTCAAGTTCATTAACCCATGAAATATATCTGTGAACCCCTTGGGAGTTCATGGACTCTTGGTTTAGAACACCTGACATAAGATAAACACTGTGGTCTAGAAGGAGACAGCAAAGTATGGCCTAGGAAATAAATGTAGCCTTTCTGACTATTTTTTGTACATCAGAGATCTAAGAATGCCGCTATTTAAATTTTTTTAAATCAAGTTTTATTGTATTTACAAGGGCAAAAAATATTCTTATCTCACTGTAAGAAAATAAGCTTGGGCTGTATTTGGCTCTCGGGCTGTAGTTTCCTGACCTCTGGTAGTTGAGGGAGCATTGGATTTAGAAACCTGGAATCAAATACTAGTGTTGAGACCTGAGTGATCCAAAGCAAGTTATTTGAAATATAGGGTCGCAATGTCCTAAACATAAAATAAAAGGCTCATAGGAGCATATACTTAGAGTTGAAAAGGACCTTAGACATCAGTTAGTCCAATAGTTTCTAAAGTCCCTGATATATGATATTACTTTGTATAGATCAGTCATTCCATTTTGTTTTCTCTTTTCTATGGAAGAAAAGAGTGTAAACCTGTTCATAAAACAGAGTGAGACAAAGACTAGGGTTCCCAAAGTGAAAGTAAGTAATATTGATGATAATGAAAATCTCCACTTTGTGGAAATACTATCAAATCATTTTCACTTTTTATGCTGAACTTCATCAGAAAGATAAGAAGGAAATAATTGTAGTAGATACTTATGCAGGGCTTCTCAGGTTTGCTCAGTACATGATCTGATTAGAACCTCACAACAACCTTTACAATAACAGTGAAATAGATGACAAAAATGGAGGCAGAGCCAAGATGGTGGCTGGAAAGCAGGGACTTTCTTAAACTCCCCCGACCCCAAATCACTCCACATACCTGTAAAAATGGCTCTGAACAAATTCTAGAGCTGCAGAACTCACAAAATAGAGAGAAGCAGGTTTCCAACCCAGGACAGCCTGGTGGTTTCTAGGAAAGGTCTATCACATGGTGCTGGGAGCAGAGTGCAGCCCAGCAAGGGCCACACCAGGACAGGGCAGACTGGGAGTTGCCCCGGGGCAGGCCTTAGGGCCATGAACCACCGCGCCATGGCAGTTACCAGACTTCTCACCCCACAAATGCCAAAGACCACAGAGCAGGTTAGTAAGAAAATGCTAGATATGGCCAGGCATCGAAAACACACCCAGATTCAGTCTCAGACTCTGGATTCCTTCTTTGGTGACAAAGAAGACCAAAACATACAGTCAGATGAAGTAAACAAAGTCATAGAGCCTACAACAAAAACCTCCAGGAAAAACATGAACTG
>CM053624.1:233710711-233750864 GCA_028646595.1 Phalanger gymnotis | reverse complement strand
ACCTTACCCAGAGACCATTCAGGCTGTCCTGGGCTGGGGCCCTGCTTCCCTCTGCCACTTTGTGGGTTCTGCAGCTCTAGAATTGGTTCAGAGCCATTGTTCTATATGTTTTCGGAGGGACTTGGTGGGGAGCTCACGCCAGTCACTGCTTCCCAGCCGCCATCTTGGCTCCGCCCCCCTCAAATTGTTTCTTTCTGTCTGCTTGTAGTATTTTCTCCTTCACCTGGAAACTCTGGAACTTGGCGACAATATTCCTAGGAGATTTCTTTTTGGGATCTATTTGAGGAGGGGATCTGTGGATACTTTCAATTTCTCTTTTGCCCTGTGGCTCTAGAATATCAGGGCAGTTCTCCTTGAAAATTTCTTGAAAGATGGTGTCTAGGCTCTTTTTTTGATCAAGGCTTTCAGGTAGTGCAATAATTTTTAAATTATCTCTCCTGGATCTATTTTCCAGGTCAGTGGTTTTTCCAATGAGATATTTCGCGTTGCCTTCCAGCTTTTTCATTCCTTTGGTTCTGTTTTATAATATCTTGATTTCTCGTCAATCGCTAGCTTCCACTTGCTCCAATGTAATTTTCAAGCCAGTATTTTCTTTGGTGGTCTTTTGGACCTCCTTTTCCATTTGGCTAATTCTGGCTTTCAAGGCATTATTTTCCTCATTGGCTTTTTGGAGCTTTTTTTTTTTTTGCCATTTGAGTTAGTCTATTTTTTTAAAGTGTTGTTTTCTTTACTATATTTTTCAGTATTTTTTTGGCTCTCCTTTAGCAAGTCAGTGAATTGTTTTTCATGGTTTTCTCTCATCCTTCTCATTTCTCTTCCCAATTTTTCCTCTACTTCTGTAACTTGCTTTTCTAAATCCTTTTTGAGCTCTTCCATGGCCTGAGACCAGTTCATGTTTTTCTTGGAGGTTTTTGTTGTAGGCTCTATGACTGTGTCGACTTCTTCTGACTATATGTTTTGGTCTTGTTTGTCACCAAAGAAGGATTCCAGAGTCTGAGACTGAATCTGGGTGTGTTTTCGTCGCCTGGCCATGTTCCCACCCAACTTACTTGATCCTTGAGTTTTTCAGTGTGGTATGACTGCTTGTAGACTAAAGAGTTCTATGTTCCACCCTTGGATGGATGCACTGCCACACCAGCACTCCTTCCCCAAGAACCCCCTACCCAGATTGGACTTAGATCTTCAGCAGGCTCTTCACTCCTGCTCTGATCAGCCACTTAATTCCTCTCACCAGGTAGACCTAGGGCCAGAAGCTACTGCAGCTGTAGTTCTGTAGCTGCCCCACCTCCGCTGCCCCAGGGGTGGTAGCTGAACCACAAACTCCCTGTCCCCAGCAGCTTTTCCCACTAACCTTCTCTGTTATCTTTGCTGTTTGTGGGTTGAGAGGTCTGGTAAATGCCACAGCTCACTGATTCATGGTGCTAGGGCACACTCCGCCCGGCTCCCGGTCTGGTCGGTCCGCACTGCCTACACTGGGCTTTGCTTGGCTCCGCTCCGCTCCCCTCAGCTCCCAGCTCTGTGCGGGATAGACCTTACCCAGAGACCATCCAGGCTGTCCTGGGCTGGAGCCCTGTTTCCCTTTGCCACTTTGTGGGTTCTGCAGTTCTAGAATTGGTTCAGAGCCATTTTTTATAGGTTTTTGGAGGGACTAGGTGGGGAGCTCATGATAGTCCCTGCTTTCCAGCCACCATCTTGGCTCAACTGTCACTTCTTACAAGGTAAAAGGGATGCATCACTGTTCTGAGGTGATTGGGCTAAAATCTCTGTGTCTAAACCTTAAAGCCTGGATGATCCCTTTGTGCCTGTGTCCACTGTGGAGTGATGATATCACTAAGTAAGAATTCTACATATTTATCTTCTATGTAATTTTATGCATTTTACGTTGTGTGATGCTTCTCTTTCCTTATCGAATGGATCAAATTTAAGCTACTTTAAATTTGTCAAATATTTTATGTTTCTGGTTTGTGGAAAACAGTTCTTTCATCATTTTTGCAATCACATGATCCATTTGGCTATATTAGGGTATATACTGCCAAAGATTGTGGATTTGCATGGAAATCTTGGGACTTAATATTTCTAAGAGGTCAGAGATAAATGAAAAGGATTTCAAGGGTTGACTTTGTGATATCTGACCTTGAGTCTTATTCTAGCCACTTCAGCCCTACCAGAGCTCTGAGTAAAAGTTAGGTCAAGGTTCAGCCATTGTAGTTATTGTCCCCACCCTCAAGCCTTCCTTCTATAGTTATCCTGTAACTTGCTAGAGTAGAGGTGGAAGAAAGGGAGTGACAAATAGACATGAATTTGGAGTCAGAACACTAGGATTTTAATTCTGGATCTTCTTATTACTTTTATTCTTGCTTTGGGAATTTTTTTTTTACCTCCTTGGACATCAGTTTCAGCATCTGTAAAATGAGGAATTTTAACTAGATAATCTCCAATATCACTTCAAACTCTAAATTCTATGGTCCTGTGACATATCAGAAAACATGAAAACAGTCACTAAAAATAGAGTGTTTGAAAAGAGAGTAATAACAATCCTGTCTTGGGAATTATGTTAGGGGATCTGGGGACTTTTAAGTACAGAGACTCTTTTCTGGCCTTGCTGTTCAGGATTCAACATATTTACAAAGTCAAGGAAGTGATGGAGAAGTGCAGGCAAGATCAGCCAATGCTGGGTCTTTGAGAACATTGTCTCTCAGCCACTCCTCTGCCTTAAAGCTACCCCTATGCCAGAGTAGAGGGACTTTGGTTGTTCCAGAATGGGACGCTTACGACAATAGGAAAGAAATTCCACTAATGGTCCATCCCAATTTAATACACTGAATTGTGTTACTGGAAAGCCTTGTATATGTAAGGCTTTCTCTCTCTCTCTCTCTCTCTCTCTCTCTCTCTCTCTCTTTTTCTTCGTACCTATCTATCTATATCTGTCTATCTCTCCCTCTGTATGTATATATATATATGTATATATATACATATACATATATGCATGTATGTAGTATGTATGCATATGGCACTATAAGATTTCAAAGAACAAAGAAAAAAACCTAAGATTTGTTCATTTTTCTTCACTTCATTGAAATATTGAAGAATTGAAGAAAAGAGAACACATTCTAGGCTTTGCTTTGCCCTTGGGATGTTTGAAAGCTTGAAGAGTTAACTTATGTAAAACACTTTGCAAACTTTAAAGTGCAATATAAATGCTAGCTATTACTGTGGTTATATAAATATGAGGAATCACCATTTTAAGAGTGATTTTTACTTTAGCAAATTCTAAAAATATGAATTTTTTCATTTGAAAACATGAGTCCATAAGTAGACTATGGAGAGCTCTCTAAGAAGGATGCCAATCTGAATATTTTTCTCTTGAGAAGAACTCAACACCTAGTCATGTCTCCTTCTGGACTCTCCTTTTGCTCAGGAAGTCAATTCAATGGATGGGATCCCTGTGCCTCCAAAAAGTCACTCAGCACTTTTATTATTTTCGATTATTAGAATAATTCAAATTAGATTTGTAGTTCATGAAAATAATCATTTCCAATCCTTCACCACCACAAACAGAGGGATTGGTATGTCACAAAGCCTATAAGATATGAGAATGGCGTATTTGGATTGATCTTTAGTGTGACGGTAATGAGACCATTTTTTGTGAAGTGAGTATTTTGGCATCTTCTCTTCTGGTCTGTCATTATGTATGTTGCATTTTGAGTCAGGTGGAAAGCAAACAAAAACCAAACAAACATGGTCCATGAAAGAGCTCTGTGTCTACATTTGAGTTCTGACTCTGCTCCTGACTTCATCTCTGTGTGACCATAAGTGATTTCAACTTCTCTATACTTCTGGCTCCTCATAGAGGGAGGTCTGGTACTCATAAATGTAAATATAAAGTAAAATGAAGTAACTAATACCTAACATTCCTCAAACTCTAAATCTCATGATCCTTATAGCAACAGCAGAAATAAACACTTAGATTACTCTGTAAGGTGTGTCAAGCACTGCATATCTAGTGTATTACTTGATCCTCACAAAAATTCTGGAAGGTAGATGTAGCTTTTTCAGATATAGGAAAACTTAGGCTGAATGAGATTAAGTGACTTTCTCAGTGTCACACAGTTAGTATCTGAGGTTGAATTAAACCTCAATTCTTTTTGACTCCAATTCCAGGAGTCTATCTATTACAATTCCTAGCTGGCAGATTGTCTGAATAAAATTAGTTCCATTCTATTTTAGTAATTCCTCTTTATCTCCAAAGGATCTTACCTAGCTTGATCATTAATTTTTTGTTTACCATTACACATGGTTTCAAATGACTTTTGGTCATTTCCAAAATTCACATCTATCTGAAATGATAGTGATTTTCTATTATTAGCATATTAAAAAAAAGAATATACTATATTATCTGGAGCCAGTTTCATTTGGAAAATACAAGTTCCATGTGTTATACTGGATCTGTTTGAAGAGGATATACAAATATGACATTATTATTAGAAACAAATATTCATTAATTTTGCCTATCTGCTATGTGAAAATTCTGATGTTTTGGGGATACAAAGAGCTTTATAACATTATTATTATTATAATATTTACATAGTGCTCCTCTGTGCCAAGGACTGTGATAAACATTTTATAATTATAATCTCCTCTGACCCTTACAACAAACCTGTGAAGGAGATGCTATTATTAGTCTCATTTTATAGATAAGGAAACTGAGGCAAATAGAAATTAAGTTACCTGTCCAGTTTCACACAGCTATTAAGTGTCTGGGAGCAGATTTGAACTTAGCTCTTCATGACTCCATGTCCAATGCTCTATCTACTGTCAGACAGGGAGACTGTAGTAGGGAGAAAATGATATTTATATAAAAGTATAAGAGACAATAGAAAATGACATACGCAGTGTTCCAAATAAATCTGGCAGCATCCTGTTCAGGGTATGCCTCTTCCACCATAGAGAAGTAAGGACAGGTGGGAAGAAATAGCCCAAGACTAATGGGTTGATGAATGTAATAACCTCTTGCCCTTGCTAAAGGAACTTTGTCTATTTTTGTGTGTATTCTAATCTAGTTTACTGAAGACTGACATGCTCAAAACAAGTGCCTAAGGTTTATTGGTTCATTTCAAAAGACATCAACTCACTTTGCCTTCTTAACTATGCCATAGTGCTTCTGCTAACTACTGCATCCTTTTTATGTGATTTACTGATGATTTTTATTTTATGAATACATTCTGTAGAATTAGATTTAAAGAATGAGTAATAACAATTTTATTCCTTCATATCTATAATTGGACAAATATAGGCAGATAATAAGATCATGGTTCTTATAGGAGCGCAGATCAGGGCAGCAGTCAGAGGAAACTGGGGAAAACTTCTTGAAGAGGTGGATCCTTAAAGTGGATCTTAAATGTACTCAGAAATATACTCTGTTATGGCATTCAAAATTGCGTGAATGAGTTCATTGGAATAGATTAAACACCTTTTATTGCTGGCTTTTGATCTGTTGATTTGTCTTTCATTTCTCTGCTTTGTCTCTATATGACTCGGTTAGAATGGAACATTGCTTATTCCATTTCAACCGACCTGAGAGAAATAGTTAAAGTGGATTAAGTTGTACAGAAGCAAACTGGGGAACCTCAATAATAAGTTAATGCAGCACTCCAAGTGTGAGAAATTATCTATGTCGCTTCATTCCAATACTTTAGAATGCCATTTCAGACCTTTAACTTGTCCTGTCAGTGAGAAAAGGCAACATCATTCTAGTGGGGATTCATATATTAGTTCATATTTATACATTTAGCTTGGAGCTTTACCCAGTCCATTCTGGTGAACCTTGGGCTCATTTAGTGTTGCTCCTCTGCTCATTAAGTGTCCTTAGATGTTATTGTGTCCATAGGAGAATTTCCTTTGTGTTATTCTACATTGAGGGTTATTTATAGCCATTATTACATGCTTTGTTGCTTTACACACATATGAATGATATACGAATTCTTCTGATCCAACTCCATATATGTATATGCACATACACATGTGTGTATTTTTGAGTATTTTCCCCCTTCTTTCTCCCAAAGCAATGAATTCTTTAAAGGAAATGAAAATAAAAATTTTATAGAGTGTAGGACAGAGCAAATGCTCATCAAAGTCTCATCTGACAATTCTCTTTCAAGGGCCTGTCCACAGATTGAAGATTCACTCTGCTGCAATTTGCATCCTTGGCCCTATAAATGTTTTATGACCTCCCTCTATGAGCATTCACAGACAGAAGGAGGTAATGCAAAATTGATCTCTATATTAAAACTGCTGAGCCAAGCGGGTCTCCTTTTGGAATTACACTGATTACACGTGTGTGATTCAACAGGCCTTCCTGAAATAACACTGTATTGAAGATGCTCATTAGCCGCATTTTTATTCTTAGGATCCTTGTCTTACTTCTCCCTATTCCATCCAATAAACATACTTTCATGTTCACACTTTTCCTGCCTGCTTTCTTACTTATCTCTCAATTTGTCTTCAGAAGTTCAGAAATACAAACAATTTCACATTTTCAGGAAAGGATATGCTTTGTGATCTGTCTAACCACTGTCCTTTATTATCCTTCAAGTCATGTGAAATGTACTTACAATTTTTATGATTATTGGTAATATATTGGTTATACTTTAGTAGGTGTGTCCACCATAGGTTTCCTCTTTCTAATTTGGAACAATATGAATATTGTGTATACCCTATTTACCAAAATATACCACCACTTTTTCCATACTAGACTTTCTATAAAATCGATTATATTATAAAAATATATTCGATATGATATTGAAAGATTAGTTACTTTAATTTCAAGTAAATGTCATTAATAAGGTTCCTTGCCCATATGTTTGGAGATCAAAGAATTTCTCAAGGTTTTCCTTCTGAAAAGTTTTAGCAGTCCTCATTGACTCATTAGAATATTTTATTTCTTTGGCATGACTAAAGCTATTTTTTAACATAGTTGTGTAAAAGACAGAAAGATAGGCACACAAAGAGGAGGATAATACTACTACTAATAACATGACAATGATGATGGAGGAAGCAGAAGAAGAGAAGAAGGAGGAGGAGGTATATGAGGCAGATGAGGAGAAAAGGAGAAGAGAAGGAATAAAAGTAGTGAAAAGAGAATCATCCTTGAAACCAGGAAGGTCTGGATTCAAGTCCTGTCTTTGACACACTGACTATATGACCCTGAGCAAATCACTTCTAGATGCTCTAGGGACACTATGAAATCCAAGTTGCAGAGATGCTGCCTATCTGCATTGGTAAAGGAAATTTCTTCATTAGACTTCCCATGAATGTATGAATTTATAGTATCATTTCCTATAAGAGAGACAAAGACAGAGAACACACACAAACAGGGAAACAAAAAAGGGGGAAAGAGAAAGAAAGAGAAAGAGAGAGACTGAGAGAGACAGAGAGAGAGAGACAGAGACAGAGATACAGAGACAGAGAGACAGACAGAGACAGAGAGATAGACAGAGACAGAGAAACAGAGGGAGAGGGAGAGACAGAGACAGAGACAGATACACAGAGACAGAGACAGACAGACAGAGACAGAGAAACAAGCAAGAGACAAATGGACAAAGATCAGAGATGCTGATAGTTTAATTTCATCACCTTGAAATTCTAGCCTTAACAAATTACAAAATTAAAATGGCAAACATAATAGAAACATTAATTTTTAAGTTCAATTCTCTAACCTGTGTCACAAAACCATATCTCTATGTTTATTCAAACCGGCTACAGTCTTAAGTGGGAAGGGTTGAATCCAATAAATCACTCTTTGACTCATACTTCCACTCAGAATTTTCCCAGAGAAAAACAATTTGGCTTGCTTCATTGTAGTGATCATCATCATGGGATTGCCCAGCTCTCTATGGAAGAAGTAAAATGGAGGGGTGAGTTGACCAGATTATTGATATTCATTATTTTAGATCCCTTTTCTTTTGCCCTGGGGTTCTTCTGTCCTGCCCTAGAGGGCAGCAGGGATGGTGGGAGGATCCTTGTGTAGCTTAAGATTTGTAAGCTGGTGATGGGTTACTGAAAGTAGAGAAAACAATGAAAAAAGCTTAATGACACATGAAAGGGAAACCTTGAACAAGGCAGCGAAGCTGAAGACTGACAGAAAATAAGAGCAATAGGCAAATAGACCAACTTGGAATATAGTGAGATAATTTGGATAGATGTTCCTTGAGCAAAGCATCAGGGAGAACAGTTTTCTAAAAGGAAGGCTTGAAATTCTGAAAGACTTTGATGTTGGGTGCTTAGCTGCATTCATTCATTTATTCAACAAACATTTATTAAGTGCATTAGCAAGGGTTTGCCAGTCCCTAAAGGTGAGTGGAATAGTGAATTATCATTAAACCTATTTTACAGATGGTCAAACTGAAGCAGATAGAAGTTAAATTATTTATGCAAGGTCACACAGCTACACTGAGAATTTCCTACACTAGTGTGTGAAACAATTTGGCATGTCCAAGCACTTAATGTCTTGAAGCAGTCAATGAGACAATGAAATGACGTATTTAAAGCATGTTGTCCCAGTAGGGTGTTACATGCATGTAACACATTGTGCCATTCAAGAAGGCTGAAAGATCTGCACATTTCTCAGATTTTGGAATGGAAGGGAGAAATTAAGGAAACAAACATTTTATTAAGTACCAAATATGTGCTAGGCACTCAGCTAAGTGTTTCATTTGCTTCTCAGAACAACCTTGGTAGGTAAGTGCTTTTATTCTCTCCATTTTACAGATGAGGAAATGGGGCAGACAGAAGTTAAGTGACTTGCCCAGGATCACACAGCTACTAAATGTCTGAGGGCAGATTTGAACTCAGGTCTTCTTAATTCCAGATTCAGAGCTCTATTAATTGTATCACCTAGCTGGCTTATAGATAGATACTACATTCAAAGGAGATGACATTGAAATAGTACTTTATGTTTATTTTAACTTTTTAACGTTATGAAGTGAGTAGGATCCTCATTCTATATATGAGGAAAATGGGGCCCAGAGAAATGAAGTAATGTATTTTTGGTCAAATAGATCAAAAATGACAGATTCAGAACTTATGGATATAGTAGAATGAATCCTCCCTTTGGAATTGGAAGGTCTGTGTCCTAGTTCTAACTCTGCGACTTAGTAGCTGTGTGACTTTGAACAAATCATTTCACTTCTCTTGGCCTGTGGTCATTAATCTCTAAAACTATAGTGTTGAAACACATAATGTCTAAAGTCCTTTCCAAATTTCACAGTTTGTGGTTTTATATCTTGAATCCAGGTCTTCTGACTCCTCTGCAGTACTGCTTCAAGTAGCAAAAATGAGGAGGGTTCTAGAATGAGAATACCTGGATTCAAATTTCTATTTTCCCACTTAATACTTACATGTCTTTAAGCTAATCACTTAACTTGTCTAGGTCAAAATTTTCTTAACTTTAAAAAAGGTGGGCTGAACTAGAAGGCTCTTAGAGGCTTTTCCAGCTCTAAATGTATGATTCTATGACATTTATGCTTTGTCTAGCCTGTCAGGATGTAGTGGCACGTGCCTGTAATTCCTGCTGTTAGGAAGGCTGAGCCTAGGTGATCTTTTGAGCTCAAGAATTCTGAATTGCAGTGGGTTATGAAGACAAAGTGTCTATACTGGTTGGCATCAGTGTGCTAAGCCTCTGGAGTGAGGGGCAGGAGGCACCAAGCTACCCGGGGGCGGGGGGGTGGGGATGAGCAGTCGAGGGTTGTAAATTGGCAAGTTAAAGCTCCTGTATTGATCAGTGCTTGGGTTGGGTGCATGAGTAGCTCTTTCATTTCCAGCTGGGATAAGATGCCTTTCATATTAAAGATAATAGATGAAATACATTTAAGAGAGCTTATTTCTCCTTCTCCATGAAATGTTTGGGGGTAGTGACATGGAGTAAGGGATAGAAAGTTGAGAATAGATGTGTTCTTTGTACAGTTTCTATGCTATGCTATGATAATTCTATGCCTAGAATTTTCTTTTTTTTCTCCAGGTTTTTCTATTTTTTCTTTTTTCTTTTGGTTTTTGGCTGGGCAATTGGGGTTAAGTGACTTGCCCAAGCTAGTAAGTGTGTCAAGTGTCTGAGGTTGGATTTGAACTCAGGTCCTCCTGACTTGAGGGCTGGTACTCTACTCACTGCACCACCTAGCTGCCCCCTCCAGGTTTTTCTACGTAGATTTTTTGTAGTGGTTTACTTTCAGCATCTTCCTCTGTCATTTTAAGATACCTCTTTGACACTTTTTATTCACCATCTAGTAGAGTATCACATGCCATTAGTTACTTAAATAGTTGAAAATGATGGATAACAGTGATGATGAGATATAGACTCTCTTTTGACCCTGTGGATGATAGCTCCCAGGGAGCAGATTCATAGGGATCAATTGATATGCAGTGGCTCCAAGGGTCATAGCTTTGTTTTATTGTGGCTTTTATAGTAGGATCTCTGCTTATAGCTCTCCATTTATCTCCTTTTTCTTTGATGCTGGGATCTTCTGTGTTGCCTCTTTATTTTTCATGGATTCTAAGAATAGATGATACAGGTTTGAACAAAGCATATTCCCAGTTTGCAAACAAAGAAGTGCTTAACTGGAGCAAGTTATCATACACAGTAAAGGATGTTGCTGAGCATGTTAGAAAAACTGTGATTGAAACAAGGTGGCAGGAAGCCCTATTGACATGAATAGAACTGACTCCTAGGTGCAGAAGATTCACTGCATATAAATTTAAATATTAAAGAATAATGAGCTTATAAGTGACTGAAAAATTGCTTTTGCTCATGTCCAGTAGGAAATTTTATAATCACTGAATTATGCAACTGTTTCTTTGCCTGTGAAGTACGGGTTTAATTTGACAGGTATGTAATTATGTGGACTTCTCCTCCCCCTTCTCAACAGTGGCTTGGTCACTTTATGATGGTTGGGGTCTTCCACCTGATCTTGGTGGTCTAATGCTAACATAGATATTTCTCCTCTGATTTTGTGAAAAAAATCACATGATGAATTCAGCACAAAGAATATCTTTAAGATGCAAAATCAACAGTTCCAAGGGCAAGCAGTTAATCACATAATCTTTGTTCCTAGCCTCTTGTGTGACCAGGAAAGTTAAGGTTCTTTCCTTATGATATATTAAGTTTTGACAATTACATACCTATTCCATATTTAATTATACTTAGGTGTGGAGGCAGAAAATTTGAAGTATGAGACAACATTGTCACAGCACTAGTATAATCAAAATTTGGTTTCTATTGCCTTCATTTTGATTGCTTTGCAATTCTGTGGCTTCACAGTATTGATGTTGCACTAAGACTTACATTTGGTTCTAGTATGTTAGTCCGCAATTTTCTGAAGTTCTTCAATTCAATCCTTTAGTTATTAGCTTTACGGAAACCAAAGATGGAAGTAGATGAATTGATGCTTCTTTCTCCTTGATCTAATGAAACCAACAAGCATTTGTTAAGTGCCTACCATGTGTAAGGACCTTACCTGTGCTTCATTCTTTGTGTATCCCACAATGAAGCATTCTTTTCTTTTGCATTGTTCTTCCATTCGATCTTCCCTCTTGACATCCCTCACTTCTTCTGCCCTGTTGAAGAGGAGAGAAGAGGTAATGCTGTGAGACTCTACTCTCAGTAGTATGGAGAATGGTACAAAGTTTTTAAACCTTGTACCCTATCCTAGATTCTGAAGGTGGCTGAGCAGTGGTCTTGGATATAACCAAAGTTCCTGAACTAACTCTACCTATCTCAACATGTGTGCCATTTGAAATATATACTATGGACAATGGCAGAGTATTTTCCACTTTTGTTCAGAGTTTCTTTGCATGTAAGTTACTCTATGCCATAGTAACATAAACTCACTTGGTTTATGGATTATACACTAACATCTAAAATATGAAGAAAGTATCTTTTAAGGTAAAGTGTTATAAATCTTTCTAAATAGAGAGGCAACATGGTGCATTGGAAAGGATGCTGGTTTTGGAGTGCAAAAATCAGTATTCGAGACCCAGATACTATACTCACCAGATCTATAAATGCAATGTCACTTAAATTCTCTGAACCTCAGTTTCTGCATTTGTAAAGTAGAAATGATAATAACTTTCCTACCCACCTCAAAGTGTTGAGAGTACCAAATGAGACCATGAAAGGAAAAAAAAACATGCTTTAACTATAAAGCAGAATTACAGAACCTCAGATTAGGAAGCATCTTCAGAAGTGACTTAGACAAAACTAGATCTTTAACAGGGATCTCATGAACAACATTACTGAAAATTAGTTTTCTGGTCTTTGCTTGAAGATCTCCAGTGATAGAGAACCAACTTTCCCTCAAAGCAGCTAACTCCATTTGGAGACAGCTCTATTTTCTTATGAAGTTTAACCTTAGATTTGACTCTCTTCTACTTATACCCATTGATCCTAGATCTGCTCTTTGGGAGTTTAATCATTCTTCCACCCTCAAAAAATATTTGGCAAGAACTAAATTATGTCACCCTTTGTGCCCTCCTTTTTTAGGCTAAATATTCCCTTTACATTGAATTAGTCCTGCTATGGCATGGTTTTAGGATTTTAACCTTTCTGGTTACTTTTTTCTTTTCTTTTAGACATAATAAATTTGATATTTCTTTACCAAAATGTGGCATGTAGAATTAAGCACAACACTCCAGATCTCTAGAAAGGAATAGTAAAAAAATAGTAAAATAGTACATACTAAAATAGTAAAAAAAATTATATTTCCCCTAGTTCTCTATACTGTGCTTCTATTAATGACAGGCTAAGAATTTTACACCTCTGGAGGGCACAGCCAAGATGATGGAGTGAAAGCAGGGACATGCCTGAGGTCTCTCACAAATTCTTTCAAATATCTCTTGAAAAGTGAATCTGAACAAATTTGAGAGGGGTAAAGTCCACTAGGAGACAGAGTGTGCCAGATTTTCAACCCAGGACAGTCCAGAAAGTAGACAGGAGGAATCTGTTGCACCTGGCTTGGAAAGCACTGACCCCACAGAACTACACCTGACCATACTGGAAATGGAGCAGGTCCAGTGTGCCAGCAGCAGTGGCAATCCCCAGGCCTCTCAGCATAGGATGAGAGTCTGTCAGAGCTAAGTGAGACAGAAGCACAGAGCCTGTGACAGCAGCAGCAGCTACTCCTGGGGCTGTAAGCCCATAGTATAAAAGTTTGAAACTCACCTTATTGAATTTCCAGGAACCATGATGATCAAGTAAACTCTAACAGCTCTCGTCACTGCCTTGCTGATCTTGAATAACCCAGAGATACTGCCCTAGTAAAAACCCTGGAATAGAAGAGTCAGAAGTGGAGGTTGGGTAGACTTTTAGCTCAGGAAGCTAGGGAGACCGGCCCCACTTGTAGTGACGGAAGGAAACCAGTGCAGGAAGCAAGCCCCCACTTTAGCATACCAGTGAGAGTTCCTGAGCCATGGGGAGGCAGAGCCAGCAAACACCAACACCAGGACCTCAGGAATTCCTGCTCACAGCCAGGGGGATTGGCAGACACCAGTGCAGACTGACAGCTGAGGCTACCTATGCTATATAACACAATTCTAGGGGCACAGGAGACTTCCAGAAGCCAGATTCCTCCCTCCCCCAGACCTCAGGCTGTGAGCTTCAGTGTAACCCTGGGGAAACTCAGAAAGACTTCAAGAGGCCTCAATCCTTGGCACACACCAGCCAGCTGCAGCTCAGCACCAGGTGAGTGGCACCACTATATAGCTTCTAGCTGACAAAACCAGAGGCCACAGCACTCAAAGCCACTGACCAGGCCCCTAGCTCCCAACACAAGAAGCTTGGGACAGAGCCCCCTGGGGCCAAGAACAGAGATCCACTCAAAAAGCCAGGAAAAAGGCAAATTAGAAAAGTAAAAAAAAAAAGACCATTAATCATATTACAGGGACAGAGAAGATCAAAACATGAATTAAGAAGAGGATAGCATTGACACTATACCCGTATTTGAAATCTCAAAAGGGAATATGATCTAGTCTCAAGCCCAAAAAGCATTCCTGGAAGAGCTGAAGGAGGATTTTAAAAGGCAAATTAGAGAGGTAAAAGAAAAATTACAGAACCTAACAGGATAAAATAAATCCTTGAAAACTAGTATTGGTCAAATGGAAAGACAGACACAGAAGCTATCTGAGGAAAATAATTTGTTAAAAATTAGATTTTGACAGGTAGACGTGAATGACTCTATGAGGCATTAATCAAACAAAATCTAAAGACTGAAAAAATGGAATAAAATGTAAAATATCTCATTGGAAAAACAACTGACCTGGAAAAGAGATACAGGAGAGATAATCTAAGAATTATTGGTCTACTGGAAAGGCATGATAAAAAAAAAGAGCCTGGATAGTATCTTCCAAGAAATCATCAAAAAAAAAAACTGCCCCGAGGTCCTAGTATCAAAGAGTAAAATGGCCATCAAAAGAATCTGCCAACAGTAATCCAAAGAGTCATTGAAAGAATCCACCAACCATCTGAAAGAGATCCCAAAATGAAAACTCCAATGAATATTGTGGCCAAATTCCAAAATTATTAGGTCAATGAAAAAATACTGCAAGAAGACAGAAAGAAACAATTCAAATATCTCAGAACTGCAGTAAAGATCACACAGGACCTTGAAGCTTCTATATTAAAAGATGGAAAGGACAGGAAAATGATATTCTGAAAGGCAAAGGAGCTTGGACTACAAGCAAGGATCAACTCTCTAGCAAAACTGAGCATAATCTTTCAGGCAAGGAGATGGAAATTCATTGAAATAGGGGAATTCCAGACATTCCTGATGAAAAGGCCAGAGCTCAACAGAAAATTTGATCTTCAAATACAAAACTCAAGAGAGGCATAAAAAGGTAAACTGGGATGGGGGAAGAAAAAAAATCTTGTTATTCAACAATGGCAAATTGTTTACATTACTATATGGGAGGATGATATTTGCTAATTTTGAGAATGGTATAGTTAGTATGACATCTAAAAGGAATATACAAAGACAGAGGCTGTGGGTATAAATTAACTGATGTGATGATAAAAACTTAAGGTATGTAAAGAGATTTCAATGGGAAAAGAGGTGAGGAGGAGGCAGAAAAGGGTAAATTATATCACATGAAGAGGCACAAAAACATGTTATAGTAGAGGGAAAGAAGGGAGGGAAAAGAAAAGTATTTGAGCTTTACTCTCATGGGATTTGGTTCAAGGAGGGAATAGCATACTCTGTTAAGTATAGAAATCAAACTTGTAGGAGTGGAAAGGGGAAAGAAAGGGGTGGGTTGTTAGAAGGGAGGGAAGAAGTAGTAAGAGAAAATGGTAAGATAAGGGAGGGACTGACAGGTATGGAATATTGAGGGAGATAGCGGTCAAAAGGAAAAACTCTTTTGAGGAGGGTAAGGGAGAAGGGAGAAATGAAAGCATAAATGAGGGGAGGAATGGGATGGAAAAAAAGACACAGTTATCATAACTGTGAATGTGTATGGGATGAACTCTCCTCATAAAATGGAGGTGGATAGCAGAATGGATTAAAAACTGAAATTCTAAAATATGTTGTTTACAAGAAACACATTTGAAATGGGAGCATATACACAGCGTAAAAGTAAAAGGCTGTACTAGAATATATTATGCTTCACCTGACTTAAAAAAAAAGCAGGGGTAGCAATCCTGATCTCAGACAAAGCAAAAGCGAAGATAGATCTAATTAAAAGAGATTAGGAAGGAAATTGTATTCTGCTAAAAGGCTCCATAGACAATGAAGTAATATCATTACTTAATATATGTGCACCAAATTGTATAGCATCTAAATTCTTAGAGAAGTTAAGAGAGTTACAGGAAGAAATGGACAGCAAAACGATACTGGCAGGGGACCTCAACCTCTTCCTCTTTGAACTTGATAAATCTAACCTCAAAATAAACAAGAAAGAAGTTAAAGAGGTGAATACAATTTTAGAAAAGGTAGATATGACACATCACTGGAGAAAATTGAATGGGGATAGAAAGGAATATACTTTTTTCTCAGCAGTATATGGCACACGCATAAAAATT
This sequence comes from Phalanger gymnotis, assembly GCA_028646595.1. Taxonomy (NCBI): domain Eukaryota; kingdom Metazoa; phylum Chordata; class Mammalia; order Diprotodontia; family Phalangeridae; genus Phalanger; species Phalanger gymnotis. Next base: position 233,734,807 of record CM053624.1, on the reverse strand, counting down.
GACCATGGACTAGGGCATAAAAACCTCACAATCCAGTGCAGAAGGGCAGAAATAGTCAATGCATCCTTCTCAGATCAGGTTGCAATAAAAATTATTTGTAACAAAGGGCCCTGGAAAGATAGACTAAAAATTAATTGGAAACTAAATAATCTAAACCTAAAGAATGAAAGGGTCAAAAACAAATTGTAGAAACAATCAAAAACTTCATTCATGAAAATGAAAATAATGAGACAATGTACCAAATTTTATGGGAGGCAGCGAAAGCAGTTCTTAGGGAAAGTTCTTTATCTCTGAATGCTTACATGAATAAAATAGAGAAAAAGGAGATCAATGAATTGGCTATGCAACTGAAAAATATATAATATTATTTTATTTTTTATAATTATATATATAAATATATAATATAATATATAATTATATATATAAATACTTATTTTATTAATTAATAAAATAACAAATTGAAAATCTCCAGTTATGTACAAAATTAGAAATAATGAACATAAGAGGAGAGATTAATAAAATTGAAATTAAAAAAAAACAATTAAAAAAGAAGTATTTTGCCCACTTGTATGCCAATAAACTTCATAATCTTAGGGAAATGGATGAATATTTACAAAAAGATAACTTGCCCAGATTAGCAGAAGAGGAAGCAAAATACCTAAATAGCCCTATCTCAGAAAAAGAAATTTCCAGGGCCTGAAGGATTTATAAGTGAATTCTATCAAAAATTTAAAGAACAATTAATTCCCATACTTTATAAAGTACTTAGGAAAATAGGTGAAGAAAGAGTCCTACCAAATTCTTTTTATGATGCAAATATGGTACTAATATGTAAACCAGGAAGAGTCAAAACAGAGAAAGAAAAATATAGATCAATTTCCCTAATGAATATAGATTCAAAAGTTGTAAATAAAATATTAGCAAAATGATTACAGCAACTTATCATGACAATAATACTCTATGACCAGGTAGAATTTATTCCGGGAATGCAAGGCTGATTCAATATTAGAATTAGAATAAGCAAAGAAGAAAGTAAGTTATTACTCTTTGCAAATGAGTCACCTAGAGAATCCTAGAGAATCAAGCAAGCTACTCAAAATAATAAATAACTTTAGCAAATTTGCAGGATATAAAATAAAACCACATAAATCCTTGGCATTTCTATATATTACAAACAAAGCCCAACATCAAGAGATAGAAAGAGAAATTCTATTTAAAGTTATTGTAGACAGTATAAAATATTTAGGAGTCTACCTGCCAAGACAAATCCAGGACCTATATGGACACAGTTACAAAACAGTTTTCACACAAATAAAGTCAGAAGTAAATAAATGGAAAAACATCAGTTGCTCATGGTTAGGGTGAGCTAATATAATAAAAATGAAAAGTTTACCTAAATTAATTTACTTATTCAGTGCCATACCAATCAAAGTACCAAAAATTATTTTATAGAGCTGGATAAAATAATAACCAAATTCATCTGGAAGAACAAAAGGTCCAGAAAATCAAGACAATTAATGAAAAGAAATGCTAGTGAAGGTGGCCTCACCATTCTAAATATTTGTTACAGTATTTAAGGTGGGACTTTTTTTTTTACTCTTTTCTCTTTTGCAGCACTTATTTAATCAAGTGCCCTTGATGACTTGGCCTTTGTTTTTTTGTTTTTTGTTTTTTTTTTTTTATTAAATCAGGAGTGTTTGATGGCCTGCTTACCTCAAGGGAAAGCTTAGTTTACATGGGTTTGAGTGGCACGTTTCTGATGCCAGAAGGTTTTAGGTCACATGGGTTTGAGTTGCATGTTGTGATGCCCTTTGACCCTGAACAGGGTATGTAAACTCAGAAGTTGGTGTTTTGCCTTTGAAGCTCTCACTCACTGGAAGAGTGTTGGTGTAGAGACTCTGGGTAGCCAGTGGACCCCCCCCAGTTTTGAAGACAATCCAGATGTTGATGTTTCTCTGGTAACTATTGTGATTTGGTCAGGCAGATAAGAGGCCTGTCTGTTGATTTGTGTTTATTTGCTCTGTTTATATAATGTATGTTTGTAATTTGTTTGTATTTGCTCTGAAAAGTGAGATTGTTAGCCCCTTAGAGTTGTTTTCCTTAGAAAAGCATATCAAAGAACCTGTGCTAGCAGCCCTTGTTGCTAGTCTTGTTGGGTCTTACACCTCAACAGCAGCTGCTAGCCAAATTGTTACAATATTAAACTGTATTATAAAGCAGCAGTCATCAAAGCTATTTGCTACCGATTAAGAAATAGAGTGATGGATCAGTGGAATAGTTTAGGAACAGAAGACAGTTGTCAATGAAAATAGTAATCTACTCTTTGATAAACCCAAAGAGTCCAGCTTCTGGTATAATGACTCAGTATTTCACAAAAACTCCTGGGAAAATTAGAAAATAGTATGACAGAAACTGGGCATAGACCAATATTTTACACTGTATACCAAAATAAAGTAAAAAATGAGTTCATGATTTAGGAATAAAGGCTGATGGTATAAGCAATTTGGGAGAACAAGGAATAGCTTATCTGTCAGATTTATGGAGAAGCGAAGAATTTGTGACCCAACAAGTTAGCGAGCATTACAAAATGCAAAATGGATAATTTTGATTATATTAAATTCAAAAGGTTTTGTATAAACAAAGCTAATGCAACAAAGGTTAGGAAGGAAGCAGAAAATTGGGAAAGAATTTTTACAAGCTGTGTCTCTGATAAAGGCCTCATCTCTAATAAACACAGGAAACTGAGTCAAATTTATAGGAATACAAGTCATTCCCCAATTGAGAAACTGTCAAAGCATATGAACAGGCAGTTTTCAGAGGAAGAAATTAAAGATATCTATGGTCATATGGAAAAATGCTCTAAATCACTATTGATTAGAGAAATGCAAATCAAAACAACTCTCAGGTACCACATCTCTCCTGTCAGATTGGCTAACGTGAAAAAAGAGGAAAATGATAAATGCTCAAGAAGATGCAAGAAAATTGAAACAGTAATTATATTGTTGGTGGAGTTGGGAACTTACCTAGCCATTTTGGAGAACAATTTGAAACTATGCCCGAAGGGCTATAAAAATGTGCATATCCTTTTACTCAGCAATACCACTTCTAGGGCTGCATCCCGAAGAGGTCGCAGAAATGGCAAATGGACCTGTATGTACAAAAATATTTATAGCAGCTCTTTTTGTGGTGTATACTGTATCACTGTATGCCATTATGTCCTCTGGAATCCATGTCCAAATTATTGGAATCCATTAATAGGCTTCTCTTTCTCTCTTTCTCTCTCTCTCTCTCCTTCTGATGTTCACAGGAATTTTAATCCTGTGATTAATGTCACTTTATTGTCACTGTGGATGAAACTTCATTGTCACTCTTTGGTGACTACTTACTTTTTCTTTTATGTCTCTTGACACATTAAGTGAGGGGGAGAAAGAAGTTTGCATATTACTTGTCTCTTCAAGACCTTTTCTCAGATACTATACATCAGCATTCACTCTTTTTTTCTTTAAATAGCATTTCATGTTTTCCAACAGTTACTTATCAAGAAAATTTTTAACATTCATTTTTAGAAGATTTTGAGTTCCAATTTTTTCTCCTTCCCTCCCCTCCTTTCTAAAAATGGTAGGCAGTGTGATAATAGGTTATATGTATGATTCATCACAGTTGTGGAAGAAGAAACACATAAAAAACTATGATAAACAATAAAATATGTGAAAAAATGCTTCAATCTGCATTCAGAGTCCACCAGTTATTTATCTGGATGTGGATAGAATTTTCCTTTGTGAGTCCTTTGTACTCACCTTGGATCATTGTGTTGCTGAGAAAAGCTGAGTCATTCATAGTTGATCATCACCCAATGTTGCTCAAATGGTGTATGGTGTTTTCCTGGTTCTGCTTATTTCACTTTGAATAAGTTTGTACAAGTCTTTCCTGGTTTTCCTGAAATGTGCCTGTTCGTAATTTCTTATTGCACAGTAGTAATTCAACATATTCACATTCCACAGCTTGTTCAGCCATTCCCCAAAGGATGAACATTCCCTCAGTTTCTAATATTTTGCCATCTTGATTATGGCTGCTACAAATATTATTGCATATATAGTTCCTTTTGCCTGTTTATAATCTCTTTGGGATATAGAATTAGGAATAGTATTGCTGGATCAAAAGGTATGCCCAGTTTGGTTTTGCTTTGCGCCTAGTTCCTAATTGCTTTCCAAAATGGTTGGCTTAGTTCTCAACTCCATCAACAATGTTATCAGTGTCACAATTTTCCCACATCCTCTCCAACATTTATCATTTTCCTTTTTTGTCATATTGGCCCATTTGATTAGTGTGAGGTGGTATTTCAGAGTTGTTTTATTTTGCATTACTCTAATTAATGGTGATTTAACGCACTTCTTCATATCCTTAAATATATCTTTGATTTCTTGATCTGAAAAGTGCCTATTCATATACTTTGACCATTTATCAATTGGTGAATGGCTTCTATTCTCATAAAATTGACTCAGTTCTTTATATATTTTAGAAATGAGGTCTTCATCAGAGACACTACTGCAAAGATTATTTCCCAGCTTTTTGCTTTCCTTCTATTCTTGGTTGCATTGGTTTTGTTTGTACAAAAGCTTTTCATATATATATATATATATACAGAGAGTATGTATGCATGTGTATACACACATACACACACACACATATATATATATATATACATATATAAATTTATTAATTTTCAGTTTTCAACCTTCACAAGATTTTGAATTCCCAATTTTCTCCCTATCTCTCCCCTCTCCCCACCCCAGGACAGTGTGGATTTTGATTACCATTTCCTTCAATCTGTTCTCCCTTCTTTTACCCCCACTCCCTTCTGTTATACCCTTCGCTTCTATTTTCCTATAGGGCAAGATAGATTTCTATACCCCATTGCCTGTATATCATATTTCCCAGTTGCATGTAAAACAATTTTTAAGATTCATTTTTGAAGCTTTGAATTCCACATTCTCTCCCTTCCTCCCTCTGCACTGACCATTGAGAAAGCAAGCAATTTGACATAGGTTATACATGTGTGGTCATGCAAAACACTCATAACATAACAGTCATGTTGTGAAAGACTCCCTATATTTCCCTATATCCTGTCCCACCCTCCATTTATTCTATTCTCTCCTTTGACGTGTCCCTCCACAAAAGTGTTTGCTTCTGATTACTCCTTCACATAATCTGCTGTCCCTTTTATTATCTTCCCTCTCTTACGTCCTTCTCCCCTGCTTTCCTGTAGATTACCCTATTGAGTGTGTATGTTATTCACTTCTTAAGCCAAATCCAATGAAAGTAAGGTTCACTTATTCCCTCTCATCTTCCCCCCGCTTCCACTCAATTGTAAAAGCTCTTTCTTAACTCTCTTATGTGAGATGATTTACTCCATTCTACTTCTCCTTTTCTCTTTGTCCTAGTACATTCCTGTCAACATTTAATTTTATTTTTTAGGTATCATCCCTTCATATACAGCTTACCCTGTACCCTCTATCTACATATAAACACACATATATGTACATGTATATCTATATATAAATATATATCTATATCTATATATTCCCTCTATCCTAATACAGACATAAGCCTCTTGCATTACAAATATCATTTTTCCATGTGGGAATGTAAAAAGTTCAACTTTAGTAAGTCCCTTATGGCTTCTCTTTCTTGTTTGTCTTTTCATGTTTCTCTTGATTCTTATATTGGAAAGTCAAATTTTCTATTCAGTTCTGGTCTTTTCAAGAAGAATGCTTGGAACTCCTCTATTTCATTGTAATTCCAGTTTTCCCCTGAAATATTATACTCAGTTTTGCTAGATAGGTGATTCTTGGTTTTAATTGTCTCCCTTGATCTCTGGAATATCATATTACAAGCCCTCTTATCCCTTAGTTTAGAAGCTGTTAAATCTTGTGTTTATCCTGATTGTGTTTCCACAATACTTGAATTGTCCCTTGGTAGGTGATTGCAATGTTTCCTTCTTGACCTGGGAACTCTGGAATTTGATTACAATATTCCTAAGAGTTTTCCATTTGGGATGTCTGTCAGGAGGTGATCAGTGGATTCTTTCCATTTCTATTTTACCCTCTGGTTCTAGAATATGGGGGCAATTTTCCTTGATAATTTCTTGAAAGATGGATGATGTTGAGGCTCCTCTTTTAATCATGATTTTTAGGTAGTCCAATAATTTTAAAATTATCTCTCTTGGGTCTATTTTCCAGATCAGTTGTTTTTCCAATGAGGTATTTCATATTGTCTTCTATTTTTTCATTCTTTTGGTTTTGTTTTATAATTTCTTGATTTCTCATAAAGTCGTTAGCTTTCATTTGTTCCATTCTAATTTTTAAGGAATCATTCAGTGAGCTTTTGGACCTCTTCCATTTGGGCAATTCTGCTTTTCTTTTTTTTTTTAATTTATTTTACCAGAACACAAATACAGAATAGGGAAAACGAACAAAAACGTATCATAAACTTAAATACAAAGTGTTCCTAAAGTCCGGACACAGGCAAAAATGTATATTTTCAAGAAATAAAATGATTGAAATTTTCACCATTTTATTCAATTGGAATATTAACAAATAACATCTTCAATATGATTTCCATCATTTGTGATGGAAAGGTTGATGTTCTTTGCAAGATTCATGTGAACTTGATGCAATAACTCAATAATTCCATATTGCCATCAATTTTAGCACATTCACTCTTTGAATATGAAATCATATGATGTTATTTGAAGTTTTAGATATTATTGGTTAATCTTCAAAATAAAAAAATGTTGTTGAAAAATTCAATCATTTCATTTCTTGAAAATACGCATTTTTGCTCATGTGTCCAGACTTTAGGAACATCCTTACAAAGTAAGAATGAAAAAAAGCATGTAATGTGCATAGCAGAATGTAAGAGAGGATCCAAAATATGTAATGATAAAATTTCATTTCAAGAAAACTTGTATGATAAATAACACACCTTTTGTTGAGAATTGTCCATATTTTCTTTGCTTCCTTGTGTTTTCATTTGTTCTCTGCAGTGCACTTTTTAACTTCATTCTTTTTTCCCTACCCGCCACGCCCAAAAGGCTACAATTTAGTTTTGATGTTTTTCTCAATACATACATACACATACAGATATATACATACATTTATACATATGTACATGTGTATATAGACATATAAATTCCCAAACATACTTTACCCAAACATGATCTTTGTTTTTATCTTTGTACACATCTCTTGTTTTCTACTCCTCTTGCTTCCTCTACTTTACTTCTACTGGCTACCTTACCCTCCTATTATTTGCCTACCCTCCTCCTCTACCAAGTACCTTGCTCTCCTATAACTTGCAAGAATCCCATCCCCATTCTCTCATTCTCCCCTCTAAAGATCTCTCTCTTTTCCTTTCCCCCCTCTCTATGCCCCTACCATTTTATTTATTCTAAATTTAGAAGACTTTTATACTCTTCTAAATATATATGTATTGTTCCCTCTTAAACCCATTCTCAATGAAAGAACGTTACAAGAAATACCAGCCCTCCTCCCCCATCTAATTCCTCTGTATACTTTCTTCCTCTTGCACCTCATTTGTATAAAATAGTTACTCTTTTTAACTTTCTAAATGGTTTTCCTTTTTAAAATTCATAACGTAGTCAGGTTTACCCCAGTCTTTCTTATGAGCTCACCAGTTATTACTAAGAATCTTAGGCATAGATTTTACATTATATAAAAGGTAAATAGTCTGTCTTTATGAATCACTTATAATTAGTCTTTGGTATATACCTTATGTTTCTCTTGGCTTTTATATGTTGAATCTTCTATCACATTGAGGATTTTTTTTTTACAAAGTCTTGAAAGGCTGAAAGTTTATCAAACGTCCTTTTTTTTTCATTCAAAATAACGTGCAGGGTATGATATCTTCTGTCAGAGCCCCAGGTCTTTTGCTCTTCTATGTATTGTGTTCTAAGAACGGCAGTCCTTCGATGTCTCTGCTGCTAGGTCTTGTGTAATTCTAATTGTGGCACCATAATCTGTAAATTGTTTTAATCTTAATGTGTTTAATATTCTATCCTTGAGCTGGGGGTTTCAGAATTTGACTATGATATTCCTATGAGTTTTCCTCATAGGATCTCTTTTATGTGGTGATTGATGGATTTTTTTATTTCTATTTCCCTGCCTTGTTCTAATGCTTCAGGACAATTTTCTTTAATTATTTCTTGTATTATTGTATCAAGGTTCTTTTTTTGATCATAACTTGCAGCTGGTCCAATTATTTTTATATTTTCTCTCCTTGATTTATTCTCCAAGTGTGTTGTTTTTCTTATAAGATGTTTCACTTTCTCTTCTATTTTTTTCATTATTCATGTTTTGTTTAAGTATTTCTTGATCTCTTATAATTTCATGGGCTTCACTTTGCCCAGTTCTAATTTTCAAGGTGTGATTTTCCTCCTTGTGATTCTGCATCTCCTTTTCTAATTGGCTCACTTTCCTTTCATAACCTTCTTATTTTTCTTGGATTATTCAAATTATTTTTTTTATTTTTTCCTCCATCTCTGTCATTTGATTTTTAAAGTCTTTTTCAAAATCTTCTATAAATTCTTTCTGGCCAGGTGACCATTTGCTGACACTCCTTGGGGGTTTCTTTACTTCAACATCCTCCTATGAAGATGAACCAAAATAGATTTCTATGGTTGGATTCTTTCTCCTTTGCCTGTGCATTTTTTTTGTGGTACTAGCTTGATATTTGTAGTTACCTCTAACCCTGGGGTAAGGGAAATGGTGCCTCTTGCCCCAGATCTCCAGTTGTTTCATCTAGCCAGGGACCAAAACCAAACCTCCAACCTCCTGTAAGTGCCCACAGTCAGGGGCTTTCTGCCCCACTGCTTCTGCACTCACTGGGCCTATGGTGGTTCCTTGTCACCCCCATTGCTCTTCACAGCACAGCTGGGTCTGGCATTGCTCATCAGCAGAGGTTCCCTCAATCTTCCTGGGCTCAAATTCCCAATTCACCTCACTGTCCCAGGGTGAAAAGTTCCTATGGCTGGGGCCAAGTCAGTATCTCAAACCAGCTTAACTAGAGGACTTGGTGTTTGTTGTTTAAGGGGATTGCTGCTTATTGTTAAAAGGGAACCTAGTCTGAAGGTGTTTACTCTTCTCAGGACCAAACCTGGTCTTGAGATTTTTCTTCAGATCTTCTCAGATTGTCCCAGGAAGAGCTGGTTGTGCCCTTATTCTTCTTTATCTCCACCCATACTTTGTTTGTCCTAAGGTACTAATTTAATTCTTTTTGGGGGAAAAATCTTGAGAGCTTGGAGTTTTCTGACCTACTCTGCCATCTTCCCAGACCTTTCCTCAGCAGTTCCGCTTTTCAAGGCATTCTTCTCCCCATTGGCTTTTAGGACCTCTTTTGCCATTTGGATTGGTCTATTTTTAAAGGTGCTATTTCCTTCATCATTTTTGGGGTCTCCTTTAGCAAGCTGTTGACTTGTTTTTCATGATTTTCTTACATCACTTTCATTTCTCTTCCCAATTTTTCCTCTACTTCTCTTACTTGATTTTCAAAATCCTTTTCAAACTCTTTAATCATCTGAGACCATTTCATATTTTTTTCTTTCAGGCTTTGGATGTAGGAGCTTTAACCTTATTGTCTTCCCCTGGCTGCATGCCTTGATCTTCCTCATCAGTAAGTGTAAGAAAATACCTTTTCACTGAGAAAGTGTCCGTCTTTAGTCTTATCTTTCACCTCTTTGCTCATTTTCCCAGACAGTTACTTGACCCTTGAGCTCTGTGTTAAGTGGAGGATGTACTGTCCCAAGCTTCAGGGTTTTGTGCAGCTGTCCTCAGAAATATTTGGGACCTGAAAATTTTCAGTTCCTCCAAAGTGGTATGATCAAAGGAGAGGTGTCCCCCGCTCTCCTGGCCTGTGGTCTGGTCTGTGAGCAACCACAAACACTCCTTTCTTCCTTTTAAGTTCAAGGAAGACTCCCTTTCCACAGCCACCACCAGCTTCTCCTCATTGCAGGACCACATCCCAGGACTGTGACCCAGATCAGCCTCTTGATTCCCCAACTATCTGTAGGACTAAAGCTCAAGAAGCAGCCACAGCTATGACAGTGGCTCCTGCCACTCTGGGGCTGGGGCAGAACCATGCTCCCCTCTCACCCATGGGAGAGACCTTTCTCACTAACCTTCAAAGTTGTCTTTGGCATTTGTTGGTTGAGAAGTCTGGAAACCACAACAGCTTCCAGTGATTCAGTGCCCTGAGGCCAGCCGCTCCTGTCTGGTCTGTGCCAGTGTGGCCAATGATGTGCTGTACTCCACCCCCAGCCTTGTGCAATTACCCTTTCTGTTGGCCTTCCAGACTGGGCTGGAAATCTGCTTCACTCTGTCATTTAGTGACTTCTGCTGCTCTAGAATTTGTTTAGAGTCATTTTTACAGGTATTTCACAGGGTTTTAGGGAAGAGCTAAATCAGGTCCCTGCTTCTACTCTGCCATCTTGGCTCTGCCTCCCCCCTCCAAAAGCTTTTAAATTTAATATGATCAAAAGTATCTTACACATTTTTTAAATGATCTCTATCTCTTGTTTGGTAGTGAATTCTTCCCCTCTCCATAGATCTGACAGGTAGACTATCCTTTCCTCTTCTAATTTAAGTGCTTCATTGTCTAAGGTATCTTTTAGCAAGATACAGTTTCCTTCCTTATCCTTTTTAATTAAGTCCATTTTTGCTTTTGCTTTGTCTGAGATGAGGTTTGCTACCCCAGCTTGTTTTTACTTCATCTGATGCATAATATATTCTGCTCCATCCTCTTACTTTTACTCTCTGTGTGTCTCTGCTTCAAACATGTTTCTTACAAGCAGCATATTTTAGGATTCTGTTTTTTGATCTACTCTGTTATCCACTTATGTTTTGTGGGAGAGTTCATTCCACTCATATTCCATCCTATTCTTCCTCCTGTTTTCCTCTCTCTCCTTTCACTCTTTCCCATTTCACCAGTATTTTGCTTCTGTCTACCAGCTCCCCTGCTCTCCCTTCCCTTCTGTCAGTCCTCTCCACACCCCTTACTTAATCTTCTCCTCTCTTACTTTCCTGTCAGGCAAGATATTTGAATATTTTTATTCAGCCGATTGTGTATATTATTCCCTCTTTGAGCCAATACTGATGAGAGTAAAGTTCAAGCAATGCCCAGCCCCCCCCCCCCATCCTCCACTCCATAGTAATAGGTCTTTCTTGCCTATTCATGTGAGATAATTTACCTGTTCTACCTTTGTATCAGGCTTCTTTTTCCAGTGGCTACAGGCCCTGACTATTTACCTGGTGCTGTGTTGATGTTGGCCTGAGGCCCATGGAGGACACTCTTGTCCAGTCTCGTATTGAAGGGTCATGTGTGCGGGAGTGGCTGGCATTGCTGGAGGCTGTAGGGGTCTGGCAGCTTACATGGTGTTGAGGTGGGGACCTGCTGGTGGTATCTGGCATGTGCTGAGGCCAGATGGGGTTTTTCTGTGTTTCTCCAGGGCTACACTGAAGCATATGGAGGTCCAGCCACCAGAATATGCCATCCTGGCCTTCACCGAAGCACGTGGAGGTCCCCCTGCAACCACATGATGCCTTCTTGGGACCGTGCCAAAGTACATGATGGTTCTCAGAACTAGAGTCTGTTGGTTCCCTTGGCTATGCTAAGGCACTGGGGGGGGGGGGCGGTCCTTGTGTTGACATTTACCTGATCCATCACACTGGGGCTCAGGATCTCCTACTGGTTTGCTGAGGTGGGGCTTATTGCTGACTGGCTGGAATGCTTTCTGCCCTGGAATCTGCTATCCTTTTACCTGAGTGAAATGGATGTTTCTTGCCAATCCTCCAAGTCTCCAAGGCTAAAAGACAGCTCTGCCCCATCTTTCCGCTGGCTCCGCTATTCCAGGATTTGTTCTGGGTTGCTGTTTTTATGGTTGTTTGGAGATGAATATGGGGGAGCTACAGTGATTTACTGCTTACTCCATCATCTTGGCTCCTGGAAGTGCCAGCATGTACTCTTTAAAAAAAAATGGAATTTCTTAAAGATTTACTCTGTGTCAAGCACTATTCTAAGCCCTAGCCATAAAACAGAAAAAGCCAGACATCTGTACATCAGGGAGCTTGCACTCTAATTGGGAGAGATAGTACATAAAAGAAACTTTAATTGTAGGTAAGATGGATTGGTCCAAAGTCCTAAGTGTTTAGTCAGACAGTAAAGCCAAAAGGTCTTTCTTTGGTTTATTTAAATAGTTAAGGTGATTGTGCTGAGAAACCAGAGAGTATAGAAACAAGGAAAATGATGAAGACTAGAGATTCTTTTTTAAATTTTCTTTTTTATTAATTAATTTATTTTTAGTTTTCAACATTCACTTCCGTAAGACTATGAGTTCTAAATTTTCTCCTCCTCCCTTCCCTTCCCCCTCATCAAAATGACTCACGATCTGATATAAGCTCTACATATACATTCATATTAAACATATTTTCACATTAGTCATGTGGTAAAGAAGACTTAGAACCAATGGGAGGAACCACAAGAAAGAAGAAACCAAACCAAACCAAACCAAAAAAAGAGCAAATAGTATGCTTCAATCTGCATTCAGACTCCATAGTGCTTTTTCTGGACGTGGATAGCATTTTCCATCAGAAGACTTTGGAAGTTTACTTAGATCTTTGCATTGCTTAGAAGGGCTAAGTCTATCCAAATTAAGACTACAGATTCTTAAGAGATAGTTTAAGGACATATATTAGTCTGGTTATTCTCTATGTCATCGGAAGGAATGGATTTATCGAGAAATGTTGATTTCCAACCTATAGAACCACTGTGAGCTCTCAAGTAGTTCAGGCAATGGGAAAGTTAAAGGAATATTATGCTCTGGTGTCCATATTTCCATCTTTAGATACTTGTTATTGCCATCATCAATGGGACTCCAGCCAACCTTTCTTTTGGCATAAAGAAGTTTAAGGCCTTTCTGATGGTCATTCTTTTTACTCCAAACCATAGATTTTTCTTTGGGTACTTTTATACTCACAAAAATTTCACTTTGGTTATTTTCACCTCCTAGTTCATCAGCCTTCCTTAGCTGACTCTTATTAATTTATCTATGGGCTTAGTTACACCATAAATCCTCCATTCTATGGCCACTAATACATCCATTCCCTCCTGTTATCCCAGTCTGTCACCACTATTTTGCTCTCATTTCCTGTCTCCACTGTCTTTACCCTATAGTTAACCAATTCGCCTATGCATTGTGTTCCACCATGAATGCCTTACCCCCTTGTTCCAACAAATTTCCCACTCTAGTGATTCCTAAGTCTAGGTATTTCTTTGACTGTCTTTTGTTTTTCTATTGAGTCAATTAGGTCACCACCTCTAAGAGCCTGCTGACTAACATCCTATAGCTGGGTGGAATAAGTAAAGTTGCAAATAGAGACAATAATAGAAAAGAGAGGTGTGAAAAGCAACTTTACATTTTTATAGCATTTTTCACATGAGGTTTTCACTGAGGTCCCTCATAGGAAGTAGAACTTATTTTCCCTATAGAGTAATATGGTATTAATTCAGAAACCCAGTTTGGTTCACCACCTAAAGTAAATACTTCATACATGAATCATATACTTTAGGTACAGTCATGAGTTTTCCTAGTGATTTATATCATGCTTAAATGTACCTTCATTCAGGGACAATATTCCTTTAAATTCCAACTAAAATCCCATTTTCTACAGCATGTCTTCTCTAACTTCCCCTAATTCCAGTACCTTCCCTCTTTTAATCATTTCCTTTTTATCCTGTATATAGGTTGTTTTTTTTTAATATATATTTGTTTACATATTGTCTACCTCATTAGATTATAAGCTCTTTGATGGCAGGCCCTCAACTAGGAGTAAGTGATTGCCGCCAATCTGTCCAGCACTTTCTATAAAAGCTTCACCATTTCCTTGACTTCAGTGGCAACCTGCCTTTTGAGCCACACCCCTGCTGGCATACAACAACAACAGAACACCAAGTAGACTATTGTGTTATTAAGGTCCCTGAAAAACACAGCAGTTTTGAGCCAGGACTCAATAACTTCCCATACTCATGGCACCGCCCCCCCCCCCGACCTCACTACCCCATGTGCAGATCAATCAGATAAGGTTATCTTCATCTGCACAGTTTTAATTATATTATTGCTTTTTTTCTCTTTCTAGTCTAAATTCACTTCTAAATTCTTTTTGCATCCCCAGTGCTTACCGTAGTGCTTGGCACATGGAGCTTAGTAAATTTTTATTGAATAAGTAAATGAATGAATATACAGAAAACACTGAATTTTACCTGGGTTTAAGTCCTAGTTCTTCTATGTGCTAATTATTTAACTTTGGCCAAGTTGCAACCTCTCAATATTTTAGTTTTATTATTTTTGAAATGAGGTCTTTGTAAGAATTAACTATGATAATGTAAACATCTTTCTTTAAAAATGAAAGTGCTAATAAAAATTTATTCTATCATTAATTAGTATTTCTTGACAACATGATTTGAGAAACCAGGTACCTTACAGAAAAGTGCATTTTTAGACCTGAAGAGTAACCCCAAAAAGCCAAACTGGCATAAACTCTTCTATAGGATGAACATACACTGTAGATACCCATAGAATATTTGAATACCGTTAAGAAATATGATCTACCTTAAATCTATTTAGAACCAGTCTTCTCATTGTTTTCTAGGCATTGACCACTAGAGTACATTGCAAGATGAATTCTGCTGAATAAAGTTGTGTGTGCGTGTGTGTGTGTGTGCATATGTGAGTGGGTGACAGAGAGAGAGGGAGAGACAGACAGACAGAGACAGAGAGAGAGGCAGAGAGAGAGAGAGAGACTGGGAGAAGGAGAGGGAAAGGGAAAAGTAAAGAAAGGGGAGGATAAGAAGCTCTTAGGATATCTATGACTTGTTTACTATTTATAGATAAGTCAGGTCATATGCTAGGATCCAAGGCCTTCTCCTTAGTGCCTCCTCTCTAATAGTTAAGCAAAATATTTTATCTTTTGTATTCTAAGCTCGTATGCATCATTTTTTGAAAGGATGTCAGTTTTGAATAATGGAGGTTTGTCTTTTTCATAATAGAAAGCCATCTCCTCAATCAAGTCAGTATGACTGGTTATGGCCCACTTTACTCCCTGGAGCTGAGTGAGATAGGTGGGAATTATTCTGTTCCTCCAGTTGTAATTTCAGAGAGCTAGATGGTTATTGAGTGTCAGCTGTATAATATTGTCAATACTGCTAAGGATGTAGGTCTAACATTGCTCACATGTGTGTCCTCAAAAAACAAAACAAACAAAAACCAGGCTTTGAGAATTGTAAGGGGCTTCCAGTATAACACATCAGAAGTTGTGAAGTTGGCATGCTCTTATAAAAAGAGAAAATGACTTTTGTAGAAAACTTTAAATGGTAATTTATCTCATGAAAGTCATTTACAAGTTGGTCTCCTGCTTTCCCTGAACCCTGACACAGCTTGCCTCTGTGCCCCTAGCAGGTAAGTCATATGTCATAGGAATATATACAGGACAAACCACTCAACATTCCTACCCAAGAAATACTGCATTAGACAAAGAGAATTGACAAATAAGGAAAGCAAACTAAGGCCCTTAGTCTGCTGTGATCTCAGCAGCTCACCATGAAGATCAGGGGATTTTAACCTTTTCTGTGCCTAGGACCACTTTGGCAGTCTGGTAAAGTCTATGAACCTTTTCTCAAAATAATAATAAGCTATGTATAGTCATTGAGGAAAACAATTATACTGAAATAAAATTATATATATATATATATAAATGTGTGCATATATATATATACATATATATCTATATATAATTTTAAAATAGGTTCATAGATGCTAGGTTAAGAACCTTTGATGAAATTGTCTGTTTCTCTGTCTTGTACACACTTATCTACTACACGGTCACAGAGTTACCCCCATCCCCACCCCCATGCCATAAGATTTTTGTTAGTGTTCAAAAGATGATTAACTGGAGGGATATAGGAGATGCAAGGAGCTTGAATAATTTACAAAGTAGATAATATGATCTGGAATGCCTTAAATTTGCTGCTACTTCTAAAGCTTGACCTGATGTTGTATACTTGTGTCACAAAGGGTGAAATTTCCACTATATTTTTTGAAGAAATAAAGGGGAGGGGGCAAAAACATTTTGCTTGTTGGTTTTCTTTCTTTTCCTATGGGAAATGGTTTAGATTTTAATCTTCTTTAAACATTGTACTTGTAAGCTTAGGGGGTTAGATAGACCTTACATGATCTATCACAAAACTACCAACTTGCCCAGGGGCACCTTTAACTTGTGTATACTCAACATTTTCTTATTTTCCTTTTAAGGTTGTTTTGCTCCTTCTGTTTCGATAGTAACAATTTTCATTTCTCTGAAGCCTATTTGGAGACTTTAGTATTACCTTTGCCCTTGAATCTGATTCCTTGATGAAAGCCTTCTCCTATGTATGCTGTGAAGAATTCAAGTTTGAGTTCACCAATTCCATATTTTGACACTTTGGAGCATTCCAACTTTGACTTGTATAGTGCTGGAGTCTGACAAGAAGTGAGGCTGAGTCACATCTAAATGAATAAAAGTGGATAAATCTAGGTGGTGACAAGTCACCCATAAGAAATTTCCAGAAATACTATATATAGAGAGATTTATTTACTTTTTTCTTTTCTTTCTTCCTTTCAACTTTGGCTGTAAGATTAAAATTTAGCTCTTGAGTGAGAAGAGCTGTTTGCCATGTTTCTGCTGTTAAAGTTTGCTCACTCGGGTGAGGATTTTAATCCAAAGTCAACAATCTGGGCTGCATTAATTTCTCATGCCTTTGTTATGGGATTAAAAACTACAGTTAAAAAAGTGCAATTGCTATTCTCTTCTCAAAAGAAATTCATTAATTAAAAAAATATTTCCCAAGCCTATGCACAATATTCTTCCATTGATATATTCTAAGGTAGTCCAATTTACATTGCTGTTCAAGGGAATAGAAGATGGAGCCTTGAAAATCTTAGGCTTAGAGAATAAGGCTTTTGGATAAGAATTACTTTTACATGTGTCTATGTGTTTTTGGTTGTGTACATATGTACACATATATGTATGTATGTATACACACAAACACATTTTCCATGTAAATTGCATTGTTATTTCAATGGTATGATTACTCCCTCCAAGATTGTAATCAAGGCATGCTTTCTTATCTTTGGTGTTGCTTGTTCATAGCATTCTATAACTTCACCATAGAGGATCTACCCCATGTACTGAGGGTTAATGTTTCATTTACTTTGCCCATGGTGTAACATTTGGACTATATCATTTGTCTTTATCTCTTACTACATAGCCAGTTAAATTTCTTTTCCATACATTCCCTTCATGATGTCTTCTTTCATGGAACATTTTACCTCAAAGCTGTCATTGACAATATGCTACAGTCTGTATATATCCACTGTATGTCTATCTATCATCCTATAGGTCCTATAGGTCACCTGCAATTTGATTTTTATGAGATTGTGGTGTTTCATGGAAATATTACTGGAAGAATATTGTTTTTTTTAAAAAGGTTGGATTTTACTGCAGAGAGAAACATAGGATCACAGAAAATACTAAATAATTTTCCAAGTCTCTGCTATTCTTTCTTTATAATTCTGGAATCTGATCATCTGCAGTATCTTCCCAAGGTAGATGTGCTAATGGACTAGCTTAGGAGGCAACCTATCTAAATGCATATCATAACTTAGTATATTTTCTTCAATTAGCTTTTTTCCCTTCTCCTTTTTTTATGACTGAGACAAGATCATTTCAGTGATCTCTCCTTGGATCTTATTACAGAAACAATGTACAGTGTTCTGGTCCTCAGGAAAATCAACACAATGATGTTCATAAACGGAAGCATTTGAAAACCATTTAGATGTGGACATCTGAATATGTACCACGACAGTGTCAAACTCTTTTGGTGAATATAATATTTCTCTCATGCCTCTGAAGAAAATGGAATCTATCAAAGAATCTCGTGTGGTCCTAAATAGACATGGAAAAAAGTAGAAAGAGTCTTTAAGAGCTGTTATAGAAAGACAAATACTTTAAAAATTAACAATGAATGAAATAAAATTGGATATTCTCTGTATCTTTTAGTCAGTTATATGACAGTGATGATGTAAGCATGCAAAGGCTAGCATGTTCTCCTTTCATATTCTCCTCAAGGATACCCTTTATATGCATAGGCCATATGCATAGGCCATTCCCATAAAGACTTTATACAGATGAAAAAGCAAGTATATAGGATTGAGGGTGGTAATAAAACTATATGATCCTTATCACTTGGGATGATCTTTTTGAGATATCTTGAATATCGATTCTCTGATTTTATATAATTGTGGTAAATAGGCAAAGAAATATTGCTTAGGAAATCAGTGGAGATCAGACCATTGGGGTTCTGTTTAATTTTATTTTCAACATATATTATTTATGGAAACTTTATAAATCTTACCAAAGCACAATGCAGCTGAATTGGAAACAATATCGCACGAAAAATTTCCTGGTGTAGATCAACAATCTTTGCTGTCTAGTTTATAAATGTGCTTTTTTGTTGTTTTCTTTATAAATCATGTATGTTGGAAGAGAAATTAATGACTTATAAAATGTTTATGGGAAGCTCTGGAGCGCCCCGATTTTTAAAGTGCACTAAACAGACAATTAGCTCAGGGATTTGTCATTCTCATTATTGATCACAATGGGAGCCTAAATGGGGAAGGAAAAGTGAATTTTCCCACTACTCAACAGTGGGTGTAGAGATGAAGTAACCCTAATTTAAAATTCCTTATCCTTCTCTAAAGTTTATTATCATCCAGCTTGCAGCATTGTGACCTTTAGCCTTTGCCTGATGAAGATAAGAATTTCTGAAAGGGAATATATTCCTCTTCTTTTATCAGTTTCCAAGAGAAAAGAAGACATGTTTTTTCTTCCTCTTTCTTCCATAAGAAAAGGTAGGTGTAAAGTTACAGATCTTGTTTGATGGGAAAGAAAAATAACTATATCAATTTGATGTAAGATGTCAGAAATGTTTCAAGAAACAACAGAAGAATAGTTCAGATTTGAGAAAGGTTTGACATACAGCACATAGAGTTCCTGCTTTGTTTATGGGTTGATTTAATATACCCAGAAGGTCTTTATATGTGTATTATGCCAGTAGAGTGACTTGCTCTTTGCCAAGTTAGCAAGATTTTATTTTGTGCACATTTGTCTTTGTTTCACCCATTCCCATAAATAAGTAAACTCAGTAATTTTTAGATTTCCGAGAAAGATATGATGTAGAATTTTTCTGATTCAGATCTTTATGCTTTTTACGTTCCTTTAGTTGTTTTTTTAAGTGAGTAAGAGTATTTTAGATAACAGAGTGTTTTAATAAAAAGTGGTTTCTGGTCACTGTGATTTATACTGCATTCATATCTGTCATGTAATAGGAATTAGTAACAACTCTACAAAACTTAATCCAAATTTGTCCGTTTCTGTTTTTGTACTCTTAATATTGACTCTTTTGGGATTTTGGCACACCATTTCACTTTAGAGCCTTAGTTTTTATGCCTAGGAAATGGGGTCAATAAAATGTTTTCATAGACATGTTGTGAGGCTCAATGAACTCTGTGAACAAGAAGAGCTTAATAAATGTTATCTGACTCATAAACTCTGTGGATGAAAGGCGTTATATAAATACAAAGTGTAGAAGCTACCCACAGGTAATGGCTCTGCCTGGAGAACCCTAATCACAGGTTTTCTTTATCTCTTCAAAGCAGAGATTTTCATCTTGATTCCCTCATGCATTTTCATTCTAGAAGCTAAAGTGCCTATTTACTCTTTACCAATTCCTTTCAAGCACACAAAATCAAGAAACATAAAAAGAAAGATTTCATTATTGCACATACAGCAAATTATGTAGATGCAAATATGAAAATGTTACAGAAAAGAAGGAGGAAACAGTAATATCAACATTTAGGCCCCAGAAGAGCTCTTGGAATCTTTGCCTTCTTCGCCAAATTAAATTCTGGCCTATCTCAATATCAGAGAATTGTACTCTGTACAATTTATACAAAGGTTTTTATTAGAATATAGATTCTTCTCAGAGCTTACACTTTGGAATAGTCTAGAAATCATCTAAGAAAGTGTTTAAGAATCCCTCAGCAGCTTTTGATAAGTATCCTTATTTTTCTTGATTATAACTAGCATCCAAATGGTGCTTGAAAGTTTGAAAAGTACTTTGCAAATGTGGTGAGGCTGTCCTCTATTTGTTCTATGAGGGTGTCATTATGTGGTTCAAAGCTTCTTTTCCCCCTATCCATCTCTAAGGAAGATTTTTATTCTTGCCAGCATGGAAAGCAGGAGGTTGGGGCCAAAGGCCACTGCTCTAGTCTCTTCAGAGAAAGGGGTACAAGGCCAGAATTATATTTGTCTTTTCCCCTAAACATTATCAGTCTAAGGGATGTAGTTTTCAGCTGGAAGCTAACTGTATGATTGCTGTTACTAAATAGGAAAGGGGGTGCCAAGTTTTTATCCAAGGATTGACTCCCTTCCCAGCAGACACCAGTTCTACACTGAATACACACAATAAATAACAAATCCATTATTTCAAATCAATGGTAAAACAAATTGGAGAATGTATACATAGGAGGATATGTACTAGAGAATACATAGTGATGGAGCTTTTCTATTGGGAATGAGGCATGTCACCTCAACCAAGAAATAGAGTTCTAGATCTGACCCAAAAAGAAAACTTCCCCAATGTCTAGTGTAGCATTTAAGAATAAGGACATGCTACATATCAGATTCTTCCCAGAATCTTTTCCTCCCTTCAGCAAAATGAAATGGGATTAACATCATTCATCTTCTTTCTTGCAACTAGAAGACAGAATAGCCTGAAATGACTGAGGAAATTGAAGAGGTTCAAGAGCTTGAAGAGATGCAGGAGTGGCTCTCTCTTCTTTTCTAGTCTTGCCACTCATGCAGGCACAGAGTAGGGCACTGATCATTTCCAGGAAGGAGAGAGTCACATACCAATGGGCTTTGGGGCTTCAGTTACATGAAAATTATCTTATTTGAACTTCACAACTATGTGGTGAGCTAGATAATACAGAAATCATTTTCCTTTGATACCGAAGAATAGTAAGGTTCAGAGAGGAGTTCAGTGTCTTGATCATAAGTCTGGGACTGAATTTGAAGTCAGTTCCTCATACCTCTATGTCTAGAACTCTTCCCAGTAAGCAAAGCTGCCTCTCTTCTTGGAGTTCTGTCAAATATTGGAAACTTTGCATTGCTGAAACATGGGTGATGATGTCAATTGATTGCAGAAGTGTATGTCTTACTCAAGTAGAAGGAACTCAATTCAATAAATACTTATTGAGCTCCTAAATTGTAAAAGCTCTCTGCCAATTGCTATGCTAGCATGCAATATGATATAGTGGAAAGAGCATTGGATTTGGAATCAGGAAGAACTAGATTTCAATATGGCCTCAAACATTTATATGACTCATACAGACAGTAACTAACTTAACCCCTTTGAGCCCCATTTACTTCATCTGTAAAATGGGGATAATAATAGCACCTACCTTCCAAAGTTTCTGTGAGAATCAACTGAGATAATGTTTTTCATGCACTTTTCCAAACACAAAATGCTTTATTCAGAGCCAGGAGACCTGAATTCACATTCTGTCATCGCCTCTTACTACCTGAGTGAACTCAAGTAAGGCACTTAACCTTGTTGAGCCTCAATTCTATCATCTGTAAAATTAGAATGATGGAGTCTATAACCTATGTGATCCTTTCTAGCTCAAAATCTATGATTAAGTGTAAAAGATATAAAGTTTAGATAGGATAAAATACCTGCCCTCCCTTATGTGCTGGTAGGAACAAGATACATACATACATACATACATGCACACACACACATATGCACATCTATCTCTCTCATATATCATTTTTTCTATATCTATGTCTGATTATGTCATCTCTATTTATATATATATGTACATATATATGTATAGATATGTGCATCTATTTATAGATATAAACAATTTATATGTGCACATAGGTTAACATGAGAGATATGCATACATATATAAATATATGACTCTAGATACAAAATATTGATATATCTATATCTATTTATCTATCTATATTGGTTATTTGTATATATGTGTATTATGCAGATAAATATCTATAAATATTGAAAATCTTTACATATATATCTATGTAGATAGTCATCTATCTTTATAGCTACATCTACATTGAAAATGACTTTGACATCAACATTGATATTGATATTATCCATCCTATACACATGTCTATGACAATCTTGATGTTTATTTCTCTCTCATCTCTGTTTCTCTGTATCTATATTTGTATCTATCTATGCATGCACATATAGCTCTTATCCCAATTGATGAAAAGGCACTGGGGCAGCTGCTATATCTCCAAGTATTAGCCCTAGAGTACATTGACCTCACTGATTTTTGTCCAAACTCACTCTTGATAATTTAATTGATCAATAAATATTTGTTAAGAAGATTCAATGTGTCATGAGTTGACGATTCAAATAAGTACTTGCTATGTGCTTGGTAATGGGGATATAAATACAAAAGTGAGATAATCCCTTCCCCCAAGGAGCTTATAATATAATGAGAACTACAACACTATATAGATTGTTATGGTAATGATGGAGAGAGAAGTTATGAAGAGCTTTCAATTCCAAACAATTTTATATTTGACCTGGAGGTGATAGGAAGTCACAGGAGTTCATCGAGTAGGTGGGTTACATGATCAGACATGAGCTTTTGGAAGATTACATTGATAGATGAGTGGAGGGTGGACTTCAGTGGGGACACACTTGTGGCACAGAGACCAGCCAAAAGGCGATTGCAATAATTTAGTCATGAGGTGATGAATGCCTATACCAGGGTAGTGATAGTGTCAAAAGACAGAAAGGGGAATATGAGAGAGATGTTAGGAAGGTAAAATTGACATGCTTTGGACACAGATAGGATATAGGAGGATGTGTTAGAAAGAATAAAGAGTCAAGGATGTCACCTAGGTTGTAAGCCTTGTCCCTCCCAGTCCCTCAACTTAGTGATATTTCTCGACCTGTCACTCCCTCTTCAGTGCTGATGGATTGAAGAATACTTTAGATTGAGTAAAGTGTAAGAAGACTTGGAAGGTGCAGGGGAGTGGGCATGGTGAGAGATTATGAAGGACTTTGAATACCAAGCAGAAGACTTTATATTTCATTCTGAAGGTTATAGGGAGCCACTAGAGTTTATTGGTTGGTGAGAGGTGGAGTGACATGGTCTATCTTTTGCTTTAGAAAGAAAATTTAACAGCTGAGTGGAGAGGCTTGTGACAAGGAGACCATTCAGCAGGCTAGTCAAGCATGAAGTGATAAGGAACTGCACCAGGTTAGCAGCAGTGTGAGAGAGCAGGGAATATGCAAGAGATGACATAAATTTAAGTTAACTGAACTTAACAACTAATTGAATATAGAGGGAGGGGGTGAGAAAGTGAGGAGTCAAGGATGATACCTAAGTTGTGAGCCTAGGTGATTGGCAAATGCTACTACCCTCGACAGGAAAGTTAGATAAAGAGGAGGGTTTATGGGGAAAAAAAAATAATGGATTCAATTTTGAACATATTGAATTTAAGATTCCTACAGAACATCGAGTTTATCTGTCAATAGTTAGTTGAAAAGGGCCTAGATATCATCTTTCGAGAAATTATCAAGGAGAACTGCCCTGATATTCTAGAGCCACAGGGCAAAATAGAAATTGAAAGTATCCACAGATCACCTCCTCAAATAGATCCCAAAAAGAAATCTCCTAGGAATATTGTCACCAAGTTCCAGAGTTTCCAGGTCAAAGAGAGAATACTACAAGCAGCCAGAAAGAAACAAATTGAGTATTGTGGAAACACAATCAGAATAACCCAGGATCTAGCAGCATCTACACTAAGAGATCGAAGGGCTTGGAATACGATATTCCGGACTGAGGTCAATGGAGCTAGGATTAAAACCAAGAATCACCTACCC
>CM053624.1:233692750-233710211 GCA_028646595.1 Phalanger gymnotis | reverse complement strand
AACTCTGCCCCTCTGGTACTCAGGTACTCCAATTACTCAGCCACTGAAGCCCCACTTCTGTCTCCTCTGTTCTAGCGTTCTTTTTTTTTTCACCCGAGGAATTCTCTGGGTGGGGAGGCGAGGGATTAGAGCCGTTTACCTGGCCATTATGTCTCCCGGAAGCTCAAGAAGCGTTTGAAACCTTTGGGCTGCAAGCCTCAGGAGCTGGTATCTCACAGTCAGTGGTGTTGCGCTGCCTCTCGTCTCTTCCACAGAGTGCCGTCCTGTGTTGGGAGGCCTGGGGATCTGCGTTGTTTTCAGGCGCCAGCTTTCTCCCAGCCTGTCTCCCACATGGGTTTTCCGGCCAGCTGCTTCTGCTTTGGTCCTGTCTGGGGCAGCTCCACAAGCCGAACGCCCTCCTAGCCTCCAGATTCATTCCTTCAGCCTTTCAGATTCTCCCGGCTGGGAAATTTGCCCCACTCAGACTGCTCGCAATTTCTAACTCTCTCAAATCTGCTCAGATTCACTTTTTTATAGGAATCCAACAGAACTTGTTAGAGAGCTCCAGTAAGATACTGTTTTCATGCTGCCATCTTGGCTCCGCCCTGAGTGAGACAAATTTCTAGCCTAAGATAACTTAGAAGTTTTGCAGGAGAGATTTGTAACACCTGGGTAAGAGTTGGCTGCAGCATAGGAGGAGCACCAGTAGTGGGATTTGGAGGCAGCTGTGATAGTGCATGCAACAGATTTCCTAGTTGTCAGCTCAGAGATTAATGCAATGATCCAAGGTAATTTGAAAGAACCCATGATAAAAAGTGCTATCTATCTCTAGAGGAAGAACTGACAGAGTCTGAATGCAGATTGAAGCATACTTTTTCTTTGCTTTCTTTATCTTTCTTGTTTTTTATTTTTTTTTTGTTTGTTTTGGTCTGTGTTTTCTTTCACAACATGACTAACATAAAAAATAGGTTGTGCATGACTGTATATGTGCAATTTAAATAACTTGCCTTCTCAATGCTGGAGGGGAGGGAGAGGGGTTGGGAGGGAGAAAATTTGTGACAAAAATTTCAAAATGAATGTTAAAGATTGTTTTTGCATGTAATGGGGGAAATAAAATATTAAGTCATTTTAAAATAGAGCATCTATTAAAATTAAAGATATCAACTGAAAATTTTTCTAAAAGGAAAAACCAGGAAGCAACAACAACATAATTGACTACTAAAAAACTATTGTGTTGTGAGGAAAGACCCAAACATAAATAGAAGAAAATAAAGTGAAAATAGCTAAGAGCAAAGCCTCAAAGAAAAAATGCTAACTGGATCTAAGCCCAACAAGGATTTGTGGAGATGATAAACAAACAAATAAGAACAATAGAGGAAAAATTGGGAAAATAAATGAGAGTAATGCCAGAAAATTGTGAAAAGAGACTTAAGAGCTTGATCAAAGAGGCACAAAAATACTGAAGAAAATAACACTTTACAAAACAGAATTAGTCAAATGGAAAAATTGGTACAAAAGTTCACTGAAGAAAAGGACCCTTTAAAAAACAATGTTGGCCAAATGGAAAAAAAAGAGGCATAAAAGTTCACTGAAGAAAATAATTGCTTAAAAATTACAATTGGGCAAGTAGAAGCTAATCATTCAGTGAGGCATTAAGAAACAAAAATAAAACAAAGTCAAAAGATATGAAAAAATAGACGAAAGTGTGAAATATTTCATTGGGAAAAAAGTTGATTTGGAAAGTAGAACAAGGAGAGACAATTAAAGAGTTATTGGACTACCTGAACTGCATGATTTCAAAAGGAGTTTAGAAACAATATTTCAAGAAGGTATAAGGAAAACTCTTTAATATCTTACATCTAGATGATAAAATATAAATTGAATGAGTGCCCCAAATACCACCTGAAAGAGATTCTTAAAAGAAAACTTCCAGGAATATTATAGCCAATTCTGGAGTTTCTAGCTAAAGTGGGAAAATGTAGAAACAGGTAAAATGCGGGGAAAATTAAACAACCAGAAAGAAACATATTGTAGAGCCACAGTCAACTTCATATAAGATTTAAGACCAGAAAAATGAATAACAATGTTGCTAGCTGCTGCTGTGGGGGTGTAAGACCCAACAAGACCAGCAATAAGAGCTGCCAGCACAGCTTCTTTGTTCTCCTTTTCTAAGGAAAGCAACTCTAAGGGGTTAACAATCTCACTTTAATCAAACATACATATATCATTCACTTAGTTCTGGAGGAAAAGCCAGTATCCTGAACTTCAGAGCAATTACAAACCAAAATTACAAACAGAGACAATATAGACAGAACAAGTAACACAATTCAACACACAGGCTTTGTCTTATCAAGACATCACATACATAGTTACCAAAAAGAGAAGCACCAACATCTGGATTTTCTTCAAAGCCAGGGGGCTCTTAACAATGGGTACCTAGAATCTCCACACCAATACTCTTCCAGTGAGTGAGAGTCCCAAACAAAATGCTAACCTCTGAGTTTATATACCCTGTTCAGGGTCAAAAGGCATCACAAACCCATGTAAACTAGGCTTTCCTTTGAGGTAAGCAGGTCATCAAAGACTCTGATTAAATCACAGAAACAAAGGCCAGACTCATCAAAGGCACTTGATTATATAAGTGCTCCAAAAGAGAAAACATTAAAAAAGAAAAAAAGTCCCACCCTGCTTAACATTACAGAGGTTCACAAAAGGATATTTACTTAGCAATAGAAAAAGGGTGTTCAACAAGAATAAGAAGTGGAAAAATGAAAAAAGACGTGAAAAAGCCATGAATCAATACAGCTAAGCAGAGCTCCCGAAGAGGTACACTAGGCAAGCATCTCAGAACTCCTCCAATTAATAAGAGCTGTTTAGGAGAAAGAAAATTATGAAGTTCTATTAGCAGTCTGAGCCTGTAGCCCCCTGAGCTAAACAAGTTTCTTTTGCTTTTAGTTTTTAACGTCATTTTATAAGATTTTGAGTTCCAATGTTTTCCCCTCCTCTTCCCTCCCTCTTCCATAAATGCAACCGTTCTGATATAGTTTACACATGTGCAATCATATTAGGCATGTTTTCTTATTAGTCAGGCTGTGAAAGAAGAATCAGAACAAAAGGGAAAAACCACAAGAAAGAAAACAAAATAAAACAAAACAAAAAGGAGAAAACAGTATGCTTTGATCTATATTCATACTCCATAGATCTTTCTCTGGATGTGAATAGCATTTTCCATCATGAGTCTTTTGATTTGTCTTATATCATTGTATTGCATAGAAGAGCTAAGCCTATCAAAGTTGGCTATTGCATAAAGTTACTGTTACTGTGTACATTGTTTCCCTTGCTCTACTCACTTCACGCACCATGAGTTCATGAAAGTCTTTCCAGGATTTTCTGAAATCTGCTTGCTAATCATTTCTTATGAAAGAATAGTATTCCCTTAAATTCATATACTACAATTTGGACAGAATTTCCAATTGATAGGCATCACCTCAAATTCCAATTCTTTGCCACCAAAGAAATAGGTGCCATATATATTTTTGTGTATGTGGGTCCTTTTACCTTTTTTATGATCTCTTTAGGATACAAACTTAAGAGTGGTATTGATGGATCAAAGAGTATGCACAGTTTTATAGTCCATGGCGAATAGGTCTGGGTTGCATTCCAGAATGCTAGGATCAATTCACCAATAATGCATTAGTGTTAGAGTTGCCCCACATCTTCTCCAACATTTATCATTTTTTCTTTTGTCATGTTAGTCAATCTGATAGGTGTGAGGTGGTACCTCAGAATTGCATTAATTTGCATTTCTCTAATCAGTAGCTGTTTAGAGCATTTCTTTTTCTCAAATATAATAGGTATTTATTTCTTTAATTTCTTTATTTATTTTTAGTTTTCAATATTCACTTCCATAAGAGTTTCAGTTTCAATTTTTCTCCCTCTCCCTCTCTTCCTACCTCCCCAAGATCACATGAAATCTGACATAGGCTCTACTTATGCATTCATATTAAACATATTTTCACATTAGTCATGATGTAAAGAAGAATTAGAATTAATGAGAAGAACCACAAGAAAGAAGAAACAAAATAACAAAAGGAGAACAAATAATATGCTTCCATCCACATTCAGACTCCATTTTTTTCCCTCTGGATAGTGATAGCATTTTCTATTGTGATTCTTTTAGAGTTGTCTTAGATCCTTGCATTGCTAAGAAGAGCAAGGTCTATCAAAGTCAGTCATTGCACAATGTGTGTGTTACTGTGTATAATATTCTGCTTGTTCTGCTCATTTCACTCAGTATCAGATCATATATGTCTTTCTGGGTTTTTCTGAAGTCTCTTTGCTCATCATTTCTTATAGCACGATAGTATTCCCTTATATTCAAATACCACAAGTTGTTCAGCCATTCCCCAACTGATGGGTATCACCTCAAATTCCAATTCTTTGCCACCACAAAAAGAGTTGATATAAATATTTTTGTACATGTGAGTCCTTTTCCTGTTTTTATGATCTCTTTGGGATACAGACCTAGAAGTGGTATTGTTGGGTCAAAGGGTATATACAGTTTAAGGGCCCTTTGGGTGTAATTCCAAATTGCTTTGCAGAGTGTTTGGATCAATTCACAACTTCACTGACAATGCACTAAGGTTCCAATTTTCCCATATTTTTTCCAGCATTTATCATTTTCTTGTTTTGTCCTGTTAGCCAATCTGATGGGTGTGATGTGATACTTCAGAGTTGTTTTGCTTTGCATTTCTCTAATTAATAGTGATTTAGAGCATTTTTTCTTATACCTATGGATAGCTTTAATTTCTTCCTCTGAAAACTGCATGTTCATATCCTTTGACCATTTATCAATTGGGGAGTGACTTATATTCCTATAAACTTGACTAAGTTCTCTATATATTTTAGAAATGAGGCCTTTATCAGAGACACTGGTGGTAAAAATTCTTTCCCAACTTTCTGCTTCCTTCCTAATATTGATTGCATTGGTTTTTTGTGCATAAATTTTTCAATTTAATGCAATCAAAATTATCTATTTTGCACTTTATAATGTTATCTATCTGTTGTTTGGACATTAATTCTTCTATTCTCCATAAATCAGATGGCTAAACTATTCCTTGCTCTCTTAGTTTGCTTACAGCATCAGCTTTATAGCTAAATCCTGTAACCATTTTCACTTTATTTTGGTATGCAGGGTAAGATGTTGGTCTATGCCTTGTTTCTGCCATACTATTTTCCAGTTTTCTCAGCAGTTTTGGTCAAATAGTGAATTCTTATCCCAGACCCTGAAGTCTTTGGGTTTATCAAACAGTAGATTACTATAGTCATTTATTACTGTGTCTTGTGTACTTAACCTAAAGCACTGAACCACCATTCTATTTTTTAGCTAGTACCAAGTAGTTTTGATGCCTGCAGCTTTGTAATATAGTTTTAGTTCTGTTATGGCCAGGTCACCTTCCCTTGCATTTCTTTTCATTAATTCCTTTGATATTGTGGAACTTGTGTTCTTTCAGATGAACTTTGTTATTGTTTTTACTAGCTTTATAGAGCAATATTTAATATTTTGATTGGTATAGCCTATGAGCAACTGATACTTTTTATAATTTATAATTTAATTGGCTTTATGCGTCAAAAAAAAGTTCTGTAACTGCATTCATATAGTTGCTAATTTTGTCTTGGCAAGTAGACTTCCAAACATTTTATGTTGTTTCCAGTTACTTTAAATGGAATTTTCTCTTTTTTTGAGGGGAGAAGAGAAGGCAATTGGGGTTAAGTGACTTGCCCAAGGGCACACAGCTAGTAAGTGTGTCAAAAAGCTGAGCCTGGATTTGAACTCAGGTGCTCCTGACTTCAGGGTTGGTGCTCTACTCACTGCACCTCCTGGCTGATCCAGAATTTTTCTTTTTGTCTCTTGCTGCTAGTGTTTGTTTACTAATATATAGAAATACCAATAATATTTCTGTGGGTTTATTATATCCTGCAACTTTGCTAAAGTTGTTAATTATTGCAAGAAGTTTTTTTAATTGATTCTTTAGGAGTCTCTAAGTATACCTAAGTATACCATCACATCATTGGCAAAGAGTGAGAGCTTTGTATCCTCACTGTCTGTTCTAATTCCTTCAATTTCTTTTTCTTCTTTTACTGCTAGAGCTAACTCTTCTATTACAATATTGAATAACAGTGGTGAGAAAAGACATCCTTTTTTCACCCCCGACCTTATTAGAAATGCTTCTAGCACAGCCCCATTACATATAAAGCAAGCCAATGGTTTAAGATAGATGCTGTTTATCATTTTAAGGAAAACTCAATTTATTCCTATGCTTTACTGTTTTTATCAGGAATAGGTATTGCATTTTGTCAAAAGCCTTTTTTTGCATCTGTTGAGATAATCATATAATTTCTGTTAATTTTATTGATATTGTGAATTATACTGATAATTTTTGTAATTTTGAACTCTACATTGTAGTAGCTCTACATTGCTGCTATAAATCCACCTGGTCATAGTGTATTCTCCCTGTGATGAGTTGTGCTAATTGGTTTACTAATATTTTCTAAAATTTTTGCATCTATATTCATTAGGGAAATTGGTCTATAACCGTCTTTCACTGTTTTGGCTCCTCCATTTTAGGTATCAGCACCATATGGTATCATAAAAAGAATTTGGCTGGGGGGGCAGAGCCAAGATGGAGGCTGGAAAGCAGGGACTTGCTTAAGCTCTCCCCCAAATCACTCCAAACACCTGTAAAAATAGCTCTGAACAAATTCTAGAGATGTGAAACCAATGAAAAAGCAGAGGGAAGCAAGTCTCCGGCCCAGGATGGAGTGGGTGGTCACTGGGAAGGGTCTATCACATGGTCCTGGGAGCAGAGCTCAGCACAGAATGGGCCGCACCAGGACCAACCACATCAGGAGTCAGGTGGAGCATGACTGAGGGCCATGAATCAATGAGCTGTGGCAGTTACCACTTATGATCTTTCAAGAAATTATCAAGGAGAACTGCCCTGATATTCTAGAACCAGAGGTTAAAATAGAAATTGAAACAATCTACAGATCACCTTCTCAAAATGATCCCCAAAAGAAAACTCCTAGGAACATTGTCGCCAAATTCCAGAGCTCCCAGGTCAAGGAGAAAATACTGCAAACAGCCAGAAAGAAACAATTTGAGTATTGTGGAAAAACAATCATGATAACAAAGGATCTAGCAGCTTCCACATTAAGGGACAGAAGGGCTTGGAATGCATTATTCCGGAGGTCAATGGAGCTAGGATTAAAACCAAGAATCACCTACCCAGCAAAACTGAGTATCGTGCTCCAAGGCAAAATATGTACTTTCAGTAAAATAGAGGACTTTCCAGCTTTGTCAGTGAAAAGACCAGAGCTGAATAGAAAATTTGACTTTCAAACACAAGAATCAAGAGAAGCATGAAAAGGTAAACAAGAAAGAGAAATCATAAGGGACTTACTAAAGTTGAACCATTTTGTTTACATTCCTACATGGAAAGATGATGTGTATGATTCATGAGACCTCAATATCATAGTAGCTGAAAGCAATATGCATATATATATATATATATATGTGTGTGTGTGTGTGTGTGTGTGTGTGCATGTATGCATATATATATACATATGTGTGTATCTATGTTTGTGTATATGTAGGTGTACGTGTATGTGTGTGTGTGTGTGTGTGTGTGTGTGTGTGTGTGTGTGTGTAGACAGAGGGCACAGGGTGAGTTGAATATGAAGTGACTATATCTAAAAGAATAAAATCAAATTAAGGGATAAGAGAGGAATATATTGAGAGAAGGAGAAAGGGAGAGATAGAATGGGGTAAATTATCTCACATAAAAGTAGCAAGAAAAAGCAGTACTCTAGGAACAGAAAAGAAGGCAGGTGAGGGGGAATGAGAGAATCTTGCTCTCATCAGATTTGACCTGAGGAGGGAATACCATACACACTCAATTGGGTATCTTACCCCAAAGGAAAGAAGGAGGAAGAAGATAAAAGAGGGGATGATAGAAAGGAGGGCAGATGGGGGTGGAAGTAATCAAAAACAAACACTTTCAAAAAGAGACAAGGTCAAGGGAGAAAACTCAATAAAGGGAGTTAGGTTAGGAAGGAGCAAAACATAGTTAATCTTTCATAACATGAGAATTGTGGAAGGGTTTTATATGATGATATGCATGTGGCCTATGTTGAATTGCTTGCCTTCTTAGGGAGAGCGGATGGAGTGGGAAGAGGGGAGAGAATTTAGAACTCAAAGTTTTAAAAAAAGATGTTCAAAAACAACAACAAAAAAAAAAGTTTTTGCATGCAAGTAGGAAATAAGATACACAAGCAATGGGGTGTAGAAATTTATCTTGCCCTACAAGAGAAGAACGGAAAAGGGGATGGGAGGGGAGTGGGGTGACAGATGGGAGGGCTGACTGGGGAAAGAGGCAACAAGAATACAGGCCATCTTGGAGTGGGCGGGACGGTAGAAATGGGGAGAAAATTTGTAATTCAAACTCTTGTGAAAATCAATCCTGAAAACTAAATATATTAAATAAATTAAATTTAAAAAATCTTCAAAAAAAAAAGAAAAAAAATTCATCTGGAAGAAGAAAAAGTCCAGAATATCCAGGGAATTAATGAAAAGAAATGCTAGGGAACATGGTCTATCCATATCAGATATTAAAAGTATTGTAAAGCAGCAGTCATCGAAACTTCTTGGTATTGGATAAGAAATAAGAATGATGGATCAGTGGAATAGATTAGGTACACAAGACACAGTAGCCAACAACTATAACAATCTCCTCTTTGATAAACCCAAATAATCCAGCTTCTGAGGTAAGAATTCACTATTCCAAAAAAAACTGCTGAGAAAATTGGAAAATGATAGGGCAGAAACTGGGCATAGAGCAATATCTTACACCGCATACTAAAATAAAATCAAAATGGGTTCACGATTTACAAATATAAGCAATTTCGGAGAGCAAGGAATATTACCTATCAGATTAATGGGAAAGTAAAGAATTCATGAAACAACAAGAGATAGAGAGCATTACAAAATGCAAAATTTTTGTATTGAAAAAGCCAATGCAAGAAAGATTAGGAGGGAAGAAAAAAAAGTGGGAGAAAATCTTTACAGCCAATCAGGCCGCATCTCTAAAATATACAGGGAACTGAGTAAATTTACAGGAATACAAGTCATTCCCCATTTGAGAAGTGGTCAAAGGATATGAACAGGCAGTTTTCAGAGGAAGAAATTAAAGATATCTATAGGCATATGAAAAAAATGCTCTAAATCACTATTGATTAGAGAAATGCAAATCAAAGCAACTCTTAGGTACCTTGTCTCTCTTGTCAGATTGACTAAAATGATAAAACAGAAAAATGATAAATGCTGAAGAGGATGTGGGAAAATTTTAATACTGTTACATTGTTGGTGGGTTCTGGAGAGCAATTTGGAACTATGACCAAAGGGCTATAAAAATGTTCATAACCTTTGACCCAGCAATACCACTTCTAGGGATTTATCCCAAAGAGATCACAAAAGTAGGAAAGGAACTCCTATGTATAAAAATATTTATAGCTACTCTTTTTGTGGTAGCAAAGAATTGGAAATCAAGGGATGCCCATCAATTGGGGAATGGCTAAACAAGTTGTATATGAATGTAATGGAAGACTATTGTGCTATAAGAAATGGGGAACATATGGATTTCGTAATAACCTGGAAAGACCTATGTGATATAATGTTGAGTGAGTGGAGCAGAAACAGGAAAACATTGTAGGTAACCACAGATATATTGATTCTGTGCTGACTAACTTTGATAGACTTGGCTCTTCTCAGCAATACAAAGTTAAAAGACAACTCCAAAGGACGCATGATGGAAAGAGGTATCTATATCCAGAGAAAGAACTATGGAGTCTGAATGCAGATTGAGACAA
Source organism: Phalanger gymnotis (assembly GCA_028646595.1). Lineage (NCBI taxonomy): Eukaryota > Metazoa > Chordata > Mammalia > Diprotodontia > Phalangeridae > Phalanger > Phalanger gymnotis. The sequence goes on along the minus strand of CM053624.1, from coordinate 233,700,305 downwards.
ACTATTTACTCTCCTTCTTATTGAGAAATCTAATCCATTCAAGTTTAGAGTTAAATTGTAAATTCATATTCTCGACACTTAACTACATATATAAATCTATTCTACTTATGTGGCATGACTTTTAGTACTTGTATACATATATAATATGTCGTTACCTGGGATGCCTATTCCACATTCTCTTATCCAAGTGGCATTGTTTTTAAAATAATTTTAATTAATATTAACTACAGAGTAATCCTTTGATGTTCTCCTTCTTTCTCCCAGGAATCTGAATAGTTTTTTCCCTTGTTGCCTATAAAATTTATTCTTTCTTTCTTTGTTTCTTTCTCTTTCTGTCTTTTTCTTCCTTTCTTTCCTCCTTCCTTCCTTCCTTCCTTCCTTCCTTCCTTCCTTCTTTCCTTCCTTCCTTCCTTCCTTCCTTCCTTCATTCCTTCCTTCCTTCCTTCCTTCCTTCCTTCCTTCCTTCCTTCCTTCCTTCCTTCCTTCCTTCCTTCCTTCTTTCCTTCCTTCCTTCCTTTCTTCCTTCCTCTCTTCCTGTAACATCAATTAAGGTGGGTGTCTTTGATTGAGTCTTATTAGGTGCTAATCCCCAGCCCCAAACCCCCATCTATTAGGTGCTAAACCTGTGAGTGTAAAGCCCTCAGGGTCTAAGGGGAGTTGCTAAAACCAGAGCCAATAGTAAGAGCACAAGTTCTGGTCTCTCAGGTGATGTTTGATGACAGCTAAAGAGTACATAAAAACAGAGAATAGAGCTATTTGCTAAGGGCTTTCACTCTTGGTGGTGTGCTGATGTGGAGACTCTGGGTAGCTGTAGTTAAGAGCCCTCCCACTTGTAAATCAGGATGTCCCAACTTTGTTAACTCTGGTAACTATGGATTGAGATTTGAATCAGACAAGGTCTGTCTGTTGATGTTTGTAATTTTTTTGTATTTGCTCTGAAGTTCAAGGTGCTGGCTTTTCCCCCTGAACTAAGCAAATGATATTTGTATGCTGGATTAAATTAAGATTGTTAACCCCTTAACATTGCTTTCCTTAGTAAAGCAGATCAAAAGACTGTGAGCTTGCCGCATTCTTTGTGCTGGTTGTTGTTGGTTTTACACAGCCACAGTAGCTGCTAGCAAGATTGTTAAAACACTTCCTCCCTTCCTTCTTCTGTCCTTCCTTCCTTCCTTCCTTCCTTCCTTCCTTCCTTCCTTCCTTCCTTCTTTTCTCTCTCTCTCTCTCTCTTTCTCTCTCTCTCTCTTTCTTTCTTTCTCTCTCTTTCTTTCTCTCTCTCTCTCTCTCTCTTTCTTTCTTTCTTTCTTTCTTTCTTTCTTTCTTTCTTTCTTTCTTTCTTTCTTTCTTTCTTTCTTTCTTTCTTTCTTTTTTCCTTCCTTCCCTTTGTCCTTCCTTCCTTTCTTTCTTACTTCCATGGAAGTGGGAGAACTTTGATATGACAGTATCTCTATCTAGTAGCCCATTGGTTTTGGGCATAAAGAGACTGCAGGGAATCTTACTCTAGACAGTACTGTGGGCAGTATACTTAAAGACCTATGCTTGGGTTCTTTTCTTCTCTCTTCTTGATATTGGTAGCGTTTGGTAATAGGTAGTGGGAATCTCCATGGAACACTGATTTTTTTTGTTAAAATTGCAACAAATGCCAGTGTGATAGGTTATAATAGATGCTATAGGAGTGAGGATGGTAAGCTAGGAATGGTAGGGCTCATGTTTTGTTCAATGTTTTTGTTTCCATCAAGTAACTTTGTGATGTTTTTTTCACTTTTCTTTTCATTGTTGAGTTTTCTGAATTTGCAAGCTTTTTAATGGCATCATTTATCCTTGGATTGCCCAGAACTGCCCTTAACTTCTTGATTTAAAAGATGATGGAACTGAAGCCCAGAGATAAGCGAAGAGCAAGGGTAAAAATGTAATAAGTAGAAGAACACTTTCTACTTGTTTTTACTTCTTCCTCCCTCCCTTGTTATATTCTCCTGTCCTTTCCTGGTTGACAACAGAAAATAATAATGTAGATTCCAATCACTGGCTACCAATCTAGGAACAATAAGGGCTACTGAAGGCTCATTTTGAAGTCAAGCCATATGTAAGTTTTGAAACTTTCTTTCATTTGTGAAGTATGAAGTTCTCCTTTGTGAGTTAAAAATTTGCATCATCATTTTACAGGATTAAACATTTCTAGGCTTCTACCCTCAAAATCAAATCACTTTGGGAATTACAAGTGAATTTGGCTTGTTCTCGTTGGTGTTCATTTCAGGATATCAAGCTTCAGAGTACTCTGGGCATCTTCTCTCTCTCTCTCTCTCTCTCTCTCTCTTTTTCTTTCACACACACACACACACACACACATACACACACACACGTATACACACACACTCACAGAAATGCTAGGTCCACAGGTACAGTGTAAAAAAAAAGCTATTTAAAGATTTCTTCTCTCTTTCTGGAGATATTTTCATTTACCAAAATTGGCATGAATGCCATCAGCCAGTTAATAAATGAAATGTGGATGAAGGGCAGAATTGGTCCCTAAGGACTTAGTGTACCATTAGCTAATAAAATTTCCATGTGAAATTGAAGAAAAAGATTATTTATTGAGTGCATCTATGGGTCCTGTATATATCCAATCCATTATGTAATTAAAGTTTATTCTTTATAAAGCTTATTTTTTATGTGATCAATAATTACAATCATATGATTTTAGCACTGAGCATGAAATTAGGTCATCAAGGTTAATGGATATTTAAACAGCAATCCTTCCTAAAACATCTTTGACAAATGGTTACTTGCTTTGCACTAGAAGAGCTCAAGTTAGAGGGAATCCCTGTATCTTCGGGAAGCCCATTTTACTTTTGTGCAGCTCTACTAGTTTTGATTTATTTGTTCTTTTCATTGAATCTGTTATCTACCTGTCTGCAATATTCAATCATTGCTCCTAGTTTTGTCCCTTGGCACCAAAAAGAACACAATTAATCTCTTTTCAACATGATCTCTTCAGCTCACCTCTTCTCAATTTTGAATTTACTAGTCCCTTCAACTAATTTGTGTTATATTAACTTAAGCCACCTCCATAACTAAATGCTAGCTATTTCTTTATAGTAAGTGCATAATAAATACTCACTGATTGATTGCTGTTTCCTGTAAACATTTCCTAAAATGTGGTTTTCATACACATTACTTCTGATGTATTTTGGTCAGGTCAGGGAACAGCATCATGACCATCTTCTTGGTTTTGAATACTACATCTCTATATTCATGTATTAACAAACTAAATGAAACAGAGAATTTATATAGTGTTTTAGGGGTTTTTGGGTATCTGCAGTGCCTACCACAATGCCTGTGGTTGGAATTTATTTATTCATTTATTTATTTATCCACTTAATAGTATTTTTCCAATTAAATGCAAAGAAAGTTTTCAAAATTCATTTTCATAAGAGTTTGAGTTCCAATTTTTTTTTACCCTCACTCCATCCCATCAGCCCTGGTATTCCATTGCTTTAATAGTCCACAACTTGTTCAGTCATTCCCCAATTGATAGGTTTCTCCTAAATTTCCCAGTCTTTACCACCACAAAAAGATGTGCTATAAACATTTTGCACATATGTGTCCTTTTCCCCTTTTATGACCTCTTTGGGATACAGAAAAAGTAGAGATATTAGTAGATCAAAGGGTTCATGCAGTTTTTATAGCCCTTTGGGCATAGTTCCAGATTGCTCTCAAGAATGGGTAGATTAGTTCATAACACCGCCAACAATGCATTAGTATTCCAATTTTCCAATATCTTCTCCAACATTTATCATTTTCCTTTTTCGTCATATTAGCCAATCTGATAGGTGTGATGTGGCACCTCAGAGTTGTTTTGATTTGCATTTCTCTAATCAATAGTGATTTAGAGCATTTTTTGTATAACTGTATAGAGCTTTGATTTCTACATATGAAAACTGTTCATATCCATTGAGCATTTATCAATTGGGGAATGACTTGTATTCTTATAAATTTGACCAAGTTCTATGTTTTATAAATGAGACCTTTATCAGAGACACTGACTATAAAAAAAAATATTTCCCAGCTTTCTGCTTCCCTCCTAATCTTGTTTGCATTGGCTTTGTTTGTGCAAAAACTTTTCGTTTAATGTAATCAAAATTATCCATTTTGCATTTCATAATATTTTCTGTCTTTAGTTTGGTCACAATTTTTTCTTTTGTGCCTAAGTCTGACAGGTAAACTATTCCTTGTTATCCTAATTTGATTATGGTATCACCCTTTAAGTACTTTCATGTACTCATTTTGACCTTGTCCTAGTATGTGATATGAGTTATTGGTCTATGCCTGATTTCTGCCATAGTATTTTCCAGTTTTCCCAGGAGTTTTTGTTAATAGAGTTCTTATCCCAGAAGGGAGAGTCTTTGGGTTTATCAAACAGTAGATTACTATAGGCATTCACTACTGTCTTGTGTACCTAACCCATTCAACTAATCCATCACTCTATTTATGAGCCAGTACCAAGTAATTTTGATGTTTGCTGCTTTATAATATAGTTTTAGATCTGCTACACCTAGGACACTTTCTCTTGCATTTCTTTTCATTAATTATTTTGGTATTCTGGATCTTTTATTCTTCCAGATTAATTTTGTTATATTTTCTGGCTCTATAAAATACTTTTTGGTAGTTTGATTGGTATATTACTTAATAAGTAAATTAATTTAGGTAAAATTATTATGTTTAATTTATTAGCTCAGCCTCCTCTTGAGCAACTGATTTTTCCCCCAATTATTTATATATGATTTTATTTGTGTGAAAAAGGTTTTGTAATTGTGTTCATATAGTTCCTGGGTTGATCTTGTCAGGTAAAATCCAGAATATTTTATATTGTCTACAATCATTTTAAATAGGGTTTCTCTTTCTATCTCTTGCTTTGGGCTTTGTTCATAATATATAGTAATGCCAATAATTTATGTAGGTTTACTTTATATCCAGCAATTTTGCTAAAGTTAATTATTTCAAGCAATTTTTTTTAGTTGACTCTCTAAGTATACCATCACATCATCTGCAAAAAGTGATAGGTTTGTTTCCTCGTTACCTATTCTAATTCCTTCAATTCATTTTTATTCTGTTATTGCTAAAGCTAACATTTCCAGTAGAATACTGAATAACAGTCATGATAATGCCCATCCTTGTTTCACCCTGACCTTACTGTGAATACCTTAAGTTCATAACTATTACATATAATACTTGCCAATGGTTTTAGATAGATGCTAATTATCATTTTATGAAAAACTCCATTTAATCCTATGCTTTCTGGCGTTTTTCATAAGAATCGGGGCTATATTTTGTAAAAAAAAAGCTTTTTCTGCATCTATTGAGATAAACACATAATTTTGGTTAGTTTTTTATTGATATGGTCAATTATGCTGATAATTTTCCTAGTATCATTGTTGTCTTTCATTCTCAAAGAGGACCAACATGACATCACTATGCTTGAGTCAAGATTCAATGTGTCCAACTGTGATCAGGCTAATAACAAGCTTGGAATGCTCTACCATAGGTTGGGCACAAATAGTCCATGGAACATTTGGGGTGGATACCTGAAACTTGTGCATTCTGTATTTCCTTTGAGCTATTTCAATTCTGCTTTGCTCATAGAACACAGCACCTTCTCTGATGTGGGAATGCCATACATGGCAATCCTTTGCCAATGTCTCCCATGTCACACAATCAATGCAAAAGTTCTTGAGAGAGACCTTGAGAGTGTCCTTTTATTGCTTCTTCTCACCACCATGTGAATGCTTGCCCTGTGTGAGTTCTCCATAAAATAGTCTTTTTGGCAAGCATATGTTTTGCATTTGAACAATGTGGCCAGGCCATCAGAATCGTACTATCTGAAGCAGAGTTTGAATGCTTGGCAGTTTAGTTCAAGCAAGGACTTCAGTGTCTAGTACCTTATCCTGCCAGATGATTTTCAGAATCTTCTGAAGACAATGGAAATGGAAGTGATTCAGTTTCTGGGCATGGTGCTTGTAAACTGTCCAAGTTTCATAGGCATACAACAATGAGGTCAGCACCACAGCTCTGTAGGCATTCAGTGTGATAATCAGTCTAATACCTCTTCTCTCCCATGCGTTCCTTCGGGGCCTCCTAAACACTGAGCTAGCTCTGGCAATGCATGCCATATTTATCAGTGTATACATCCCTGGAAATTACATTACCAAGGCAAATGAACTTATCTACAGCATTCAAAACTTCTTCATTTGCTGTAACTGATGGTTCCATGTATGGATGATGTGGTGGTGGCTCACGAAGCACTTGTGTTTTCTTGGTGTTAATTGTTAGGCCAAAATTAGCACAAGCAGCAAAGAATTGATCCATACTTCATTGCATCTCAGCTTCAGAGGCTGCATTGAGTGCACAATCATTTGTAAACAGAAAATCATGCACCAACACTCTCTCCACTTTGGTCTGAGTTTATAACCTTTTCTTTTTTTTCTTTTTTGTTAATTGATGGATAATATTACTTTTTGTGTTTATTCTTATTAAAATGGTGATCAGTACAGGTCTTCTAGGACTAAAAACAACATCAGAGTCTCAATTTTCAAGTCAAAACATCTTATAGCCATGCTGGTCTGTTGCTGATAATTCTAAAAATAATTTGAAGACAAAGAGACAGAGTTATTATGACTATATTTTGTTGGTGAGAAGTAATCTTCAGAAAACCAGGGTTCTAGCTGTACCTTTGTAAGTACATAGCAATTCACTTGGGGTGTGGCTACTTATATGATTAGTATATACTTAGGCTACACTTCTGCACTCCTAGTAGAAGAATGAAGAAGAGGTTGACGATGTGAAAGCAAAACACTGGGATCTGAGATTTATGGACTATTGAAATTAAGTAATGCAAAATGCTTGGATAAAATCTACTAGGCCTTTACATTTAAAAGTTAATGTGCAAATGCTCATATATACTCTGAGATATCAGAAGACATTAACATTTTATTACATAACTAGACAAAATTAAGTCTGAGGCTTAGTTTCATAAAACTACTGTTGTTTGTGGTTGCTTTTTTGTTGTTTGTTTTTGTGATCTGCAATAACTTTATCTTATCCTAAAAGTCTTTGAAGCTGTATGAGTCTGAACGCATGGTATAACATCCTGAGTTTATTTCTGATTTGTTTTCTTTTTTTATGTCTGATAAACACTCTTCTTAAGTTACAACTTTGATGCAAACCCTACAGTTTGAAGTAATTCCTAGGACTTTTTTGAACTTCCTGGAGTTCTCAAAAGTGTATTTAAAATTCAGGCTTCTTGCATCAATGAAGTCCACTTTTCTTTTTTGATTCTGTTTTGTACAACAAAAGCAAAAAGGAGCAAGTTAAGAACATGACTCATATTGCTTTTCAGAATAATGCCCTGAATATAAACTAACAATTAGTTTTTTGGCCTCCTTATTTTATATGAAAGTATAGGTTGTACCTGATATTTTTTTTTGGTAATTAATTTTAATGTATTTTTAATATGTTTAGTTTTCAGCATTGATTTTCACATGCGTTCGAATTACAGATTTTC
>CM053624.1:233662127-233692250 GCA_028646595.1 Phalanger gymnotis | reverse complement strand
GGGAGAGAATTTGGAACTCAAAGTTTTAAAAACAGATGTTCAAAAAAAAGTTTTTGCATGCAACTATGAAATAAGATATACAGGCAATGGGGCATAGAAATCTATGTTGCCCTACAAGAAAATAAGGGAAAAGGGGCTGGGGGGGGGAGTGGGGTGACAGAAGGGAGGGTTATTGGGTTATGGGGCAACCAGAATATATGCCATCTTGGAGTGCATGGGTGGGCAGAAGTGGGGAGAAAATTTGTAATTCAAATTCTTGTGAAAATCAATGCTGAAAACTACAAAGAATAAATCAATAAAGAAATTTTTTAAAAAGAAAGAGTATGCTCAGTTTTCTTGGGTAGTTGGTTTTCGGTTGTAATATAAGCTCCTTTGCCTTCTGGAATATCATATTTCAAGTCCTCTTATCCTTTAATGTAGGAACTGATAGGTCTCGCATAATCCTGACTGTAGTACCATGATGTTTAATTTGTTTCTTTCTAGCTGCTTGCAGTATTTTCTCCCTGAACTGCTAATTCTGGAATTTGCATACAATATTCCTTGGAGTTTTCATTTTGGGATCTCTTTCATTTGGTGTTTGGTAGATTCTTTCAATGACTATTTAACCTTCTGGTTCTTGGATATCAGTGGAGTTTTCCTTGATAATGTCTTGAAAGATGCTATCCAGGCTCTTTTTTATCATAACTTTCAGGTAGTCCAACAATTCTTAAATTATCTCTTCTGGATTTGTTTTCCAGGTCAGCTATTTTTCCAATGAGCTATTTTATATTTTATATTTTTCATTCTTTTCATTTTTTGACCAATTCTTGATATCTCATAGAGTCATTAGCTTCTGCTTTCCCAATTCTAATTTTTAATAAATTATTTTCTTCAGTTAGCTTTTGTGCCTCCCTTTCCATTTGGCCAATTGCAATTTTTTAAGGAATTGTTTTCTTCAGTCAATTTTTGTCCTTCTTTTCCAAGCTGTTCATTCCTGCATAGCTATCATTTCTTTTTCCCAATTTTTCTTCTACTTCTATTATTTGACTTCTAAAATCCTTCTTAAGTATATATAAAAATTTTTGCACTTGAGACCAATTCATACTCACCTTTGTGGTTTTGGATTTATGGATATTGACAGTGTCTTCCTTGTCTGAGTTTGTGTTTTGACTTCCCTGTTGCCACAGTAACTTTCTGTGGTCAATGTTTATTTTTCCTTCTTGTTCGTTTTTGGCCTATTTTATGATTTTTGTAATGGCAAGCAAAGAGGGATTTTTTGTTCTTCTTTTGTTTTGGAGTACTTTTCAGCACTAAGGCAGTCAAGTGAATTTGATTGAGACTTGCCTTTGTTTGAATCGAATTGTTTGATAGAATCAAGAATCCTTGATTGTAAACAGTATATGTACTCTGAGGTTAGCACTTTGCTTTGGGGCTCAATCATTGGAAATGTTCTTGTGATTTGTCCAGACAAGACTTTGGGTAGCTGTTAAGGAGACCCACCTCTTTGAAAACCCCTGATATTGGTGCTTCTTTCTCTGGTAACTGTGTATGTATTGCTATGCACAGTTAGAAGCTCTATCTGCTGATGTGTGCTATTTGCTCGTTTTATATAATTTCTGCTTGTAATTCTGTATGTGTTCTCTCTGAAGCTCAGGGTGCTGATTTTGTCTCTGAACTAAGTGAATGATATATGCATGTTTAATTAAAGTGATGTTGTAAACCCCTTAAAGTTGCTTTCCTTTAGAAAAGCAGATCAAAAAACCTGTGCTAGCAGCCCTCATGTGTGCTGGTAATATTGGACTTACACCTCCACAGTAGCTGCAAGTACCATTGTTGTTACACTTTTAAAGTTGAATTCTCCTGCTGGAGCCCACAGGGCATTGTCCCAAGCTTCTTGTACTTGGACCAGGTGCCTGGTCACTGGCTTCGTGTGCTGGGGCTTCAGATGCTGGCAGCTGGAGACTTCAGATTTCTGGCAGCTCGCATGGTGCTGAGTTAGGTTTCTAGTGGTTGTGTCTAGCATGTGCTGAGGCCAAGTGGGTTTTTTTCTGTGTTTCCTCATGTCTACACTGAAACACATGGCGGTCTGGCCCCTGGAGGATGTCTGCTCACCTTGGGCTACACTGAAACACAGGGTGTTCTCAGGGCTGGATTCTGTCAGTTCCTCTGGCTATGCTAATGTGGGTCCTGGTGTGGGCATATGCCTTCTCCACCACCCTGGGGCTCAAGATCTCCCACTGATTTGCTGAGGTGGGGCTTGCTGCTGGCTTACTTGGATGTTTCCTCTCCTGCAATGCACTCCCCTTTTATCTGAGTGAGATGGACATTTCTTGCTGATCCTACAAGTCTCAATGACCATTCCATCCAGTCTTTCAGCTGGCCCTGCTGTTCCAGGAATTGTTCTGGGGCTCTGTTTTATGGTTTTATGCAGGTGGATATGGGAGAGCTACATCACTTTACTGTTTAATCCACCTTTGTGGCTCCCAGAAGCCTCTATTTTATGATTTAAAGAGCACTTTAAACTAATGTCTTTTCATTCTCACATATTCTATGAGGTAAGTGTTCTTTTAATCTTAATTTTAGAATGAGAATGAGCATGAGCATGAGGAAATTGAGGCACAATGAAGTTTAATTGACTTGCTTAGGATTATATAGGTCTATCTGAGGTTATAAGTGAGTGGGGCAGGGTTTTAACTCATGCCTTCCTGTTTCTAGATCAAACATTTTATCTACAACTGCCTAAGATTAAGCTTCAGCATTGGATGTAGAGAAAACTTCAGCTTTTGAATCAGGAAATCTTTGGTTTATATCTTGTCCTTGATCCATATCAGCTATATGATTCTGAGCAGGAAAGTTAACCTCTTAGTACCTTGGGTGACATTCTAAAATTATGAATTATTGAGGAGCTGCTGATCTTTATCAGCATACATTGGATTTTCATTGGAAGTTCTCAACACTGGTGTCATCATGGGTCCAGCTCTGATGATTATAACAATGATGATGATGATCCCTTAAAAGGTAAATTTTTTGACCATGCCATGGGGGCATAGGGAGAGGCAATGAAAAAGTATATTAATGGCAGCCTGAGTGGAAAGGTGTTGCGTAGAGTGGATTTCATATTCCCACCACATCCTATGATAGATATGATATCCTAAAAAAAATCATGAAGGATTTGTAAATTCTACTTTTATATGCTACTGATTGGTGTAGTACAAAGTACATCTCTGGTAAAGTACTTTGAAGTAGGAAAAAAGATCAGATGGCATGTAGCAAGCTGCTGACACTCCAAAAAACCATCATGATTATCATTGCAATATGGATGAGAGTAGAATGAGTGGCCATTCTGCAAGAAGACAAGATATACTAGAACAAATCAAGAATACAAATACCTTGTTTTTAATAAAAAATAAATATAGCAGAATTTTTGGAACCTGTCATTTAAAATTTTCAGTTAAATTCAGCATGTAGAATTTCTGCCTCATAATGAAATGGTTGACAAAAAGCAATTCCGGTATCTCAAGTCACACTGAAGAATAGATGCACATACTTAGGCTGGAATTTTGGAAAAAAAAACCTCTTTTTCAATGTAATGATTATCATAAATGAAAATATTCTCTTGTAATATTTATCAAGAAGTATAAAAATATTTTATGACAGGTTCACAATAGTATAAGTCATGGCCTGGGTGGAAAAGAGGAATACTTCTAAAGACAGGGGTCAAATGCCACTGTACTGACTTGAGTAAACTAGTGAAGACCTGAAGAATTGCAATGGAAATTTACCTCAAGCTGTTATGAACAGAAAAAAAAATGTTTAGATGATAATTCTCAGGTAAAGTCAACAAAGAAAGAAAAAGAAAAGAATTCAGCAAATCAGCTAACAAATTCTAGAAGTTTGAGTTAAATTTCATGATGCCAAGGAGATTCTAAAAGTATTCAGCTATATCTTTGTCTTTTGTTATCTTTACACTTAACGTGTCTCATGTGGTACAGACAAAAGTACTTGTTGGCATCACCTTCATTCATCTGTTGACTCAATGTGACAGCAAGATTTCAGAAATGCCTTAATTAGAAATCAAAAGCTAAGGTCAAAAAGTTAAGGCACTAAAAGAAATAAAAGCATCACAAAGAGCAAAATAAAAAACGAAATCAATATGAACTAAAGACTATACCATTTAAGATTGAGAATCAAAGGAATGTGAGGTGGGGGAAAGAGCCCCTAAAAAAGTATGATGTCGAAAATTTCTGTCTATATGTTTTCAAGAAGTCTAACAATGAAAGCATGAGTTGACTAAAATGATATTGTAGCTTGCTCACTGTAAATATTAGGAATGACTGGACAATTATATCAAGAGGCATGGCTGAAACTCTAACCTCTCAGAAAAAAAATGAAAGTTTGAGAATGAAATTAGTTATGAAATTAATGGTGCAAAGGATTAACAGTGGCAAATAAATTACCATGAGATCACAATACTAGCTTCCTATAATATACAAATTTATTCTATCTTTCTTAATAAAAGGCATAGCATATCTATCATCAAAAGAGAACACAAGTGACCCTTTCAAACATGGAGTAATTATATGATTCTTTGTAAAAAAAAAAGAATCCATAACTTCCATTAGTAATAACTTTAAATTTAAAAAATTATAAAGATGCAGAAAAATATAATATATTTTCTGAGCATAAAAAAGGTGTACCAGAAAGGTACAGGTATGCAAAGAACAACTTGTATGCAATTATTGAATTTGTAATCATTGAAGAAACTACACAAAAACAACATTGGGTTCATATTAGTTTTAATTTTTGCAAAGTCTTTGGTTCAGTTCCACACTCATGGCTTATCTATATAATGAAAATAAGTAAAGCAGTTTCATTTATAATGAGACTTTTAAAGTATTTTATGTAGATCTATTTAACTATTTTCTACTTAAAACAAACTACCAGTACAAAGATCATGAACACTAAGAGTAGCTAGCTGGTGCAAAGAATAGAGTATTGGACCTGGATTCAGAAAGATTTGAATTCAAATCTGACATCAGACCTTAGCTGTGACACTCTGGAAAAATCATTTAATCTCTGTTTGCCTCTAATTCCTCATCTGCAAAATGTGGATAACTATAGCAACAACCTCCCTGGGTTATTGCGAGGATTCAGTGAGATGTTTGCAAAATTCTTTGCAAATCTTAAAGTGCTACAAAAATATCAACTTTTATTATTAATTGACATAAATATTCCATTTTCAGGGAGACATTTTAAGTCAATTATAATTTTACCTAGCATTAAATCCATTATTATCTGTCCTAAATAGAATGAAATATGGCTTCTAAATTAAACAGAAATTAACCCCAAATAACTTATTAATAATTTTATGTTCACAGATGATAGCAAATTACATGATCCCATCAAAAACATATTAAGAAGCTCTTTCATTTTGTAGAATCTTTGTCCAGTCATGTCAAAATGTCATTTGGACTTGGTAAGTATAAAATTCATAACGTTTCACATGAAAAGATAGAGATAGAAGGCTGAAACTGGAGGTCACATTGAATTGATGTGATTCCAAAGAGTATCTTGGTCACTATCACAAGCATAGAGGCAGCAAAGATGATGATATATATGGATATGTTAAGAATTTTAAAGTATATTGTGAGGAACAATGTTGTAATTAATTTACGTGTATGTAATATTGATAAATATATGCCTTTGGAATTTTAAAATGAACTGTAACAGATTTGGAAAGTATCCTAATAAAAACCCATATAACATTAACAAAACATAGGAATCAATATTCTAAAGCAGTGATAGAGTAATACTTCCATACCAAAAATAAGAAGATCAGTAGATATGTTTAAAAAGAGAAGAAAAAACCAACAATTTAGAGGAATGTTTTTTTTTTCAGTCCAAATAGTGAGTTTATTGTAAAACTAATAGAGGTGGGTAAGAATCCTAGTGAATTTGAGGTTTTTTTGACTCCAAAATAAGTCGGCCAGATTTTAAGAATCTGTATATTTGATGAGGATAAAATTCATCTTTTTATACAGAAAAAAACTGTGGGAAGATCTGGATGGGACTAAGAAGTAGCAAGTACGCTGGGGTGGGGCCTGGTGCAGACAACAAAAGGAATTAAGTGGCCAGAGAGCCACAGTGAAACGGCAGTTAAAAGCATTATTGACCAGCATGGGCTGGATGCCTCAGGCGAGAGATCTGGGTTCAGGGGCTTTGGGGTCCAGGTCCCAAAGACATGATTTTTTTTCCTTTTAGGTGTTCAGATACCCTCCCCATCATTCCCCCCTCAAACAAATGGGACCCAAATTCTTTTGAGGTAAGGGGCAAAAGTCTAGACTTCTGAAATTGCTGCCTGCTCCAAGGAGCATAGAGCCATCCATGCCTCAAGGGGGGACCAAGTGAGGGGGTTGACTGGACTGAGCATAGGCTACACCCAGAAGATGATGGGTAGACATGGGCTGGTACCAACTGTTTGCTACCAACTGTAGGTGAATGACCCATAGTCTAGAGGACAAAACTCTGAAAAGTGAGCTCAATATGTAGAGCCCAAATATAGGGAGAAGTAAAAGTGATGTCAGAATGAGGGAAAAGAAAGAAAGAAAGCAAGAGCCCCATTAGAATCATTTACATTTGACATATAGCATTAACTGATCTTGTTACTTCCTCAAAAGATTCTACTCTGATTCCAAATTCCTTTAGGAGGGTCAGATGCTATTGGGAAGTAACAACACTTTGGTAGGAATTTTCTATCCCTGGGTTCAATAGTTACATGAATGAATTTACCAAAGACTGATTTTATTCCAATTATAATAAAAGACTTGGGAGGATACTTAACTTCAGTAATTTGGGATATGGAATGACAACACATTCAGGTCAAAATAGCAAGATATCACACACTTGCATTGTACTTTTATCTTTTACTGACCATTTGCTTTGATTATAGAACACTGCTATAAAAGGATCAAGTATGGAAAAGATTTGTGCCAAATATTTCAAGATGAAACATCCTTAGAATTCAGATAATTCAGTTTTACAATCATGCAGTATCAGTGCCACTTCACAGCCCAAATCAGGAATAGCCAGGTGAGTAACTTTTCAAAGTGACTTTTCAAAGGAACACACAGCTGGGGGATCACATCTTAGACTGAGGCTAAAATTGTCCTCTCAGATTTTTCTGATACAGACTTCCACCTGAATCACATTCTTTCTGAGTAGCTTGTGGCATTTCTCTCAGATGGTGGATTATTGACCATTGATTATTAATGGATTTTTTGATCCATCATACAACTCAAAATAAAATCAGTTACAGTCCCATGAGCTTTTACCTTAAACAGAAAGTTTTACTGATTATAGCTTAGGGAAAAATTTTTACCAGGATTTACATCTCACACTTAAATTTGTTCTGGTATAAAAGCCAATTGTTAAAGATCATTTCTACATACTTGCGAATTCTCAGCAAGCCAACTTCATTGTTTAGGAACTTCATAACCCGAACAAGTTTTTTGGCAAGTTTACAAAATAAAGGGGGATCAAACAAGGATCCCAGAGAAGGGGCTTCATATTCACCCAATCTACCCTTAGAGCTGCTGTGGGCTGTGCTTTATGGCTAGCCCTAAGGACTGCTCTGAATGGGCAGAACCAATCTGGATAAGGATTTCATCTCATCCATTCCTTTCCACAGATAGCATTCATTTATCAGCTTTAGGTTTCAGAATTAAAACAATAACCAACAATCTTACAATTTTCCTAAGTGATAGTCAAATTGTTTTAGCTATAACACAAACAATGTAATTCAGATGACATCAATTGCATTTACAAATAACTTTACATGGAGAATTGGCATGTCTCATCATTAACATGTTAAAACTACAAGTTTTAAAAGATCAGTCTTACCCAAGTGCAGAGGCTAGCTGGCTTCTTAACTCATACTGTTTTGATCCATGGATGTGATGAATCTGGGTGATACTTCCAGGCTTTCTGGATGGGTTACAGGGTGCCCAGGGGCCAGGGATATTGCCAGTGGGATTTCATTGGAGCTGCTGCCCCTTCCCCCTTCTTCCTTTTGCTAAGTGGAGGAGGGTAAATTCAAAGGTGGGAGAAGAACTGTGAAACTCTCTTCTCCTAGTTTGATCAGGGCTGAGAGTGGTTAACAGAAAAACCTAGCATTGTTTGTCATTCCTGAACTAAGATACCCTCAGTGGGAAAGGAAGGGAGTGGTATAAGGGAATGACCATAGTTGTAAGGAAGTATCGCAAAACTCCTTGATGATCAATCCCCATACCTCTAAATCTGCTAAGATGTTTTTAGCTGCTCTAACTTTTCATTGTAGGCTTAGACTGGTCAGAGCCAGAACTACAAGAGGAAAAATCTTAAGAGCTTTTATAATTTTTCTTGGTCTTCTAGATTATATTGAGGCTAGGCACAAAAATTGTCTTGGTGCTCTAGATCATATTGAGACCAGGCAAAAAGCTCTCCTCTTCTGGGAAGAGAAATGAGAGTGATGCAAGAAAACCATGAAAAACAAGTCAATGGCTTGTTAAAGGAGACCCAAAAAATACTGAAGAAAATAACAGCTTAAAAAATAGACTAACTCAAATGGCAAAAGAGTTCCAAAAAGCCAATAAGAAGAAAAATGCCTTGATAGGCAGAATTAGCCTTAATGGAAAAGGAGGTCAAAAAGACCACTGAAGAAAATACCATCTTAAAAATTAGATTGGAGCAAGTGGAAGCTAGTGACTTGATGAGAAATCAAGATATTATAAAACAGAATCAAAGGAATGAAAAAGTGGAACACAATGTGAACAATCTCATTGGAAAAACCACTGACTTGGAGAATAGACACAGGAGAGATAATTTCAAAAGTATTGGACTACCTGAAAGCCATGATCAAAAAAAAAGCCTAGACATCATCTTTCAAGAAATTATCAAGAAAAACTGCCCGGATATTCTAGAACCAGAGGGTAAAGAAGATATTGAAAGAATCCACTGATTGCCTCCTGAAAAAGATCCCAAAAAGAAAACTCCTAGGAATATTGTCACCAAATTCCAGAGCACCTAGGACAAAGAGAAAATACTGCAAGCAGTCAGAAAGAAAGCATTTGAGTATTGTGGAAACACAATCAGGATAACACAAGATCTAGCAGCTTCTACCTGAAGAGATCAAAAGGCATAGAATATGATATTCCAAAGGTCAATTGAGCTAGGATTAAAACCAAGAATCACTTGCCCAGCTAAAGTGAATATAATGTTCCAAGGCAAAATATGGATTTTCAATAAAATAGAGGAGTTGCAAGTTTTCTCAGTGAAAAGACCAGAGCTGAATAGAAAATTTGACTTTCAAACACAAGATTCAAGAGAAGCATGAAAAGGTAAACAAGAAAGAGAAATCATAAGGGACTTACTAAAGTTGAACTGTTTTGTTTACAATCTTACATGGAAAGATGATGTGCATAATTCATGAGACCTTTCTCACTATTAGGGGAGCTGAAGGGAATATATATATATATATATATATATATATATATATATGTATATATATATATATATATATATATAAACACATACATACGGAGAGAGAGAGAGACAGACAGAGAGAGAGAGACAGAGACAGAGACAGAGACAGAGAGACAGATACAGAGAGACAGAGAGAGACAGAGAGAGGGCATAGGATGAGCTGAATATGAAGGGATGATATCTAAAAATTAAAATAAAATTAAGGGATGAGAGAGGAATATAGTGAGAGAGGGAGAAAGGGAGAGAGAATAGGGTAAATTATCTCACACAAAAGTGGCAAGAAAAAGCAGTTTTATTGGAAGGGAGGAGGGGGCAGGTGAGAGGGAATGAGTGAATCTTGCTCTCATTGGATTTGACTTGAGGAGAGAATAACATGCACACTCAACTGGGTATGTTACCCCACAGGAAAGTAGTGGGAAGGAGATTGAAAAAAACAAGTATGATATAAGGGAGGGCAGATGGGGGAACAAACACTTTTGAAAAGGGATAGGATCAAGGGAGAAAATTGAATAAAGGGTGTCAAGATAGGATGGAGTGAAATATAGTTAGTCTTTCACAGCAAGACTATTTATGGGAGTGTTTTAAATAATGATACATATGTGGCCTATGTTGAATTGCTTGCCTTCTTAAGGAGGGTGGGTGGGAAAGGAACTGGGGAGAGAATTTGAAGCTCAAAGTTTTAAAATAAGATGCTCAAAAAAAAGTTGTTTTTGCCTGTGACTAGGAAAAAAGGTACATGCAATGAGGCATAGAAATCTATCTTGCCCTACAAAAGAGTAAGGAGAAAGGGATGGGGGGGGGAGTGAAGTGACAGAAGGGAGAGGTAACTGGGGAATGGGGCAATCATAATATATGCTATCTTAGAGTGGGTTGGAAGGTAGAAATGAGGAGAAAATTTGTAAGTCAAAATCTTGTGGAAATCAATGCTGAAAACTAAAAAATGTTAAATAATAAAATTTGGAATTAAAAAAATTACTTCTATGGATAATGTCTACATGAACACAACAATAATAAATTGACAAAGAACTGATAAACAAATAACTGAATCATACTAATTTGTTTGTGGAAGCAGAAGTTTATAATTACATTTAAAGAACAAATTGTTGCAGTAGAAACTAGAGAAAAGTTATGCTTAAGGAGCCTTAGTGATAAGTGAAATGATCTTTTAGTGATCCCTCACCCAACATATTTGATCAATTGTGAAATATTGCTGTTTCTTTACTCATAATATCTCTCACATCTGACCCCTTCTCTCCATGTACACTGCTACCATCTTAGTTCAGACTCTCATCATCTCTCAATTAGATTATTGCAACAGCCTGAATCATCTGCTTGCCTCTAGTTTCTTCCTATTCTAATCCATCCTATAGACTGCTGCTAAAGTAATTATCCTTAAATATAGACCTGTTCCCCTACTTAAGCAATTACACTTAGTTCTCATTGACTCTAAGATAAAATGCAAACTCCTCCTTTTCACTTTCAAAGTCATATTCAACTTGGTAACAATCTATGTTTTCAACCACATGGGACATGACTTTCCATTCTGCAATCCAGCCAAAGCATCCTTCTCTCTGTTTGTTTCTTACACAATATACTTCATTTACTCTATTGTCTTTTCTGCATATCTAGAATGCATCTCCTCATTACTTCCAATTCATAGAATTTCTCTGCCTTTAAAATGTTTCTCTGGCACCATGTTCCCCATAAAGCCTTTCCTGATTCCCTTACCCAATACTGCCTTCCTTCCCAAACTTCCTTGTATTTAACTACTTTGATGATATTTATATTAATTCACTTTATATTATATGTATGTATGTGTATATATGTATATACTTGACACTTTCCCCAATAAAATATAGGTTCATCATGAATAAGGATTATTATTGTCAATAATAATTAATATTTATAATCAATACATAATTTAAATTGTCAATAATAATAACAATATTAGCTAGAATTAATACAGTACTTTAAGGTTTGCAAAGTAATTTACACACATTTCATTTTATCCATGATACCTAGCATTTATATAACACTTTAAAAATTTCAAAGGTCTTACATATATTATTTCAATTTATCATCATAATAACTCTGAGAAATAGGTACTATCATTATCTTATGCTTTCCAGATGTGGAAAGTGAGGCTGAGAAAGTTTAAGTGACTTGTCCAGGATCACATAGGTAGAAAATGCCTGAGGTCAGATTTAAACTGAGCTCTTCCTTTCTTCAGATTCAGTCCCCTATGTGCTGCACCACCTAGCTTCTTCATTCTATTTACTATAGCACCTATAATACAGTAGGTATTAAATAATTGTTGATTTATTAAGTACAAATTTTTTAAAAAGGGTCGACATTATAAAACACATCACTGGTAGTTGTAAAGATTTAACCAAATTATGTAGCAAGACATAGCCTAGTGACTAAAACTATCTAAGAGGAACTCATTATCTCTTATGTACTAACAGATAAACCATCCCCATACTGCTAGAACAGATCTCAAAATATCCTTTAGAACTCATTCAATATACTATAGTGTAAATGGACCAAATTGTAGTCCATAATCACTCTTACAAAACAATGAACCATAAAATTTAAACAATAATAACAAAAATAACATTTGAAATTAACCATATCAACCAGCTTTATGAAAAAATGACACAAATTTCAAAATGCCTTTTCAATAAATATTGCCATAACAAATTCTTAAAACCTCCAAACTATATGGAATTAACAACTTGAAACTATGGAGAGTAAGAGAAAGAAATCAAATCCATGTAGAAGTATGCTGAAATAGAGATTATATCTGTCATTCTGGCTGGTATAACAGTTGTCCCAAATATGGTTTCATTGAGCCTTTGAATACGAAATCATATCCCAACTTCTTTATTCAATCACAAGAACAATTATTTGAGCCACATGTGTTGTAGATAACTAAACATTAAACCTACAAAGACAAGAAAAAAGACCTTAGCTATTGTGCTTGTTCTAATACTTTGTTTAGTCAAATTGAACTTTCAATTCACTGAACATCCTCCAGGTCTTTTTCACACAAATTATTATTTATTCCCATGAACTAGTTTTAATTCTGTGCTTGTGAATTTTATTTCTTAGAAATGAAGGTTATTGGTATCTTTTTTCTTTACGTTACTGTTATTTCCGGAACAACAAAACAGTATTCTGCTGCTCAACGTTGAACCCACACAAGTAACACAGGAAAAAAATAGGTTAAAAGGCTTGTATAGTAAAACCGAGTAACCCTTATTTAATATTGAATCTTCCTCCTGGAAGAAAATTACTTTATTTTATTAATCTTTTTCAAGGAACTTCATTATGCAGTTTCTTTCAAATATTACAGTTTTGCAATTACTCTGTTTGACTTCTTTTAGTAACATTTTCCTTTATGTTACTGTAGTATTTTTATATACTGTTATTTTGGTATTACATATTTTAATCTACATCAGTTCATATAGATGTTCCCATCTTTTGATGAATTGTTCATGTTTGTTATCATTTATTGGACATAAATATTCTTTTAAAATTATTTGTATTTATGTTCTTAAATATTTCCCAACTACATGTAGATTTTTAACAACCATTTAAAATATTTGTAATTCCAAAATCTCTCCCTCTTTCCTTCCTATCCTAACCTCCTTCTTGTGAAGGCAAGCAATTTGATTTCAACCAAAGGATGAGACGGATAAATATGGTCATGTAAACAATAAACATGAGCCTGGAGAGACTTCAGGAGATAGTGGAGAATAGAAGCCATGGCATGTTATGGTCCATAGAGTAATAAAGACTTCTACATGACTGAATGACTAAGTGTCAATCATGAATATATATGAGGGTATGTAAAACATATTTCCATATTAGCTAAGTTGAAAAGAAAACAGAAAATAAAATACTAATTTTTTTAATTTAAAAATGCTTCAATGTGCATTCGGATTCTGTCAGTTAATTCTCTAGAATTGCAAAGTATGTTTCATCATGGGTCCTTGGGAATTGCCTTGGATCATTACCTTGATCAGAGTAGTTAAGTCGTTTACAATTGATCATCATTACACTATTGTTATTACTGAATACAATGTTTTCCAAAGTTCTGCTCATGTCTTTTTCATGAGTTCATGTAAGTCTTCTCAGGTTTTCTTTTTTAAAGAAATATTTATTTTTAGTTTTCAACATTCACTTTTATAAGATTTTGAGTTACATATTTTTCCATCTCCCTCCTCTACCCCCTCTCCAAGACAGCATGCAATCTGATATAGGCTGTACATGTACAATCATATTAAACATATTTCCTCGTTAGGTTGTGAAAGAAGAATCAGAACAAATGAGAAAAACCATGAGAAAGATAAAAAAGAGAAAATAGAATGTTTTGATCTGCATTCAGACTCCATACTTCTTAATGTGGATGTGGATAGTATTTTCAGTCATGAGTCTTTTGGCATTGTCTGCTGAAAAGAGCTAAGTCTTTCAAAGCTGGTTGTCACATAGAGTTGCTGTTACTGTGTACAATGTTTTCTTGGTTCTGTTTGCTTCACTCAGCATCAGCTTATGTAAGTCTTTCCAGGTTTTTCTGAAATCTGTTTACTCACCATTTCTTATAGAACAGTATTCCAACACATTCATATACTACAACTTATGCACTCATTTCCCAATTGATGGGCATCTCTTCAATTTCCAATTCTTTGCCACCACGAAAAGAGCTGCTGTAAATATTTTTGTACATGGTTGCCAGAGTTTTCTAAAAGTATTCTGCTCATCATTTCTTATAGCATTGTAGTATTACATCACAATCATATACCATAACTTGCTCATCCATTTCCCAAATGATAGAGAACACCTTAATATCAAATTCTTTGCCATCAGAAAAAAAGAGTTACTATAAATATTTTTGTACAAACAAGTCATTTTCTCTTTTCTTTGATCTCTTTGGGATGCAGACATAGCAGTGGTATTGCTGGGTCAAAGGGTATGCATAGCTTTATAGTCCTTTGGACATAATTCTGAATTTTTTTTTAGAATCTTTGGATTAATTCCCTACTCCACCAACAATGCATTACAGTACCATTTCCTCCCCTACATTTCCTCAAGAATTTATCATTTTCCTTTTCTGTCGTGGTAAACAATTTGGTAGGAGTGAGGTGGAATCTCAATTTTTTTTTCTAAATTGAATTTTGAATCAATAGTGATTTACAGCATTTTTCAGATGACTATTGAAAGCTTTTATTTATTCTTCTGAAAGTTGCACATCCTTTGACCATTTAGCAACTGGGAAACATCTCTTACTTTTATAAATTTGTCTCAGTTCCCTATAACTTTGATAAATGAAACCTTTATTGGAAAAAATAAACTTGCTGTAAAATGTTGCCTAGTTTTCTGTTTTCCTTCTAATTTTGGTGGCATTAATTTTGTTTACATAAAAGTTTTTAATTTCATGTAATCAAAATTATTTATTTTATATCCTGTAATCCTCTCCATCTCTTGTTTGGTCACAGACACTTTCCTTATCCATAGATCTTGGAGGCATATTTTTCCAAGCTCCCCTTAATTGACTTATGATATCACTCTTTATGTCTAAATCATTTATCCCTTTTTACCTTATCTTGGCATATGGTGTGTGATGTTGGTCTATGCCTTGTTTCTTTACAACTTTGCACCAATTTTTGTCAAATAATGAGTTATTGTCTCAAAAGCTTTGATCTTTCAGTTTATCAAACACTAGATTACTATGGTCATTTGCCACTGTGTAGTGTGCATTTAATATATTCTGCTGATCCACCACTTTACTTCTTTACCAATATTGGGTTTTTTGATGATTGCCATTTTGTAGTATAGTTCAAAACATGGAACCACTAGGCCACCTTTGTTTACAATTTTTCAGTGATTCCCTTGATATTCTTAATCTTTTGTTCTTCCAGATGTATTGATATTATTTTTTTCTAGCTCATAAAAGAATTCTTTGGTAGTTTAATTGGTACGTCATGAAAAAAGTAAATTAACTTAGGCGGAAGTGTCGTTTTCAATTTTTGGTTTTTTTATTAAGGTATTTTTAGTTTTCAACATTCAATTCCACAAGATTTTGAGTTCCAAATTTTTTCCCCATCTCTCCCCTTCCCCAACCCAAAATGGCATGCATTCTGATTACCCCTACCCAATATGGTCTCCCTTCAATCACCCCCTCCTCTTACCCCCTTCCCTTCTATTTTCCTGTAGGGCAAGATAGATTTCTATATCCTTTTGCCTGTATATCTTATTTCCCAGTTGCATGTAAAAACAATTTTTAACATTCGTTTTTTAAACTTTGAGTTTCAAGTTATCTCCCTTCGTCTCTCCCCATCCACCTTCATTGACTAGGCAAGCAATATAATATAGGTTATATATGTATATTCATGCAAAACACTTCCATAATAGTCATATTGTGAAAGACTAACTGTATTTCCCTCCATTCTATCCCACCCCCTCCATTTGATCTCTTCTCTCTTCTGACCTAGTCCCTCCTCAAAAATGTTTGCTTCTGATTATCCGCTACTCCCATTTTCTCTCCCTTCTATGATCCCCTTCTTTCTTACCCCCTTCCTCTCTACTGTCCTATAGGGCAAGATAGATTTCTGTACCCAATTTAATGTGTATGTTATTCCCTCTTTAAGCCAAATGTGATTCCCATTCATTCCCTCTCACCTTCCCGCTCTCCCCTCCGCTGTAAAAGCTTTTTTATGGTCTCTTTTATGTGAGATAATTTACTCCATTCTATCTCTGCCTTTGTCCTTCTCCTGTTACATTCTTCTCTCCCCCTTAATTTTATTTTTTAGATATCATCCCTTCATATTCAACTCACCTTATCCCCCTTTGACTACATATACATATAGACATGTGTATGTGTGTGTATATACACACACATACTCATACACACACACACACACACACATATATATATGTATGTATGTATATATGTATATTCCCTTCAAAGACCCTAATACTGAGAAAGGTCTCATAAGTCACAAATATCATCTTTCCATGTAGGAATGTAAACAGTTCAACTTTAATAAGTCTCTTATAATTTCTCTTTCCTGTTTACCTTTTCATGCTTCTCTTGAGTCTTGTATTTGAAAGTCAAATTTTCTATTTACCTATATTCATTTAATTAAGAATACTTGAAAGTCCTCTATTTCATTGAATGCCCAGTTTTCCTGGTTCTTGGTTTTAATCTTAGCTCCTTTGACCTCCAGAATATCATATTCAAAGCCATCATATTACTTAATGTTGAAACTGTTAAGTTCTATGTTATCTTGATTGTGTTTCCACAATACTTGAATTATTTCTTTCTGACTGCTTGAAATATTTTCTCTTTGACCTGGGAACTCTGGAATTTGGCTGTAATATCCCTAAGAGTTTTCCTTTTGAGATGTCTTTCAGGAGGTGATCAGTAACTTCTTTCAATTTCTGTTTTACTCCTCTCCTGTCCTGTGCTCTTGTCTGGGAGCCACCACAAGCCCTCTTTTCTGCCTTGGAACTGTGAGGAGGATTCTCTTTCTACCACTACCACAAGCTCCACCATGCCAGTGCTCCTCCTTGCCCCAGGACCACCACCCAGGACTCTGACCCAGATCCAAGTATGTGCAAAGCAATAGAATCCTTTCTCAGAGCCAGCGAAAAGATCCCAGCAATCCCCCTTTCACCAGCTGTTTGGTCCTCCCACTGTCAGTGGACTGAGACATCCAGAAACAGCCACTGCTGCCATTGCCTGCACCACCCAAGGGCTGGGGCTGGACCTTGCTCCTCTCTCACTCATGTACACTAGACATTTCATAATAATCTTCTAAATTCTCTTTGGTGTGTAGGGGTTGAAAAGTCTATAAACCACCATATCTTCCAGTGATTCAGTGCCCTGAACTCTGTTCCAAGCTTGCTGGGGGCATGGTCTGTGCTGTTGCAGCCCACCCTAGACTATGCTCCTCTCTCAGTCCAGTGCAACAGAACTTTTCATTCAACCTTCCAGGTTATCATGGGCTGGAAGTTTGTTTCAGTCAGCCATTTTGTGGGTTCTGCTTCCCTAGAATTTGTTTAGTCA
Organism: Phalanger gymnotis; assembly: GCA_028646595.1. NCBI lineage: Eukaryota > Metazoa > Chordata > Mammalia > Diprotodontia > Phalangeridae > Phalanger > Phalanger gymnotis. The sequence goes on along the minus strand of CM053624.1, from coordinate 233,674,681 downwards.
TTTTGAAAGATAAATTGAGAGGTTTGGGGGAGAGCTCAAGCAAGTCCTTGTTTTTACTCCCTCATCTTTTCTCTGTGCCTGGAGAGACAGAATCTTAAGAAAGAAAATGACACCTTGAAAGTTATAATGAGGTGAAGTGAAGCCAATGAAATCATAAGAAATCAAGAAATAATTTAAAAATATGAAAAATGTAAAATAGAAGAGAAAGTGAAACATCTTATAAGAAAATCAACAAATCTGGAGAACAGATGAAGTAAAGAAAATATAAAAATCATTGGATTAACTGAAAGCTATGATCAAAAAAAGAATCTTTTTTTCTTTTATATGTTTATTTTTTTTATTTTTAGTTTTTAACACTCAGTTCCACAAGTTTTGGGGTTCCAAATTTTCTCTCCCTCCCTCCAAGATGGCATGTAATATAATGTAGGTTCTACATAGACCTTCACATTGAAATTATTTAAACAATAGTCCAGTGTAAAGAAGAATTATAACCAATAGAATGAATCATGAGAATCAAGAAACAAAAGCAAAAAAGAAGGAAAAAATAGAGAAAATCGTTTGTCTCACTCTCCATTCAGACTCCATAATTCTGTCTCTGGATGTGCATAGCTTTTTCTATCATAAGTCTTTTGGAGCTGTCTTTGAACCTTGCATTGAGGAAAGGAGCCAAGTCTATCAAAGTTAGTCCTTACAGGTACTGTGTGTCTGTAATCATGTATAACGATCTCCTGGTTCTGCTCCCTTCACTAAGCTTCAGTTCATATAAGTCTTTCCAGTTTGTAATGAAATCCATCTGCTCCTCATTTCTTATTGCACAATAGCATTCATATAACACAATTTGTTTAATCATTCCCCAATTGATGGGCATCCCCTTGATTTCCACTTCTTTGCCACCATAAAAAGAGCTGCTATTTATATTTTTGTACATATAGGTCCTTTTCCCACTTGTATGATCTCTTTGGGATATAGCCCTAGAAGTGGTATTGCTGGGTAAAAGTGCATGTACATTTTTATACCCCTTGGGCAAAGTTCCAAATTGCTCTCCAGAATGGCTGGATTAGTTCACAATTCCACCAACAATGTAAGAATATTCCAATTACCCCACATCCTCTCCAGCATTAATTATTTGCCCTGTTGTGTCATATATGCCAATGTGACATGAGAAATGTGGTACCTAAGTGTTGTTTTGATTTGCATTTCTCTAATCAGTAGTGATTTCAAGCATTTTTTCACATGCCTGTAGATATCTTTAATTTCTTCCTCTGAAAACTGCCTATTCATGTCCTTTGACCATTTCTCAACAGGGTCATGACTTGTATTGCTGTAAATTTGGTTCAGTTCTTTGTATATTTTAGATATGAAGCCTTTATCAGAGACACTGGTTGTAAAGATTTATTCCCAAATTTCTGCTTCTGTTCTAATCTTTGTTGCATTGGCTTTGTTTATACAAAAAAATTTCTATTTAACATAATCAAAATTATCCATTTTGCATTTGGTAACACTCTCTATCTTTTGTTGGGTCATGAATTCATCCTTTCTCCACAAATCTGACAGACTATTCCTTGCTTTCCCAAACTGCTTATAATATCAGCCTTTATCTTAAATCGTGAACCCATTTTGACTTTATTTTGGTATACAGTGTAACATACTGGTCTATGCACAGTTTCTAGCATAACATTTCCAAATTTTCCCAAGAGTTTTTGTGAAATGGTGAATTATTAACCCAGAAGCTGTATTCTTTGAGTTTATCAAAGAGCAGATTGCTATAGTCATTGACTATTGAATCTTGTGTACCTAACTTATCCCACTGATCCACCACTCTGTGTCTTAGCCAGTACCAGGTAGTTTTGATGACTGCTGCTTCATAATACAATTTAATATCTGGTATTTAATATCTGGTAGGGAAGGTGGCCTAGCCATACCTTCCCTAGCATTTGTTTTCATTAATTCCCTGGATATTCTGGACCTTTTGTTCTTCTGGATGAATTTGATTCTTATTTTCTCCAGCTCTGTAAAGTAATTTTTGGTAGTTTGATTCGTATGACACTGAATAAGTAAATTAAATTAGGTAAAATTGTCATTTTTAATTATATTAGCTCCCCTAACCACAAGCAACTGATTTTTTCGATTTATTTTGATATGACTTTATTTGTGTGAAAAATGTTTTCTTAATGTGTTCATATAGGCCCTGGGTTTGTCTTGTCAGGTAGACTCCCACATATTTTATAGTGTTTACAGTAACTTGAAATGTAATTCCTCTTTCTATCTCTTGCTGTTGGGCTCTGTTAGTAATATATAACAATGCTGAGGATTTATGTGACTTCATTTTATATCCTTCAACTCCATTAAAGTTATTTATTATTCCAAGTAGTTTTTTACTTGATTCTTTAGGATTCTCTAGGTAAATCATCATATCATCTGCAAAGAGTGATGACTTAGTTTCTTCTTTGATTGTTCTAATCCCTTCAAATTCTTTTCCTTCTTTTATTGATAAAGCTAACATTTCTAGTATCAAATCGAATGATAGGGGTGATAATTGTCAACCTTGTTTCACCTCTGATGCTACTGCAAATGCATCTAGCTTATCCCCACTACATGTAATGCTTGCTAATGATTTTAGGTAGATGCTACTTATCATTTTAAAGAAGACTCCATGTATTCCTATGCTTTCTAATGTTTTTAAAATGAATGAGTGCTGTCTTTCATCAAAAGCCTTTTCTGCCTCTATTGAGATAATCGTATTTTTTTGTAGTTTTCTTGTTGATATGATCAATTATGTTGATAGTTTTCCTAATACTGAACTAGCCTTGCATTCCTGGAATAAATCCTACCTGGTCATAGTGTATTATTTTCTAAATAATTTGCTTCAATCTTTTTGCTAACATTTTATTTAAAAACTTTGCATCAATATTCATTAGAGAAATTGTTCTATAATTTTCTTTCTCTGTTTTGACTCTTCCTGGTTTAGGTATTAGTAACACATTTGTGTCATAAAAAGAATTTGGCAGGACTCCTTCTTTGCCTAATTTCCCAAATAATCTATAAAGTATAGGGATTGATTGTTCTTTAAATGTTTGACAGAATTCACATGTAAAACCATCTGGCCTTGGAGATTTATTCCTAGGGAGTTCATTGATGTCTTGCTCAAACTCTTTTTCTGAGATTGGGTTGTTTAGGTATTTTACTTCCTCTTCTGTTCACCTGGGCAATTTATATTTTTGTAAATATTCTTCCATTGCCCTAACATTGTCAAATATATGGGCATACAATTGGGGGAAATACTTCGTATTTATTGTATTAGTTTCCACTTCACTGGAGGTGAATTAATCATTTTTATTTTTGATTATGGTAATTTGGTTTTCTTTTTTTAATCATATTGATCATATTTATCAAATTTATTGTTTTTTTTTTCAGAAAACCAGCTCTTATTTTATGTATTGGTTCAATAGTTTTCTGTATGTTAATTTTATTATTCTCTCCTTTAGGTTCCAGTATTTCTAACTTGGTATTTAATTGGAGGTTTTCAATTTGTTCTTTTTCTAGCTTTTTCAGTGGCATGTCCAATTCATTGATCTCCTTTTTCTTTATTTTATTCATTTAAGCATTTAGAGATATAAAACTTCCCTTACAAACTGCTTTCGCTGCAACCAACAAATTTTGGTATGTTGTCTCATAATTGTCATTCTCTTGAATGAAGTTATTAACCGTTTTTATTATTTGTTCTTTAACCCACTTATTCTTTAGGGTTAGATTATTTAGTTTCCAATTAAATTTTAGTTTATCTTTCCATTGTCCTTTATTACAAAAAAAAATTTATTGCATCATGATCTTAAAAGGATGCATTGGCTATTTCTGCCTTTCTGCACTGGATTGTGAGGTTTTTATGCCCTAGTATGTGGTCAATTTTTGAGTATTTAAAATAATCTCTGATGAAAATGTATATTTCCTTTTATCCCCATTCAGTTTTCTCCAGAGGTGTATCATAGCTAACTTTTCTAAAATTCTATTTACTTCTTTAGCTTCTTTCTTGCTTATTTTTAGGTTAGATTTATTACATTCAGAGAGGAACAGGTTGAGGTCCCCCACTGGTATAGTTTGCTGTCAGTTTTTTCCTGTAACTCCTTTAACTTCTCTAAGAATTTGGATGTCATACTACTCGGGGCATATATGTTATATAATGATATTGCTTGATTGTCTGTGGTGCCTTTTAGCAGGATATAGTGCCTTTCTTTATCTCTTTTAATTAGATCTATCTTTGTTTATGCTTTATCTGAGGTTAGGATTGCTACCCCTGCATTTTTTACTTGAGCTGTAGCATAATACTCAATCCTTTTATATTTGCCCCATGTCTATCCCCCTGTTTCAAATGTGTTTCTTGCAAACAACATATTGTAAGATTATGGTGTTCAATCCATTTTGCTATTCCTCATTTTATGAGAGAGTTCATCCCATTCACCTTCACGTTTATGATTACCATCTGTGTCTTTTTCTCCATCCTAGTCCCCCCATATGTTTATGTTTTTATTTCTCCCTTTTCCCTTCCACTCCTCAACAAAGTTTTGCTTTTGACCACTGACTTCTTCAGTTTTCCCTCTCTATTAACTCCCTTCCTTTATCCTATCCTTTTCCCCTTGATACTTCTTCCTTCCCTTCTGACTCTCCCCTTTTCTTTCCCCTTTCCCCTTCTACTGCTTGTAGGACAAGTGTGATTACTGTACTTATCAGAGTATGGTATTCCCTCTTTGAACCAGACCTGATGCAAGTAAACCTCAGATACTGCTCTTCTCCCTCCTTTCATTCCTTCTACTATAATATCTTTGTGCCTGTTCATGTAATATAATTTACTATTTTCTATCACCTCCTTATCTCTTCTCCCAGCACCATCTCTTTATACTACTTAATTGTGTTTTATATCATTGTATCAGTTACTTTATATTGACACCCTCGGTCTGTAGATCCCTTTCAATTGTTGTAATAATAGTATTACTCTCAAGATTGGCATAAACTTATAACATATATAAAACAATATAATCCTATATAAGGTTTTGCCCCCTGTTTACCTTTTTATTTCTCTCTTGAGTTTTGTATTTGAAGATCAAATTTTCCATTGAGCTCTGGCCTTTTTATCAGGAAGGTCTGGAATTCACTTATTTCATTGAATGTCCATCTCCTTGCCTGAAAAATTATGCTCAATTTTGCAGGGTAGTTCATCTTTGGTTGTAATCTAAGCTCCTTTGCCTTTTGGAATATCATATTCCAATTCCACCTGTCTTTTAATCTAGAAGCTGAAAGATCCTGAATGATCCTGACTGTAGTTCTGCAATATTTGAATTGTTTCTCTCTGGCTGCTTGCAGTACTTTCTCCTTGACTTAATAATTTTGAGATTTGGCCACAATATTCCTTGGAGTTTTAAATTTGGGATCTACTGGGGGGCAGTGATTTGTTGATTCTTCGAATGACTATTTTACTCTCTGGTCCTAGGACATCAGGGCAGTTATCCTTATTGATTTTTAGAAGATAATCTCCAGGCTCTTTTTTTCATCGTGGCTTTCTGGTAGACTAATAATTCTTAGATTACCTCTCCTGGATCTATTTTCCAGATCGGTTGTTTTTCCAATCAGATATTTCATTCATAATTAGAATCACAGAAGACCTAGTCTCTCATTAGTTTAGTCTATCATTTTGTGGGTTCTGCTGTTCTAGAATTTTTTAGTCATTTTTTGCAGGTATTTTCAGGGGTGTGGGGGAGAACTCACACACATCCCTGCTTTTACCCTGCCATCTTGGCTCCATCCCCACCCCTCCCATTTTTTATGTTGGCTTGTCCCATGCTTGAGTCTTATGGAATATTCCAAGCTCTTACTTGTTAAAATGGTAGCAGCTAAATCTTTTGTAGTCCTGACTATGGCTCCACAGTATACTTTCTAGCTGCTTAAAGCATTTTTCTCTTTTATCTGTGAGCTCTGGAATCCGACTTCAATATTCCTCGAGTTTTCATTTTGGGAACTTTTTGAAATGGCAGTTTGTTGCTTCTTTTTCAATTTCAATTTGCTCTTTCATTCCATCCTTTGGGTCAGTAGTCCCTTTGATATTTTCTTGAAATATGATTTCTAAGCTCTTTTTTATCGTAACTTTCAGATAATTCAATAATTTTTAAATTAACTCTCCTGGATCTATTTTCCCTGTCACTTGTTCTTCTAATGACACATTTCACATTTTCTATTTTTTCATTCATTTGAATTTGTTTAATTGTTTCTTCGTGTCTCATGATATTATTAGATTTCACTTGTGTAATTCTATTTTCTTATAAATTTATTTTAGTTTTGAATATTCACTTGTAAGATTTTGAATTCCAAATTTTCTCCCCATTTCTCCACTCCCCCCTCCACAAGATGGCATATAAATTGATATACTCTCAACCTATACATTCATATTAAATCTATTTGAACATCAGTCAGATTGTAAAGAAGAATTAGAACCAACAGGAGAAACTATGAGAAAGAAGAAAGAAAAAAAGAGAAAGACAAATAATATGCTTCTATTTGCATTCAGATTTGATAATTCTTTTTCTGAATGTGGTCAGCATTTTCTATCCTGAGTCTCTTAGAGTTATCTTAGATCCTTCCATTGCTAAGAAAAGATAAATCTATCAAAGGTAGTCATCACATGATATGGCTGTTACTATGTATAATGTTCTCTTGGTTCTATTCACTTCATTCAGCATTAGTTCATGTAAATCTTTCTGGGCTTTTCTGAAGCCTACCTGCTCATCATTCTTTATAGCACAATAGTATTCCATTACATTCATATATCACAACTTGTGCAACCATTCACCAATTGTTGGGCTTTCCCATAATTTCCAATTCTTTGCCACCACAAAAAGAGCTGCCAAAATATTTTTGTAAATGTGGGTCTTTTCCCCATTTTTAGTCTCTTTTTGAGATACAGACATAGACGTGATATTGCTGGGTCAAAGAGTTTGCACAATTTCATGGCCCTTTGGGCATAATCCCATATTACACTCAAGAATGACTGGATCAGTTGATAGCACCAACAACAATACATTAGTGTTCCAATTTTCCCGCATATTCTCCAACATTTATCATTTTCCTGTTTTGTCATGCTAACAAATCTCATAGGTGTGATGTGGTGCCTCAGAAGAGTTTTGATTATCATTTCTGTAATCAACAGCAATTTAGAACATTTTTTCACATGACTATAGATAGTTTTAATTTCTTCATCTGAAAACTGGCTATTCATATCCTTTGACCATTTATTAAATTGGGTAATGACTTGTACGCCTTTAAATTTGACTCAGTTCTCTATATATTTTTGAAATTAATATGAGGAAAGCAGCCTTCCTGCTTTACTTCTAATCTCTGTTGCATTTGCTTCCTTTGTGCAAGAAGTTTTCAATCTAATGTAATCAAAATCATCCATTTTGCATTTCATAATGTTCTTTATCTCTTGTTTGGTCATAAATTTTTCTCTTCTTCATAGATTGGACAGGTAAACTATTCTTTGCTCTGCTAGTTTGCTTATAATAACAGCATTTATATCTAAATTATGTGCCCATTTTGACTTTTTCTTGGTGTAGGGTATAAGGTACTGATCTATTCGTAGTTTCTGTCATACTAATTTCCAGTTTCCCCAGCAATTTTTGTTGGATACTGAGTTCTTATCCCGTAAGTTGGTGTTTTTTGATTTATCAAGCAGTAGATTATTATAGTCCTTGACTACTGTGTCTTGTGTACCTAATTAATTGTGTAGTATTAATCTGATCAAAGATCTTCTCCATCCATTCAATGGGGCTCAAGTGAGCCTAGGTGGGAAGTCCTGATTATATATTTGTTTGTAAGTAGGCCTCAAGCCCCTACTTACTAGGTGCTAAGCTGATGTGCGGGGAAAGCCCTCAGGCCCCTAAGAGGAGTTGCTAAGACCAGAGTGAATGGTATCTGTGCTGAGTTCTAGTCAATCCCATAATGGCTAGGACTGTACAAAAAGAGAATACAGAACTGGGAGCAGGAAAACTGAGAACTGAGAGCATCAGAGTGGAGAGCTGCAGGATTCAGAAGCAGAGAGCCAGCAGAGAGTTTCAAGCAGAGAATGCCAAGTAGAGAGTGCTGAACAAGAGAGTTGTGGAGATCAAGGAACTCTGTGTCAGCAGAGCTGCAGGACAGAGTGCTGAGTGGAGAGTTAGGATTCATGAGTGATCTTTTTATAGGATGGCCCTATCATTGAGGGGAAGCTACAGCATGGCTTGGTTCCTTACTATAATATTTTGTTATAATTTCCTTGTTACTACAGTGAGGAGGGCTTATCACTTTTGGAATATTATTGCTATAATATCTAATTGGGGGCATTGGTCTTTGAATCTGATCCTCTGGAGTCTAAATAAATGTTACACTTCCTCTGCCTTCTACCTAGAGAATGCCTTAAACTTCTTGATTCTGAACCACTCAGGCATGTCCATGGCCCTCTTCGAGGCCATGAATTTTACCTACTACTATACACTGATCCACCACTCTATTTCTTAGCCAGTACCAAGTAGTTTTGATGAATGCTGCTTTATAATACAATTTAAGCTGTTATCCTAGGCCACATTCCCTAGCTTTTATTTTCATTAATTCCCTAGATATTCTGGACCTTTTGATTTTCCAGATGAATTTTGCAATCAATTTTTCTAGATCTATAGAATAAATTTTTTAGTAGTTTCATTGGTATGGCACTGAATAAGTAAATTAATTTAGGTAGAATTGTCATTTTGATTATATTAGGTCAGCCTACCTGTAAGCAACTGATATTTTTTCAATGATTTAGATATGACCTTATTTGTATGAAAAGTGTTTTGTAATTGTTTATGATTCCTGAGTTTGTTTTGGCAGGTGATTCCCAAATATTTTATAAAGTCTATAGTAACTTTAAATGAAATTTCTCTTTCTATCTCTTACTATTGGGTTTTGTTGTTAATATATAGAAATGCCAATGATTTCTGTGGTTTTATTTAATATCCTGAAACTTTGCTACAGTTTATTTTTTCAAATAGTTTTTAAGTTGATTTTTTCAGATTCTCTAAGTACAACATCATATCATATCTCTTCAGTTTAGGAATCAGCACCATGTTTGTATGAGAAAAAAATTGGCAAAAACTCCTTCTTCACCTATTTTCCCAAATAATTTATATAGCACTCAAATTAATTGTTCTTTAAATGTTTGGCAGAATTCATTTGTAAATTCATTTGGCCCTGGATATCTTTTCTTAAGGAGTGCATTGATGGCGTGTTTAATTTTCTTTTTCTAAAATGGGATTGTGTAAATATTTTATTTCTTCTTCTGTTAATCCGGGAAATATATATATATATATATATATATATATTTGTAAATATTCAACCATTTCACTAAGACTGTCAAATTTATTGGCATAGAGTTGTGCAAAATACTTCCTAATTATTTCTTTAATTTCCTCTTCATTGGTGCTGAATTCACTGTGTTCATTTTTAATATCCATAATTTGATTTTCTTCTTTCTTTTTTTAAATCAAATTAACCAAAGGTTTATCTATTATTTTTTTCATGAAACTGGCTCTTAGTTTTATTTATTAATCCAATAGTTTTCTTAATTTCTAATTTGTTATTTAATTGGGGATTTTTATTTGTTCTTTTTCTAGCTTTTTTGTTGAATACTGAATCATTGATCTCCTCTTTCTCTATTTTATTTGTGTAAGCATTTAGAGATATAAAACTTCTACTAAGAACCACTTTCACTGCATCCCATAAGTTTTGCTATTTTGTCCTGTTATTGTCATTCTCTTGGATGAAGCTATTGATTGTTCTGTGATTTGCTGTTTGACTTGCTCATTCTTTAGGATTAGATTATTTAGTTTCAAATTAAAGTTTATTCTGTCTTTCCATGGCCCTTTATTACATGTAATTTTTATTGAATCATTTTCTGAAAAGGATCAATTTAATATTTCTCTCTTTCTCAATTGGATTGTGAAGTTTTTTATGCACTAATACATGGCCAATTTTTGTTTAGGTGTCATATACCACTAAGAAAAAGGTATATTCCCTTCTCTACCCATTCAGTTTTCTCCAGAAGTTTACCGCATTTAACTTTTCTAATATTCTATTCATCTCCTTAACTTCTTTATTTTTTCTGATTCAATTTATCTATTTCTGAGAGGGGGAGGTTGAGGTGCCCCACTAGTACAGTTTTGTTGTCTCTTTCTTCCTGTCAGTCTCTTAACTTCTCCTCTAAGAATTTGGATGATATACCACTTGGTGCATATATGTTTATCAACGATATTACTTCATTGTCTATGGTACCTTTTAAGGGGATGTAGTTTCCTTCTTTATCTCTTTCAATTAGATCTATTTTTGCTTTTGCTTTGCCTGAGATCTGATTTTTTTTAAAATTCAGTTGAACCATAATATATTCTTCTTCAGCCTTTTACCTTTATTCTATGTGTATCCCTTTGCTTCAAATGTGTTTCTTGTAAACAACAGATTGTAGGATTGTGGGTTTTAATCCACTCTTCTATCCTCTTCTGGGAGCATTAATCAAATCCACATTCACAGTTATGATTACTATCTCTGTCTTTCTCCCCATCCTATTTTCCCACCTGTTTAAGCTTTTCTCTGTCTTTTCTTTGGCCCACTCATTCTTTAGTATTAAATTATTTAGTTTCCAATTAATTTTTAGCTTATTTTTCCATGGTTCTTTATTACAAATATTTTTATTGCATCATGATCTGAAAAGGATGCTTTGACTACTTCTGCCTTTGTGCACTGGATTGTGAGGTTTTTATGTCTTAGTACATGGTCAATTTTTGAGTATGTGCCATGTACCACTGAGAAAAATGTATATTCTTTTTATCCTCATTCAGTTTTCACCAGAGGTCTATAATATCTGCCTTTTCTAAAATTCTGTTCACCTCCCTAACTTCTTTCTTGTTTATCTTGAGGTTAGATTTATCAAGTTCAGAGAGAGGGAGGCTGAGGTCTCTCATTATTATAGTTTTGCTGTCTATGTCTTACTGTAACTCCCTTAACCTCTTCTCTAAGAATTTGCATGCCATACCACTTGGTGCATATATGCTAAACAATGATATTGCTTCATTGTTTATGGTGATTTTAGCATTATGTAGTGTCCTTCCTTATCTCTTTTAATTAGATCTATCTTTGCTTTTGCTTTGTCTGAGATAAGGATTGCTACCCCTGCTTTCTTTTTTTTTTTTTGCTTTAGCTGAAGCACAATATATTCTACTCCAGCCTTTTACCTTTACCCTGTGTGTATCCCCCTGTTTCAAATGTGTTTCTTGTAAACAGCATATTGTAGGATTGTGGTTTTTAATCCACTCTGCTATCTCCTTCTGTGTTGTGGGAGAGTTCATCCCATTCACATTCACAGTTATGATTACTACCTTTGTCTTTTTCTCCACCCTATTTCTCCCCGTTTATGTTTTTATTTCTCCCTTTCCCCTTCCACTCTTCAACAAAGTTTTGCTTTTGACCACCACCTTCCTCAGTTTACCCTCCCTTTTGATTTACCCCTTATCTTACTATTTTCCACTTGCTATTTCTTCCCTCCCTTCTGAACACCCCTCTTCCTTTCCCACACTTTCCTCTCCTACTGCCTATAGGATAAGTTAGATTTCTATATTTATCACAGTATCTTATTCCCTTCTTGAACCAGATCAGATGACAGTAAAGCTCAAATAGTGTTATTCTCTCTCCCTTCTTTCCCTCTACTACAATGTGTTTTTGTGCCTCTTCATGTGATATTTACCCTTCTCTACTACCTCCTTAACTCTCCTCCCAGAATCATTTATGTCTCTTAATTATATTTTTTATCATTATATCAGTTATTTTATACTGATATCCACAGTCTATGATATTCCTTTCAATTTTCATAATGAATATACTATTCCCAAGATTGACACATATGTATAAAACATATATAAGTATGCAAACTAGGGTTTTTCCCCCATTTACCTTTTTATGTCTCTCTTGAGTTTTGTATTTGGAGATCAAATTTTCCATTGAGCTCTTGCCTTTTCATCAGGAAGGTCTGGAATTCCTTTATTTCATTGAATGTCCACCCCTTTGCCTGGAAAATTATACTCAGTTTTGCTCAATAGTTGATCCTTGGTTGTAGTCCAAGCTCATTTGCCTTTTAGAATATCGTATTTCAATTTCTCCTGTCATTTAATGGAGAAGCTTTAAGATCCTGAGTGATCATCTCATCCCTTATTCACCTTCAGCTCATCCTATGCCCTCTCTCTCTCTCTGTATGTATATATATATGTATATATACACATATATAGTATGTATATATATACACATAAACACATATATGCATATATACATACACACATATAAACATATATATATACACATACACATACATAAATATATACACATATACACATACATATACACACATGCATATTCCCTTCAGCTACCCAAATATTGAGGTCTCGTGAATCATAAACGTCATCTTTCCATGTAGGAATGTAAACAAAACAGTTAACCTTTAGTAAGTCCTTTGCAAT